>LR738711.1:471961438-472023910 GCA_902687465.1 Secale cereale | reverse complement strand
GCACCGGACGGAGGAGGCGAGGCAGAGCGGCACAGCGCGTGGCTTGGCGGCGGCGGTTCGGGCCGCGCGGGCCCGCGATGGGCTCCGCGGGCCGGCGGCGAAGTGGGCGCGGGGAGGAACAGGTGGCACACTCTGATTGGCTCGGGGCGGCGGCGCGGACGTGTCCGGCTGCGAGCGGACATGTCCGGCGGGCGAGAGGGAGGATTTTTATGGTTTGGACCTGCGATTTGGAAGGAGAGGCACATATTTATAGGTAGAGGGAGTTAGGAGAGTCCAAAAGAGGAGCGGTTTTCGGCTACACGATCACGATCCAACGACCAAGAGCATGGAGGTGATTAGGCTGGGCCAAAAGATAAGGGGCTCCGGCGGTTAACGCGGTTGACCATTGGGCTATCAAACGAACTCCGAATGCGACGAAATTTGACCGGCGGTCTAGCTATGCTATAATAAGACCACACGCCAAGTTTCACCCCATTCCGACAATGTTTTCCGGCCACTCATAAAATAAATAAACGAAGGTGCTGCGGGCGCGTGCAAGTATGTGTGGGCTCAGAACGGACAACGGAAAGGACGAGGGGGTTTGGCCAGATGCAAGTTTTAAAAAACATGCTGATGCAAAGCACACGATGACATGGAAAAATGCAACACGCAAGCAGATGACATGGCAACGACGGCGAATAACTGGTTGACACCTGGCGCACCGGTCTCGGGGTGTCACAAAGAGAAAGACTCAGATCAGAAGAACATAGCTGTTGAAGCTATGTCAAGATTAATTCAAACTTACTATCGCAAGTCACCATGTGATGGCTCTCTTCGAGAAGATCAACATGGATATGGAGATGCTCTAAAACGGAGCTTGGATGCAAAAGGTATGACAAGTTCAAAGATGCTCATGTTGACACCAGATTAAAGAATTACTTTAAACCCTGTTAATATGATCTCGGATGGAAATCTTTTCAACAAGAAAGTTGTGCATCTCGTCGAAACGGTTGATTTTGATATAAAAATCGTCTTAATCAGAGTTTGTATGCAAAAGTTACATCCAATACAAGACGCTGCTATAGTAGATGACCGGACACTCCGGGGACAACCATCCAATTTTTGAATTTCTCTACGGCAGACTTTAGAAAACAGCCGAAACCCCCTCAAGATGGCCTCTGATCAAAAAACGTTCAACATGATAGTTGTTTCTCTCATCGAAACGGTCAAGAATGCTTTTGGGCCCATTTTCATCCAAGGTGCAGCCAATTTTTATCGAACAGTTTTGGAAAGTTTGGACCAAATAAATCTGAATTGGACTAGGGTTTTGGACACGAATTGAAGCCTTTCCTTTCATGGGAAGTCCAGCCACCTCTTATATACCTAAGGGTGACGGCCGATTGAACAACACACAATCGAACAAACACATCTACCACTTTTTACCCTTTACCTTTATCTCTCTCCCTTGTTCTTCTTCTTTCTCATTCTTTGCTTTTTCTTCTTCATTGCAGGGCGGCGAACCTCGAGGCTCTAGGGGCGATCAGGTCAACCTAGGGCAGCCCATAGCCGTCTCGCGCCCTGACGGTGTCCATCCTGGGCGTGTGGGGTTTTGGGTCCTCAAAAGCGCTCGCCGGATAGCTTGCTTACCGCCTTTCCAGACGGGTCTCCTTCGACGTGAGCTGCGGTGCATCACCCCCGGCATCGAGGGTGCATGGTGATGTGTTCGTGTGCGAACACACTTTTTTGCGACTCGGTTGGGAACGAAGCTTTGAACGGTCTCCGGCCCGTTCTTGGTATGAAGAGATCGTCATCTAGGGTTTGCAAGCTTCAAAGGTAATATGAATACCCAATTCACTTATGTTGATGCAAATAATGCATATGTTGTTGCTAGATCGTCTAATGAGCATAATGTGTCGGCTAGCACTACCTTTATCAATCATGCTTATAATTATGTGCAAGAGCCGATGCAACAAAATCACCATGCTTCTACCTCGTATAATTTTAGCAACATGCACCATATGTATTCCAACTCTCATGCATCGGCAACCCCACAAATTCATATGCCGATGGACAACATGATGAGTTTGGTTAATCAAGTTGAAACACCTCACATAGGAACTTCCAATATTATGCAACAAAGTGTTTCACCTTTTTATTCATCAGCAACTAACTTGCAATTTGTCAATCCAAATATGCCAGTGGATAGGGGAATTGGCCGTGCTCATATTGAGTGTGGATAGAATTATCAAAAAGAGTGGTGATTAGGTTAACAAAGTTAATTCGGTTAATGAAAAGACCAAATCAAATATTATGTATGCAGAATCTATTCAAGAAAAAGAGGACGACAAAGTGTTGGGGAGCTATTAGAAAGAGGAAAAAGATATCATTCAAGTAACGCAACCATCATGCTCTCCCAACGTATTTGAAGGTATGTCTAGCAAGTAATTTACCTAACTTCCAATTTGGTCGCAACTTTATTTTTGATGCTTCTATAAGAAAAATTCTCATAAGTATTTTTGAAAGACCAATGAAGAAGAGTAATTTACTTGTTAGCAATAACATTGTTATAGAGCATACCTGTCAATCTATTGTATCATTTATAAAGACCGACAGTGACTTATTATTGCAGCCAAAGTTTTCCCTATTGCTTTATCAAAATTTCATATCTCATTGGGTAGCTTTGTTTGTTTCATAGTCGGCTTGTACTTGGTCTCAATTTAGACATATATGTTCTACCTATTTTGATTTCAGAAATTTAAGGCCAAGGTTATACTCTATTGAGAAACCCGATGATAGTATAATTTGTTTTTAAAGACATCGGAGAGAGAGTGCAAAACAAAATGTATAGTCGAATGGGGTGATGTAAAACATGAACCATTCGTTTGCTTAATTCCATGTTAAGCCATCAATCCAAGGATGATTGATCGACTAGAAAATAAAAGGTTTACCTTCAATTCAAGCACAAGTGATCAAATATTTGAATTGTTGCTGAAAAATAATTCTATTAGAATTCTTGATCACCATGTTAAGCCATCAATCCAAGGACGAATGTATTGTAGGTTACATCATTCGTTCAAGCATAATTTTTAGGATTGCAATATGTTTCGTCAAATAGTCAAATCGGCCATTGATAAAGGATGATTGAAATTTGTTGAGACATCAAGAGATGACTAGTCTATTCCGATTGGTCCTGATGGCAAAAAGTTTTTTCATCGGCGAATTCAAGCCGACCCATCTAAACACGAGAAGGTAAAAACCGCGGATAATGGGATGAAGCTTTCAAGTAACAAAGTTGTTCAAGAGCAGAATGAAAAATATACTTGAGGGCAAAAATTTCATCAAAGCTACAATGAAGACGCCAAGGACTAAAGGGCAGCAAGCAAGACCAATGATCGAGGAAACCAAACCAAAAGAAAACAGAGGCCGAAATAAGCACAAGTGTAAGAGATCAAAAATCACCTTCACTGAACTATTGGATAAATATCAAAAGAAGAGTGAAGAGAATAATGCTTGTCAGTCAAATCATGCAAAGAAAACAAGATCACCCACAAGGCGCAAATATGAGGAACGGTATTGGCAAAGTGGGAATTTTCATGCAACATATGCATATCCTTATTTTGGGCCGCCAATGCCAATGCCGTGGATGCCTCCCTATTCTCATGTAGATCCATATCCATCATGGGACAGGTATGATACAATGGCACATTCTCCATCTTATTTTAAACCATCTCACAAATGTTATGCAGCACCAAAAAGATCAACATTTGAACAATCACATATTAAAGACCATTTCAATAAAAAGGAATCGGTCCGGAGCCCATGGACGAAGAAAGAGGTGGTCAAGCAAGTATACCGGGTCAAGAAAGATGGTTGTAGTGCTAATTTAGATTCAATCTCAAATGACAAAGAGCCAAAAGTGTTGACATTGGCTACAAAAGGCAAAGAAGTAAAGCAATCAATTGTTAAATATCAAAGTGCCAAATCTGAAGAAAATGAGTTGAAAGTGCATAAGGTAAAACAAGAATTATCTTTAGTTCAAACAAAATCACAGCCGGGGCGCCCACTCGGCTTATCATATTGGAAAAGAAGAAATTACAAAACTTTAGTGCACAAGAGCTTCAAAAGAGAAACATGACATCGGTTCCCAAAGGAAGTACTCAAAAGAAGAATGGTGTGCAAGCTTCCATCACAAAAAGTGCACAAAGGTAAAGAAGAAAAAGAGTAAAAATTATGAACGACCATGCCGAAGGTTTCAACGTCTTTGGTGCACACATTATCCACATTCTGAGACTATGCCATTGATGCCAATGACATGGAATTCATCATCAGGTATGATCGATAACCCTCCGTGGACTTATTTTGATCCATGGACGCAATATAACTTCTTACATCATGCAAGGGTTTTACCACATCACCGTACATTTGATTAGCGGTATTTTGTTGCTAATCAAAGTATCCAATATATAATTGTTGCCCTAAGAATATAAATGGCCGATGGAGTGTTGACATCGTCCTTGGAACCAACACGGTACAATTTATTTTTCGGCACGCTAGCTTTGCCGAAAAATAGGAGGGCATGTGTTGAAGCTCAAAAGTGGCACGATCATAAAGAGTAGCTTGAAGGTATGTCAAGATTAATTCAAACTTATTATCGAAAGCCAGCATGGGATGGCTCTCTCCAAGAAGATCAACATGGATATGAAGATGGTCTAAAACGGAGCTTGGATGCAAAAGGTATGACAAGTTCAAAGAAGCTCATGTTGACACCGGATTAAAGAATGGCTTGGAACTCAATTAATATTTTATCGGATCGAAATTTTTTCACCAAGAAAGTTGTGCGTCTCGTCGAAATGGTTGATTTTGATATAAAAATCGTCTTAACCCGAGGTCGTATGCAAAAGTTATAACCAATACAAGAAGCTGCTATAGTAGATGACTGGACACTCCGGGGACAATCATCCGGGTTTTCAATTTCTTTGCTAGAGACTTCGCAAAACAGCCAAAACCCCCCTCAAGATTGCCTCTGATCAAACAACGTTCAACATGAAAGTTGTTTGTCTCGTCGAAATAGTTAAACATGATTTTGGCCCGTTTTCATCCGAGGTCGTTTACTACCTCTAAAGGAACCCGTAAAGTGCAGCCAGTTTTTACTGAGCTGTTTTGGAAAGTTCGGACCAAATAAATCCGAATTGGACTAGGTTTTTGGATACGAATTGAAGCCTTTCTTTGGATGGGAAGTCCATAAGCCTCTTATATACCTAAGGGTGATGGTCGATTGAACAACACACAATCGAACAAACACATCTCCACTTTTTACCCTTTACCTTTATCTCTCTCCCTTGTTCTTCTTCTTTCTTGTTCTTCACTCATTCTTCTTCATTGCAGGGCGGCGGTCCTCGAGGCCCTAGGGTAGATCAGGTCGACCTAGGGCAGTCCATAGCCGCCTTGCGACCTGACGGGGTCCATCCTGGGTGATGCAGAGCATGCCACGAGCACCCCCATGGACGTATCGACACCTCCTATGACACCACTTGATCCTATGACAAGAGCCCAAGCCAAGGCCATCGAAGATATGATGAATTGGCTCCCCTCCGAAATATCACTTTCGTCACATGAGACATGGCTAATACCTAAGGCGGGGACCCTATGCATGATCAAGTATCGAGAGGAGGAACGTGATAGAGGCAAAGGTGTCCCGTCTTTCGATGAGTTAGTGGCTATCGTTTGGATGAAGTCGACTTTGACGATCCGACTACGAACGTGCGTGGACGTCGCGCCTTAGCAATCGCTAAACCAACTCCGAGAGGTTATCGACCACGCCGGAGCACGATCAACCTGACCACGAAGGTCTGTTTCCTGCAGGCAAATGAAGAACAAGCAAGAAAATAAGATTGCAATCTGGATATTGCGAATATAAGAGGAAAGCTTTATTGATCAAGGTGGGGTTCTGTGACGCCTTTGTCTGGTCGTTGAACACAAACGAAGTACGCGAAGTTGCAGCTATGCCGAACTTTTAATCTAAACAAAACCCAAAGTCTAAACGACGCCCTAAGGGCTGTATATATGAGGGAAAGAGGGGGGAATTTCATGGCCCTTGGTGGAGGGGTCCGAAACCAACCATAACTCTTGTTTCCCCACACATACGGACTCTAAAAATAGCCTATACTCAAGTATTTCGAAATTACATGGGCCTGGCCCAATAATAAGGTGACGCAGCACCTATAATAGCCTTGAAATTTATGAAGTGGCATCTTGGATATTTCGTCCAAGGCTTCTCACACTCATTATGGTGGCTTCAAAGTCCTGAAATCATCAATTGAAACTCCATTCTTGTTCCCCTTGCGCATGCCATCATCTCCATGCTTGATCTTGCTCCAATGTTCAACCTTCTTGTCCAAGCTAGGCCCTTCATTTGTAAGCAAGACAAATGTATCCAATTTAGGCAGCAACATATTCTCATGAACATTAGATTCATTACCAAGAAACGAAAGTACCTGGTAATTTAATTGGCGTGCGCGAGCTCTAGTAATTGGTCCTGTATATGTGTCAGTTGGAGCTGTGGGTGTAACCTTGTTAGTGATGTCCTCATCATCCTCCCCTTCTTGAATTGAAGTCGTCCTCGACGGAAGCTCATCTTCCTCACCCAAGTAAGGCTTCAAATCTGCAATGTTAAATGTGGGACTAACCCCAAAATCTGCAGGCAGCTCAAGTTTATATGCATTATCATTTATTTTCTCTAACACCTTGAAAGGACCATCAGCACGTGGCATTAGCTTTGACTTGCGCAAATTGGGAAACCTATCCTTACGCAAATGTAACCAAACAAGATCTCCAGGTGCAAAGACAACACGTTTTCTACCCTTATCTCCAACAAGTTTATATTTAGCATTCATGCGCTCAATATTTTCCTTAGTTAACTCATGCATTTTTAAGATCAATTCAGCACGTTGTTTAGCATCAAAATTAACCTTCTCCGAAGATGGAAGAGGCAACAAATCAATAGGTGCACGAGGTAGAAAACCATAGACAATTTCAAAAGGGCACATCTTAGTATTAGAATGCAATGAACGATTATAAGCAAATTCAATATGAGGCAAGCATTCTTCCCACATTTTCTTATTATTCTTCAAAACAGCCCTAAGCATAGTAGACAAAGTTCTGTTGACTACTTCAGTTTGTCCATCAGTTTGGGGGTGACAAGTAGTACTAAAAAGCAGTTTAGTCCCCAACTTAGCCCATAAACATCTCCAAAAGTGGCTAAGAAATTTAGTATCACGATCTGAAACAATAGTATTTGGCACACCATGCAAGCGAATAATTTCACGAAAGAACAAATCAGCAACATTAGCAGCATCATCGCTTTTATGACATGGTATAAAGTGTGCCATCTTCGAGAACCTATCCACGACAACAAATATGCTATCCCTCCCCTTCTTTGTTCAAGGTAAACCCAAAACAAAGTCCATAGATATATCTTCCCAAGGAACACTAGGGACAAGCAAAGGCATATATAAACCATGAGGGTTGAGTCGTGACTTAGCTTTTTGACATGTAGTGCAGCGACCAACAAAACGCTCAACATCCCGTCGCATCTTTGGCCAAAAGAAATGTGTAGCAAGTACGTCCTCCGTCTTCTTCACGCCAAAGTGTCCCATTAATCCTCCTCCATGCTCCTCCTGCAACAACAAAAGACGAACAGAGCTAGCTGGAATGCATAGCTTGTTAGCACGAAACACAAATCCATCATTAACGACGAACTTGTTCCATGTTCTCCCTTCTTTGCAATTCTGCAATACATCTTTAAATTCAGCATCATGCACATATTGATCTTTGATGGTCTCCAAACCAAATATTTTAAAGTCAAGTTGTGAAAGCATAGTATAACGACGAGATAATGCATCAGCAATAACATTTTCTTTTCCCTTCTTGTGTTTAATAACATAAGGGAAAGTCTCTATGAATTCAACCCATTTAGCATGTCTACGGTGCAGTTTTGCTTGACTTTTAATGTGCTTCAAAGATTCATGATCAGAATGTATAACAAATTCTTTGGGCCATAAATAATGTTGCCATGTTTCCAAAGTCCGAACAAGAGCATATAATTCCTTATCATAATTAGAATAATTCAGACTAGACCCACTCAATTTTTCAGAAAAGTATGCAACAGGTTTACCATCTTGTAATAACTCACCTCCTAACCCAATTCCACTAGCATCACATTCCAGCTCAAAAGTCTTATTAAAATCAGGAAGTTGGAGTAAAGGAGCATGTGTCAACTTATCTTTCAATACCGTGAATGATTCTTCCTGTGCAGTACCCCAAACAAAAGGCACATCCTTCTTTGTAAGCCCATTGAGAGGTGCAGCAATGGTGCTGAAATCTCTCACAAAACACCGATAGAATCCAGCGAGGCCAAGGAAACTCCTCACGTGTGTGACCGTTTTGGGCTGCGGCCAACTCTCAATAGCTTCAATCTTGGCTTTATCAACCACAATTCCCTGTGGAGTAACAACATAGCCAAGAAAATAGACTCGGTCAGTGCAAAAGGTGCACTTTCCAAGGTTACCAAACAAACGTGCATCACGTAGAGCAATAAAAATAGCACGGAAATGTTCCAAATGTTCCTCCAAAGATCTGCTAAAAATCAATATATCATCAAAGTATACTACCACAAATCGTCCAATGAAAGCACGTAAAACTTCATTCATTAATCTCATGAAAGTACTAGGTGCATTAGTTAACACAAAAGGCATGACTAACCACTCATATAATCCAAACTTAGTTTTAAATGATGTTTTCCATTCATCTCCCAATTTCATACGAATTTGATGGTATCCACTACGCAAATCAACTTTGGAGAAAATTGTAGAGCCACTCAATTCATCAAGCATATCATCTAGCCTAGGAATAGGATGACGATAACGAATAGTAATATTATTAATGCCTCTACAATCAACACACATATGCAATGTACCATCCTTTTTCAGCACTAGAATAATAGGAACAACACAAGGACTAAGGGATTCGCGTATATAACCTTTGTCGAGTAGCTCCTGTACTTGACGCATAATCTCCTTCGTCTCTTCTGGATTGGTACGGTATGGTGCGCGGTTGGGTAGCGATGCACCGGGAATTAAGTCAATCTGATGCTGAATCCCTCGAATAGGTGGTAATCCCGGTGGCACGTCTTGTGGAAAGACGTCGGCGAACTCCTACAAAATGTTAGTGACAGCAGGAGGCAAAGAGGAAGGCACGTCCTCGAATGAAAATAATGCCTCTTTGCACAGAAAACAATAGCAAACAGATTTGCTAAAATCTAGCTCATCAATATCAGATTTGGTGGCAAATAAACATGCACTTTTCAATTTAATTTCAGAAGCAACAGTAGATGGTTTATTATTAGGCTTCATTTGTTGCTCAAATTCTTTTGCCACAATCTAATTTTCACTCTTATTTTTCTCCTGTTTTGCTTTATTAGCTCTATTAATATCATCTTTCAAAATGGAATCAGGAGTCATAGGAAGCAAAGTAATATTTTTATCCTTATGAACAAGAGTATACTGATTGTTTCTACCATGGTGTACAGAATTTTTATCAAATTGCCATGGTCTACCAAGTAATAAGGAACATGCTTGCATAGGTACCACATCATAATCAACATAATCAGCATATGTAGAGATACTAAAATGCACACGAACAGTACGTGTTACCTTAACCTTGCCGCTGTTGTTGAACCATTGGATGTAGTAAGGATGTGGATGTGGTCTTGTGGTGAGAGATAGCTTCTCCACCATCTCCATGCTAGTTGCAACTCCCTCCATCTATGATCACGCGAACAGAACGTTCCTTCACAACTCCCTTTGTATGGAACAAATTATGCCTCTGATTTTGCTTAGCTTGTGTAACCTGCACACTCAAAACACGTTGAGCAACTAAACATTCATACCTGTCAGCATCTTCAGGAGCCATGTATTGCGTCTCATGATCAGAATCGTCTCCGCCGTGTTCTTCACGTGTAATAAGAGCCAAAGTCTCCTCATCATAGTCACTAGCGGATTCATATCCACCATCCTCAGTAGCAATCATCACACGCTGAGATTTGCAATCTCTCGCAAAATGTCCTCTCCCCTTACAATGACGACAAATAATATCACTGGTGTGCCCTGTTGATGCCATGGAAAAAGAAGAACTCTGTGCAGGCCCAATAGGTGTGCTCTTGGCAGATAATGGTGGTTGTGCCTGCTTCCTTGTATCACGGCTGGAGGTAACAGCTGATGGAGGTGTTGGTGCAGTAGAATGTGAGGAAGTAGAGGATGCACGCGGTGTCCATGATGAAGGTCGTCCTGCAGAAAAGTTAGTCCGCGCCAATGCCTGTCGATCCTGCACTTCACGTTCAGCTTTACAAGCAAGATGGAATAAACGAGTGATATTAGTATAATCCTTATACTCTAGAATGGTCTGAATCTCTCTATTTAATCCACCCATAAAACGTGCAAGCATAGCTTCATTGTCCTCAACAATACCACATCTAATCAGTCCAGTTTGTAATTGCTGATAATATTCTTCTACAAAAAATTTTCCTTGTCTTAAGCGCTGCAGTTTTTGAAGTAATTCACGTTGATAATATGGGGGAACCCAATGAGTACGCATAGCAGTTTTCAAAGCAGTCCAAGTAGCTGGAATAGGATATAATCTACAATGTTCAGACCACCAAACACATGGAAAACTAGTGAAAGCACAAACAGCAGCAGGAACACGTCTCTCCTCGGGATAGTTTAAACATGTAAAACGTTGTTCAGTTTGGAACTCCCAAGTAAGATATATATCAGGAACATATCTACCCTCAAATGGTGGAATATTCAATTTCAGTTTAGGAAGATGGTCATGTACCTCAGGTCGTGGTGCAGCCCTACCGTTGCGATGATATGCATGAGGACGACCTGGTGGTGGTGGTGCTGGTTGTTGCACGTAGTTCTGATTTTGGTCAACCTCATCCTCGTAATGGTCCTCCACCTCTGCAGTAGCAGCAAGAGCTACAGAAACATCAACAGCAGCCCCAGAAGCTTGACCAGTCTCAAGGGGAACGCGTTGTGCTCGTCCCACTTGATTCGGAAGGCGACGTTGTTGTTGTTGTTGTTGTTGTTGTTGAGGTGGGACAGCTGCAGCAGCCGGTGGTGGTGCAAAACGCGAAAGCAATTCAGCAAACTTGTTATCCAGCTTTGTTTCAAACGTCTTCTCCATTGCATCTATCTTCTCCATGGCCTCGTCCAATGTGTTTAGCACATCTTGCACCTGTACACTCATCATTTCCTGAAACTTATCATGAAGCTCCTTGTTCGTCAAGTTCTCCCAGTCAGTCTCGTCGACTTGTGATCCTGGCATGGTTAGCAGTAATAGAAACACACAAGAATATGATCCTACAGACTACTAACAAGTGGTGGTGGTGGCGGGTGTCACAAATCCGTCAAGCAAATCTCAAATTCTTACCAGTTCTTACCCAGCAGCAGGTGGTGATCGGCAACCGATGTAGTCAAAACTCTCAAAGCTTGGATAGAGCGATTACCAGGGAGAGTCAAACGCACGATGTAGATGTATGTGGAGCTGGGAAGGCTTATAATATGGTAGCAAAAAGGGTCAGCAATAATCAATTCAGAGATGCAAAGGTGAATAAACGCTCAACAACGGTACTGTGCTGGTCCTAGGCTAGACCGTACTAGAGACGCGAGCCTAGAACACTAACAAAATCACGGCGCTACACGTAATCAAGGGGAAAGCACACTCTGAATTTTTTATTATTTTGTTCGCCTCTTTTTTTTTGCGCTCTTTTTTTTGCGCTGCTTTTTTTTTGCCGAAATTCACAATAATGGCGAGTGTCTCAAAACACTTCCCAAGTCAAACTAAGATGACAGGCACGAACATTTTTTTACGAAATTTTTTTTTTCGGAATCAGGGCAGCGACGACGAAAAAGTGCGGTAAAAAATCAGTATGGTGGCACGTGTCTCAAAAGACTCAGAAAAGCCCAAAAATAGGATAGGGAAAAAATATTTCCACCTGTCGAAATTTTGGCCTAAAAACTGCCCGGGGGTCTCCAGACTCTTTTTTTTTCTACGCAGGCAAGGAAACACAAATCCGAAACCTAGATGGATTTCGAGAACAAACCTAATATGAAAAGAACTCGGATTGGTGGTGGATATATGGTGGTAGGATATGGCAGCGGTGGTAGGTTATGGCAGCGGTGGTGGTATATGGATACGGATTGGTGGTGGTATAAGGATACGGATCGGTGGTGGTATGTGGCAGTAGCGATGAAGATGTTGCGGCGGCGGCGTGACAACTTATGACCAGAACTCGAAACTCTAAAAGACTAGACGCTAAGACCAGCAACTTGACACGACGATGCAACCGCAAATTCAACTAAGCAAACACGGAAAAGATTATGCAATGGCTCAGACTGGTTCGGATATGATGAACTAACCCTAATAATTTTTTTTGGCTTTTTCGTGGACTGTAGGTATGAAGAACAGACTCGATCTAATCTACGAAAATGGTAAAATCTCACCGAGCAACCTGGAAATCTGATACCACTTGATAGAGGCAAAGGTGTCCCGTCTTTCGATGAGATAGTGGCTATCGTTTGGATGAAGTCGACTTTGACGATCCGACTACGAACGTGCGTGGACATCGCGCCTTAGCAATCGCTAAACCAACTCCGAGAGGTTTTTGACCACGCCGGAGCACGATCAACCTGACCACGAAGGTCTGTTTCCTGCAGGCAAACGAAGAACAAGCAAGAAACTAAGATTGCAATCTGGATATTGCGAATATAAGAGGAAAGCTTTATTGATCAAGGTGGGGTTCTGTGACGCCTTTGTCTGGTCGTTGAACACAAACGAAGTACGCGAAGTTGCAGCTATGGCGAACTTTTAATCTAAACAAAACCCAAAGTCTATACGACGCCCTAAGGGCTGTATATATGAGGGAAAGAGGGGGGAATTTCGTGGCCCTTGGTGGAGGGGTCCGAAACCAACCCTAACTCTTGTTTCCCCACACATACGCACTCTAAAAACAGCCTATACTCAAGTATTTCGAAATTACATGGGCCTGGCCCAATAATAAGGTGACGTAGCACCTATAATAGCCTCTGGACGAAATTTATGAAGTGGCATCTTGTATATTTCGTCCAAGGCTTCTCACACTCATTATGGTGGCTTCAAAGTCCTGAAATCATCAATTGAAACTCCATTCTTGTTTCCCTTGCGCATGCCATCATCTCCATGCTTGATCTTGCTCCAATGTTCATCCTTCTTGTCCAAGCTAGGCCCTTCATTTGTAAGCAAGACAAATGTATCCAATTTAGGCAGCAACATATTCTCATGAACATTAGATTCATTACCAAGAAACGAAAGTACCTGGTAATTTAATTGGCGTGCACGAGCTCTAGTAATTGGTCCTGTATATGTGTAAGTTGGAGCTGTGGGTGTAACCTTGTTAGTGATGTCCTCATCAGAACGTGAAGATGCTACGCCAAGTGAACAAGACGAAGACGACAAGTTCGAGGACCAAAAGAATGAGCTTTTAGAATTCCTATGGCCAGCAGACGACCGGCCCATACCATACGTCCAGCCCCTAAAGCCCCCAACGGCCAGAAGAAACCAGGCCCGAACATGCTACAGCGGCCGGACGATCGTCAAGTAATGGACGCCCGACGACTTCCAGGCACCGGACGACCGAGACCTACCGGACGTCCGAGCCCCTCCGGAAGTCCGGTGCCACACCACAAAAGAAAAATAGCGGAAGTCCAAGACTTCCATATTTCCGGACCCTCGCGAGCCACCGGACGTCTGGTAGCCGTCGGACGACCAACACTTGTGCGCACCGAATGTGTTGGGTCAAGGCCCATGTACCCTTTCATCCACTTAGACTATTAATACTCCTCCTACCCCCTCTTTCTAGGGTCAACATTGTGATAGCTCATTTTTTGACCTAGAGTTGTGCTCATCTATTGGTTCTATTCCTTTGAGAGACCGCGGCCACTCTACAGAGAAGATCCACACCGGATTCAAGACCTCCTCATGGAGAAGACCCATCGTGGGCTCAAGACCTCCTCATGGAGAAGACTACCTTTTGTATCTTACCTGACTCTGCGGGATAAGAGGGTGCATTACATGCACCGCTTAGTGTCACAACACTGGTTGCCCGGCAAGGCTTGCCGGGCTTTCTTGCCAGCTCTGCGCCTGTCTTCTTGACATGTCACACGACGGGTGTCATCTGCTGGTTCTTCTTGTAGGAACCGGCTGCCATGTTGCTAATAGCTGCCACTTAATCATCTTGCGGCTTGACATCGCATTGATTGACGACGTGGGTCGCTCTGAAGTGCTTGGTGAGGTTGTTTGGCCTACACGAGCCCCCGGCAAGCCCTGCTTTGGTGTATCTACTATCTACTTCCGAGGGTGGCCTCGCCCCTTGTCGGGCTCACCTTCCCGGTAAGGGAGGCCCTTCTCTTGGTGATGTCTTGCTTCTCTGGCTTGGCCTTGGTCATTCTAGTGTGCTTGTTGGTCCCTTGGACCTCTTAGTCTCTTGTACATCTTGGATTGGACTTGGATTGTCCGTGCACGAGTTAGGGGAAAACATATACCCTTATATATTTTCCCCGACATAAGCCCCCGGGCCTGAGCCATACTTGTCGCTGGGCACGTTGCGTTAGGCCCCAAACAATGCGGGGACACGTGGCAGGTGAGGGCTGAGGGCGCCGGTTTCGTCATGATGAACTGTTGCTCCAACGTCCACCATGCGCTATCACTGCGTGTCGTGGGATCGCGGGGCTGTTGCAGTTATGGTAAAAATAGTAACTTTCTGATGCGTCACGCCTCTGTTCTACTTTTCTCTTCCTTAAGAGAAGGAAAAGCCGAACATCACGACCCATATGCCTCCTTCCCCGCTCCCCCATCTTTTTCTTCCGCAAGCCAAGCAATAGCTCCTCCTTTGTACCTCCCTTCTGCCACTATCTCCCCTCATCGAATCACCTTCCCTTCCGCGTCGCCGCCGCCGGAATGGGGAAGAAACCTACAAAGAAGAAAAAGCAGAAGGCCATGGCGACGGAGGCAGCCGCCGAGGGAAGGAAGAGGGTGGCGGAGCTGAACAAGAAGCAGAGCGAGGACGTCGTCTTCATTCCATTGAATCTGAGCGGCCCGATCCTCCAAGGTAAGCATGGACATCTGTGGGGGAGAGCCGTCGACAAGGGGCATGGAGCGCCCATAGTTTTTGCGAAGCAGGACAATCCGCAAAACTCCTATCATTTCTTCTGCGCTTACATCATCTGTGGCCTCTGTCCTCCTTTCTCTGAATTCTTTAAGGCGATCATGAACATCTATGGGTTCCACCTTCTTGACTTTATGGCGACCATTGTCATTTTTGCGCATTTGTGAGAGAACTTTGTCGGAGTCAAACCCAATGTGGATCAATTCAGGCACTACTTTGTCCCGTGGGTGTAGAGCAAAGTCAACCACTCTGGGATTATTAGCTAGATGCCTCGCGCGATGAGAAAAGTTTTGGGTTACATCCCTGGATTTCAGCGCGAGAAGTGGGGAGAATGGACGGGAGACTTGTGCTGGAGTCAGGACAAGGAACTCCCCGAGTTCTGTGAAGCACGGAAGGAGTGTGTTGAGCACAGCAAGGCATGGAGCGCCAAAGGCCATACCAAGGACAGGCTGCGGCCGACAATCAATAGGATCACTCGTCTAGCAGCCGCCAGGTTAACTACTTATCATGTGGGGGCAGATTTCCTTCTCCGCCGCATCTCACCACTGCAGGAAAGGGATAGGCCTGCGTGGCTGTATGGAGACGCGGCAGACAGGTTGAGGTTGCTGTCGGGGTTGGCCTAAACTTTTCAGTCTATGGTCATGGCTGGCTGTGCGATCAGCTGTTCGGCCGCTTTGAACTGTTCAAGCTCCCAGCGACTGTTGAAGTGGATGCTGGAATGCAATGCTGAGGGAGTGTCGAGCAGTTGGCAGCTACCCACTCTGGATGAAGAGCTTAACTGGTCGAATACCCTAGTGGAGAGTGCCATCAGGGTTGAAACTGGAATGTACAAGCCCACCTCGGCTACGGAGATGGTGTACATTTTGAAGAGAGTTGAGGAAGACAAGGCCATCTACCCCCGTGGAGGCAGAGAAGGCCGCCAAGGTCGGGAAGGGCAACGGGAAAGCTGAGGGTAGGAGCTCTTCCCCTATTGACGTGCCAGGGAAGGGCAACGGGAAAGCTGAGGGTAGGGGCTACCAGGGAAGGGCGCGCCGGGAATATCTTTGCCGGGTGTAATGCCCCGGATGTAATACTTTCCCTTTTTAGCAATATATAACTTTGGCTTCATCAGTTCCATTCCGGGTTCTTCGTATTTTCGGGTTTTCGTCGTTTTGTCGTGTAAGTGTGTGCATTCATCCATGTCATGTTGTCATGTGCATTGCATTGCATTTGTGTGTCGTTTGCATCCGGTCCACTCGTTCCTCCCCGTTGCCGTTTGGAGTTCCGACGCTCTCACACGTGCCTGTGGTTTCCCAGAGTCCTTATTTTGTGTTTGGCCGTGTAACGTTTCTGGTTTGGCGTGAGACTTGTCGTGCGATGTTGTTTTGGTAGGCATAACCCGCCTGTCGAGTTTTGTCATGTTTGGAGTTCGTTTGGTACTCCAACAATTATCCTCGTGGGCTAAAAGTACCTCCTCTTTGAGGCCCAAGACCCCCCTCCAACAGCCCACCAACCCAGCTCAAACCCTTCCCATCATCTAGGCCGTTCAATTGTGATCTCGTGGCCGAAAACCTCTCCTCATTTGGACTACCCTAGCTCCTTGTGCCTATATAAACGTCCACCCCCTCCAATTTTTGCGTCCAAAACCCTAGAGTTTCCACCAGCGTCGCCCAGTGCTTCCACCAGCGCCGCCCAGTGCTTCCATCACCGCCAAGTCATGCTTCCTCGCCCGCCGCTCAGTGCATGCACCCCGCCGCGTGGGCCCGCGGGGCCCGGCGCCGGCCCGCCGCCGCCGTTCCGAGCCAGATCTTGCCCGAGCCGCCGCCCTTCGTCATCGTCGCGCCGCCGCCGCGCCGGAGCCCCTCGCCGCCGGAGCTCCTCGCCACCGCCGGCTCCTCAGCGCCCCGCCGTCTCGCCGACCCCCGCCGCCCGAGCCGGAGCTCCCGTCGCCACCGCCGCCTCAGATCCAGCCGCCGCCCGGCCTCCTCCGCCTCACCACCCCTCGCCGCCGGCCTCAGGCCCCCCGCCGCCGGCCACCGCAGGCTCGCCACCGGGCCAGGGCGCCGCCCAGTTGCTTCGGCCTCCCGCCGTCGAAGCCGCTCGAGGGAGGAGCCTCGATCGAATTATCCAGGCCAGCCCCAATCTGGACGCCCGAACCCTAGCGAGTCCGACCCGCTCCGTTGACCGACCCGCACCGGCGCCCGCGACCCGATCCAGATCCGCCCCGTTTACCCGCAGGTTGACCTCGTTTATTTGTCTAAGTGTTTAGATTTTCAGTGTCTGATGCATTTTTGTGATGAGGATATCTTTTACTGTGCATGTCCGTTTTGTGTGTATGATATGTCAAAATGATCGTGGTGACTTGTACTATGTTTTGTTCCATTGTGTCATGCATGTTTGAGGTCATCTAGATGTCTTAATCTTCATGAGAAGAGTGCTACTTGTTATAAACTGTTGCTATTAGTTGTTTCCATGCCATGTTTGAGATGTGATAACTTGATGCATGTTTATCCAAATGAAGCAAATGATATGTCCACATGTTCATCATGAGATGCTCTACATGTTGGTTGCTTTAGCTTGCATGATAGATTTCATATTGCCATGTTTATCTCCTTTGCAAAAGTGTATGTGGCTGTTAGGTTGTTAAACTTGTTACGAGATGCCTAGTTGAGGAGCTCGTTGCTATTGATGTGGTTGCCCCCTTGATGCATGCTTATATGTTTTGGACTCCCCATCATGTGTACTTTGCTGTGGTGCAAACCACTTGCCATGTTATGCTTTGAGGTGACTTAAACTTGCTCACAAACATGCCATGATAATACTGCTGTTTAACACTTAGTGAAATTTCACTAAGTCTGGAATCTGTAATTTCCAGATGCCATGTTTGCTTGATGTTCTAGGAAAATCCATGATAGTTTTGGGGTGACTATTGATGATTCCTTGTTGTACATGTTGTTGGCTACCCATTCATGCTCTCACATGCTCATTTGGGTGGATGTAGCATATTTAACTCTTGCACCCAAGTTGCTATAAATTACTGCTGTCAGGTTTTTGTTGTCATGTTCAAAATGTTGTAGCTTGTTATTATTGATCCATGCCTCCTATGGAGATGCTCCAATGGAATTGTTGCTGTAGGTTATGTCTACTTCATGTCCATGCTTCTTGTCATGATGTTTGAGTGCTATAGAATATATATTTCTTGCTCCGAAGTTGCTATGTGGCTGTTAATTTCAGCTTTGCTTGTTCCTTGTTTCGGGTGTATCTTTTAGGCCGTTGGTCCCTTTTGAGCAAGTCCTATATGAAACTTGTGTGGTTTGCATGTAGATTCATAATATCCTCTTGTTAGCATGTTTTCAAGGTTCTTGCTTGATGCATATTGTCATGTTCCTTGTGCTGTATCTCTGTATTTCCTATGTTGTCTTTTTGTGCATCCTTAGTGCATCTGCAGTGCTTCCTTAGTAAATCAGCCATGCATCTTGTAGTTTGCGCATTACATCTTGTTTGATTTCGTGCCTCGTGTGTTTTGTGTTGAGTAGAGCCGGAAGTCGAGAACGAGTACGAGAATGAGGTTACTACCGAGGTTGAGAACGAGGAGCCCGCTTACGATCCCATCGACGACTCAACAGGCAAGATGACCTGACCCGGATATCATTACTATCTTTTCCTATTGCTAGAATTCTCGCTCTTTAGCTTATTGTCTCGATGCCCATGTTTTCCTGTCAGCCTCCTATTGTAACCATGAATCTGTCTAACCACCCTACCTATGCAAACCTTTGATTGGCTAAGGAAGCTTCGCTCAGCCCCTCTTATAGCATTGCTAGTTACAGGAGAAGATTTTAAGATTCTTGCTTCATGTTGAAGCTTGTTGGGATATCACACTATATAAATTCATTAATTAAATCATCTATATATTGGTAATGGGTGGAAGGCTAGGCCTTTTGCTTGGTGTTTTGTTCCACTCATGCCGCCTTAGGAACCGTATAAACCGGTGTTATGTTCCTTGATTTTGCGTTCCTCACACGGTTGGGGTTATGGGACCCCCTCGATAAACCGCTTAGCGCTAAGGCTTTTCCAGCAAGTCCCGACATTGGTACTCCATTTGCCTAATAACTAAAACTTGCATAGGGACTAGCTATCCCCTTTTATTAATCAACCCCCGGGCCAGTGCTCCTCATTAGTGTTGGTCCAACCTAGAGCAGCTTGCGGCACCACCCCTTGGCAACTCGGGGTATCTGGATGCTGTAACCATAGCTCATCCGGTCCTGGCCTGAGACTAGATACGCGCGGCTACTGTCAGGGTGTCGGCACGCTGGGAGGATTTGCTGGATTAGTCTTACCTTAGTCGGAGTATCTTGAGCACGGGATTCCGAGGATACTCGGGCCTTCCCACCTTGGAGTTGCGACTCCGCGGATCGTGGGCTTGTCATGGGCCAAGTTGGAACACCCCTGCAGTGTTATGAACTTTCGAAAGCCGTGCCCGCGGTTATGTGGCAGATGGGAATTTGTTAATATCCGGTTGTAGATAACTTGACACCATGTTCAGAACACACTACCAGCGTGAGTACCGTGACGGTCATTTTCCGAAAGGGGTTCGGGAAGTGAACACGGTGGGGTTCTGTTTGACATGCTTAGTTAGGATCACTCGTGATCATCTTTTCGTCCGAGGCACTTCTCTTCTCGCTCTCTTTTACGTAAGTTAGTGCTAGTGCTGCTACAACCTCTTGTTCTTTCTTCAGCCTTGTTCCACACCCAAGGCTTGGATAGTTGTGTTACCCGAGAACGGGATTGTTGAGTCCCCTATGGCTCACAGATTCTACACCACAACAGATGTAGGTACTATGGTGAGCTATTCAGGTGACGGCACCGAGCTAATCTGGGAGTACGACGAGGACCTTAGCCGTTACTATGTGCACTATCCCGACAATCAGTAGAGGTTTCTACTAGGGGCGATTCAGACCTGTGGCTTTATGTATGTTTGGTATCTTTCATTTGGATCTTTACCCGTAGACGGGTTGTGATGTTATTTGAATGATGTTTGGCTATGTAATGATTTGTGTGACGTGGCGAGTGTATGCCAACTATCTTTTTACTCCTTTGAGCTGCTCGAACAGTTCATTGATGTTGGGGAGCGGATACTTGTTCTTTATTGTCTTCTTGTTCAATGGCCGGTAATCAACGCAAAGGCGCTCCGTGCCATCCTTCTTCTTGACAAATAAGACACCACAACCCCAAGGAGACGTACTAGGCCTGATCAAACCCATACGCTCTTGTTCATCAAGCTGTTTCTTCAACTCCTTCAACTCTTCAGGGGAGAGCTTGTACGGACGCCGGCATGCTGGCTCAGTACCAGGCTCGAGTTCAATGAAGAATTCAACTTGACGATGCGGAGGCATGCCTAGAAGTTCTTCAGGAAAAACGCCTTCGTATTCGTGAGTGGAAATTCGACCACATTGAAATGGATTTCGTCACTGGCTTTCCTAAGTCCAAGAAAGGGAATGATTCTATCTTTGTGGTGATTGACAAGCTTACCAAAGTCGCTCACTTCCTTCCAGTCAGAGAATCCATCAATGTAGCTCAACTGGCAGAGTTGTACACTTCCAGAATTGTGTCCTTACATGGCATTGCTCAAGTTATCTCCTCAGACCGTGGAAGTTTGTTCACATCCAAGTTCTGGGACCCCTTTCAGTCTGCCATGGGCACTAAGATCCGTTTCAGCACTGCATTTCATCCTCAGACTAGTGGTCAAGTCGAAAGAGTGAATCAGATCCTAGAAGACATGCTCAGAGCTTGTGTCATATCCTTTGGCATGAAATGGGAAGATTGCGTTCCGTTTGCCGAGTTCTCTTACAACAACAGCTTCCAAGCAAGTGTCGGCAAAGCTCCATTTGAAATCCTCTATGGCAGAAAGTGTTGTACCTCTCTGAACTGGTCCGAGACTGGTGAACGTCAACTTCTTGGCCATGACTTGATCTCAGAAGCCGAAGAAATGTGCAAAGTCATACGTGAGAATCTCAGGGCCGCTCAGTCGCGTCAGAAGAGCTACTATGATGGCAAGCATCGTGATTTGGCCTTCAACATTGGGGATCATGTCTATCTCCGTGTTTCTCCTGTGAAAGGCACCCAAAGATTCGGTATCAAAGGAAAGCTTGCTCCTAGATACGTGGGCCCTTTCAAGATCCTTGGCAAAAGAGGCGATCTAGCCTATCAACTTGAGCTCCCTTCCAACTTCGCTAATGTTCATGATGTGTTTCACGTGTCTCAACTCCGCAAGTGCTTCAAGACACCTGAACGCACCATTCCGTTTGAGGAGATTGATCTTCAACAAGACTTGTCTTACCGAGAGCATCCCGTTGCTCTTCTCGAAGAAATCGAGCGCAAGACCCGCAACAAGTCAATCAAGTTCTTGAAAGTCAAGTGGTCACACCATACCGACCGAGAAGCTACGTGGGAACGAGAAGATCACCTTCGTTCTGAGTACCCTTCCTTCTTCCAGTCCTAGATCTCGGGACGAGATCTTTTCGTAGTAGAGGAGAGTTTGTAATGCCCTGGATGTAATACTTTCCCTTTTTGGCAGTATATAACTTTGGCTTCATCAGTTCCATTCCGGGTTCTTCGTCATTTCGGGTTTTCGTCGTTTTGTCGTGTGTGTGTGTGCATTCATCCATGTCATGTTGTCATATGCATTGCAAACGCCCAGGACACACCAGCCGGTGGTCGTTACTCCTGGCGAGATCTAGACTGGCCCCACATATCAATACTAGTCTTTTCTGCGCACTTTGTCCTCACTCGTGCGCACCCGGGAGCAACTTCTCGGTCGGTCACCCATCCTGAAACTACTCCAAGCTGAGCACGCTTAACTTTGGAGTTCTGTCTGAATGGGCTCCCGGAAAAGAAGGAATTCCTTATTGATATGAGTAGTCTATCATCCCTAATAAGCCAGGCCATCACACACACCCTCACTCAGAGGAACCGACGTCCTCGTCGGGCCACAGGAACGTTCCCTCTTGGCACAACCGTCTGTGCTTCCAGGACAACACATGTGCCATGCCGTGTGCCACGACGGGTCACAAACGTCATGCACAACATGACTGCAAACTGTCCGCAAACATCCGTATAACCGTGAGGGTCGGCTCTGATACCAACTTGTAACGCCCCGGACACACCCGCCGGTGGTCGTTACTCCTGGCGAGATCTAGACTGGCCCCACATATCAATACTAGTCTTTTCTGCGCACTTTGTCCTCACTCGTGCGCACCCGGGAGCAACTTCCCGGCCGGTCACCCATCCTGAAACTACTCCAAGCTGAGCACGCTTAACTTTGGAGTTCTTTCTGAATGGGCTCCTGGAAAAGAAGGAATTCCTAATTGATATGAGTAGTTTATCATCCCTAATAAGCCACGCCATCACAATTGCATTTGTGTGTCGTTTGCATCCGGTTCCACTCGTTCCTTCCCGTTGTCCGTTTCGAGTTCCGACGCTCTCACACGTGCCCGTGGCTTCCCGGAGTCCTTTTTTTGTGTTTGGCCGTGTAACGTTTCCGGTTTGGCGTGAGACTTGTCGTGAGATGTTGTTTTGGTACGCGTAACCCGCCTGTCGAGTTTCGTCGCGTTCGGAGTTCGTTTGGTACTCCAACAGTTATCCTCGTGGGCTAAAAGTACCTCCTCTTTGAGGCCCAAGACCCCCCTCCAACAGCCCACCAACCCAGCTCAAACCCTTCCCACCATCTAGGCCGTTCAATTGTGATCTCGTGGACGAAAACCTCTCCTCATTTGGACTACCCTAGCTCCTTGTGCCTATATAAACGTCCACCCCCTCCAATTTTTGCGTCCAAAACCCTAGAGTTTCCACCACCGTCGCCCAGTGCTTCCACCAGCGTCGCCCAGTGCTTCCACCGCCGCCGAGCCGTGCTTCCTCGCCCGCCGCTCAGTGCATCCACCCCGCTGCATGGGCCCGTGAGGCCCAGCGCCGGCCCGCCACCGCCGTTCCAGGCCAGATCTCGCCCGAGCCGCCGCCCTTCGTCTTCGTCGCGCCGCCGCCACGCCGGAGCCCACGCCGCCGGAGCTCCTCGCCACCGCCGGCTCCTCAGTGCCCCGCCGTCTCGCCGACCCCCGCCGCCCGAGCTGGAGCTCCCGTCGCCGCCGCCGCCTCAGATCCAGCCGCCGCCCGGCCTCCTCCGCCTCACCACCCCTCGCCGCCGGCCTCAGGCCCCCCGCCGCCGGCCACCGTAGGCTCGCCGCCGGGCCAGGGCGCCGCCCAGTTGCTTCGGCCTCCCGCCGTCGAAGCCGCTCGAGGGAGGAGCCTCGATCGAAGGATCAAGGCCAGCCCCGATCTGGACGCCCGAACCCTAGCGGGTCCGACCCGCTCCGTTGACCGACCCGCACCGGCGCCCGCGACCCGATCCAGATCCGCCCCGTTGACCCGCAGGTTGACCTCGTTTATTTTTCTAAGTGTTTAGATTTTCAGTGTCTGATGCATTTTTGTGATGAGGATATCTTTTACTGTGCATGTCCGTTTTGTGTGTATGATATGTGAAAATGATCGTGGTGACTTGTACTATGTTTTGTTCCATTGTGTCATGCATGTTTGAGGTCATCTAGATGTCTTAATCTTCAGGAGAAGAGTGCTACTTGTTATAAACTGCTGCTATTAGTTGTTTTCATGCCATGTTTGAGATGTGATAACTTGATGCATGTTTATCCAAATGAAGCAAATGATATGTCCACATGTTCATCATGAGATGCTCTACATGTTGGTTGCTTTAGCTTGCATGATAGATTTCATATTGCCATGTTTATCTCTTTGCAAAAGTGTATGTGGCTGTTAGATTGTTAAACTTGTTACGAGATGCCTAGTTGAGGAGCTCGTTGCTATTGATGTGGTTGTCCCCTTGATGCATGTTTATATGTTTTGGACTCCCCATCATGTGTTCTTTGCTGTGGTGCAAACCACATGCCATGTTATGCTTTGAGGTGACTTAAACTTGCACACAAACATGCCATGATAATACTGCTGTTCAACACTTAGTGAAATTTCACTAAGTCTGGAATCTGTAATTTCCAGATGCCATGTTTGTTTGTTGTTCTAGGCAAATCCATGATAGTTTTGGGGTGACTATTGATGATTCCTTGTTGTATATGTTGTTGGATATCCATTCATGCTCTCACATGCTTATTTGGGTGGCTGTAGCATATTTAACTCTTGCACCCAAGTTGCTATAAATTACTGCTGTCAGGTTTTTGTTGTCATGTTCAAAATGTTGTAGCTTGTTGCTATTGATCCATGCCTCCTATGGAGACGCTCCAATGGAATTGTTGCTGTAGGTTATGTCCACTTCATGTCCATGCTTCTTGTCATGATGTTTGAGTGCTGTAGAGTATATATTTCTTGCTCCGAAGTTGCTATGTGGCTGTTAATTTCAGCTTTGCTTGTTTCTTGTTTCGGGTGTATCTTTTAGCACGTTGCTCCGTTTTAAGCAAGTACTATATGAAACTTGTGTGGTTTTTCATGTAGATTCATAATATCCTCTTGTTAGCATGTTTTGAAGTTTCTTGCTTGATGCATATTGTCATGTTCCTTGTGCTGTATTTCTGTGTTTCCTATGTTGTCTTTCTGTGCATCCTTAGTGCATCTGCAGTGCTTCATTAGTGCATCAGCCATGCATCCTGTAGTTTGCGCATTGCAACTTGTTTGATTTCGTGCCTCGTGTGTTTTGTGTTGAGTAGAGCCGGAAGTCGAGAACGAGTACGAGAACGAGGTTACTACCGAGGTTGAGAATGAGGAGCCCGCTTACGATCCCATCGACGACTCAACAGGCAAGATGACCTGACCCGGATATCATTACTATCTTTGCCTATTGCTAGAAGTCTCGCTCTTTAGCTTATTGCCTCGATGCCCATGTTTTCCTGTCAGCCTCCTATTGTAACCATGAATCTTTCTAACCACCCTACCTATGCAAACCTTTGATTGGCTAAGTAAGCTTCGCTCAGCCCCTCTTATAGCATTGGTAGTTGCAGGAGAAGATTTGAAGATTCTTGCTTCATGTTGAAGCTTGTTGGGATATCACACTATATAAATTCTTTAATTAAATCATCTATATATTGGTAATGGGTGGAAGGCTAAGCCTTTTGCTTGGTGTTTTGTTCTACTCATGCCGCCTTAGGAACCGTATAAACTGGTGTTATGGTCCTTGATTTTGTGTTCCTCACACGGTTGGGGTTATGGGACCCCCTCGATAAACTGCTTAGCGCTAAGGCTTTTCCAGCAAATCCCGACATTGGTACTCCATTTGCCTAATAACTAAAACTTGTATAGGGACTATCTATCCCCTTTTATTAATCAACCCCCGGGCCAGTGCTCCTCATGAGTGTTGGTCCAACCTAGAGCAGCTTGCGGCACCACCCCTTGGCAACTCGGGGTATCTGGATGCTGTAACCATAGCTCATCCGGTCGTGGCCTGAGACTAGATACGCACGGCTACTGTCAGGGTGTCGGCACGTCGGGAGGATTTTCTGGATTAGTCTTACCTTAGTCGGAGTATCTTGAGGACGGGATTCGAGGATACTCGGGCCTTCCCACCTTGGAGTTGCGACTCCGCGGATCATGGGCTTATCATGGGCCTAGTTGGAACACCCCTGCAGGGTTATGAACTTTCAAAAGCCGTGCCCGCGGTTATGTGGTAGATGGGAATTTGTTAATATCCGGTTGTAGATAACTTGACACCATGTTCAGAACACACTACCAGCGTGAGTACCGTGACGGTCATTTTCCGAAAGGGGTTCGGGAAGTGAACACGGTGGGGATATGTTTGACATGCTTAGTTAGGATCACTTCGTGCTCATCTTTTCGTCCGAGGCACTTCTCTTCTCGCTCTCTTTTACGTAAGTTAGTGCTAGTGCTGCTGCAACCTCTTGTTCTTTCTTCAGCCTTGTTCCACACCCAAGGCTTGGATAGTTGTGTTACCCGGGAACGGGATTGCTGAGTCCTCTGTGGCTCACAGATTCTACACCACACTAGATGCAGGTTCTATGGTGAGCTATTCAGGTGACGGCACCGAGCTAATCTGGGAGTACGACGAGGACCGTAGCCGTTACTATGTGCACTATCTCGACGATCAGTAGAGGTTTCTACTAGGGGCGATTCAGACCTGTGGCTTTATGTATGTTTGGTATCTTTCATTTGGATCTTCACCCGTAGATGGGTTGTGATGTTATTTGAATGATGTTTGGCTATGTAATGATTTGTGTGACGTGGCGAGTGTAAGCCAACTATATTTTTTTTCCTGTCGTCCCTATTTTTACATGAGATGTGCAAAATACCGAACTTGCGATCATTCCAGAATGGGCTTATACCTTTAAGTCGTGCCTCGACACGTAGGAGGTATAGTCCCATCCTTAGCATTACACCGGGCTAGATGCTTTAGGCGCGTAGCAAAGGAGCTTCAGGAGGAGGAAAAAGAGGAAGGAGAGGAGGATACCAGCGATGGAGCCGGGCTCGAGGAGTGGCTAGCGGTTACGCTGTAAGCCCCCTAGCTAGACCTTGAACAACGCACCCGCAAGCGCGCCACTGCTCGAGGGGCAGCGGCCCCCGTCCCTCCTGCGAAGAGGGTGAAGAAGACCAACACCAAAGCTACCAAGGCTGAGGTGCCGTTTCGCCAATCTCCTCGTCTGGCTCAGGCCAAGGACCCCTCCGCCAAGCATTCGGAGGACATGGATGTGGAGTCCAGCTCCCACACCGGCTCGAGCTCCTCGCATAGCTCGTCTTCCTCAGAGCCTCGGGCGCTACGGCAAGCACCAATACTGCTGGGGAGTCCTGCTTCCCCGCTATAGAAGAGAAGACAGGAGTCTCCACCTCCCGTAGAGTTCAATTTGAACACCATGCTCATTGCCAAAGAGTAAGCAGGTTTTCCACCCTTTCTATGAGTAGCTTGCATATATGATTTATTTTTGCTGACTGACCTCTTGTTCTTGTTGCCGGCGGGGAAGTGGAGGAGGACAGAGAGACCCTTGTCCATCGTCCTCGGAAAAGGCTCCGACGCCTTGGGTCATTGGAGTGGAGAGCTCGGCCTTGGTGAGGGCCGGTGTAGATGACACCGTGCTAAGCCCCCAGCCCAGCTCCCAGCTCAAGAGCGGAGACCTGGTTCCTCCCGCAAGGGGTAATGGGGATGGCCTCCATATTTCCCCTGGTAGAGGGAGAGGCGAGGTGCCACAGGCTGAGCTCCCCCCCCTCTAGGGACACGCCTCCCCCGCCACTCAATCTGAAGAGGACCCTCCAGAACCTCCCGCGGACGAGATCGTGCAGAAGGTGGTCGAGACGACCACGGCAGAGACTGAAGTCCATGGCCCGGCACCAACTGCTACGAGGGAAATAGAGGTTTCCACCCGGCAGACTCTTCCACGTACTTTGCTTATCCTCTCCTTTTCTCTTCTTCTCTCTTCCTCTTTTTTCCTTCTTCTTTTACTGGTCCTTCCATATGCAGCCTCCCAAGCCGACAAAGCGGACCCACTGGACTTGGCGGTTGACATAGGAAGGGCCGCCGTAGATGAGGCTGCGAAACTTGCTGCTACCGAGGGACAGGAACTTGATGATGGGGATGCCCAAGGTTCCATGGCGGTAATGGTTCACTCCTCGGAGGACATCCCGGTAGGGGGAGCGGTTGTCCACATGAAGATCCCACTCCAGGCCATGGGCCCATTCCCCATCACTGGGGCCGCCGCTGCGACACCGACATCCTCTTCGAGCACGCTAGCCATGGTGCTATCATTGCCTGGAGCTGGATGCCCCAGCCTGTCCCTGACAACGGATGCTGAGCTTGATGAAGAGCTTCAGCACCTCCTGGCCCCACTCGACCGGGGGGTGGAAGAGGCCGACGACTCTGCCGCCATTGCCATGGACTCAACTTTCGTGGAATCCCTGGCGGCAGGTGTGAAGGGGGTGCAGGCCTGGCACCACTAAAGGTGGAAGGTTCTCAAGGAGCAGCGCGAATCGGCCGCTAAGGTGGATCAAAAGCTGAAGGACAAGTGCCTCACGCTGCGCAGGTGGAACGACAAACAGCTCCAGTTGATTATGAGGCAGCAAGAGATGCTCCAAATGACCATAGAGGACGCCATGGCTCGCGAGGTGCGTCTGGCGGACCACAAGGTATCCTTGGACATTAGGCAGCGAGATATCTCTCTCCAGGAGGAAAAGCTTAAGGCCAGTCTCTGCGCCAAGGATGAAAGTCTAGAAGCTCTTGTGAAGCAGCGCACCAGGGAGTTGCAAGACAAGCATAGAGCTACATTGGATGCTCTTGCCGATGGCTATGCTTCTCAGCTGAAGAAAAATGCTGATGGTCAGGCCATTGCGTCTGCCGCCAAGGATGAGCTTGATAAGCACATGGCGAAGTTGGGTGAGGATCTTGCCCGCAGCACCAAGGAGGTGGAGGTGCTTAAAGAGAAAGCTCAGCATGCCAAGACCCTCTTGGCTGATGTAAAGTCACAGCTCTCCTCCAAGACACAAAGCCTTGAAACTGCCAGTCTCAGCATCTCGGATTTGAAGGCGAGGATAAGTACGGTGGAGCGTTCGATCGAATCACTTGAGTCTCGTCAGCAGTTGCTGTCCAAGGATTTGGACGCCACCCAACATCTCCGGCAAGATGTAGAGGGCAGGCTGAAGAATCATACTGACATGGTCAAACTCTGGACCAAGAGCTTGATCAACGTGGCAAGAGCCTTGGTGCCTAGGCTAAGGTGATGGGCATGGATGGCCCAGTCTTCTCGATCGGCAGGCATGAGGTCCCCAGCGCCAAGCTGGGACTCTTCTTCAACGAGTTGATTGAGAAGCTCAAAGTGCATGACGAGGGGAGGGCTGGGCGCTTTGCGATCGAGTCTCGGAGGCTTGCCCGCGATGACCTCTTCATGGTCTTGAGCAATGTCGCCTGCCGCCATCCAGACATCGACCTCGACGACGGATCAGGCGCCACTAGTGGGTGTTGACGTTGTGGCTACCAAGGAGAAAGCCACGCCCCGGGCCGATAGGGTTCTTCAAGTTTGATTGCTCCACCTAGCCATCAGTCCAATGATCGGGCCACTACTGTCCTGTAAAGAATCATAGCATATATTTCGCATTTAGTTACTCTATCTCTCATATTTGTGTGGAACTGATATCTCTAGTTGGATTCTGCATGCGTGTTTATCCCTTTGAGCTCTGTATGTTTGCGTTCTTATGATCGATCCCTATGTATGCTTCGGATGCCTTTCAGTATCATATTGTCGCGATAGTTGTAATGGTTCAGCTCTTATTAGTCATCTTGGCGTCGATGCGTCCCAGCAGGTTTTTTCCAGGTAGTTCTCGATGCAACCTCTCGTCCTGCGAGCATGGTTCTGGACAGAACGATGGTGCCATCAAAGAAACTAGCCTAGGTTCCGTCGCACAAGGGTGGTCACAATACGAACGCTCACTAGAGTCAAGGGATAAATGACTTCAAAGTTATGAAATGTGGCAATAGGGTGAGGTATCGTAAACTTAGCTTTCATCTCGAGCTTCTCTCTATCCTTCGTCGGGTTTCGCGTATCGGATGTGTCCGTGTGGATCGGAAGAGCAATTAGGTGGTTCTTCTTTCTCGGCAGAGACTGATATGGTTTTCTGACTATAGGAGGGCACCAGGGTGTTGTGTCGAGCTTCTCTGGTCCCCGTCCCGCCGTCGGTACGAAACGACACCTATGGGATCACTAGAATCCCTTCTATGGTTGGCGGGTGCGAAGTTGTGCAAAGAGCAGGTCTAAGAGTCAGCACAACGATCACTTACCCAGGTTCGGGCCGCGAGGATACGTAATACCCTAGTCCTGCTTTGGGGTGTATTTGAGTGTTCTTGAGTTCTTCAGCTAGCTACGGTGCGTATCCAGCTTTTCAGGATCCGAATCCTCCTCCAATACGCCACGGGGATCCTTTGATAGTCTAAAGGGGCTGCCACAGTGGCACACAGGAGGTGGAAAGGTGTACAGTGTATAAGCTTATCCCACGCCATTACGGGACAAGGCGCATTCAATGTGCTGCTTAGGTCTCTATTTACTTTATCGGGGACGGGAAAGAAGCTCGTCCCATCCGTGGCCGCCTTGTCTGGTCGCGACACGCGTCTAGGCCAGCGAGGCAGGTAGCTGAGGTGGAGTCGCGGTAGGGTCTTCAAGAAGATCTGCATGCCACCACGCAGGTGCTTGGCTAGCTGGCCTAGGAACCATGTATCGCCACATGGGTGCCTGCCTGGGCCAGCGGGTCGGCCGCCTAGCTGGGGCGGCGACGGGGTGGCAAGGGCTTGCCGCAGACTTGCTTCTGTTCTCGGCAAGGGTCTTGTAGGGGCCTCCATGAGTACCTTGCGGCAAGAGGCTTGCCGGGGCTCAATGGTGTCTTCGGTAAGAAGCCTTGCCGGGGCCTCGTGGGCGTCCTCGGCAAGGAGTCCTGTGATCGCCATGTCTTCCGGTTCTTATCTTGGGATTCATAGATCTTTGTCTTCACAAAGATCTGCATGCCGTCACGTGGGCGCTCCCCGAGCCTTAGCTCTGATGTCGTTGGTACCGTTGGAGCCCATAGGCTTCAAGGGTGGCCGTGACGGAGGCGTCTGAGTGGATCGCCCTGGCAAGAGCCCTTGCCGGGTGGTGCGCAGGCCGCCCCGGCAAGAGTCCTTGCCGGAGGAGCCTGTCTCCTTGCTTCGTCTTCTCGTGCTGTCTGTCTTGGCATTTGTTCTGGTAACTTTACGTTCCTGGCTTCCTCCTTCTGCCCTTTTATGTTCGGCCAACGACGTGGCTCTGACTGCCCGTGCACAAGTAAGGAGTAAAAAAGAGCGCCCCTACTTTAGTACACCGAAAGGAGTCCCCGGGCCTGGGCCATTCATAAGCGCAACGCGTTGTTGGGCTAGGCCCAGAACGGTGTGCGGGCAGTGAGGCTGCATTCCCTTTACCGCAGTAACTCCTCCGATGGTTGCGCTTCCCCAAGATCTACGCTGACGTGGGGGTCGTGCGTGGGATGACCGTAGCGTGCTTGTGTCACCTTGTTGTTCCAAAAACAATAAAGAGGCGGTTCGCGCCCTCCTCATAAAGAATACAGGAAGTCGTGGGGGCGTGGCCCATTTACTAAGTGAACTCGGGTCGCTCCACAATCACAGTGGTGCGAAACGGTCATACCACGCGTCACCCAACTCTCGATCCGCTCGCCACGTATCCCTCATGCATCAGGGAGGGCAAGCAGCGGACGCGGAGGGCGTGGGCATTAATGCTGAGGGGGGCCAAACGCCGCTGATTGGAGCAGCGGGTCGATTCTGTTCCCTCATTCCTTCGACGTTTAGACTGGTTGATTCGGGCGGTCGCCCTTCTATAAAGAGGGGAGGAGAGGAGCGGCGCTTCTCAACTCTCCACCCATCTTTGTCCTGTTCGATTCCTTCATTCCTCAAGGTATGTCGAGATGGCGCGGTCGTGTCCGTTCCTTCGCGAAAGCGACCAGATCATCTTCCCGTCAGAGGGCGGTGGTGGTCAAAGAGGAGTCGGATGCCTCAGATGGGGGGCATGCTGGAGGCAGAAGCGCCGGCTGGGGCCACGGCTGGCGAGGCGGTCGAGGCAGACAAGGACACGGTGTTGGAGTTCATCGTACTGCAGCGCGAGCCGCCGCGCAGTCGCCTCCGCCTTCCTGGAGCGTTCTCGAGGCCGTTGGAGGTCGATCAGCCACCAGGGCTGAGGCTTCACATGGAGGGGTGTTGCCATGGTGCCATGTGGGTAGACACTAGGTTTCCCACCCCTCTCGTGATACTTCTTCGCCGGGGGTGGAAGACCTTCGCGCGTGCCCACTGCATGATGAAGGGGCATATTCTCTACTTTAGGCTAGCGGAGAGCGATCTGCTCTCCGTCAAAGTCTTCGGGCGCTCGGGACATAGGCTAGGGTGCTGTGTGAGATCTTTACTGACGATGAAAACTCCTCCTCGAGCGAGAGCGATGGGGAGGACAGCGGCAGCGACGATGAGGGTGGCGGGCAGGAGGATGACGAGTCTTACTAGGCGGCGGATACGCCGTCACTGAGCGTTGCTGGCAGCACCATCATCTGCACCGCCAGCCCCTCGAACTTCTCGGGATCGCCTCCATGGGTTGCTGGCGTTGGGAGGCCGGAGAAGGCGAAGAAGGTGGGCGGCGGTCGTCATGTCGGAGTACGCGGGCGTCAACCCGCGCATTGCCGGCCCGCTGCCCCCATCTTTCGGCTCTTCTCCCGGCGCCATCATGGTCAGCCTCCTTTGGGATGGCTGCCGGGATGTTCTCTTGGTGCTTTTTGCTGCTTACGCTTTGCTTAGGAGCGCCTTTTGCCCTTCGCCATCTTGTTCCATTTCCGGAGGAGAGGGCAAGACAGGGATTGTGGGCATCTTATCTCTTTTTAGTTTTTAAGCTTACGGGCCTTTGTTAGATTTAAATCCTGTAACCCCCTCGCTTATGTATGCATTCCGTACAGATTGTACTTGTTTACAACGTATTTATGAAGAGAAGGGTGTTTGCCTAGTTTGTTTTTGTGCGGGCAAGAGACACACCAAGGAACGGGGCCTTGTTATCTTAAGATAAGCAATGTGCCCCGGCAACAAGCCTTGCCGTCCCTTCCCCGCCCCATAACTGTATTCGTGCCCTTGGCGGGAATAGTAACGGGGCAGGGTCAGGCCCTTTGCTTGCTCCCTTCCCATCACGCTACCACCCAGCCCCTGTCCAAGGCAAAGTTTGTTGGACATAAGGAAAAGGGGAGCACGATGGCATAGGAGCGAGCGAAGCTTCGTACGTTCAAGTTCCATACGGAAGAAAGAAGCGGGGGGGGGGAGACTTATCTGGGCCCTATAGCTTCTGGCAACCTTGTCTTTCCATGGTTTGACCCTTGGTTGTGCAGCCCCCAACATCCTTGGCTTTGCCGGGGTCGGAGTGTCGGCCTGCCCCCTTTCTTTCAAACGGCTCGGCAAGGACGCTCATGGATCATGCGAAACAAGAGGACAGAAAAGAGGCAGAGAGACGCAAACTCGACCTCTACGCTAGGGGTTAGCTGCCGTTAAGCTCTATCAACCCTAAGAGAGAAAGAGACTCAACCTAGCATGCATGCTAAAACTTAGGGCGCCAGCGCTTCGTTTATTTATGCTCAGGGTCTGTGCCTGGCTTTGTACAAAGGGTTACATGCCTTGACGGCAAGGCTTGTATAAAAGGGTGGATTATTGGGAGGCCCGGCAACCGCGCCTTACGGGTAAAACTTGCGAAGATGTTCGATGTTCCAGGAGATACTCACTGGGATCCCATCTTTGGTCTCGAGGCGGACTGCGCCAGGCCTGGTGACTCGTATTACCCGATAAGAGCCTTCCCACTTCGGCATCAACTTGTTGGAATTCTTGGCCGACTGAACGTGTCGAAGAACAAGGTCACCTTCCTCAAAGCTTCGGGCATGAACCATGTGCCTATGATAGCGGCGCAAGGCTTGCTGGTAGCGTGCTGCTTGTACAGCCGCCCGAAGACGATCTTCCTCGAGGAGCGTTGTGTCATCTTGCCGTAGTTGCTCTTGCTCAAGCTCATCATAAGCGAGCACTCGGGGTGACCCTTACGTGAGTTCTGTGGGGAGAACTGCCTCCACCCCGTAAACGAGGGAGATGGGTGTCTGGCCGGTGGCTCGATCTGGTGTTGTTCTCATTGACCAAAGGACCACCGGCAATTCATCGATCCAGCGCCTTCCGCACTTGTGTAGCCTGTCAAAAGTCCTTGTCCGGAGGCCCCGCAGTACTGCAGCATTGGCCCTTTCTGCCTAGCCGTTGCTTCGTGGATGTGCAACAAAAGCAAAACAGACTTTGCCGCCGAGGTCTTGCATATATTGCATGAAGGTGTTGCTTGTGAACTGCGTACTGTTGTCGGTGATAATTCGGTTTGGTACACCAAAACGGCAGACCAGGCCCTTGAAGAACTTGACGGCCGACTGTGCTGTCACCTTTCTCATTGCTTCCACCTCCGGCCACTTTGTGAACTTGTCGATTGCTACGTACAAGTACTCAAAGCCCCTGACAGCACGGGGAAAAGGGCCCAATATGTCGAGCCCCTAGACCGAGAAGGGCCAGGAGAGAGGGATTGTTTGGAGAGCTTGAGCTGGTTGATGAAGTTTCTTCGAATGGAACTGACACGCTTCACACTTGGTTACTAGTGTCGTTGCATCCTGGAGGGCAGTGGGACAAAAGAAACCCAGCCGGAATGCCATGCCGGTAAGGGCTTTTGACCCTATGTTGGAGCCACATATGCCTCCATGCATCTCTACCAACAGCTCCAGTCCTTCCCCCCAGGTGATACACTTCAATTTCACACTGTTCTGTCTTTTCCTGTACAGGACGTTGTCGACGAACTGGTACATGGAGGACCGACGGGCTACTTTCTCCGCTTCTTCCTACTCTTCGGGAAGTTCCCCGGTCTGGAGGAACCGGACGGTGTGCTACGCCCATGTCGGAGCCTGGGTCTCGACGGCAAGGACCAAAGGCATTTCCTCCGCTATGGAAGCGATTGCCTCTACGGCTAGGGCTTGACGCCTCGCCGGAGTCTGTTGCCCCACGTTAGGCTCAGCGTCTCCGGCAACACTCTTGCCGGCCACCCCTGTCGGTTCAGCGGGAAAGTACTTGCCGCGGCCTGATTTCCTTCGCTTGCTCGGCTCAGTCGATGGTTCAACAGATGGGCGAAATAATCAGAGCACAAAGGTACCTGGTTCCACAGGTAGTTTGAGGGCGACACGTTTCGACAAGTAGTCGGCGATGTCGTTCTCCGCTCGGGAGACGTGTTCAGCTTGTATACCGTCGAAACGCTCCTCTAGTTTCCTTACTTCATCCATGTAGGCTTCCATCAATGGGCTCAGGTAATCTTTGTTTACTTGCCTGAGGACGAGCTGCGAATCTCCTCTGACGATGAGCTTCTTGATCCTGAGGTCCGCTGTGATCCTAAGACCGGCAAGCAGTCCCTCGTACTCGGCAGTGTTGTTTGTTGATACCTCCCTAGGGAAGTGCATCTGGATCACATACTTGAGGTGCTCTCCGATGGGTGCAACGAGCAGCACACCAGCACCCGCGCCTTGCAGCGAGAAAGCCCCGTCAAAGTACATAATCCAGTCGCGATTCTCACCCTTGCCGGGGAGAGTAGTCTCCTGGATCTCCTCGTCGGGCGTTGAGGTCCATTCTACAACAAACTCTGCCAAGACTCTACTCTGAATCGTCGAAGTGCTTTCAAATTTCAAACCGAAGCTTGACAGCTCCAGGGCCCATTCCACAATCCTCCCAGTCGCATCTGGGTTATGCAATATTCATTGCAACGGGAGGCGGGTGACGATGGTGATTTCATGTGCTTGGAAGTAATGATGCAGCTTCCTCGAGGCCATAAGGAGGCCGAAGAGCAATTTTTGCACACCAGAGTACCTTGACCTAGACCCCTGTAATAGGGAACTGACAAAGTAAACCGGGTGTTGCATCATCTTCTTCTTCTGCATCACTCCATCCGCTTGTGCCTCTTCGGCTCCAGTAGCATCAGGTGTTGTCGCTGCTATCGCTTCCGTATTGACCTCCCTCTGGGCCACTAGCGCGGCACTGACCACTTGGTTCGTTGCCGCTAGATACAACAACAATGGTTCTTGTGGTTTAGGCGCGACCAGTACCGGTGTAGAGGAGAGGTATTTCTTCAAATCTTGCAGTGCCACTTCGGCTTTTGGGGTCCACTCCATCGGGCCCGGCTTTCTAAAAAAATGGAAAAAGGGGAGGGCGCGCTCGGCAGATTTGGAGATGAACCTGCCCATGGCGGCAACGCACCCAGCAAGCCGACACACATCCTTGATTTCCCTGGGCGCTTCAATATGCTCGATGGCCTCGATCATGTCGGGATTTCCTTCAATTCCACGATGTGACATGAAGAAACCGAGAAGCTTGCCGGACAGGACGCCGAAGACACACTTTTCAGGGTTCAGCTTAAGGTTGATCTTGCGCAGATTCGTGAACGTCTCTTCTAAGTCTTGCACGAACGTTGCTTTGTCCTTCGTTTTGACCACTATATCATCCATATAAGCTTCCATATTTCTATGTAGCTGAGGCTCAAAAACAATCTGGACCGCCTTTGCAAATGTTGATTCAACACTCTTCAATCCGAAAGGCATCCACATAAAGCAATACGTACCACATGGGGTGATGAATGCTGTATTTTATTCATCTTCTCTCGTCATGAAGATCTGGTGGTAGCCTGAGTAAGCGTCGAGGAATGATAACAAGTCACACCCGGCTATGGAGTCCACAATCTGGTCGATGCGTGGTAATGGGAAAGGGTCTTTTGGACAAGCATTATTAATGTCTGTGTAGTCTATACACAACCTCCACTTCCCATTTGCCTTAAGCACTACCAACTGATTGGCCAACCACATTGGATGGAGCACTCCTCTTACTAGGCCGGCTGCCTCTAACTTCCTAGTCTCCTCTCTGATGAACTCTTGCCGCTCCAGAGCTTGCTTCCTGACCTTCTGCTTGACTGGTCACGCATGAGGGCAGACAGCAAGATGGTGCTCAATCACCTCCCTGGGAACGCCGGGAATGTCAGACGGTTGTCATGCAAACACGTCGACATTTGCCTGCAGGAAGCTGACGAGCGCGTCTTCTTATTTGCTGTCGAGGGCGGAACTTATGGTGAAAGCCCCTCCCGTGTCGTCCTCCTCGACGGACACCCGCTTGGTTTCTAGTGGAGCAGCTCTGGATTTCTTGCTCTTGCCGGTGGAGCTCTCTAGCGTGTTCTCGACGGGAACGCTACACTCCGAAGAGGAGCACTTGCCAGAGTAGGCGCGAGATGTCTTGCCGGTCTTATTTCCTCCCCGGGCTTCAGTGGCAGGAGCAAGCGCCTTAGCGGCAGTCGGTGCAACTGCCTCCCGGTAAAGCTGGTCAGCGTAGATCAGCGCATCCTTCTTGTCGGAGGGGACGGTAATGATGGACATCGGCCCAGGCATCTTTAGCGTGTTGTAGGCGTAGTGCGACGCCACCATGAACTTGGACAATGTTGGGCGGCCAAGGATCCCCTTGTAAGGCAAGGGGATCTCTGCTACATAAAAACAATCCTCTCCGTCCTGTAGTTTAGCTCGCCCCCAAACGTCACTGGTAGCGTGATTTTACCCTTGGGCTGGCTTCTCCCTGGGTTGACTCCTTGAAACGAGCCTGTCTCCTCGAGGTCCCCATCAGGGAATTGTAGCCTTCTAACCATGATGGGCGAGATTAAGTTCAGGCCGGCCCCGCCATCAACCAGCATCTTCGTCACCTTGAGGTTGCGTATCCTTGGTGAGACCAACAGCAGCAAACACCCGACTACAGTCATGTTGTCAGGGTGATCCTCGGCGTCAAAGATGAAAGGAGTGCTAGACCACCTCAGTGGCTTCTAGGCATCGAACGATGGCTCAACGGTTGTGATCTCACGTGCCCACTGTTTTAGTTGGCGGTGGGAGGAGTGCAAAGAGGCGCCGCCGTCGACGCACATGGCCTTCGTGCCTTCTGGAACTCTTGCTCGCCGGACTCATCGTCCTCCTCGCGATCATCATCTTCTCGCTTCTTGTCACGGCCCCCGGCGGGCCGTTCTTGTTGGTTATCTTTGCCGCGGCGGCCAGGTTGGCTTCCACATTTCTTGCCAGATCCTTAAGCGCCATCTTGGCCTTTCTCCTTGTCTCGCCTCTCGTACTCGGCCTTTTGCTTCTGCGCGAGCAGCTCGACTTGTCGGCAGTTCTGGAGGTCATGGCCTTTGGTATGGTGGATCTTGCTGTATTGCTTGTCAGAGCTTCCCGGCTTGTCAGCGGCCGCCAAGGCCCTGTAGGCGACACATCCGGCGATTTCCTTGCCGGGGTCGTTTACCTTGGTTTTCTTGGCGACGCCGGCTTCGTCGGATACCTCAATGGCAAGCACAGCCTTGCCCTTGCGTTTTCTATTACGGCGTCGACTCTTTTTCGTTGGGGCGACGTCGTCTTCATTAGAGGAACCGGTTTCCACACCGGCATCTTCGTCGGGGTACTTCCTTCCCTCTTCAGCCTGGGTGCATCTGTCGGCTAGAACGTAAAGTTTGGCCACATCCTTCAGTTTATTCATCGCCAGCTCCTCACGCATCTTGCGGTTGCACACGTTTTGGTGGAACACACAGATGATGGCGGTAGGATGAACGTCTAGGATGTTATATTGCACCCGGCTGAACCTCTGTATGTACTTGCACATGCTCTCACCTTCCTTCTGGGGGATGACATGCAAATCACTTGCTTGGCCATGAGCCTGGTGGCCTCCCGTAAAAGCGCCAACAAACTCATGGCACAAATCCGACCAGGAAGAAATGGAATCCGCCGGCAAGTGCATCAACCACGACATAATGTTGGGTTTAAGTGCCAACGGGAAATAATTGGCGAGCACCTTGTCGCGCGCCCCAGAAGCCTGCATCGCGATGGTATAGATGTTGAGGAAGTCCGATGGGTGAGTCTTTCCATTGTACTTCTCGCCGACGTCGGGCTTGAAGGTGCGGTGGGTGGGCCACTAGAAACGCCGCAGCTCAAGAGTGAAGGCTGGGCAGCCTACCTCGTAATGTAATCCTCCAGATCCTCCCGGTGCTGGGTTGTCCACAGCAGGCCCCGCCTGTCTATCCGACTGGTGGCGCGCCTCACATCGGCACTCGATGGTGGTTCAAGCGTCCTCGTGGGCACGCTCTCGAAGAACTTGGCGCTGATCACGGTGGGTTTGTGGGTCAGACGATGCTATGTATACGTCGTCGCAAGCGTCGTCCCGACGGGCCTACACGCGTGATAGCTGCCGAGGAGGAGGAGAATGCACCGTGGTCGCGGCCCCTCCGGTCCTTCCATCGCTGGCATGTGGTGGCTCGGGAGAGCGTCCGTCCGAAGGCCCCGCCGGCCGAGGTTGGTCCTTGTTGGAGATGGCGACAAGGCTACGAACGGTAGCTCTCCACTCGTCGAGCTTCTCCACAGCAGGAGGGAAGTGAAGGAGCAACTGCGCGTGTGCTAAGGCTTTCGCTACCGTTGGTGGTGGGGAGAACTGCGTGGATCGAGATGCGCTACGACTTCTAACAATGTTCGAAGGAGCTCTATCATGGTCCCGCAGCTGCACGTCACCCTCGCCAACGCCTCGATGAGCATGCTGATCTTCTGCATCTTGTGACTGATGCACGGGGCTCTTTCCGCGGCAGCGCCCGGGGTCCTCCGCATGGCGATGATTCTCATCGCGCGCGACCTGGGAGGAACGCGCCGTGGGCGCCACCGTGGGCGTCTTGGAGGTCGCCGCATCGCCCGTGCAGGGTACGAAGTAGCTCTTGGAGGGCCCCACGGCACCTGCGGGGGGCCCGGCTCCACCCTTGGACTTGGTGGCGTGTGACCCGTCATCTCGCACACGAACGACGCCACTTGCCAGGCTTTGGCTGCTGGAATGGCGCGCGGATGGCGCCTCGGCAACCGTCCACGACCACCCCGCCGCCATCCTGCGCCGGCACGGGCCATAAGGCGGCAGACGAACCAACCGCCGCGATCGTCTTCTTCTTAGGAGCCATGGCGATGGGGAATCACTACCTAACTACTAGACCAGATTTTCACAACTGAAGCGCCCCCTACCTGGCGCGCCAAAGATGTCGGTACGAAACGACACCTATGGGATCACTGGAATTCCTTCTACAGTTGGCAGGCGCAAAGTTGTGCAAAGAGAATGTCTAAGAGTCAGCACAACGATCGTTTACCCAGGTTCGGGCCGCATGTGTTCGGATTGCTGTCCCATTAATGCTATCACCGTTAGATGCCGTCGCCCAGTACCGCGCTTAGATGATATGCTTGATGAGCTTAGCGGAGCCACAATCTTTTCGATGATTGATCTCAAAAGTGGCTATTACCGAATCCGTATACAAGAGGGTGATTACTGGAAAAGCACTTTCAAAACAAAGTTCGGGTTATATAAATGGCTTGTTATGCCTATGGGTTTATCCGAAGCACCCGACACGTTTATGAGAGTGATGCACTATGTTCTTAGGCCTTACAGTGGAGTGTTCATAGTAGTATACTTTGATGACATCCTCGTGTTTAGCAAGTCCCTAAAAGATCATGAGAATCATCTTAGCACCATTTTGTAAACCCTCCGAAAGGAAAAACTTTATGCCAACATGGAAAATTGCAAATTCGGTGTAGACAAACTTCTATTCCTAGGATTTTTTGTGTCATCACAAGGTGTGCATGTTGATGAAACTAAGATTGAAGCTAATAAAACTTGGCCCAAACCAACGAACTTGCCTCATGTGCGTAGCTTCTTAGGCCTAGACGGATTCTATCGACGCTTCGTGGAGGACTTTAGCACAATTTCTATGCCTCTACACGCTTTGATCAAGAAGAACGCACCCTTTGTTTGGGGTCCTTCGCAAGACACCGCATTCAATGAGCTTAAATCTTTACTTACTCATGCACCTTTACTTGCCTTACAAAACTTTGACAAACCTTTCGAGGTACATTGATACGCTAGTGGTACTGGCATAGGAGGCGTGTCAATGCAAGAAAAGCCCCTGATTGCGTATTTTAGCGATAAATTTTGCGGAGCGCAACTTAGCTACCCCATCTATGACAAAGAGCTATATGCCTTAGTGAGAGTTTTGCATCTTGGGAGCACTTTCACCGCCCTCATGAATTCATTCTTCACTTGGACCATGAGACACTCAAGTATCTTAAGGGTAAAACTAAGTTGAACAAGCGTCATGCTAAGTGGAGTGAGTTCATAGAGACTTTTCCCTCTGTCATCAAGTACATTAAAGGCAAAGAGAACATTGCGGTGGATGCGCTTTCCTACTATTCTCTTCGGCATACCACCCACAAATCGACATCCAAACGGAAATGATGAACTGTGCACTTTTGACGCTTCTTCGCGTGTTGATCAGGAAGAACATCAAGTAGTGGGAGCAATGCTTGCCCGTTGCTGAGTACGCCTACAATCGCCCAAGACACTCAACAACTGGCATGTCCCCCTTCGAGGTCGTCTACGGCTTCAACCCGTTGTCCCCATTGGACATTCTACCTTTACCTCTACAAGAGCGCATCAATATGGACGCAAGTGCACGAGCAAGTTATCTCAAGAGGATGCACGAAGATACAAGGCACACCATCGATTGTGAAGTTCAACGCCTCGCGTCCAAGATCAACGTCAACAAGCGACCCAGCACATTCAACATTGGAGATCTTGTGTGGCTACACCTTCGCAAGGAACGGTTCCCCAATGAGCGCAAGTCCAAGTTACCACCTCCAACCGATGTACCATTCAAGGCGCTTGCACGCTTCAACCACAACGCATACATGATCTACACCCCATGCGACAAGTACTCCGTGAGCGACATCTTCAATGTCAAGGACCTCTCTCCCTACCATGGTGACGAAGCTTTTGATCCGAGGTCGGATCTCTCCCAAGGGGGGAGATGATGCTGAGCATCCCACAAGCACCGCCATGGACGTATCGACACCTCCTACAACACCACTTGGTCCTATGACAAGAGCCCGAGCCAAGGCCAGAGAAGATAAGGTGAATTCACTCCTCTCCGAAATATCACTTTCGCCACATGAGACATGGCTACTACCTAAGGCGGAGACCCTATGCATGATCAGGGATCGAGAGGAGGAACATGAAGATGCTAGGCCAAGTGAACAAGACGGCGACAACAAGTTCGAGAACAAATAGAAGGAGTTGCCAGAATTCCTACAGCCATCGTACGACCGGCCCATACCAGACATCTGGCCCCTGAAGCCCCCAACAGCCAGAAGAAACCAGGCTAGAACAAGCTACAGCGGCCGGACGACCGTCAAGTACCGGACGTCCGACGACTTCCAGGCATCGGACGTCCGACGACCTCCAGGCACCGGACGACCGAGACCCACTGAACGACCGGCGACAAGACGACCGAGCCCCTCCAGAAATATGGTGCCACACCTTAGAAGAAAAATAGTGGAAGTACGAGACTTCTATACGTCCGGACCCACGCGAGCCACCGGACGTCCGGTAGCCGTCGGACATCCAACACTTGTGCGCACCAAATGTGTTGGGCCGAGGCCCATGTACCCTCGTCCACTTAAACTATAAATACTCCGCCTACCTCCTCTTTCTAGGGTTAGCATTGTGATAGCTCATCTTTAGACATAGAGCTTTGCTCATCTATTAGTTCTACTCCTTCGAGAGTCCACGGCCCTCTATGGAGAAGATCCACACCGGATTCAAGACCTCCTCAAGGAGAAGACCCCTCATGGGCTCAAGACCTCCTCACAGAGAAGACGTCCTTTTGTATCATCCGTTATAGTGTTTGGATCATTGTGATACTCGTGTTGTTCATCGATCTAGCATATGTGTGATTGTTCTCATCATTCTTGAGTGTTTCCCCTTGTGTTTTTTCTCCGTATTCATCGTGTTCTTTGTGTGATCCCCTCCATTTCGTGAAAGATCGTCCCCTAGGGTTCCACCCTACACCACTAGGCGTGTGGGGTTTCGGGTCCTCAAAAGCGCCCGCCGGATTGCTTGCGTACCGCGCTTCCAGATGGGTCTCCTTTGATGTGAGCTACGGTGCCTCACCCCCGGCGTCGAGGGTACACGGTGATGTGTTCGTGTGCGATCAATAATTTAAAGGACTAAATAGAGCCTTATGATCCCTTCCACAATTAATTCCCTTGTATTACTAAAGATTTTCTAGACACAATTTCGACTAGTTTGGCTTGGTAATCCTATATATAGGCAGTCCGGCTCTGATACCAAAACTGTCGGGACCCCGATCCTAAGTCACACCGATCTGGCATGTAACACATCATATCACGTTGTAGCCTCACAGACGGTATTCCCATGGCTGCCACCTTACCTGGATCGGGACCGTTTGCGCCTTTTGGCTCACATATATGATTGTGTCACCAACATCCATATGACACAGAAGTCGGGCCCACATGGCTAGTCGTAAACCCAAGGTGGCACCAACTTACAGGGACATGCATACATGATCCAATAGTGCACGTGTCGGCTAGTAGCGAGTGTAGCTGTGTCGTAGCAAGCTACAAGGACTCGAGTAAAACACCGGGTGACATTTCCCCATAAGGGACAGATATAAGAGCAACTATGGACATATTCCGCTCAATCCTTGTGTTCCAGAGTAGTAGCTGATACATCTCTAACGTATCTATATTTTTTGATTGTTCCATGATATTATATTATCAGTTTTGGATGTTTTATATACATTATTATGCTATTTTATATTATTTTTGGCACTAGCCTATTAACCTAGAGCAAGTGCCAGTTTCTGTTTTTTTCTTGTTTTTGACTTTCACAGAAAAGGAATATCAAACAGAGTCCAAACTAAACGAAACCTTCACGATGATTTTTCTTGGACCAGAAGACACCCCAGAACCTTGATAACCAAGACAGAAGAGCCACAAGGCGGCCACAAGGGGGGACGGCACGCCCAAGGGTGTAGGGCGCGACCCCCACCCTTGTGGCCGCCTTGTGACTCCACCGACCTCTTTCTTCCGCCTATATATTCACATTGTTGAAGCACACACTTCTTTTTTCTTGATTGATATTCTGGTTTTATCAAATACCTGTTTCACAACCTGATCAAGAGAAAACCACCTTTACTTGTCCTTTTGGAACATATTCATATAGATGTATGCCTTTTGGTTTATGCACTTCACCACCTCTACCTTTAGTGTTGTTTCAATTGTTGCAGGAATTCCAAGATGTCTTTCCTAATGAGATACCTCCGGGACTACCTCCTCTTCGCGGCATCGAGCACCGCATCGACCTCATCCCCAGAGCACCTCTTCCAAACAAGTCACCTTATCGCGTGAACCCGGAAAAGACAAAGGAGATCCAATGGCAAGTCCAACAACTCATCGACAACGGCCACGTCTACGAAAGCATGAGCCCTTGTGTCGTTCCGGTAATCCTTGTCCCCAAGAAAGTGGCTATTACCGAATCCGCATACAAGAGGGTGATTACTGGAAAAGCACTTTCAAAACGAAGTTCGGGTTATATGAATGGCTTGTTATGCCTATGGGTTTATCCGAAGCACCCGACATGTTTATGAGAGTGATGCACTATGTTCTTAGGCCTTACAGTGGAGTGTTCGTAGTAGTCTACTTTGATGACACCCTCGTGTTTAGCAAGTCCCTAAAAGATCATGTGAATCATCTTAGCACCGTTTTGCAAACCCTTCGAAAGGAAAAACATTATGCCAACATGGAAAAGTGCAAATTAGGTGTAGACAAACTTCTATTCCTAGGATTTGTTGTGTCATCAAAAGGTGTGCATGTAGATGAATCTAAGATTGAAGTTTTTAAAACTGGGCCCAAACCAATGAACTTGCATCATGTGCATAGTTTCTTAGGCCTAGACGGATTCTATCGACGCTTCGTGGAGGACTTTAGCACAATTTCTATGCCTCTACACGCTTTGATCAAGAAGAACACACCCTTTGTTTGGGGTCCTTCGCAAGACACCGCGTTCAATGAGCTTAAATCTTTGCTTAGCACCTTTACTTGCCTTACAAAACTTTGAGAAACCTTTCGAGGTACATTGATACGCCAGTGGTAACGGCATAGGAGGTGTGTTAATGCAAGAAAAGCGCCTGATTGCGTATTTTAGCAATAATTTTTCGGAGCGCAACTTAACTACCCCATCGATGACAAAGAGCTATATGCCTTAGTGAGAGTTTTGCATCTTGGGAGCACTTTCTCCGCCCTCATGAATTCATTCTTCACTTGGACCATGAGACACTCAAGTATCTTAAGGGTTAAACTAAGTTGAACAACCGTCATGCTAAGTGGAGCGAGTTCATAGAGTCTTTTCCCTCTGTCATCAAGTACATTAAAGGCAAAGAGAATGTTGCGGTGGATGCACTTTCCTACTATTCTCTTTGGCATACCACCCACAAATCGACATCCAAACGCAAGTGATGAACTCTGGGGACCCCGACTTAGAAGTCGAGATCACCGAATGCACGTGTACAGTGATCCCAGAGATCAATGCTCACTGAACACACAGAAGCTGAAATAACAAGAATCTTACATCCATACAAATAGTCTTACACGAATTAAGGCCATTATGGCCAAGTATTACATAGATAGAGCCTCACGGGCTGAATAGCAAATAACTCAAATAGCGGAAGTCTTCGGTAACGGGTAGAACCCATGCCATCTGCCTTAACCCTACAGGCATTCTGACTGGGATAGCGTCCTAGTTCGCATGTTCGTCTCCAAAGAACTCTTCCTCATATTCCTGTTCTTCCATGCCTGGCCAATTAAATAACCAGTGGCAAGCCTATGAGTACTTTGAATGTACTCGCAAGCAACCCATGATGTGGTAACAATGCAAGGGAACAATAATGAACAATCTAGCAAAAGGCTAGAATAAATATTCTACCATCAAGTTTATGCATCAATAAACTCGCATAACCTCGATGACAGGTTACCGATATCAACATGAATAAGATTCAACCCATCGAGTAAAGTCACCACCTTGACTTATCACACACATATCATCACTAATGAAGTAAAATTCTGGACATAGTTTAAGTAGCACCACCCAACTGTCCATGACCGTGGACACGGCTATTCGAATAGTTTTACACTTTGCAGAGGTTGTACACTTTACCCACAAGATCCGGGGAACTTCCGTGTCATCCACGACCCGCGGTACCTCAAGTACCCGGGGTAAGCACCCGGTCATTACCTTTCCTTAGACGACACTAACATAGAGTCCACTCGTTGGTACACGGCCCTCGGGTACAAACAATAGATCACGGGACTCGCCCTAATTTCAATGTCATGCGTACCCTAAGGGACCAACGGTGTGTCCGGTGGCCTGTGAAAACAGTCATGGTCGTCTATCCAAGCACGACCCCGTCCCGGGAAAGACCTCAAGTCTCCCCGTCACTAGTAATGCGGGCACCATGCTAGTATCGACCTAAGTAATCAATAAAGCCCCGTCCCATAAGGGGTAGTGTGGTTGCACATGTTTGGTTGGGACGGTAGTCACACCTAAATCTAATCCATCATTTCACCATGCACATGATTTTACTGGCACATCACTTCTTCCTCAAGTGATGACCTAACACATCATCACCCTCGGGCATTAGGGGCACCCGATGGGTTCATGCTAATGATCTCAACTACGAAGGTTCATATCACACATGCATCATCTGAGCATCATGACCAACTATTTGAATGTCATCTAGCATATAGCAAGATCAACAATAAAGCATGCATCATGTGGAGGTTCATCTAGGTCACCGTCGTAACCCTAACATCATGCATCGGAAACAAACGGGTTCCGAGGAACAAGTGTATCATGGTTAAAGGGCTGCTTGCCTGGATTGGCTTGGTCTTCAAAGTCTTCAAATCCTTCTCCTTCTCCTTCCACAGCAACTTCGTCAAATACGGGATCTATACGTCGCATAATAACCACGGGAAAATAAGAATACAAACAAAACAGAAAAATCAAAGTGCTCAGAAAAATGTCAACTCATTTTTGTAAAATACTAGAGGAATTTCTAAGATGGGGAAAAAATCTTAGTTGGAGTTTTGGAGTAACAGAATGGAATATATTGATTTTTGAACAGGAGTATTCCTGCCCAAATTTGAATTTAAATTTGAACAGTACAGCAAGGTTTCATGGATTTGAATGAAAGTGGTACCATTAAACAGGTTGGAATATTACAAGATTTTAGGAGTTGGAATTATTTAATTTGGACCATTATTCTTTTCTGTAGAAATGTTCAAAACATTTACAAAAAAGAAAAAGAAAAATGTGCCCTGTGCACTGGGCCAGAGAAGGCCACATTGCACGGCCCAGGCGGTCCAGCCCAGCCGCACGGGAGCCTGCGCGCGCACGTCAGGTTTTTGAACCTGACGGGCGGGGCCCGTGGGTCAGTGGCACAGAGGAGGGGGAGAGAGGTGTGGGGATGACAGGCGGGGCCCGCCTGTCATCTCCAACCTTGCGGCCACGGCGACGGCGAGCTCACCGGCGAGGTTCCCGGCCACGGCGACGGCAACGGAGGGCAGGGATGGACTCAGCGTCGTGTCGCGGATGCTGGGGTGGTGGTGCGGCACGCCGGGGAGGTCCGGTTCGCCGGCGGCGAGGTGGGACGGCGGAGGCTCGTCGGGAGGTGGTTGCTGTGGCTGTTTCCGACTGCGAACGAAGGGGGAAACAAGGGAGAAAGGATCAGTGAGGCGAGGGGGTTCCGAATCAGGTGAGAGGAAGGGCAGGGGAGGCCCGTACCGCGAGATCACCGGCGGCCCGACGCGGCGGCGCTCCGGTCGATCCCGAGTACTGGAGCTCTCTGGGGAAGAATGGATGGTGCTGGGGGTCTCAGTGGAGTGAGGAGAGGTTGCTGATGCTGCTGGAGAGGCTCGGGAGGGGCTTATATAGCTGCGCCCACGGTCCACCGTGGACCCGTGCGCCGGCGAGGTAGCAGGCGAGGCTAGGAGAGGTTCTGGAGCCTGGGATCAGGCCGGGGAGGACCGTGGACTTGCTCCACGTCTAGCTGAGGGGAAAAGAGGAGCGGGGAGCGTCTGGAGCGTGTGCGCGTGTGAAGCAGAAGAGTGGCCGCCGCGGGCGGCCAGCGCGCGTGTGACGACGACCACTGGAGGGCGCAGGACGAGGGGGGACAGCGCCGGGGAGGTTGCGGACGTCGAGAGGCCTCGACTGGCGCGAAGGGGAGGCCCGAGGTTGTCGGGGGAGGCCAATTGGCTGGAGCTACAATGCGTGTCTGCACTGTTACGTGCTCCAGAGCGCGCGTTTGGCTGGCATCGCCGCGCTCTCGCCGTCCTGGTCAAAACCAACGTGTCCAGCAGTGTCTAGCACGTTGAGGGAGGAGTAAAGAAATGTCCTGAGGCCTTGGATGCCCTGGAGATGCTGAGAAAGAGTGAGGAGGCTGGGGACTTGGTGAAAACTTGCTGTCCAGCAAGGTAAAATAGGGCTTTCACCCCTCAATCATGGAGCTGGGGTGCTGGGGGAGTTACTGGAGGTAGCTAGTAGCTCAATGATCATGTGGTAAAAAGTTGAGGCCATGGAGAAAAGTAAAAGTGATCAAGTTAGAGGTTTTAGCAATTCTGCAGAAGGTGTTTGATCAGTGTTTGGTCAAGTAAATGACCTCCACTTGACATGGCACTTAACAGGGTTGAAAGACATGTGAAAATAGGGTGCTTCACCAAATTTGGGCCCATTTGAAGAAACTAGCCAATGTAACTTTGGTGAACCCTAGAAATCAACAGAAAGAGCTTCATCTTGTTTGAGTCAAGCTAATCATCTCCCCTTGATGCACCACTTGGTGTAGCATCATCATTTGGGGTATTGATCATGCCCACAAAGTTTGAAGCTCCAGATAAAAAGTTGGTAATGTAAAGTTGTTCAAATTTGCATTTGAACAGAAAGGGTTTTGAGGTGATCAGATCAAGTTGATCTATTCCAATTCTTCTGCCATTTGGTCTAGATGCCTTATTAGGTCATTCTAGCATGTGCACCAAGTTTTAGAGCATTTGGACAAGTTTGGCAATGTAAAGTTGCTCAAACTTCAAATATGGACAGAATGGTTATGAAGGGGTTTGAGGATGTTTTCTTGCTTCCCAAGGCATGGGACTTGGCAAGATCATCAAATATGTCATATATGACATGATAGAATTTCCCTGGAATTTTTGGAGAAAGTTTCCTTTGTAAATATTTCAAAAGCTTGAAATATCCAGAAAGGGTTTTAGAGGGTCTAGCCCATTATTTTGAACATGACCAAGTGTTGAAACTCTTATATATGGACAATATATGTCCTCTGAGTCTCTCTGAATTTTGGCAAATATTTTTGAAACAGTTAAATAATTTTCCCCTATTAAAGACCATTTCTGGCCTTAAGAAAAAGCTTTTAAATAAAATAGGAAAATAACTTTTAAAATTATACCTTTGAGGTTTCTAGGAGTCCTATGACTACTAGGTCTCAAATAAACCTTTTGAAATAATTTTCTCACCCTAAATCAAGTACTTGCAGTGCAAATCTCAATTCAGGGGTTTTTGGAAAACTAAATTTATAAAATACTTTTTGGCCAAATTAATTTTGTACGAAAATACTATACTGCTATATAACACTTGGCATGATCATTGGGCAGAAGTTTTGGGTATGGAGATGAGTTCTACAAGAGGTCATAGTTGACTTTAATGAGCACAAGAAAAAGCACATGAAGAAAACTCAATTCCAAATAAAAGCCAAATGATGCTAAAAAAATTTGCTGGTCCAAATTTTCATGCTTCAAAGATACAAATGACATGTTACAAAATGCAGGGTGTGACATGAACCGCGCACTTTTGACGCTTCTTTGCGTGTTGATCAAGAAGAACATCAAAGGAGTGGAAGCAATGCTTGCCCGTCGCCGAGTACGCCTACAATCGCCCAAGACACTCAACAACAGGCATGTCCCCCTTCGAGGTCGTCTACGGCTTCAACCTGTTGTCCCCATTGGACATTCTACCTCTACCTCTACAAGATCGCATCAATATGAACGCAAGTGCACGAGCAAGTTATCTCAAGAGGATGCATGAAGATACAAGGCACACCATCGAGCGTGAAGTTCAACGCCTCGCGTCCAAGATCAACGTCAACAGGCGACCCATCACATTCAACATTGGAGATCTTGTGTGGCTACACCTTCGCAGGGAACGGTTCCCCAATGAGCACAAGTCCAAGTTACCACCTCGAGCCGATGTACCATTCAAGGTGCTTGCACGCTTCAACAACAACGCATACATGATCGACACCCCATGCGACAAGTACTCCATGAGCGACATCTTCAATGTCAAGGACCTCTCTCCCTACCATGGTGATGAAACTTTTGATCCGAGGTCGAATCTCTCCCAAGGGGGGGGGGAGATGATGCGGTGCATCCCACAAGCACCGCCATGGACGTATCGACACCTCTTACAACACCACTTGGTCCTATGACAAAAGCCCGAGCCAAGGCCATCGAAGATAAGGTGAATTCACTCCTCTTCGAAATATCACTTTCGTCACATAAGACATGGCTACTACCTAAGGCGGAGACCCTATGCATGATCAGGTATCGAGAGGAGGAACATGAAGATGCTACGCCAAGTGAACAAGACGGCGACAACAAGTTCGACAACCAGATTTCCTACAGCCATCGTACGACCGGCCCATACCGGACGTCTGGCCCCTAAAGCCCCCAACAGCCAGAAGAAACCAGGCTAGAACATGCTACAGTGGCCGGACGGCCGTCAAGTACCGGACGTCCGACGACTTCCAGGCATCGGACGTTCGACGACCTCCAGGCACTAGACGACCGAGACCCACTAAACGACCGACGACCGGACGACCGAGCCCCTCCAGAAATATGGTTCCACACCTTAGAAGAAAAAGAGTGGAAGTACGAGACTTCTGGACGTCCGGACCCACGCGAGCCCCCGAACGTCCGGTAGCCGTCGGACGTCCAACACTTGTGCGCACCAAATGTGTTGGGCCGAGGCCCATGTACCCTTCCATCCACTTAAACTATAAATACTCCTCCTACCTCCTCTTTCTAGGGTTAGCATTGTGATAGCTCATCTTTAGTCCTGAAGCTTTGCTCATCTAGTGGTTCAACTCCTTCGAGAGTCCACGGCCATCTATGGAGAAGATCCACACCGGATTCAAGACCTCCTCAGGGAGAAGACCGCTCATGGGCTCAAGACCTCCTCACAGAGAAGACTTCCTTTTGTATCATTCGTTATTGTGTTTGGATCATTGTGATACTCGTGTTGTTCATCGATCTAGCATATGTGTGATTGTTCTCATCATTCTTGAGAGTTTCCGCTTGTGTTTTATCTTCGTATTCATCGTGTTCTTCGTGTGATCCCCTCCATTTCGTGAAAGATCGTCCCCTAGGGTTCCACCCTACACCACTAGGTGTGTGGGGTTTCGGGTCATCAGAAGCGCCCGCCGGATTGCTTGCGTACCGCGCTTCCGGATGGGTCTCCTTTGACATGAGCTGCGGTGCATCACCCCCGGCGTCGAGGGTACACGGTGATGTGTTCGTGTGCGATCAATAATGTAAAGGACTAAATAGAGTCTTATGATCCCTTCCACAATCAATTCCCTTGTATAACTAAAGATTTTCTAGACACAATTTCGACCAGTTTGGCTTGGTAATCCTATATATAGGCAGTCCGGCTCTGATACCAAAGCTGTCGGGACCCCGATCCTAAGTCTCACCGATCTAGCATGTAACACATCATATCACATTGTAGCCTCACAGATGGTATTCCCATGGCTGCCACCTTACCTGGGTCAGGAACGTTTGCGCCTTTTGGCTCACATATATGATCTTGTCGCCATCATCCATATGACACAGAAGTCGGGCCCACATGACTAGTCGTAAACCCAAGGTGGCACCAACTTATAGGGACATGCATACATGATCCAATAATGCACGTGTCGGCTAGTAGCGAGTGTAGCTGTGTTGTAGCAAGCTACAAGGACTCTAGTAAAACACCGGGTGACATTTCCCTATAAGGGACAGACATAAGAGCAACTATGGACATATTCCGCTCAATCCTTGTGTTCCGGAGTAGTAGCTGATACATCTGGAACGTATCTATAATTTTTTATTGTTCCATGCTATTATATTATCAGTTTTGGATGTTTTATATACATTATTATGCTATTTTATACTATTTTTGGCACTAGTCTATTAACCTAGAGCAAGTGCCAGTTTCTGTTTTTTTTTTCTTGTTTTTGACTTTCGCACAAAAGGAATATCAAACGAAGTCCAAACTGAACGTAACCTTCGTGATGATTTTTCTTGGACCAGAAGACACCCGAGAACCTGGAGAACCAAGTCAGAAGAGCCACGAGGCAGCCACAAGGGGGGACGGCACGCCCAAGGGTGTAGGGCGTGACCCCCACCCTTGTGGGCCCCTTGTGACTCCACCAACCTCTTTCTTCCGCCTATATATTCACATTGTTGAAGCACACACTTCTTTTTTCTTGATGGATATTCTGGTTTTATCAAATACCTGTTTCACAACCTGATCAAGGGAAAACCACCTTTACTTGTCCTTTTGGAACATATTCTTATAGACGTATGCCTTTTGGTTTATGCAATGCACCTTGAAAGTGTAGTATATCGACTTGAGGGGGGGTGAATAGGCGATTTTTAAGAAATGCTTCAAAACATGGAAGTTTCGAAGACAAAGGATAAAACCAATCCTATTTATATGCAGCGGAAAGTAGACTACACTAGACAAGCCATAGCAGGTATTCAATGAAGTGAAAGCACGAAGACTAATAGCAGCTAGGCAGTAAGGATCAAGATGGAAGAAGGAATGAAGCCAATCAGAACAGGTAATTACACAGTGAAGTCAATCAGATAAGGCAGGCAGGCAATGATTTCACAACATATGACAGTAAGTAAAGGGAAGGAAGGATAGAACCAGTAGCTCGGGGAAGACAGTGATTTGTTACACCAGTTCCAGTTGCTGTGACAACTGTACGTCTGGTTAGGGAGGCTGAGATTTAACTCAGAAGACCGCGTCTTCACCTTATTCCCCTTGAGCTAAGAACACCTAGTCCTCGCCCAATCACTCTGGTAAGTCTTCAAGGTAGACTTCCAAACCTTCACAGACTTCGTTCACCGGTGATCCACAATGACTCTTGGATGCTCAGAACGCGACGCCTAACCGGCTTGAGGAAACACAGTCCTCAAGTGTAATAAATCTTCAGGTCACACAGACAGAAAAACTTCAGTGATGCCTAACACTCTTTGGCCCTGGGTGTTTTGGCTTTGTCCTCGCAGGGATCTCTCTCTCAAATGCTTTGGAGGTGGGTTGCTCTCAAACGACAAAAGCCGTGCAATAACTCTGAGCAGCCACCAATTTATGGTGTAGGGGGTGGCCTATTCATAGCCACTGGACAACCCGACCTGATTTGTACGAAGTGACCCTGGGTCACTAAGGAACTGACACGTGTTCCAACGGTCAGATTTCAAACACTCACACGGCAACTTTACTTGGGCTACAAGTAAATCTGACTCATCCAGCTCTGGATAAGATTTGCTCTCATTGTCTTCGCTCGAAGACATAGGATTTGGTTGAGCATCACTTCAGTCACTCTGTCTTAGTTCACTTGGACCCCACTTAACAGTATAGTGGTTCCTATGACTCAACAAAGAAGAAAAAGGAAACAACGAAACATCTAAGTCTTCGCGCTCCATAGTCTTCACACAATGTCTTCTTTTGTCATAGTCTTCAATAAGGTTATCTTCATGTACCGCCACTGTTGTGAATGTCTTCATACATTTTTAGGGGTCATCTCCGGTAGGTGAACCGAATCAATGAGGGACTACTACCTGTGTTATCCTGTAATTCTCACAAACACATTAGTCCCTCAACCAGGTTTGTCGTCAATACTCCAAACCAACTAGGGGTGGCACTAGATGCACTTACAATTTCCCCCTTTTTGGTGATTGATGACAAACTGGTTGAAGTTTTCAACGGGGATAAAAGTATGTGAAATTGTAAAGGTGTCACATCCCTAGCTTCTATTACTGCCTAGTGCTAGCATCTGGTGTTGCATCATGTTTACTTTTCACAGAAAGTTGAAATGGGGATATTCAAACCCTAGCACCAAATGATTTCAACTAGGGTCAAGAATAAAATCATTTCCAATGACCCAAAATGCCTTCATCAATGTTTGATAATTTTGGCAAGGCTTTGAGACCAAACCAAAATTAGTGAACATTTTTGTAGAATATTTTGGGCACTGAATTAAATCATACCTTATTTGCATTTGGGCATTTAAATTTTATATATTATTTTAAATGTCCAAATATTCATGGACTGAAATGTTGGCTGTTGGAAATAATCCAAACAGTGGCCAGAAGCAGTCTCATGATTTTTGAAAATGCTCTGGCATTTTTATTAAAGCCAAAATCAATATCAAAAATAGAAAACAGAAAGAGGAATAGAAAAAAGAGGAGAGAGAGAGAACTCACCTTTGGCCCAGCACTGTTGCTGGCCGGCCCAGCCCACCCAGCGCAGCTCCTGTCGTCTTCCCCACCGCACCAGGAGGACGGGCGCGTGCCCGACGCGCGCGCATCGCCGTGCGGCCACCTCCACCCTGCCTGGCTGCCCCTCTTCCCCCTGGACGTCTCTTGCAACGCCACGCCACCCCTGGACCTCTCTCACTCTCCCTCGATCTCTCTCCCCTCTCCTGGCTCTCTCCCTCGCACGCACCAGAACGCGCTGTTGCCACCGTCCGAAGCCACCGCGGCCACAGCCTCCCCCTCGCCTCTCCGAAGAGCCCCCGAGCTCCGCTTCACTACCGTGCACCTCTACGCCGAACCGCAGGAGCCCGGACGCCCTGGGGCCTCGTCCTCGAGCTCGTCTTCTCCGCACGGCCGCCGGACGCCATCGAGGAATTCACCGCTTCTAGGTCGTCCCCGAGCCCACTGAGTTGCGCTTCGACCTCCCAGTCAGCCTCGCCGTCTTTCCCCTCCCTCCTGTTGCTTGCCCCCTTGTCGTAGTGCCGTTCCCGCCGTGACCGGAGCTCCTCGCCGCCGGTCATGATGCTGCCGTGGACAGTGCTAGCAAAGCACGCGTCCAAGCAATCTTTCGCGCTCAGCGCACCTCCACGAGCCCGCAGCAACCACCATCTTCTCCCCTCGTGCACCACAGCATCGACTCCATCGATGCCCGATCGCCGGCCGCCGCCGCGAGCTAGTTTCCGACGAACTCCGGCCGCCCCAGCAACTGCCGCTTGCTGCAACGGATGCGCGGGAACACTGGCTTCACGTAGATAGTCTCCGCGGTTATTTTGGTCGCCGGAGGGCGATTTCCGAGCACAGCCGCCGTCTCAGGCCTCGCCGGCGGCTAAACGCCGGCGGGTTTGACCCGTTGACCGGCGTGGGTTGACCCCACTGCCCGGTTTGACTCCCCCTCTCTCTCACTGACTTGCGGGCCCGCCCTGTTAATTAACCTAGATTAGTACTAATTAATTGGTTAGTTAGTTAGTCACTAACGTGTGGGCCCTGCCCTGTCAAATTATGGTTTAGGATTAACTAGTGCTAATTAACCCTGTTAATTAGCAGTGTCACTGACCAGTGGGCCCCACTGGTCAGGTTTGACCTGGACCAGCAACTGTTGACTGCTGACATCACAGTGATGTCATTCTGACGTAATAAGTATTTTCTGGAATTTAAAATAAATCAGAAATGATTTATTTATTTGAAAAAATAGCCAAAACTTCTAAAAATCACATAAAATAATCTATTAAATCAGATGAAAATAATTTATATATGAAAATTAATTAGAAAAATCCAAGGAATCTGTTTATGGCATTTTCATGCATGTTTGAATAACTTACGGCCACTGTTTTGGACAATTTGAATAAATGGCATTTAAATAATCACATATGGAGTTTGAATTTGAACCTTTGGTTCAAAGCAACTTCATTTAATATGGTTGCTAGTTGCATTAGCTCAATCAACAGCATATTGCCATGTCATGATCATGCATCATATTGTCGCATTGCATTGATTGTGTTCTTTCTCTGTTGCCGGTGTTTGTCCCCTCTCAGTAGACGATGTTCCGACGATGTGATCGATGACACTTATGAAGACATAGTTCTATCTTCAGAAGTGCCAGGCAGGCAAAACCCCATTGAGCATTCCGATACAATCCCACTCTCCCGCTCTTGCTCTCTTTTACTGCATTAGGACAACAACGCTTCAACTGTTACCTGCTGCGGTAGTTGAACCCCTTTTCCACTGCATGACCTGTCATTGCCACAGTAAATAGTTGAAACCCACTAGTATGAGTAGGAGTTGTTTGAGCCATGTTGTGCCTACTCATTCATGCTTTCTGGTTATGCCTGCTATTGCTTAGAGTTGTGTCAGGTCTGATTCATCGGGGATGAATTGGAATGTGGTGAACATGTCCTACTATTGAGAGCTAAGTGTGTGAACATGATTTGGTAAATGTAGCGATGAGAGGCCATCTAGGAGTACATGGTGGGTTGTCTCATTGAAACCGTCCTTAGGAATTGAGTTCTGTGTTGGTTGATCCATGAACAGCTACTACCACACGTTGGGCCCTAAAATATGACCCCGCTTGACTTATTGACTACCCTTGTTCTCTGTCTAGGAGTTGCAACTAGTTTCTGGTGTTTGTAGTTTACTGAAGGTCGTGCGCATCGCTGACCCTCAGGGTGGGCTGTGACACGGCAGGTACGTGGCACGGTGTACCTGTCGCCCGTTTGGTGATGCGGGAACCCTGTACATATCGTTTGGGGTCGTGAGCAACACCCCGGCCGGATCTCCCCGCGGAGGGAACCAAAATAGGCGATAAACCTGGACGAGAGACTTGAGTGGTTGGTTAGGTCGTGGTCTACACCCACATCGGCTTTCGCTTGAAGTCTGCCGAGCACATGTCGTGTGCAGACGCTAAGTGGTGGAAACATGTGTGAAGAAATACACCCCTGCAGGGTTATATATGATCTATTCGAATAACCGTGTCCGCGGTAATGGACTTCTGGGTTGCCTATAACAGTTCATATACAAGTGGAAGTGGATACTCTAAAACGCGCAAGATAAGCCTGAGTGCTATGGATGGCCTTCTCGTAGGGGGACGGGAGCGAATCCATAGTGGTGTATTGATTGGTGAATATCTGGACTCGTTTGCACCACCTGAAAAGAGTTACTTACAGTCGTAGTTCAGCATAGCCACCGAGTCAAAGCTGGCTTGCTGCAGTCAAACTCCACCACCCCTTTGTTGATACTGATGCATATGTAGCTAGTTCTGATGTAAGTCTTGCTGAGTACCTTTGTACTCACGTTTGCTTAATTTATTTTTTTGCAGAGAGACTCCAGTCTCACTAGTGGTTCCGCGTGGAATTCGACGTTTAGCTTCTTACCTCAGCTACGATCTTGTACCCTTGGGAGGGTCTCGTTGATAGTCAGGCTTCTCAGCCTTTTTCATTTGTAGTTGTGTGTACTCAGATATGCTATGCTTCCGTTGCCTGTATGCTCTGTATGTTGGGGCATGTGACCTCTGTTTGTAATAAAAGCTATGATGGCTCTTCTGGGCCTTTATCTATATGAGTTGTTGAGTTATGTTGTGATGCCATCACTACTAGGAAAAGGCCTATTAATGGCGCACCTAGTTTGGCCATTAATGGCGCATTAGGGGTTCGCCATTACTAGCACGCCATTAGTATACTTTACTAATGGCGCACCTCTGGTGCGCCATTAGTATCTGGTATACTAATGGCGCACCACAGATGCGCCATTAGTATGCACAGTGGTGCGCCATTAGTATGCCTCCCAGGGGCCATGTGTACCCAGGTGCTTTGGCATACTAATGGCGCACTCTGCTGTGATGCGCCATTAGTATGAATATTAGGTTTTTTTTATTTTATTTTTTTCTATTTTTTGCACAGGTTATGCATATATATAAATATAATTTCTCGTGGAGCCAACATATATGGTACGCACATCGAAACTATTAGAATCTACTCCCTCCGTTCCGATTTACTCGTCGTGGTTTTAGTTCAAATTTGAACTAATACCACGACGAGTAAATCGGAACGGATGGAGTATATAATAGCTCATAGAACAACTTAGCATCATGCATCATCGATCATAATAATAATAAAAACTCAACATTGGTATTAAATAATAAGTCTTACACATCATTATCGACCATACAACTTCTACTACGTAGCAATTTTCTAAGATAAAATGGCATAAAACAAGATGTCGTTTGTCTCTAAATCAATTAGATTTAAAGGGCCATTATGGAGAACGCAGATTATCTTGTCTCCATTTCTTGCCCTTCTCACTCTATTGCTTCCAAGTACCTCCTTACGAGTTTTCGTTATTTTTCGCCATTCTTTGATTCTCATTCCTTCATTTTTAGAAGAAATCCGATATGGACACGTGTGATTTGTAGGTTCACCTGGCAGAATGTTTAAAACTTGTAGTTGACCAGATTGAAACATGACAGGAGGCACACAGTCACTAGGGAGAATTTGTTGGAAAACATAGTAAGACTTCGTAGTTAGCATTGTAGTTCAGTTCGAGAAGAACTAATGCAAAACATGCACGAATGTCGTAATAGTAAAAAAATCTTACCATGGTATCTCCATTGATATTAACGTAGTTCAAGCCGTGCACTAGTGGGACGTATTGACTATATTGTGGATCAATATTGCGATATTGAATGTAATCCAGAAGAAAGGAATAAAAGAAGATGCTCTGCTCTTTGTCCTTATAAGTACATTCTGATCCAGGGGTGTAGTAGGTTCTGTCTAGCATCATCCTCACATTATTTGAATAATCAAAATAACCTATCAATGGAAATGAGTTGTCAACTATTTTGAAATAAACAATATAAATTACTAAATAACTATGTTTGATAAACTCACTTCTCGATAGAATTGGAATCATATCGTCAACAAGGACCCAAATGTCCAAATCGTCTTCGGCGATGGAATCCGGATTACCAAGATCCATGGTGAGAAGCATACCCTCATAAAAACCATATATCTTGCAAAATGATTCCCAATTCTTGCAACCAAAAGTGGTTACGTTATCTGAATTGGACAAATCCACTTCTAAATCAACATTATGCATGGTCCTTAGTTGAATTTGCTTTGTCTCCGAAGTTTCATGATCTTCAAATCCCATCCTCTCAAAGACATAGCGTCTTGCATGACACGGGATAAACTAGTTGCATGTAAAAGAAGAAAATTAATTACTTACACGTTGAAGTAGCTAGAAATCGTGCTTAATTAATTACGAAACAAGACTTGTCGTTGCGTACCGTTTCGACATCGAAGGTCTCGTCGAGCTTAATACTGAAGTAACGACCGTCTACCAGGTGAGGCCTGTCGCACAGACCCCGGTCGTCACCGCACCAGGAGCACTCCGGGATCCTATCGTCGTCGGAAGAAGACATTTCCTATGTTTCAAAGAGATTAAACTTTATAAATTAAAAATATGTACCTAGACAAGCTAGCTGTGGCACCATCCTAGGCTCATTAGGACTAACATTGTCAACACTTTTGCACTAGTTCTGCTACATACCATCCTAGGCTTTTTAAGTTTCAACATTGCTACAGCATACAAACTTGAAGCGCTTGTGACTTTCAGCAGAACCTCACAATCTGATTACTATCCTCTCTATAAACTCATTTTAAACGAGTTCAAAAAGTGTAAGATCTTTATCCTAAAACACCACCAAAAAATTAGGGCATGGCATCTAATAAGCAATGTTTGGAAATACAGTAAGTTTAATCTATGCCTAGCCATCCCTTACAAGGATAGGTGGACATATTTTAGTTGTTTCAAACTTGAAACAGTAACATGTGATGACCAACTTCTTAAAAGTGCAGAGAACTAGTAACCAGTTGCAATTTTGCCATCATATTGTAGCAGACAGTATTGTGCCTGGCAGTATTACCACTATGTATAGCTTGGTCTTGGTGCATACATATAAATAACAATATAATTATAGTTCAGTAAAACAATTCATTTCATCATGGTCCCGATATTGTCAATATTTGCAACATTGGGCTCTCATGAATGCACAAAGAAACTGGAAGAGAGAACGCATCCCTGTTATTGTGCAAGATTATAAAACAGGATAACTGCAAGTTAGTGGTTCATCCATAGAAATTTACTAACATAGGACAATATTTTCTAGTACATCATGGATAGCAGAACATGCTGGGGCAGGAGTTCGGGACAACAAAACACATAAAGAAGCCGCATTGTCAAAACAGCTCCGATACTTGGATCATACAGACAGCGACACTTATTTTCGGACGGAGGGAGTATCCTGCAGCCAGAATGGTGAAACCCACCCAGGCATATTAACGGCAAGTCCGATCAGCTCTTAACAGTATATCATCAATTATATATCATCAAATGACCCATTAATCAAACAGGGACTACCATTGAAGAGCAAGCTCAAATCTTAAAGGTATATCAGTATATCATCATCTTCATGAGAACAATAATCAGGAAACAGCATATTTCCACTCTCACGCAGAATAGGTAGGGGGAAGAGCACGAGCTAGTTTAAGCAACCGGAGATGGAGAAGACGAACATCCATCCATCAATGATCCTTCCATTTAGGGGCTAATCAAATTTTGATACAAGTGACCTAAATTTTGATCCAAGTGACCTAAATTTTGATCTCAACCGCGTACTTCAACGATAATGGCAGAAATACAAAAAAATGACTTTGTGGTGGTGATTAGAGAGGAAGGAGGGAGGAGTGATGGCTACCTGCGTATGGAGTGGTCGCCGGCGTAGCTCCGGGCGGCGGCATTGCTGCAGAGTCGGGGGAGGCCGGGGCGTCGGGGGCGCGGGCGTCGAGGCCGGGGCGTCGGGGGCGTGGGCGGCGGCGGCTTAGCTCCGGGCGTCCGGGGCGTCGGGGGTGCGGGCGTCGAGGGCGTCGACGGCGCGGCGCTCGGCTCAGCGGGGGTGGCGCGGGGGCGGCGGCGCGGCGCTGGAGGGAGAGAGAGGCGTCGGGGAGAGGGGGGAGATCTGGCGAGGGAGAGAGAGGAGGGTGCGGCCGGTGGGGGGGATATGGATGGGGGAATACTAATGGCGCACTGCACCTCTGTGCGCCATAAGTATGTAGATTCTTATGGCGCACGTTCCCTAGGTGCGCCATTAGTATGTTTGGACAGGCGCGCTAGTTCAAAAAAAACTTCTTGATACTAATGGCGCACTCTGGACATCGTGCGCCATTAGTAGTTCGAGCTCTAATGGCGTATCTGTTGCTGGTGCGCCATTACTATATTCTAATGGTGCACTGCTTGTCTGGTGCGCCATTAGTATCAATTCCATCTATAGCCCTTTTCCTAGTAGTGCATGTTGTACAGCACATACTTGCATGTTATGCGTACGTGTAATGTGTATTGCTATGTGTGGGATCCGACACCTAGTTGTTTACCCTTGGTAGCCTATCTTACAGGGAAATGTCTCCTAGTGCTTCCACCGAGCCTTGGTAGCTTGCTACTGCTCCGGAACACTTAGGCTGGCCGGCATGTGTCCTTCTTCGTTCCTGTGTCTGTCCCTTAGGGGAAATGTCACGCGTTGTTCCTTTAAGTCCTTGTAGCTTGCTACGACTTGGGTTCATACGTTAATGACCGACACATTTGTTGCTGGGTCATGTATGCTTGTCTCTGTAATTTAGTGCCACTTTTGGTTTATAACTGGTCATGTCGGCCCGGGTTCTCTGTCATATGGATGCTAGCGACACTATCATATACGTGTGCCAAAATGCGCAAACGGTCCCGGGCCAGGTAAGGTGGCACCCGTGGGGATACCGTGCGTGAGGCCGCAAAGTGATATGATGTGCTATAGGCTAGACCTGTGTGACTTAGGATCGGGGTCCTGGCAGCTTTGGTATCAGAGCCTGACTGCCTGTAGGATTAGTAAGCCAAACTGGTCGAAGTCGTGTCTAGAAATTCTTTAGTTATGTAAGGGAATTGTTTGTGGAAGGGAACGTAAGGCTCTTTTTACTCCTTTACCCTATGACCTTCTGATATGAGTCATCTTCTTCCTTTCTATAGGGATTAAGAACTAGGATTCTCATTCTATTTATCAGGATCACGTTAATGGTGGATTCAACTCTCAGTTCAGTTTCTACTACTTCTGTTTGTTAAACTTGGTCTCAGAACCTTGGCATTGTGTGTTGGGGAACGTTGCATGGGAAACAAAAACTTTTCCTACGCTCACCAAGATCAATCTAGGAGATGCATCTACGAGGGGAGAGTTGGATCCACATACCCTTGTAGATCGCTAAGCGGAAGCGTTCAAGAAAGCGGTTGATGGAGTCGTACTCGCCGCGATTCAGATCGCCGAAGATCCTAGCACCGAAGCAACGGTGCCTCCGCGTTCTTCACACGTACAGCTCGGGGACGTCTCCTCCTTCTTGATCCAGCAAGGGAGAAGGAGAAGTTGATGGAGAAGTCCAGCAGCACGACGGCGTGGTGGAGATGGTGATGGAGGAATTCCAGCAGGGCTTCGCCAAGCACCGCGGAATTTACGAAGATGTTTGTGGGAGAGGGAGGGCAGCGCCGAGGCACGAACGTGTGTGGCTGCCCTCCCTCTGCCTCTCTTTATATAGGGGGGTAGAGAGGGGAGGGGCGCCCTAGGGTTACCCCCTAGGGGCGGCGGCCAGTGGGAGATGGGGCCGGCCAAGGGGGGGGGGGGG
>LR738711.1:471610251-471961330 GCA_902687465.1 Secale cereale | reverse complement strand
GGGTTTCACCCCCCCCCCAGGTGCCTTGCCCCCCAAGCCTAGGGGGTGCGGCAGCCCTAGTGGGGTCCAGCCCCCTTGGCGCATGAGGAGAGGGCCCAAGGGGGGGCGCACAGCCCTATGAGGGCTGTTGCGTCTCCCACTTGAGGCCCATGAGGCCCGCAACACTTGCCGGGACCCCCGAAACCCCTTTCGGTCATCCGACGACTCCCCGGTACTCCCCGGAACACTTCCGGACTCCGATCACTCTCATCCTATATATCAATCTTCGTCCCCGGACCATTCCGGAGACCCTCGTCACGTCCGGGATCTAATCCGGGACTCCGAACAACCTTCGGTAACCATGCACTGTTCTCACTAACAACCCTAGCGTCACCGAACCTTAAGTGTGTAGACCCTGCGGGTTCGGAAACTATGCAGACATGACCGAGACACTCCCAGGTCAATAACCAATAGCGGGATCTGGATACCCATATTGGTTCCCACATGTTCCTCGATGATCTCATCGGATGAACCACGATGTCAAGGATTCAGGCAATCCCGTATACAGTTCCCTTTGTCTCGTCGGTATGTTACTTGCCCGAGATTCGATCGTCGGTATCTCTATACCTAGTTCAATCTCGTTACCGGCAAGTCTCTTTACTCGTTCCGTAATACGTAATCCCGTGACTAACTACTTAGTCACTTTGAGCTCATTGAGATGACGTATTACCGAGTGGGCCCGGAGATACCTCTCCGTCACACGGAGTGACAAATCCCAGTCTCGATCCATGTCAACTCAACAGACACCTTCGGAGATACCTGTAGAGTACCTTTATAGTCACCCAGTTACGTTGCGACGTTTGGCACACACAAAGCACTCCTACGGTGTCAGTGAGTTACATGATCTCATGGTCATAGGAAATTATACTTGACATGCAGAAAACTATAGCGATAACTGACACGATCAAAAGCTATGTTTAACGTTTGGGTCTCGTCCATCACATCATTCTCCTAATGATGTGATCCCGTTATCAAATGACAACTCATGTCTATGACCTGGAAACCACGGTCATCTTTGATCAACGAGCTAGGCCTGAAGAGGCTTACTAGGGACACAAAGTTTGTCTATTTATCCACACATGTATTTAAGTTTCCAATCAATACAATTATAGCATGGATAATAAACGATTATCATGAACAAGGAAATATAATAATAACTCTTTTATTATTGCCTCTAGGGCATATTTCCAACAGTCTCCCACTTGCACTAGAGTCAATAATCTAGCATTACAAGGTAATGAATCTAACACCCATAGAGTCTTGGTGTTGATCATGCTTAGCCCGTGGAAGAGGCTTAGTCAACGGATCTGCAACATTCAAATCCGTGTGTACTTTGCAAATGCTTATGTCCTCCTCCTTGACTGAATCGCGGATGGAATTGAAGCGTCGCTTTATGTGTCTGGTCCTCTTGTGAAACCTTGGTTCCTTGGCTAGAGAAATGGCACCAGTGTTGTCACAAAACAGAGTCATTGGGTTCAATGCACTAGGCACAACTCCAAGATCTGTCATGAACTCCTTCATCCGGACACCTTCCTTTGCCGCCTCTGAGGCAGCTATGTACTCCACTTCGCATGTAGAATCGGCTACCACGCTTTGCTTGGAACTGCACTAGCTTACCGCTCCCCCGTTGAGAATATATACGTATCCGGTTTGAGACTTAGAGTCAGCCGGATCAGTGTCAAAGCTTGCATCGACGTAGCCCTTTACGACGAGCTCTTGATCACCTCCATAAACGGGAAACATCTCCTTAGTCCTTTTCAGGTACTTTAGGATATTCTTGACCGCTGTCCAGTGATCCATACCAGGATTACTTTGAATCCTTCCGGCCATACTTATGGCAAGGCTGACATCTGGTCTTGTGCACAGCATTGCATACATGATAGAGCCTATGGCTGAAGCATAGGGGACGACACTCATCTTTTCTCTATCGTCCGCAGTCACTGGGCATTGAGTCTTACTCAACTTTGTACCTTGCAATACCGGCAAGAACCCCTTCTTGGATTGATCCATTTTGAACTTCTTCAAAACTTTATCAAGGTATGTACTTTGTGAAAGTCCTATCAAGCGTCTCGATCTATCTCTATAGATCTTGATGCCCAATATAAAAGCAGCTTCACCGAGGTCCTTCATCGAAAAACTCTTGTTCAAATACCCCTTCACGCTATCCAAAAATTCTATATTGTTTCCAATCAGCAATATGTCATCCACATATAATATTAGAAACGCTATAGAGCTCCCACTCACTTTCTTGTAAATACAAGCTTCTCCGTAAACTTGTACAAACCCAAACGCTTTGATCACCTCATCAAAGCGAAGATTCCAACTCCGAGATGCTTGCACCAGCCCATAAATGGAACGCTGGAGTTTGCAAACTTTGTCAGCATTCTCTGGATCGACAAAACCTTCCGGTTGTATCATATACAACTCTTCCTTAAGAAAACCGTTAAGGAACGCTGTTTTGACATCCATCTTCCAAATTTCATAATCGAAATATGCAGCTATTGCTAACATGATTCGGACGGATTTAAGCATCGCTACGGGTGAGAAAGTCTCATCGTAGTCAATCCCTTGAACTTGTGAAAAACCCTTTGCCACAAGTCGAGCTTTATACACGGTGACATTGCCGTCAGCGTCCGTCTTCCTCTTAAAAATCCATTTATTCTGAATGGCCTTCCGCCCTTCAGGTAATACTTCCAAAGTCCATAATTTGTTTTCATACATGGATCCCATCTCGGATTTCATGGCCTCTAACCATTTGTCGGAATCCGGGCCCACCATCGCTTCTCCATAGTTCGTAGGTTCACTGTTGTCCAACAACATGACCTCCAAGACAGGGTTACCATACCACTCAGGTGCAGTGCGTACCCTTGTCGACCTACGAGGTTCGGTTGTAACTTGATCAGAAGCTTCTTGATCATCATCATTGGCTTCCTCTTCAACTGCTGCAGGCTCCACAAAAACATCTTTCTGTGCTGCGCTACTCTCTGGTTGAAGCAGAGGTTCAATAACCTCATCAAGTTCTACCTTCCTCCCACTCAATTCTTTCGAGAGAAACTCTTTCTCGAGAAAGGACCCGTTCTTAGCGACAAACACTTTGCCCTCGGATCTGAGATAGAAGGTGTACCCAACCGTCTCTTTTGGGTATCCTATGAAGACACATTTGTCTGCTTTGGGTTCGAGCTTTTCTGGCTGAAGCCTTTTGACATAAGCATCGCAACCCCAAACTTTGAGAAAAGACAACTTAGGTTTCTTCCCAAACCATAGTTCATACGGTGTTGTCTCAACGGACTTAGATGGAGCCCTATTTAAAGTGAATGCAGCTGTCTCTAACGCATATCCCCAAAACGATAGTGGCAAATCGGCAAGAGACATCATAGAACGCACCATATCTAATAGGGTTCGATTAGGACGTTCGGACACACCATTACGCTGTGGTGTTCCAGGTGGCGTCAACTGTGAAACAATTCCACATTTTCTTAAGTGATTGCCAAACTCATAACTCAGATACTCTCCCCCTCGATCAGATCGTAGGAACTTGATCTTCTTGTTACGATGATTCTCAACTTCACTCTGAAATTGCTTGAACTTTTCAAACGTTTCAGACTTATGCTTCATCAAGTAAATATACCCATATCTACTTAAGTCGTCAGTGAAGGTGAGAAAATAACGATATCCACCGCGCGCCGTGACACTCATCGGACCACACACATCAGTATGTATGATTTCCAATAAGTCACTTGCCCGTTCCATTGTTCCTGAAAACGGGGTCTTAGTCATCTTGCCCATGAGGCACGGCTCGCATGTGTCAAGTGATTCAAAATCAAGAGACTCCAAAAGTCCATCAGCATGGAGCTTCCTCATGCGTTTCACGCCGATATGACCCAGACGGCAGTGCCACAAGAAAGTGGTACTATTGTTATCGACTCTACATCTTTTGGCATCAATGTTATGAACATGTGTATCATCACTATCGAGATTCAATAAGAATAAACCCCCTACTTCGGGTGCATGACCATAAAAGATATTACCCATATAAATAGAACAACCTTTATTCTCTGATTTAAATGAGTAACCGTCTCGCATTAAACAAGATCCAGATATAATGTTCATGCTCAACGCAGGCACTAAATAACAATTATTCAGGTTCATAACTAATCCCGATGGTAATCGAAGAGCGAGCGTGCCGACGGCGATCACATCAACCTTGGAACCATTTCCCACGTGCATCGTCACTTCGTCCTTCGCCAGCCTCCGTTTATTCCGTAGTTCCTGTTTAGAGTTGCAAATGTGAGCAACCGAACCGGTATCAAATACCCAGGCACTACAACGAGAGTTGGTAAGGTACACATCAATAACATGTATATCACATATACCTTGCTTGTTGTTGTTGTTGGCCCCCTTCTTGTCTGCCAGATACTTGGGGCAGTTCCGCTTCCAGTGGCCGTTCCCCTTGCAATAGAAACACTCAGTCTCTGGCTTGGGCCCAGCCTTGGGTTTCTTCACTGGATGAGCAACTGCCTTGCCACCCTTCTTAGAGTTACCCTTCTTGCCCTTGCCATTTTTCTTGAAACTGGTAGTTTTATTGACCATCAACACTTGATACTCCTTCTGGATGTCTGCCTCGGCGACTTTCAGCATTGAAAACAACTCGGCGATGGACTTGTTCATCCCTTGCATGTTATACTGCTGCACGAAGCTCTTGTAGCTAGGCAGGAGTGACTGGAGAATTCTGTCAATGATAGCCTCCTCCGGGAACACAAGTCCCAGATCAGCTATGCGGGTATAGTACCCAGACATCTTCAGCAAGTGCTCACTGACAGACGAATTCTCCTCCATCTTGCAAGCAAAGAATTTATCGGTGATCTCATACCTCTCGATCTTGGCATTCTTTTCAAAGATGAACTTCAACTCCTGGAACATCTCATATGCTCCATGACGTTCAAAACGCCTTTGAAGTCCTCCTTCCAAGCTATACAACATGGCACACTGCACTACTGAGTAGTCATCCGAACGCGTCTGCCAGGCGTTCATAACGTCCACAGAGGCCGGAGCGGGGGGTTCACCTAGCGGTGCACTTAGGACATAAACCTTTTGGGCAGCTGTGAGGATGATCCTCAGATTGCGGAGCCAGTCCACAAAGTTGCTCCCATCATCTTTCAACTTAGTTTTCTCTAGGAACGCATTAAAATTCAGGGGAGCTACTGCGCGAGCCATCTACAACAAAAGATTTGCAAAGACATCTTAGACTATTGTTCATGATAAGTGAGTTTTTTTAACTAATCAAATTACTTATAACTCCCACTCAAATTGACATCCCTCTGGTCATTCGAGCGTGGCATGATCCAAATCCACCAACCCAAGTCCGATCATCACGTGAGATGAGGTGGTGTCAATGGTGAACATCTTCATGTTGATCATATCTACTATATGACTCATGCTTGACCTTTCGGTCTTCCGTGTTCCGAGGCCATGTCTGTACATGCTAGGCTCGCCAAGTCTAACCCGAGTGTTCTGCATGTGCAAAACTGGCTTGCACCCGTTGTATGCGAACGTAGAGTCTATCACACCCGATCATCACGTGGTGCTTCGAAACGACGAACCTTCGCAACGGCGCACACTCGGGGGGAACACAATTTTATCTTGAAATTTTAGTGAGGGATCATCTTATAATGCTACCGTCGTCCTAAGCAAAATAAGATGCATAAAAGGATTAACATCACATGCAAATCATAAGTGACATGATATGGCCATCAACTCGTGCTTTTGATCTCCATCTCCAAAGCACCGGCATGATCTCCATCGTCACCGGCGCAACACCATGATCCCCATCATCATGATCTCCATCATCGTGTCGCCATCGGGGTTGTCGCGCGCCCACCATGCTCTTACTACTATTGCTACCGTTTAGCGATAAAGTAAAGCATTACAAAGCGCTTAATGATTGACACGCAGGTCATACAAAAAATTAAAGACAACCCTATGGCTCCTGCCGGTTGCCGTATACATCGACATGCAAGTCGATATTAACTATTACAACATGATCATCTCATACATCAAATATATCTCATCATGTCATTGGCCATATCATATCACATACATACCCTGCAAAAACAAGTTAGACGTCCTCTAATTTGTTGTTGCATGTTTTACGTGGCTGCTATGGGTATCTAGCAAGAACGCTTCTTACCTACGCAGAGCCACAACGGTGATATTTAAGTTGCTATTTAACCTTCTACAAGGACCGCCTTTGTCTATTCCGATTCAACTAAGATAGGAGAGACAGACACCCGCCAGCCATCTTATGCAACAAAAGTCGCATGTCTGTCGATGGAACCGGTCTCATGTACGTGGACATGTAAAGTTGGTCCGGGCCGCTTCATCCCATAATACCGCTGAATCAAGAAAGACTAAGGAGGGAAGCAATCTAAACATCAACGCCCACAAACCCTTTTGTGTTCTACTCGTAAAAGCGTCTACGCAAGAACCTAGCTCTGATACCACTGTTGGGGAACGTTGCATGGGAAACAAAAAATTTTCCTACGCTCACCAAGATCAATCTAGGAGATGCATCTACGAGGGGAGAGTTGGATCCACATACCCTTGTAGATCGCTAAGCGGAAGCGTTCAAGAACGCGGTTGATGGAGTCGTACTCGCCGCGATTCAGATCGCCGAAGATCCTAGCACCGAAGCAACGGTGCCTCCGCGTTCTTCACACGTACAGCTCAGGGACGTCTCCTCCTTCTTGATCCAGCAAGGGAGAAGGAGAAGTTGATGGAGAAGTCCAGCAGCACGACGGCGTGGTGGAGATGGTGATGGAGGAATTCCAGCAGGGCTTCGCCAAGCACCGCGGAATTTACGAAGATGTTTGTGGGAGAGGGAGGGCAGCGCCGAGGCACGAACGTGTGTGGCTGCCCTCCCTCTGCCTCTCTTTATATAGGGGGGTAGAGAGGGGAGGGGCGCCCTAGGGTTACCCCCTAGGGCCGGCGGCCAGTGGGAGATGGGGCCGGCCAAGGGGGGGGGCGGCGGCCAGGGCCTAGGGTTTCCCCCCCCCCCATGTGCCTTGCCCCCCAAGCCTAGGGGGTGCGGCAGCCCTAGGGGGGTCCAGCCCCCTTGGCGCATGAGGAGAGGGCCCAAGGGGGGGCGCACAGCCCTATGAGGGCTGTTGCGTCTCCCACTTGAGGACCATGAGGCCCGCAACACTTGCCGGGACCCCCGAAACCCCTTTCGGTCATCCGACGACTCCCCGGTACTCCCCGGAACACTTCCGGACTCCAATCACTCTCATCCTATATATCAATCTTCGTCCCCGGACCATTCCGGAGACCCTCGTCACGTCCGGGATCTCATCCGGGACTCCGAACAACCTTCGGTAACCATGCACTGTTCTCACTAACAACCCTAGCGTCACCGAACCTTAAGTGTGTAGACCCAGCGGGTTCGGAAACTATGCAGACATGACCGAGACACTCCCAGGTCAATAACCAATAGCGGGATCTGGATACCCATATTGGTTCCCACATGTTCCTCGATGATCTCATCGGATGAACCACGATGTCAAGGATTCAGGCAATCCCGTATACAGTTCCCTTTGTCTCGTCGGTATGTTACTTGCCCGAGATTCGATCGTCGGTATCTCTATACCTAGTTCAATATCGTTACCGGCAAGTCTCTTTACTCGTTCCGTAATACATAATCCCGTGACTAACTACTTAGTCACTTTGAGCTCATTGAGATGACGTATTACCGAGTGGGCCCGGAGATACCTCTCCGTCACACGGAGTGACAAATCCCAGTCTCGATCCATGTCAACTCAACAGACACCTTCGGAGATACCTGTAGAGTACCTTTATAGTCACCCAGTTACGTTGCGACGTTTGGCACACACAAAGCACTCCTACGGTGTCAGTGAGTTACATGATCTCATGGTCATAGGAACTTATACTTGACATGCAGAAAACTATAGCGATAACTGACACGATCAAAACCTATGTTTAACGTTTGGGTCTCATCCATCACATCATTCTCCTAATGATGTGATCCCGTTATCAAATGACAACTCATGTCTATGACCTGGAAACCGCGGTCATCTTTGATCAACGAGCTAGTCCTGAAGAGGCTTACTAGGGACACAAAGTTTGTCTATTTATCCACACATGTATTTAAGTTTCCAATCAATACAATTATAGCATGGATAATAAACGATTATCATGAACAAGGAAATATAATAATAACTCTTTTATTATTGCCTCTAGGGCATATTTCCAACATTGTGATGTTCTGTGGTTATGCCACCATTCTGCAGGATCTCTTAAATGGAGCATTTATAGCCGTTATGATGTCCGAGTCATCCCAGGTCTTTAAACAATCTGATGCATTTGCAAATCATTCCTCCGTGTTTCTAATGTCTTTCTAGGCCAAATTAACCACACTAACCAGTGTGTGGAGGTGCTCCGTTGCCTCGACATATAGGTTGGAGCTATTACTATGACCCTAGGTGTCTTAGAAGATCACCAGTAATCTAGCAATGCTTTATCTTCCCAGTGTGATGATTCTGGCAATCGTTCTCGAAAGCATCCCTTGATGCCATTTAGTTAGTAGGCATTCTACTCCTGGGTTCTTGAACCCAAGATTCACTCCACGTACCTCTTGTTGGTAGAATTTGCTCGTCCCTTTAGGATATTAGTAACCTTGTGATAGTCCTCGAGGTCCGTGGTATATCATTCTTCCAAATACCATGAACCATCCTTGGTAGAAGTTCTCCCGAACCAAAAGATCACAACCAGAGTGCTCCTGAGTAGTACTCCATTCATATTGTGACTCTGTCAATTTGTGGGGACCCCGACTTAGAAGTCGAGATCACCGAATGCACGTGTACAGTGATCCCAGAGATCAATGCTCACTGAACACACAGAAGCTGAATAACAAGAGTCTTACATCCATACATATCGTCTTACAAAAATTATGGCCATTATGGCCAAGTCTTACATAGATAAAGCCTCACGGGCTGAATAGCAAATAACTCAAATAGCGGAAGTCTTCGATGATAAGTAGAACCCATGCCATCTGCCTTAACCCTACAGGCATTCTGACTGGGATAGCGTCCTAGTTCGCATGTTCATCTCCATAGAACTCTTCTTCATAATCCTGTTCCTCCTTGCCTGGCCAATTAAATAACCAGTGGCAAGCCAATGAGTACTTTGAATGTACTCGCAAGCAACCCATGATTTGGTTCAAAGTAACAATGCAATTGAATAACAATGAGCAATCTAGCTACAAGCTAGAATAAATGTTCTGCCATCAAGTATATGCATCAATAAACTCATGTAACCTCGAAGACAGGTTACCGATATCAACATGATTTTTATTCATCTCATCGAGTCAAGTCACCACCTTGACTCGTCACACACACATACTTTCACCGATGAAGTAAAATTCTGGACATAGTTTAAGTAGCACCACCCAACTTTCCATGACCGTGGACACGGCTATTCGAATAGTTTTACACTCTGCAGTGGTTGCGCACTTTACCCACAAGATCCGGGAAGCTTTCGTGTCACCCACGATCCCGCAGTACCTCAAGTACTCGGGGGAAGCACCCGGTCATTATCTTTCATTAGACGACACTAACATAGAGTCCACTCGTTGGTACACGGCCCTCGAGTACAAACAATAGATCGTGGGACTTGCCCTAATTTCAATGTCACGCGTACCCGAAGGGACCAACGGTGTGTCCAGTGCCCTGTAAAAACAGTCATGGTCGTCTATCCAAGCACGACCCCGTCCCGGGAAAGACCTCAAGTCTTCCCGTGACTAGTAATGCGGGCACCATGCTAGTATCGGCCTAAGTAATCAATAAAGCACCGTCCCATAAGGGGTAGAGTGGTTGCACATGTTTGGTTAGGATGGTAGTCACACATAAATCTAATCCATCATTTCACCCATGCACAAGATTTTTTCCGGCACATCACTTCTTCCTCAAGTGATGACCTAACTCAGCATCACCCTCGGGCATTAGGGGCACCCGATGGGGTTTATGAAAAGATTTCAACCACGAAGGTTTCATGACACACATGCATCACTAAGCATCACTACTAACCACATGCATTGCATCTAGCACATAGCAAGATCAAGAGTAAAGCATGCATCACATGGTGGTTTTAAACTAGGTCACCATCATAACTCCTATCATCATGCATTCGGAAACAAACGGGTTCCGAAGAACACAGGTGTATCATGGTCAAAGGGCTGCTTGCCTGGATTGGCTTGGTCTTCAAAGTCTTCAAATCCTTCTCCTTCTCCTTCTTCAGCAACTTCGTCAAATACGGGATCTAATCGTCGCAAAATAACAACGAGAAAATAAGACCACAATGAAAACAGAAAAATCAAAGTGCTCAGAAAAATGTCAACTTATTTTTCTTAAATACTAGAGGGAAAACTAAGATGGCAAAAATTCTTAGTTGGAGTTTTGGAGTTACCGAATGAATCTAAGGATTTTAGAACAGGAGTTTTATTGTTCAAATTTGAATTTAAATTTAACAGAACAGAAAAGGTTCATGGATTTGTGTGAAAGTGACACCATTAAATAGGTTGGAATTTTACAAGATTTTTGGAGTTCGAATTAGTTCATTTGGACAATTATTTAATTCTGTGAAATCAATTGAATTAATCACAGAAAGAATAAAAGGAAATGGCCCTGTGCCACTGGGCCAGAGCGGCTACAGTGCACGGCCCATGGCTAACAGCCCAGCCGCACGGGAGCCAGCGCGCGCGCGCCAGGTTTTTAAACCTGACGGGCGGGGCCCGGCGGTCAGTGGCTGCGAGGGGAGAGAGAGAGCGGTGAGGATGACAGGCGGGGCCTGCCTGTCATCTTGAACCTTGCGGCCAAAACGACGGCGAGCTCACCGTCGACGATTCCGGGCACGGCGAGGCAAACGGAGGGCAGGAACGGGCTCAGCGAGGAGTCGCCGTTCCAGTGGTGGTGGTGCGACTCGCCGGAGAGGCCTGGTTCGCTGGTGGCAAGGTGGAGTGGCGGAGGAGCGTCGGGAGGGGGTTGCTCTGGCCGAACCCGGCAGCTGCAGAGAGGGAAAAGAGAGTGGAAAGCATCAGTGAGGTACGGCGGTGCCAGATCGAGTGAAAGGAGGAGCTAGGGCGGCCAGTATTGCGAGATCTCCGGTTGCCCGACGCGGCGGAGCTCCGGTCGATCCCGAGTAGTGAGGCTCTCTGGGGTTGAGTGAGTGGTGCTGGAGGGCTACTGGGAGTGTGGGGAGCAGCTGAGTGTCGTTGGGGAGGCTTGGGTGTGCTTTTTATAGGGGAGCGGCGAGGTCCCGTGGACCTGTGCGCCGGCGAGCTCACGGGCGAGGCCAGAGGCCGTGCAGGCGCTCGCTTTCGAGTCGGGGAGGATCATGGACGAGGTCTACGCCTAATACCGGGGAGAGGAGGAGCGGGGAAGGCTCCAGAGGACGTGCGCGTGTGAGGCCGACGAGTGGAGGTTGCGGGCGGCCAGCGCGCGTGCGAAGGCGGCCACTGGAGGGCGGAGGAGGAGGGGGACAGCGCCGGGGAGGGTCACAGACGTCGAGGCGCGTTGGTAGGCGTGAAGGAGGAGCACGAGGTGGTCGGCTGCGCTGGATTGGGCGAAGCTACAGTGCGGGTGCGCACTGTAGCGCGCTCTGGAGTGAGCTTATCGCATGCCATGGCATGGCATTGGCCTTCTGGGCGTGTCCGCCGTGTCTGGGGGGTCCAGGGCGACGTATGCAGCCCAGCTGTGGCTTTGGATGCTCTGGATGATCAAGGAGAGAGGAGTGAAGCTGGTAACTTAGTAGAAATTGGCTGTCCAGCAAGGGGAATTGGGGTTTTCACCCCTCAATCATGGAGCTGTGGACATGGGGGAGTTACTGGAGGTAGATAGTAACTAGATGGAGCTGTGGTAGAAAGTTGAGGCAAAAGTAAATGGTAAAAGTGGTCAAGAAGATGGTTTTGGTAAAATGGCAGAAGGTGTTTGATCAAGTTTTGGGCAAGCAAATGATTTCCACTAGCCATGACACTTAACTGGATTGAATGTCATATGGAAATAGGGCGTTTCACCAAATTTGCGCTCATTTGAAGAAACTAGCCAATGTAACTTTGGTGAACCCTAGAAATCAACAGAAATAGCTTCATCTTGTTTAAGTCAAGCTAATCATCTCCCCTTGATGCACCACTTGGTGTAGATTCATCATTTGGGGTTATGATCATGCCCACAAAGTTTGAAGCTCCAGGTAAAAAGTTGGTAATGTAAAGTTGTTCAAATTTGCATTTGAACAGAAATTGTTTTGGGGTATTTTGATCAAGTTGCCCTACTCCAAATCTTGTACCATTTGGTCTAGATGCCTTATTAGGCCATTCTAGTATGTGCACCAAGTTTTAGAGCATTTGGATAAGTTTGGCAATGTAAAGTTGCTCAAACTTCAAATATGGACATAATGGTTTTAGAGGGTTTTGATGATGTTTTCTTGCTTCCCAAGACATGGGGCTTGGCAAGATCATCAAATATGTCATATATGACATGATAGAATTTCCCTTGAATTTTTGGAGGATATTTCCTTTGTAAATATTTCTCAAGCTTGAAATATCCAGAAAGGGTTTTAGAGGGATTAGCCCATTATTTTGAACATGACCAAGTGTTGAAACTCTTATATATGGACAATATATGTCCTATGAGTCTCCCTGAATTTTGGCAAATATTTTTGAAATACTTAAATAATTTTTCCCTATTAAAGACCATTTCTGGCCTTAAGAAAGAGCGTTTAAATAAAATAGGAAAATAACTTTTAAAATTACACTTTTGTGGTTTCTGGGAGTCCTATGACTACTAGGTCTCAAATATACTTTTTGAAATAATTTTCTCACCCTAAATCAAGCACTTGCAGTGCAAACCTCAATTCAGGGGTTTTTGGAATACTAAATTTTGAAAATACAATTTGGCCAAATTATTTTGATAAGAAAATACTATACTGCTATAAACACTTGGTATGATCATTGGGCAGAAGTTTTGGGTAAGGAGATGAATTCTACAAGAGGTAATAGTTGACTTTAGTGAGCACATGAAAAACATAAGAAGGAAAACTCAATTCCAAATAAAAGCCAAATGATGCCAAAAAAATTTGCTGATCCAAATTTTCATGCTTCATTGATGCAAAGTACATGTTACAAAATGCAGGGTGTGACACACCTACCCCCCTTACAAGAATCTCGTCCCCGAGGTTCCTAAACTAGGTCTTAAAAGAAATCGGGAAACTCGGATCTAAGATAGTCTTCACGTTCCCAGGTTGCTTCTGCTCCTTTTTGTTGCTCCACTGGACCTTGAAGTACTTGATGGTGCGGCTTCGTGTCCGTCGTTCTGCTTCATCCAGAATGTGAATGGGCTTCTCGCGGTAGGTCAAATCAGGATGGAGATCAATGGCTTGGTGATCAACATCCTTGTAGAGGTCAGGCTTGTTCGGAACTTGGAGACATTTCCGGAGTTGTGACACGTGGAATACGTTGTGCACATCGGATAGCTCAGGTGGAAGTTCCAACTGGTAAGCCACTTCTCCTCGTCGTGCAGTGATCTCAAAGGGTCCAATGAACCTTGGTGCGAGCTTCCCCTTGACATGGAAACGCTTGGTTCCCTTTAGAGGAGTTACCCGCAGGTAAACATGGTCCCCTACATGGAAACTCATGGCCCGACGGTGAGTGTCAGCATAACTCTTCTGCCTTGACTTGGCTGCCTTCAAACGCTCTCTGACTAGTTGGACTTGCTCTTCTGCTTCGCGGAGAATATCCGGTCCAAAGACTAGCCCTTCTCCAGTCTCTGACCAGTTGAGGGGTGTGCGACATCTGCGTCCGTACAATACCTCAAATGGTGCCATATGAAGGCTCGACTGATAACTGTTGTTATAGGAGAACTCGGCAAAAGGGAGACAATCTTCCCACTTGGCTCCATATGCCAAGACACAGGCTCGGAACATGTCTTCGAGAATTTGATTTACTCATTCTGTCTGACCTCCGGTCTGTGGGTGGAAAGCCGTGCTGAAAGATAATTTGGTCCCCAAGGCTTCTTGGAACTTCTTCCAGAACCTTGAGGTGAACTGGGTTCCTCGATCAGACACAATCTCCTTGGGAACGCCGTGAAGGCTTACGTTTCTGTCGATGTAGAGAGCTGCCAGCCGGTTGCCATCATAAGTAGTTTTGATAGGAATGAAATGGGCCACCTTGGTCAAATGGTCGACTATGACCCAGATGGAGTCATGTCCTCTATTCGACCTTGGTAATCCAGTGATGAAGTCCATCCCGACTTTATCCCACTTCCACTCAGGAACCTTGAGTGGTTGGAGCAACCCAGCGGGTCACTGATATTCAGCCTTGACCCTTTGGCACACATCACACTTCGCAACATAGGTTGCAATCTCTCTTTTCATCCCGTGCCACCAGAATCTTTCCTTCAAGTCTTGGTACATCTTGGTTCCTCCAGGGTGGATGGAATACGGAGTGTCGTGGGCTTCTTGCAGGATCAGGTTCTTCAGCTCCATCTTGTTTGGTACGCAGATGCGGCCTTTGTACCAAACAATCCCGTGCTCGTCTTCAGAGAATCCTGGGGCCTTGCCTAGCTTCATCTTCTTCTTGATGCCTTCAATGATGGCATGCCCACCTTGCGCCTTCTTGACTTCGTCCATCAAGGTCGGTCTGACTTCCAAATGATCCAGAAATCCAGAGGTGACCAATTCCAAACTGAATTGTTCGAGCTCCTAAAACAAGGCTGGCTGCCTCTCTTGAATAATGGCATTCAAGGAGCAAGCCTTCCTGCTTAAGGCATCGGCCACCACGTTAGCCTTCCTGGGGTGATATTGAACACTGAGGTCATAGTCTTTGATGAGTTCCAACCATCTTCGCTGCCTCATGTTCAATTCCTTTTGGGTGAAAATGTACTTCAGACTTTTGTGGTCTGTGTATATCTCACACCGTTTCCCTAGGAGGTAATGCCGCCATGTCTTCAAGGCATGAACCACTGCCGCTAACTCAAGATCGTGGGTAGCGTAGTTCACCTCATGAGGTCGTAGCTGCCTGGAGAGGTAGGCTATGACTCGGCCTTCTTGCATCAGAACGCTTCCCAATCCGGTTCGAGAGGCGTCACAATATATCATGAACTCCTTGTGAATATCAGGTGTTGCCAGAACTGGGGCGGTGGTCAACCTCTTCTTGAGCTCTTGGAAGTTCTCTTCGCATTTTGGCGTCCACTCAAACTTCTTGTCCTTCTTGAGGAGCTGAGTCATTGGCCGGGCAATGCTAGAGAATCCTTCCACGAAGTTGTGGTAATAGCCCACAAGTCCGAGAAAGCTTCTGACTTCCTTGACGGTCGTTGGAGATTGCCATTGGGTCACAGCTTCGATCTTCGCGGGATCAACTGATAATCCTTCTTCGGTCAAGACATGACCTAAGAATCCAACTTTATGCTGCCAGAACTCACACTTGCTGAATTTGGCATATAGTTGGTGCTCCCGAAGCTTGTCTAGGACCATCCTCAAATGTTGCTCGTGTTCTTCCTCCGTCTTCGAGAAGACAAGAATGTCATCGATGAAGACAACAACGAACTTGTCCAAATATTCCATGAAGACTTTATTCATGAGATACATGAAACAGGCTAAGGCATTGGTTAACCCAAAGGACATGTGAAAGGATCGAGATGGACCTTGAGGGGGGGGGTGAATAGGTACAATTCTAAATTTTAATTGTTACTTAGCAATTTTTAGGCAATGGTACTAAATATGAAAGTGAGCCTAACAATTGCAAGTAAGATGCTTAACAAGTTAAGCAAGCTACACGGGTAGGTAGGTAAAGTAACACAATGAGATATAAGTAATAACTTAAATAACAAGTAACCACAAGTAGAAAGTTTAGGTTAGGAATAACCAAAACTTTGAGAGACGAGGATGTATGCCGATGTTCACTTCCTTGGAGGGAAGCTACGTCACCGTTTAGAGAGGTGGGTGCTACCACGAAGGCACACCAACGCCACGAAGGCTCACCCTATTCTCTCTTTGAGATATCACCACGAAGGCGATTCCCAACCACTAGTGGTAAGCCTTTAGGTGGCCTCCAAACCCTTACAAACTTTTCCGGGGGTAATCACAGAGTTTGATCCCTCACCGAAAGACTCCTACCGCCTAGGAGTCTCCAACCTCCAAGAGTAACAAGAACAATGAAGTAAAGCTCAAGACTTGCTCAAATCACAAATTCCTTTGGTGCAAAGAAGAGGAGGGAGTGGATCTATCACTTGATTGGACAACTTCTCACAAATGTCTTCAAATCCTTTTGGGATCTAAGATTTGGTGTATCAAGGTGAGAGAGAGTTTGAATGTGTTCTTGAGTAAGCTTAAAGTGAATGGTCAACCTCTCTTGTGGAAGAAGGGGCTATATATAGTCATAGAGGAGAGAGGTGACCGTTGTACAGAAAAACGTACAGTATGTGTCGGACATCCGGTCATTACCGGACGTCCGGTGGCATAGGTAGCACCGGACGTACGACGGAGGCCAGACGTCCGGAGCCTGACAGTTCACCCGACGGGGCCACGTATACTGCTGTGTGTACAGGTGACCGGACGTCCGGAAGATTCCGGACATCCGCTAATTCTTTCTGTAAAGAAGTGCCAGACGTCCGGAGTGTGCCGGACGTCCGCTAATTCTTTCTGTGAAGAAGTGCCAGACGTCCGGAGTGTGCCGGACGTCCGTTAGGCGCTGAAGGACCGGTCGTCCGAAGGAGACCGGAAAACCGCGGTAAAGCTTCTGTTGAGGAATACCGGACATCCGGAGGAGGTCGGTCGTCCGTTAGGCGCTGAGTGACCGGACGTCCGGAAGATACCGGTCGTCCGGTAGGCTGTGAAGGTCCGGACGTCCGGAGAGTGCCGGACGTCCGGAGAAAACTGGACACATAGGTTTCGTTACAATACTTCTAGGTGCACAGAATATTATACTTGGTATGGATAGAGTAGAGACAGTGTGGGAGGATACTTTGTATGTTTTGAGCAAGTCTTTCACAATATCCATTGATCCCCTCTTAATAGTGCGGGATCCCTATACTCAGAATCAACCTGAAAATCAAGCTAGAAGCTATCATCTTTTATGTCCGTTCTTGAGCAATGTAGATTTGCCTGTATTCATGATCCACGCACACATTGAGACATAATCCTGAGATACACTTGATAAACATGATTAGTCCCATATATGCATGTTGTCATCATTTATCAAAATATAATTAAAGGCAAGATTGCACTTTCAATCTCCCCCTTTTTGGTAGTTGATGACAACATGCATGCATTTCTCAAAGAATTGTATTAAAGGTTTTCAAATATCGAAATGATGTTATAGAGCTCCCCCTCAATAGGTGCATGAACAATAATAAACAAGAGGAGGGGAGCTCCCCCTAAATATGATATCATGACAATCTCTTTCACAGATTTCATAGGAAACTTATACATGAGATATCATACATAAACCTCATACCCATGATATAACACAGTAGTTCCATAGATATATAGGTGCATCACATAATAGATAAGGTTTCAACACAGAGTTCATCATAACAGGTTCACATCATAGGTTTGATACAAATCTCACATCATTACATAAATAGATAAGTTCTTAGTGAAATGCCTACTCCCCCTTTGGCAGCTACTACCCAAAAGGTGTCAGACCATCAGAAAGCATCATCATCATCATCGTGAGTACCACTGCCACCAGCCTCGTCAATAAATTCAGACCACTCAGGACCCGAGGGGAAGCCAAAGTCAGAAGGCGGAACATCCGGAAGTCGTTCATCATCACTCACATCGTATACTCCGGATTCTCTCAGACGAGCCTTCAGAGCATTCTTGGAAGTAACCATGCGAGTGACTACATCGTGGTTCTGGGAACACTGAAAGGTGATGGCCTTCATCATGGCAGAGTGAGCTTTCCCAAGAAAGCGAGCAATGCGTCCAAGGGATGAAGACCCGGAATGAGTAGTGGGAAGAAAATGAGCAGCAGTTCGACGAGGATGAGTGGAGGAGGAGGGCCTCACACAGTCATCTGCCATGTGGGATGGAATGACCCACTGCTCATGTAAATGAGTGCGGACAATGGGAAAGGGAGCCACACTCTCAATAAAGGCCTGAAGATAGGGGGCATGAGGAAAGCTCGCTTGAATTGGAAGGAAGCGAGACGGATCTCATGCCACAGAAAGTGCGGAACGTTTATCTTTCCTTTAGGTGCCGTGTAGAGATGATGCATTAGGTCAATGCAATAGCTATTGCACGACCCTTTGTCTCCCATTTTAGGATAGACGGTGCGAATGACACACTGAAAAATGATGTAAAAGGGAGAGCGCCAAATTGACACTTGGTTGAGATCTTTTTCTTTCTCCTCCTTAGTCATTTCAGCGATGGGTTTGAGGAGATCCATGCAAACATTTATGCCTTTGGGCTTATGGCGGGGATCATCTTTGTGGATTTTGAACCCACTATCAGGAAAGCCCAGAGCAGCCACAAATTGAGAGTATGAGGCTGTAAGCACTGTGTCGGAGGTCATCCAAGTGACAGTGTTGTTGGGGTGAAAATGACATGTGGCATAAAATTGATGGATCACAGCATTATTAAAATCATGCTGAAAGGAAAAAGGAGCAGCGAGACCCGAAGTCTCAATGAGTTCAATGGCTCCCGGATACTTCTCCAGATGAGAACGAATGTGCTCAAGATCAATGCACAAATGTAAGGACATACCTTTAGGTAAAATGACAGTGGTGAAAATGTCTGCCTGGACATTGGTGCGAAAACGATCATCCGTGGAGTCGCTCGCAACCGTAAATTGGTCTACATCACGGTGAAGAGTAAGATATGATGCAATGGGAATGGTGTTGAATCGCTTAACCTTTCGACCGTGAGAGAGAGGAGGCTCAAGGGAGATGTGACGAGGGTCACCTTGAGGCTGAACTGGTGGAGGAGGTGGCTTAAACGTGGGTCGCCGAGTCCCGGGCTTGGGTGCAGCAGTGTGGGAAGAGCCAAGGTCCTCCCTCTCCATAGCTGCGAGTTCATCCTCAAAATCGGATTCCTCCGAGGAGGAGCGGCTTGTGGGGCTGCGAGGCGGAGCGACGCGCTTCTTAGCGCGAGCATGTTCTTGTGAGTCATCGGAGCCACCACGACGAGATGGGCGAGCAATCCCACCGGTGGCCTCCTTGCGTGCGGAGTGTTTAACCTTCGGCATTCCGACCTAGAATAAAAAAAAGGACCCACAATCACCACACTACTCTCATAGATCGAGGGCAAACCCGAGGGATGAGAGGAGGGGAAGAAGAGGGGGAAACCTTGGAGTGAAGATGCGAGACGGAGAGACGCCGGCGAGGGAACCAGGCGACCAGCCCGGCTTATGGACAGACGAGGGCCCCCTCCTGGCGGCGGTCAGAAAAATGATTCCAGCGGCGATGGCGGCCAGACGATGAGGTCCAGCGGCGGCGGCCAGGCGATGAGATCCAGCGGCGGCGGCCAGGAGATAGGGACGGGGGATGAAGATTTTAGGGTAAAACTGCCCCTCCCCACGCGGCCCGCCTTATATATGGGCCAGGGATATACCGGACGACCGGCGGTTTCCGGACGTCCGGTCCTAGTATAATTAGCGGATATCCGACAGTACCGGACGTCCGGTATAGGATTGACAGAAGGGTTTTGTCGGACGTCCGGAACGTACCAGACGTCCGGACGCACTCGAAACACCGGACGTCCGGAAAGTACCGAACGACCGGAGGGTCAGAGAGGATGGATGGATTGGGGCATTTTGTAGGGAGATGATGGATGATGATGCTTGCATGAATCTCGGAGACGATAAAATAACTTGCTTGGTTACTATGGTTACTCTACGAGTGGTGGTTGATGTCACCATGTTTGAGCATATGTGATATGAGACCTCAAGAATGTTGACTTGGGTGCATAGTCACTACTCCATCATATTAAAGCACCACATGATATGGTAAGCTTTGAGAGTGTTTGTTCTTTTTATGCATTGTATAGGAAGTAGAGTACTCATGAGTTGAGTGTCTCCCCCTAAATATATGCCTACATCAAGACGAGATATTAAGTTTATGCATGAATGGGTACTAGATTTCACATAATATTGTCAAGCTCCAAGATACCAAGTTCACGCCTAAGTCGACAAAACCTAGCTTCATCCAATGGCTTCGTGAAGATGTCTGCAAGTTGCATTTCTGTACCAATGTGGGCAACATCAATGTCACCCTTTTCCACATGATCTCTCAAGAAATGATACCTAATGTCAATGTGCTTGGTGCGAAGATGATCTTTGGGATTTTCAGCAATGTTGATTGCACTCTCATTATCACATAGAAGAGGCACATGTCGATAGGTGATCCCGTAATCCTTCAAAGTCTGCCTCATCCATAGTAATTGAGTTCCACAACTGGCAGCTGCAATGTATTCTGCTTCACAGCTGGAAAGGGCGATACAATTTTGTTTCTTGGAGGACCAACTTACCAATGAGCGTCCAAGAAATTGACATGCACCGGAGGTAGACTTGCGGTCCACTTTGTCACCAGCCCAATCAGCATCTGTGTACCCAATAAGATCAAACTTAGCATCCTTGGGGTACCATAGACCCAACTTTGGGGTGTGAACAAGGTATCTAAGAATATGCTTAACCGCTTTATGATGGCTTTCCCTAGGGGAAGCTTGAAATCTAGCACACATGCATACGCTAAACATGATGTCTGGTCTAGATGCACAAAGATAAAGCAATGAACCAATCATAGAGCGATAAATAGATGGGTCAAAAGGAATACCGTTTGTGTCTCGAGTGAGCGCAATTGTGGTTGGCATGGGTGTCTTACATGGACTAGCATCAGACATGCCAAACTTTGCTAGGATGTCCTTGAGGTATTTTGCTTGAGACAAGAAGATTCCTTCTTGAAATTGTTGAATTTGAAATCCGAGGAAGAATTTCAAATCCGCATTGAGCGACAAAGCCGCAAACTTCTTGCATAAATGAATGTTAGGAGAACCAAAGATTATGTCGTCTACATAGATTTGGCATAATATCAAATCACCCTTGTGTCTCTTAGTAAAAAGAGTGGGATCGATCACCCCTCTCACAAAACCATCATCGAGTAGAAACTTCTTAAGATGATCATACCAAGCACGAGGTGCTTGTTTAAGGCCATACAAGGCCTTATGAAGTTTGTACACATAGTTTTTGTGATCGGGATCAACGAACCCAGGTGGTTGTGATACATATACTTCTTCTTGTAGAGGACCGTTAAGGAAAGCACTCTTCACATCCATTTGATGTAATGTAAATCCATTGAAGGCAGCATAAGCAAGTAAGATGCGAATAGATTCGAGACGGGCAACGGGAGCAAAGGTCTCACCCAAGTCCAAACCTTCGACTTGTGAGTACCCTTGTGCCACTAACCTTGCCTTGTTGCGGATGATGACACCATTCTCATCTTGCTTGTTCTTGAAAATCCATTTTGTTCCAATGACATTGTGTTCTGTAGTTGGTCTCTCCACCAGAGACCATACTTGGTTGCGTTCAAAACTGTTCAACTCTTCTTGCATTGCCACGAGCCAATCGTTGTCCATTAATGCGTCTTGTACCTTGACTGGCTCAATACTAGACACAAACGAGAAGTGAGCACAAAAGTTTGTCAATTGTTTACGAGTGACCCTACCTTCGGATATGCCAGTGAGAATTTTGTCAACATCAACACGTCCGGCCACACGAGGCATGATGGAGGTGAGAGTTTCACGAGGTTCAACTTCATGTCCATCATCCACGTCCTCAACATATGGATCATTGATGTGAGGTGGAAGATCTTCTTCTTCATGTTGCATTTGTTGAGGTTCATCATCTTCTTCTTCATGTTGCCTTTGTTGAAGTTCATCATCCCTGATTGCACTTTCTTGCTCTTGGTCTGGTTGAGGATGATCATGGTGAAGGACTTGATCATCATCAGGTGCTTGAGTTCTGGGCATTGGTCGAGGATTTTGATCTTGTGGTGGTGTGGGTGTTGTAATGGTTGGATATATAGGAAGTCGTGCGTCGTTTTCCATATCATCATGAGGTTCTTGTTCCATTGGAAGAAGAGCACCAACACCCATGTTCAAGATATCTTGAGAGGAATCTTCATCACCTGCATCACTTAGATCAACTTGCTCTCCATGAGAGCCATTAAATTCATCAAACACCACGTCACAAGTTTCTACAACACATCCATTGGATTTGTTGTAGACCCATTAGGCGTGGGACTTTGATCCATAACCAACAAATATACCCTCAATAGTTTTGGATTGAAATTTTCCTAATCGTTCTTTCTTGTTGAGTAAGAAGCACTTACATCCGAACACACGGAAGTACTTGAAATTTGGTTTGTTTCCGGTTAGGAGCTCATATGGGGTCTTTTCCAAGATTTTGCGGATGAAAAGACGGTTTGAGGCATGACATGCAGTGTTGACGGCCTCAGCCCAAAAGCTATGTGGTGACTTGTACTCATCCAACATTGACCTTGCCATCTCCACAAGGGTACGGTTCTTTCTTTCAGCCACACCATTTTGTTGAGGAGTGTAGGGGGCGGAGTATTGATGCTCAATCCCCTCGTCACTGAGAAACTCTTCCAAGGTGTAATTTTTGAACTCGGAGCGATTGTCACTTCTTATTGCCAAGATTTCTTTGTCAAATTTGCGTTGAGCTTGTTTGGAAAAATCAATGAAGGTGAACTTCGTCTCGTCTTTGGATTTGAGGAAAAAAACCCATGTGTATCTTGAGTAATCATCAACAATGACAAGACCATACTTTTTCCCACCAAGACTATCCCATGAAGGAGCTCCAAAGGCCTTGATGTAGATACAATATTCTTGGGTGGGTATTTTGATTGGTGTTGCTTCCCGGCTATACATGCACTACACACACGATCTTTCTCAAAAGAAATATTAGTTAGTCCAAGGATGTGATTCCCCTTTAAGAGGTCTTGAAGATTTCTCATGCCGACCTGGGCTAGCCGGCAATGCCATAGCCATCCCTTGTCGGCTTTGGCCATTAGACAAGTTGCATGGAAGGTACTCTCTTTCGAGAAATCAACCGTGTAAAGGTTGCCATCCAACTTTCCAACAAAGGCCACTTCAAGAGTATCTCTCTTAAAGACTTTCACATCCGTTAGTCCAAACAGTGTATCATAACCAACAGAAGCCAATTGACGAACGAAAAGTAAATGATATTTTAGAGATTGGACAAGCATGACATTTGCAAGTGACATGTCATTTGTGATAGCCACCTTACCCAATCCAAGTACCTGTCCTTTTGTTCCTCCACCGAACACGATGCTCATAAATGGTTTGATGGCTTCCATAAAATCGTAGAGCAATTTTCCGTCTCCGGTCATATGGTTGGTGCATCCACTATCGATCACCCATTTGACTCCACCAGAGAAGGCAACCTACACACAATTCATTACTTGGTTAGAGGCACCCATTTTGCAATGGGACGTCTCACATTAGTCACAAGGGTCTTAGGAACCCAAATAGCATAGAAACGAAATGCATTATGGTGGCCAACAAATTTTGCATAAACCTCTCCATCCTTTGTTTTACGAAGTACATAGGATGGAGGCATGAAACCCTTAGGTTTGATGGGAGTGGGTTGGTCCCTAGTGGCCTTTCCACCCATAATCTTTTTGACTTGACTCTCCCCTTTCTTCCTCTGCCCTTCGCGTACAAACGTCTCCTTGAGAGGAGTGGTGCACTTTTGAGTGGAGGTTTTTGTCTTGCTTGTGCTTGGGTCGTACCCAAGCCCTTCCTTTGCGAAAACTTCATTGTGACGACTCAATACTTCATTAAGGTTCTGTTGTCCTTGAGCACAAGTCATGAGTCCTTTCTTGAGCTGTGCTTTTAGAAATCAATTTTCTTCAAAATAGATGCTAGATCATAACTTGCGTTAGTAGTACAGGCATCAACATTTATAACAGGAGAGGAGTAAGCCTTGGCTAGAGTTTCAAGATAAGTAGCTTTGAGCGTCTCAAAGCTCTTTGTAAGAAGGGTGAGCTCTTCTTCCTTAGTCTTAAGAGACACAGATAGAAGCTCACACTCCTTAGAGAGAGTAGCATGAGACCTCACAAGTTTGCTCTTATCATTCGTCAACTCCTTGAAGGAGCTTTCATCCTTTTCCAAGGAACCAAGTTTCTAGACATATTCATCAAGGTTTGTACCAATTTTTATGCACAGTTCATCATTTTTTGCTTCCTCATATAGGACTTTCCGCTCAAGGATTTCGTATTTTTCCTTTTCCTCGGTGACGAGGGTTTCGAGTTCCTTAATGGTGATGGTGTGCTTACCCACCATCTCCATAAGCATACGAAACATAGTGAGTTTCTTTCCTTTGAGGGAACACATGAATTTTTCTAGTTTAGCATACATAGGATCATTCTCATCATTATCCTCATGATTATCCTCCGCATCATTAAGAGTAGGTGGAGAGAAAAGAGGAGGTTCCGAACGAGATGTTACCTTCACTTTGTCTGAAGAGGTTTGTTGCTCATGGTCCTCAACAATGGCGTTGGCCATCAAACACTTGTGTGTGTTGCCCTTGTAGTCTTTCATGTAGTTGTAGGTGACAATCTCACCACTTTTGTTGACTAGTCTCAAGGTGCTTTGAGAATCTTGAGCAACACCGGCAACACCTCCAACATCATCGGGATCGGATTCTTCTTGGGCAATCATAGCCCTTCCATCTTTCTTCTTAAGCTTGGAGTTCACAGGGTTTGGCAATTTCTTCTTTACAAATTTCTTGGGGAATCTGGGCTTATCTTCTCTCTTCTCATATGGGCACTCATTGGAGAAGTGATCCGTCTCGTCACAGTTGTAGCAACTACGGACCTTCTTCTTTTGAAATCTCCCTTTGAATTTTCCTGCGCTGAACTTCTTCACAAAGAGAGCAATGTCTTCATATGAGGGTCCCTCTTCAGAGTCACTATCATCACTTTCATCATCTTCATCCTCACTTTCTTCTTCTTCACACACTTGTTTAGCCTTCAAGGCTAAGTTGGTCCCGGAAGATGAATTTCCATGCATGGCAAGATGTCTTGTAGCATTTGCCTTGGATTCTTCAAATAGTTGAAAGGTGGATATGATGTCATCTGGAGTCATTTCTTTGAATCCATGGTGTTGCTTTATGTCCCACACCATTTGATGGTGACACGGGGCAAGAGCATGTAGCAACTTGTCCACAAGAAACCGCTTTGTCAAGTTGAATCCATCTTGTGTCTTGTCACAGTCACAGGACTCTATGTCAGAGGTAAGCGTCATCAGACGCTCGTTGAGCTGGTTGGGGTTTCACCTTTCTCCATACAGAAGTTTTGCAATTGACCTTTGGCAATCTCATATTGTGCAAGCCGGAGGGAGGAGGTTCCGGTTTTTGAACTCACAATGCAATCCCACAAATCCTTGGCACTGGTGATGTGTATGAAAGGTCTCCTTTGCTTTTCACTCATCCCTTTCCTTAACAACATGATTGCAGTGTCGTTGAGATGCTTGTCATATATTTATCTTGGAGTGAGGTTCTTTGGATCAATAGGGTTGTACCCATCCTCCAAGATGGCCATCATCTCATCGTTTGCGAACCTAAGATGATCCTGCATAGCAACTCTCCACATAGAAAAGTCAGCCTTTTTATCAAGCACGGGAGGTTCACCCCCATGCTTATACTTTGGTTTTTCATCTTTAGGTTTTGCATATAGCCATGGAACATTAGAGTGATCACTATTAGGAGGTTGTTGATCAAGAGAAGGAATAGGCGCAGTTTGCCTCGAACCCACACCACCCGGACTAGGGGGTATCATGGAATCTGTGGTTAGTGCGGCTAACCTTATTTTGACCAAGGCCTCAAGAGAAGCATCATGCTCCTCCTTTTGCTTAGCAAGGGCCCGTTCTAGATCCTCAGAGGTGAAGGTCTTTACTCCCGAAGAAGTCGAGACATGATCTTTTGGATCTACAACAAGGGGAGTCCCATCGGGGTTCATCTCGCTCTAGGATGGTTAAGCCACAAGAATAGAGCACGAGGTTCTGATACCAATTGAAAGGATCGAGATGGATCTAGAGGGGGGGTGAATAGGTACAATTCTAAATTTTAATTGTTACTTAGCAATTTTTAGGCAATGGTACTAAATATGAAAGTGAGCCTAACAATTGCAAGTAAGATGCTTAACAAGTTAAGCAAGCTACACGGGTAGGTAGGTAAAGTAACACAATGAGATATAAGTAATAACTTAAATAACAAGTAACCACAAGTAGAAAATTAGGTTAGGAATAACCGAAACTTCGAGAGACGAGGATGTATGCCGATGTTCACTTCCTTGGAGGGAAGCTACGTCACCGTTTAGAGAGGTGGGTGCTACCACAAAGGCCCACCAACGCCACGAAGGCTCACCCTATTCTCTCTTTGAGATATCACCACGAAGGCGATTCCCAACCACTAGTGGTAAGCCTTTAGGTGGCCTCCAAACCCTTACAAACTTTTCCGGGGGTAATCACAGAGTTTGATCCCTCACCGAAAGACTCCTACCGCCTAGGAGTCTCCAACCTCTAAGAGTAACAAGAACAATGAAGTAAAGCTCAAGACTTGCTCAAATCACAAATTCCTTTGGTGCAAAGAAGAGGAGGGAGTGGATCTATCACTTGATTGGACAAATTCTCACAAATGTCTTCAAATCCTTTTGGGATCTAAGATTTGGTGTATCAAGGTGAGAGAAAGTGCGAATGTGTTCTTGAGTAAGCTTAAAGTGAATGGTCAACCTCTCTTGTGGAAGAAGGGGCTATATATAGTCATAGAGGAGAGAGGTGACCGTTGTACAGAAGAACGTACAGTATGTGTCGGACATCCGGTCATTACCGGACGTCCGGTGGCATTGGTAGCACCGGACGTCCGACGGAGGCCGGACGTCCGGAGCCTGACAGTTCACCAGACGGGGTCACGTATACTGCTGTGTGTACAGGTGACCGGACGTCCGGAAGATTCCGGACATCCGCTAATTCTTTCTGTAAAGAAGTGCCGGACGTCCGGAGTGTGCCGGACGTCCGCTAATTCTTTCTGTGAAGAAGTGCCGGACGTCCGGAGTGTGCCGGACGTCCGTTAGGCGCTGAAGGACCGGTCGTCCGGAGGAGACCGGAAAACCGCTGTAAAGCTTCTGTTGAGGAATACCGAACATCCGGAGGAGGTCGGTCGTCCGTTAGGCGCTGAGTGACCGGACGTCCGGAAGATACCGGTCGTCCGGTAGGCTGTGAAGGTCCGGACGTCCGGAGAGTGCCGGACGTCCGGAGAAAACTGGACACATAGGTTTAGTTACAATACTTCTAGGTGCACAGAATATTATACTTGGTATGGATAGAGTAGAGACAGTGTGGGAGGATACTTTGTATGTTTTGAGCAAGTCTTTCACAATATCCATTGATCCCCTCTTAATAGTGCGGGATCCCTATACTCAGAATCAACCTGAAAATCAAGCTAGAAGCTATCATCTTTTATGTCCGTTCTTGAGCAATGTAGATTTGTCTGTATTCATGATCCACGCACACATTGAGACATAATCCTGAGATATACTTGATAAACATGATTAGTCCCATATATGCATGTTGTCATCATTTATCAAAATATAATTAAAGGCAAGGTTGCACTTTCAACCTGACCGTGCACTCGTACAGGCCATATCTGGTTACGAACGCCGTCTTCGAAATATCTTGGGGTCTGATCTTCAGCTGGTAGTACCCAGATCTGAGGTCGATCTTGGAGAATACCCTGGTTCCGCTGAGCTGATCAAACAGATCTTCAATCTTGGGAAGTGGATATTTGTTCTTGATTGTAACTTCATTGAGGGAACGATAGTCAATGCATAGGCGGATGGTACCGTCCCTCTTTGCCACAAACAGGACAGGTGACCCCCAAGGGGAGGCACTGGGGCGGATAAATCCCTTCCTCAGCTGCTCTTCCAGTTGCTTCTTCAACTCGGCTAATTCTTCCGTCCCCATTCTATAAGGCTTCTTATAGATGGGTCCTGCCCCGGGCACGAACTCGATGATGAACTCAATGTCACGGTCAGGGGGCATTCCCGGTAGCTCATCCAGAAAGACATCAGGATACTCGCATACCACCGGTACTTGCTCTAGCCCAACGTCAGATAGACAATTGACTTGAGCGGCTTGAGCGGAAGAGGAGTTGGAAGCAAACTTGACTTTGACTCCATGGTCATTGGTCACAGTGACTGTCCAATTGGCACAGTCTAACAAGCCTTGGTGCTTGCTGAGCCAATTCATGCCTAGGATCACATCCAAGCCTTGTGATCTCAGGACGATGAGGTCTGCTAGGAAATCTACACTGTTAATGGTAATACTGACTCCCTTACAGCCTATCTTGGCTCGCATCTCTGCTCCGGGGGTTTGTAACACCATGGGGTTATTCAGGGGTGTAGGGGTCATGCCACTTTTTGATGAAAATCTTTGAGTGACAAATGAATGCGTTGCTCCAGAATCAAACAAGACAGTTGCAGGTGATGAGTTGACAAGGAACGTACCCAGTACGACATCCGGGTCTTCCTGGGCTTCTTCAGCAGTGACGTGATTCACACGCCCCTTCCCATGGTTAGGCGGGTTGCGAGGAGCTGGGTTCCTTGGTGGCATCCCGCGGCCTTGTCCTGGGTTCTGCGCATTGGGGCACGGGGCATCAGGCTTCTTGTTGGGCACACCCTTGAGATGTGTCCTGACTGACCACATCCAAAGCAAGTGACTTGGTTTGGATTGTTGATCTTGTTGCCACCACTGTTATTGGGGTTGAAAGCTGGCCTTGGGTTGGCATACTGCTGAGGCTGAAAGTTGGTGCGAGGTGCAGGAGCTCTTGGTTGCTGATAGGTTGGCTTGGCCGGGGCTGACTGCCACGGGCGAGGCTTCTGGTTGCTGGAACTCCTTGCTGACCGTCTTGCGCTTGCGAGTGTCTTCCAAGGCACGCCGCTTGTCTTCAAGCATGAGTGCTTTGTTCACCAGGTCAGGGAAGGTCGGGCAGTCACACACAACAAGCGAGTATTGCACAGCCTGATTGAGGCCTTCCATGAAGCGCTCCCTTTTTGCAACATCAGTGCTGACATCTTCAGGGGCATACCTCGACAGAACACTGAACTTCTGCACGTACTCCTTGACAGTGCAACTTCATTGCTTCAGGGCTCGGAACTCACGCTTTTTGATAGCCATGATCCCGGAAGGAATGTGGGCTTTGCGGAATTCTGCCTTGAAGTTGACCCAACTGATGTCTTGTTCAGCATGCATAACCTTGAATCCATCCCACCAAGCTCTATCAGTCCCCCCGAGGCAGTGGGCTGCATAAGCCACCTTCTCACGGTCTTCGGTGCATCCGACTAGTTCCAGCAAGTCCTCAATTGTGCGGACCCAGTCGTCTGCATCTAGGGGTTCAGCAGTCTTGATGAAAGTTGGCGGTGCATGCTTCTTGAACTCTGCCAACGTGGAACGTCCATTGCCATTCCCCGTCGGCTGGCGGTTGTTGGTGACAGCTTGAGCAATCAACTGAAGGGCTGCAGTGTTGGCTTGGCGTTCCTCTCGGAAAGCTTGGAGAAGCTGAGCCATGTCCATGTTCGGAGGAGGTGGTGGTGGTGGAGCTTGGTCGTTCGTTTGGTCGTGGCCGGCCTCTGACTGAACGGATGCTCCGGCTTCAGGCTACTGGGTAGAGGTACCAGTACGAGTTACAACAGGCATCCTGTTGGAGCGGTAAAAGGTCTTATGACTCGGAAGAGGGAAAGCAATATAGATGGGTGCCTAGTAAGGGGGTGGGTGTGACACTAATCAAATCATGCAAGGGCCGAAAGGTCAAAACACATTCATTAAAATCCAAACGGGTGATGTAGTCATTTACATATTCCCGAAGGAAGAATACAACATACATCCAACACAACAAAAGCAAACACTAGATGGTTTCATATGAACCATACAAGGACTCGACTGCGCATAGGGGTTACATGACATATCCTACCGTAGAGGTCTCGAACTAGCATATCCGAGTAGCGAAAAATGCCTAAGCGGCGGAATGCTCGGTCGCGTATTCTGGCTCTTCGGGGTCTTCCTCCTTGTCTTCATCTGTCTGGCCCCCCTTGTCACTTGAGGGTGTGGGGGAGTGGAGGAGTTGGATACGACGGTGCTTCGTCGGTGGTGCAGGGAAAAGCTTGCGATATTCCTTTGGCGTCATCCAGCGTCGCCGAGGTGGTTTCATCCTTGGAAGATACATCTCCTGAGGGCCTTCCGCCTCGGTATGCGATAGCGGACTGTCCGGAAGGTGCTCCTTCTTTCTTGATCCTATTTGTCTTCTCTTGAGCTCGACAAAGAAGTGCCTTGGTCTTGTGAAGTTCTTCTCGGAGCTTCATTGATTCCGAGGCCAAGTCTTGTGCCAAGCTGTCGGCACACAGACTGAAGTAGGTCTGGAATCGAAGCGAGAGTCCTTCCTTTAATGGAGGGGCTAGTGCGCTGCTTTCATCTTCACCTTCCTTCCGGTAAGGTAAGAAGCGGGTTGTCATCTTGGCTGCCATCTCCGGAAGAAGCTCGTGGAGACGGGTTAGTGCCTTGAGTGCAGCAGCCTCGACAGCGAGAGGTAGTGTTGCCATCTGGGGTCCCTCAAAGAACCAACTTGTGGGAGGATCGTTTGCCTTCATGATCACTTCCACATGGTAGTCCACCTCAGTGTCGCTAACCCAATGCTCAAGGTAGGTGAGGATGGGCGCTCGGTGGAACTGGGACTCCTGGAGGCTATCCTCGAGAAGCAAGGAAAACCCAGTGGTCAGGTGCTCTTCAGGTACCGCGGCCATCTACAAAGGTGGAATAGGAGAGGTTAATAAGCTGATGAAATCTCAGGTTGGTAAGGTTTAGAAAAGAAGAGAGGTTCAGAAGGTTTTTGAAAAAGGGGTCTCATCTAACTAACGCCCATGCTGACTAAGACTTCCTACAGTCAGGATGGCTCTGATACCAGCTCTGTGGGGACCCCGACTTAGAAGTCGAGATCACCGAATGCACGTGTACAGTGATCCCAGAGGTCAATGCTCACTGAACACACAGAAGCTGAATAACAAGAGTCTTACATCCATACTTACCGTCTTACACAAATTATGGCCATTATGGCCAAGTCTTACATAGATAAAGCCTCACGGGCTGAATAGCAAATAACTCAAATAGCAAAAGTCTTCGATGATAAGTAGAACACAGGCCATCTGCCTTAACCCTACATGCATTCTGACTGGGATAGCGTCCTAGTTCGCATGTTCGTATCCATAGAACTCTTCTTCGTAATCATGTTCCTCCATGCCTGGCCAATTAAATAACCAATGGCAAGCCAATGAGTACTTTGAATGTACTCGCAAGCAACCCATGATTTGGTTCAAAGTAACAATACAATTGAATAACAATGAGCAATCTAGCTACGAGCTAGAATAAATTTTCTGCCATCAAGTATATGCATCAATAAACTCATGTAACCTCGAAGACAGGTTACCGATATCAACATGATTATGATTCATCTCATCAAGTCAAGTCACCACCTTGACTCATCACACAAACATACTTTCACCGATGAAGTAAAATTCTGGACATAGTTTAAGTAGCACCACCCTACTGTCCATGACCGTGGACACGACTATTCGAATAGTTTTACACTCTGCAGAGGTTGCGCACTTTACCCACAAGATCCGGGAAGCTTTCGTGTCACCCACGATCCCGCAGTACCTCAAGTAGTCGGGGGAAGCACCCGGTCATTATCTTTCCTTAGACGACACTAACATAGAGTCCACTTGTTGGTACACGGCCCTCGAGTACAAACAATAGATCGTGGGACTTGCCCTAATTTCAATGTCACGCGTACCCGAAGGGACCAACGGTGTGTCCGGTGCCCTGTAAAAACAGTCATGGTCGTCTATCCAAGCACGACCCCGTCCCGGGAAAGACCTCAAGTCTTTCCGTCACTAGTAATGCGGGCACCATGCTAGTATCGGCCTAAGTAATCTATAAAGCCCCCGTCCCATAAGGGGTAGAGTGGTTGCACATGTTTGGTTGGGACGGTAGTCACACATAAATCTAATCCATCATTTCACCCATGCACAAGAATTTTACCGGCACATCACTTCTTCCTCAAGTGATGACCTAACTCAGCATCACCCTCGGGCATTAGGGGCACCCGATGGGGTTTATGAAAAGATTTCAACCACGAAGGTTTCATGACACACATGCATCACTAAGAATCACTACTAACCACATGCATTGCATCTAGCACACAGCAAGAACAAGAGTAAAGCATGCATCACATGGTGGTTTTAAACTTGGTCACCATCATAACTCCTATCATCATGCATTCGGAACAAACGAGTTCCGAAGAACACATGTGTATCATGGTCAAAGGGCTCCTTGCCTGGATTGGCTTGGTCTTCAAAGTCTTCAAATCCTTCTCCTTCTCCTTCTTCAGCAACTTCGTCAAATACGGGATCTAATCGTCGCAATATAACAAAGAGAAAATAAGACCACAATGAAAACAGAAAAATCAAAGTGCTCAGAAAAATGTCAACTTATTTTTCTTAAATACTAGAGGGAAAACTAAGATGGCAAAAATTCTTAGTTGGAGTTTTGGAGTTACAGAATGGAATCTAAGGATTTTAGAACAGGAGTTTTATTGTTTAAATTTGAATTTAAATTTGAACAGAACAGAAAAGGTTCATGGATTTGTGTGAAAGTGACACCATTAAATAGGTTGGAATTTTACAAGATTTTTGGAGTTGGAATTAATTCATTTGGACAATTATTTAATTCTGTGAAATTAATTGAATTAATCACAGAAAGAATAAAAAGAAATGGCCCTGTGCCACTGGGCCAGAGCGGCCACAGTGCACGGCCCAGGGCTAACAGGCCAGCCACATGGGAGCCAGCGCGCGCGCGCCAGGTTTTCAAACCTGACGGGCGGGGCCAGGCGGTCAGTGGCTGCGATGGGAGAGAGAGAGCGGTGAGGATGACAGGCGGGGCCCGCCTGTCATCTTCAACCTTGCGTCCAAAACGACGGCGAGCTCACCGGCGACGATTCCGGCTACGGCGAGGCAAACGGAGGACAGGAACGGGCTCAGCAAGGAGTCGCCGTTCCAGTGGTGGTGGTGCGACTAACCGGAGAGGCCTGGTTCGCCGGCGGCGAGGTGGAGTGGGGGAGGAGTGTCGGGAGGGGGTTGCTCCGGTCGAATCCGGCAGCTGCAGAGAGGGAAAAGAGAGGGGAAATCATCAGTGAGGTACGGCGGTGCCAGATCGAGTGAAAGGACGAGCTAGGGCGGCCTGTACTGCGAGATCTCCAGTTGCCCGACGCGGCGGAGCTCCGGTCGATCCCGAGCACTGAGGCTGTTTGGGGTTGAGTGAGTGGTGCTGGAGGGCTACTGGGAGTGTGGGGAGGAGCTGACTGCCGTTGGGGAGGCTTGGGGTGTGCTATTTATAGGGGAGCAACGAGGTCCCGTGGACCTGTGCGCCGGCGAGCTCACGGGCGAGGCCAGAGGCCGTGAAGGCACTCGCTTTCGAGTCGGGGAGGATCATGGACAAGGTCTACGCCTAATAGAGGGTAGAGGAGGAGCGGGGAAGGCTCCAGAGGACGTGCGCGTGTGAGGTCGACGAGTGGAGGTTGCGGGCGGCCACCGCGCGTGCGAAGGCGGCCACTGGAGGGCGGAGGAGGAGGGGGACAGCGCCGGGGAGGGTCGCAGACGTCGAGGCGCGTTGGTAGGCGCGAGGGAGGAGCACGAGGTGGTCGGCTGCGTGGATTGGGCGAAGCTACAGTGCGGGTGCGCACTGTAGCGCGCTCTGGAGCGAGCTTATCGCATGCCATGGCATGCCATTGGCCTTCTGGGCGTGTCCGCCGTGTCTGGGGGGTCCAGGGCGACGTAAGCAGCCCAGCTGTGGCTTTGGATGCTCTGGATGATCAAGGAGAAATGAGTGAAGCTGGTAACTTAGTAGAAATTGGCTGTCCAGCAAGGGGAATTGGGGTTTTCACCCCTCAATCATGGAGCTGTGGACATGGGGGAGTTACAGGAGGTAGATAGTAACTAGATGGAGTTGTGGTAAAAAGTTGAGGCAAAAGTAAATGGTAAAAGTGGTCAAGAAGATGGTTTTGTTAAAATGGCAGAAGGTGTTTGATCAAGTTTTGGGCAAGCAAATGATTTCCACTAGCCATGACACTTAACAGGATTGAATGTCATATGGAAATAGGGCGTTTCACCAAATTTGGGCTCATTTGAAGAAACTAGCCAATGTAACTTTGGTGAACCCTAGAAATCAACAGAAATAGCTTCATCTTGTTTAAGTCAAGCTAATCATCTCCCCTTGATGCACCACTTGGTGTAGTTTCATCATTTGGGGTTATGATCATGCCCACAAAGTTTGAAGCTCCAGGTAAAAAGTTGGTAATGTAAAGTTGTTCAAATTTGCATTTGAACAGAAATGGTTTTGGGGTATTTTGATCAAGTTGCCCTACTCCAAATCTTGTGCCATTTGGTCTAGATGCCTTATTAGGCCATTCTAGTATGTGCACCAAGTTTGAGAGCATTTGGATAAGTTTGGCAATGTAAAGTTGCTCAAACTTCAAATATGGACAGAATGGTTTTAGAGGGTTTTAATGATGTTTTCTTGCTTCCCAAGACATGGGGCTTGGCAAGATCATCAAATATATCATATATGACATGATAGAATTTCCCTGGAATTTTTGGAGGATATTTCCTTTGTAAATATTTCAAAAGCTTGAAATATCCAGAAAGGGTTTTAGAGGGATTAGCCCATTATTTTGAACATGCCCAAGTGTTGAAACTCTTATATATGGACAATATATGTCCTATGAGTCTCCCTGAATTTTGGCAAATATTTTTGAAATACTTAAATAATTTTTCCCTATTAAAGACCATTTCTGGCCTTAAGAAAAAGCTTTTAAATAAAATAGGAAAATAACTTTTAAAATTATACTTTTGTGGTTTCTGGGAGTCCTATGTCTACTAGCTCTCAAATATACTTTTTGAAATAATTTTCTCACCCTAAATCAAGCACTTGCAGTGCAAACCTCAATTCAGGGGTTTTTGGAATACTAAATTTTGAAAATACAATTTGGCCAAATTATTTTTATAAGAAAATACTATACTGCTATAAACACTTGGTATGATCATTGGGCAGAAATTTTGGGTAAGGAGATGAATTCTACAAGAGGTAATAGTTGACTTTAATGAGCACACGAAAAACATAAGAAGGAAAACTCAATTCCAAATAAAAGCCAAATGATGCCAAAAAAATTTGCTGATCCAAATTTTCATGCTTCATTGATGCAAAGTACATGTTACAAAATGCAGGGTGTGACACAATTCTACCTTTATGCATGGGTTATCTCGAAGAAATATGTTGAACTAGTTCGACATACTAATCTATGCACCCACAACTCATAAAGTTATATGTTCCTTGAGTTGTCCCTTTTAGTTGTATTCTGACCTTGGTCTATCAATTGATAGTCCGGAGTGGTCGTGCATTCATGTTCATCGATGCCTTTTACTCTTTTGGTCCGTCAATCCATTCTATTTCAGAATGACTAGGAGAAACAAACTCCAGTACCTCATCCATATCTATGATTGGGTCAGAGTTGTTGTATTCTGCAGATCAAGATGCCAATCCGGCTTTTGTTCTGTTCTACCTTGGAGTCTTACCCCCTTTTATGTCAAGAATGTCATGGGAATTGCACAACCTCCTATGAACTTTTGATAAAGTGATACTTCTCGCCATCATCGTTTATTCCTCGGTTTCCATGTTAGTGTAACCGGAATGCTGACAAGTGAATTGTGATGTGTGAAATCAATAATTTCGTTCTTAGCGTGTTGGTTACGGAATCACCATTCTAAGATCGATCGTACTACTAGTCCATCTTTCCTGGTGCACTCCTTGATCAGTGAGTTAGGATTGTGTCAATCCCTCACTTGATCATATCATCTTGCCCTGAAAAGCAAGATTGATCTCGAGCTTAGTAACATAGCGGTGGTCCGTGATTTTCCGAATATCTTCTCGGAAGTATTACCAGGTTGCTTCCTGACCATTATGTTGAGCTCGTGATCAAGCTGGTTTCTCTCTAAACCACCCTTTCTCCAAGAATCTATGTTGGATACCCTGAGCTAGTCAGTTAAGCTAAATGACAACTTGGAGAGTTGGAAGATAAAAGCTTGCCTGACTTAGTTCCTTCCAAGGGATATCTTTTGTGTGTGTGTTGAAGAAAGATGATATCTTGATCGATTGGTCCTCGTGGTCAGTTGTTGGATCCATTGTCTTATCTAAACTTTGATTTGAGTGTGAGTTATCGTCAAGTCAAATCAGAACCAATGGTATTCATAATGTTGTCTTACTCGTGGTTGATCCCTCGAGCATACACTGTTACATCTTTTGGTCTGACCAATGCTATCACTTTGTTCACATTGTCATGGAATTCCATCTATATGGAATCCTGGATGGATTATTGTTGAGCCCATCAACAAACATCCTTATCTCCTCCATGATTTTGTAGGACATTCAGCTAGTGTTGGAAACTTTGTAAGCATTGCCTTCGTGTCCCGTTCATGAGGTATATGTTCGATGAGAAGAGAGACTTTCCCTAATTCATGTGTAATTGATGTAAGTTGCCACCGTGAGTTCGAGAAAGTTGATTTGCTTCCTGTGGAATCATCCCAAGTCAGTCATGCATACGTGCGAAGTATTCTGTGGTTTGGAGACTTGCAACCTTCACTCTATATGTATCCCTAGCACACCAAGCCACTGATTGATTTGTTCAAGGAGAAGAACTTTCTTCTTAAGAGCTAGACTTATGCAAGGACTTCGATATCCTCAATGATGGTTCCCACCTGAACTCGGTAGTGTTTTGTCATAAGACTACTACGTGGTCATGCTTGTCCTGGACAACGTATTCACAAGTTTGTAGCAGAACCAGCTCATGTTTTGGAGCTTGCTATCGTAGTTCATTCCCGAGAATCTCGCAACGCCGTCTCATCGATTTGGGTTGGAAACTTTCATTTTTCCTTCTAGACTCGATGAGTCTAGAATATCCTGACCCCAACCAGAACTGAATCTGAGGCAAATATGATGGTTGGAGCTTTTTCCGAGGACTATAATATTGGTCTCTCGATAACCGGTAAAGTGGATGTCGTGGCCAACACACCCAGCCGGAAGACCTATTGTTGTGGTATCCTGATTGAAGAAGTTGTCTACCTCCCCATAAGGATTTCGTAGGATTTACTCCCTAGTTGTTCCTTATGGATTTTTGTGCTCCTGAAGTCCGACCTTTTACTTGACGTTCTAGGTACCAAACCATTTTAATAAATGGGTTGTGCTAGAACATCAAGGAGAACATTAGAAGCAGAGTGCTAAATGTCTCTCAGTCGATCATCCAGATTTTGCCCTTTGCCTCCGCTATGGTGAAATCTGAGAAAGTGTTATCTTCCTTTGCATCTGCATCGTCCATCGCTATTCATCATGGTCGTATGTTGTGTTGCCAGGATCCTTGACACGGATATTGGTAAAACCTTGATGAATATGGGGATGCACAAGTTCTTGAGAGCACGCACAAGCACTAGGTCTTATCACTTGCACTAACCGAGATTGCTCCTAGTGTTCTTGGTTATGCTATAACCTCTCAAAGAGTAGATTCTCTCTCTACTGTTGGGCTTCTTCCCAGTTACCAGAATCATTCCCAGCATTTGCATTTTGTTCCCAGCTTGCACCACTATCGTGCCAACTTTCCATGGGTTACCGTTCTCAGCCACTACTGTTCAGGATTACTTTCAGAAGTGGACTTGCCATGGGTCCCATCCATTTCCGGTGATAAGCAAAATCAACCTTGGCGTTGTCTTTAACAAGGCAGTCCACATCACCCATTCTAGATGGAGAATGTCATTCTTTCGGACTCCGTCAAACAATCGATTGTGATTTGCCTTAGGCTGGTATAGAGAATTTCAATAATCTCTATATCAAAAGTAATTCTTTTTGCCACTTAAGGGAATAACTCTACGAGTCACCTTCTCCAAGGTGCCCCATCTGGTGATATTGATCACCATCTTCTTAGGTGTGGAATTATTGCCACTAAGTGAACCTTCATCGTTTGTTTCACTCCATCCCATTTAGATGTGTGTCCCGTGTCTCAGCTCAAGAGATGTTTCAACCTCTCACTCCATGAGTTGATCTTGAGTTGCTCGATCTTTCTGGAGATCAATTTTGTAGAGTTTCTTTCGTCGTCATCGTGTTGGACAAAGACCTCGAAAGCAAGGATGTTAGGATCAACATAATGCAAGCAATCAATATTCATATGAAGGACAGTTGGATCATGAAGATTGTGTTAGTTTGCGTCCCCCCTTCATCTTACCCTACACTTGAATCTCGGGATGAGATTCTTGTTTAGTGGGGGTGAGTTGTCACATCCCTAGCTTTTGTTACTGCCTAGTGCTAGCATCTGGTGTTGCATCATGTTTACTTTTCACAGAAAGTTGAAATGGGGATGTCCAAACCCTAGCACCAAATGATTTCAACTAGGGTCAAGAGTAAAATCATCTCCAATGACCCAAAATGCCTTCATCAATGTTTGATAATTTTGGCAAGGCTTTGAGACCAAACCAAATTTAGTTAACATTTTTGTGGAATATTTTGGGCACTGAATTAAATCATACCTTATTTGCATTTGGGCATTTAAATTTTAAATATTATTTTAAATGTCCAAATATTCATGGACTGAAATGTTGGCTGTTGGAAATAATCCAAACAGTGGCCAGAAGCAGTCTCATTATTTTTGAAAATGCTCTGGCATTTTTATTAAAGCCAAAACCAATATCAAAAATAGAAAACAGAAAGAGAAATAGAAAAGGAGAGAGAGAGAGAGAGAGAGAGAACTCACCTTTGGCCCAGCACTGTTGCAGGCCGGCCCAGCCCACACAGCGCAGCTCCTGTCATCTTCCCCACCGCGCCAGGAGGACGGGCGCATGCCCGACGCGCGCGCATCGCCGTGCGGCCACCTCCACCCTACCTGGTTGCCTCCTCCTCCCCTGGACGTCTCTCGCAGCGCCACGCCACCCCCTGGACCTCTCTCACTCTCCCTTGATCTCTCTCCCCTCTCCTGGCTCTCTTCCTCGCACGCACCCGAACGCGTCGTCGCCACCGTCCAAAGCCATCGTGGCCACAGCCTCCCCCTCGCCTCTCCGACGAGGCCCCGAGCTCCGCCTCGCTGCCGTGCACCTCTACGCCGAACCGCAGGACCCCGGACGCCCTGAGGCCTCGTCCTCGAGCTCGTCTTCTTCGCACGGCCGCCGGACGCCATCGACGAATTCGCCGCTTCCAGGTCGTCCCCAAGCCCACTGAGCGTCGCTCCGACCTCCCAGTGAGCCTCGCCGTCTTTCCCCTCCCTCCTGTTGCTTGCCCCCTTGCCGTAGCACCGTTCCCGCCGTGACCGGAGCTCCTCCCCGCCGGTCATGATGCTGCCGTGGATAGAGCTAGCAAAGCACGCGTCGAAGCACTCTTTCGCGCTCAGCGCACCTCAACGAGCCCGCAGCAACCACCATCTTCTCCCCTCGTGCACCACAGCATCGACTCCGTCGATGCCCGATCGCCGGCCGCCGCCGCGAGCTCGTTTTCAACGAACTCCGGCCGCCCCAGCAACTGCCGCTTGCCGCAACGGATGCGTGGGAACACGGGCTTCACGTAGATAGTCTCCGCGGTCATTTTGGTTGCCGGAGGGCGATTTCCGAGCACAACCGCCGTCTCGGGCCTCGCCGGCGGCTAAACGCCGGCGGGTTTGAACCGTTGACCGGCGTGGGTTGACCCCACTGCCCGATTTGACTCCCCCTCTCTCTCACTGACTTGCGGGCCCGCCCTGTTAATTAACCTAGATTAGTACTAATTAATTGGTTAGTTAGTTAGTCACTGACGTGTGGGCCCTGCCCTGTCTAATTATGGTTTAGGATTAACTAGTGCTAATTAACCCTGTTAATTAGCTGTGTCACTGACCAGTGGGCCCCACTGGTCAGGTTTGACCTGGACCAGCAACTGTTGACTGCTGACATCATAGTGACGTCAGGTTGTTGTAATAAGTATTTTCCGGAATTTAAAATAAATCAGAAATGATTTATTTATTTCAAAAAATAGCCAAAACTTCTAAAAATCACAGAAAATAATCTATAAATCAGATGAAAATAATTTATATATGAAATTGATCAGAAAAATCCAAGGAACTTATTTATGGCATTTTCACGCATGTTTGAATAACTTACAGACACTATTTAGGACAATTTGAATAAATGGCATTTAAATAATCACATATGGAGTTTGAATTTGAACTTTTGGTTCAAACCAACTTCATTTAATATGGTTGCTAGTTGCATTAGCTCAATCAACAGCATATTGTCATGTCATGATCATGCATCATATTGTCGCATTGCATTGATTGTGTTCTTTCTCTGTTGCCGGTGTTTGTCCCCTCTCAGTAGACGCTGTTCCGAAGATGTGAACGATGACACTGACACAGTTCTATCTTCAGAAGTGCCAGGCAAGCAAAATCCCATTGAGCATTCCGATACAATCCCACTCTCCCGCTCTTGCTCTCTTTTAAAGCATTAGGACAACAACGCTTCAACTGTTACCTGCTGCGGTAGTTGAACCCCTTTCCACTGCATGACCTGTCATTGCCACAGTAAATAGTTGAAACCCACTAGTATGAGTAGGAGTTGTTTGAGCCATGTTGTGCCTACTCATTCATGCTTTCTGGTTATGCCTGCTATTGCTTAGAGTTGTGTCAGGTCTGATTCATCGGGGATGAATTGGAATGTGGTGAACATGTCCTACTGTTGAGAGCTAAGTATGTGAACACGATTTGGTAAAGGTAACGATGAGAGGCCATGTAGGAGTACATGGTGGGTTGTCTCATTGAAACCTTCCTCAGGAACTGAGTTATGTGTTGGTTGATCCATGAACAGCTACTACCACACGTTGGGCCCTGAAATATGACCCCGCTTAACTTATTGACTGCCCTTGTTCTCTGTCCAGGAGTTGCAACTAGTTTCTGGTGTTTGTAGTTTACTGGAGGTCGTGCGCAGCGCTGAACCCTCGGGGTGGGCTGTGACGCGGTATGTACATGGCACGGTGTACCGGTCGCCTGTTTGGTGACGCGGGAACCCTGTACACATCGTTTGGGGCCGTGAGCGACACCCCAGCCGGATCTCCCCACGGATGGAAGCCAAATAGGCGATAAACCTGGACGAGAGACTTGAGTGGTTGGTTAGGTCGTGATCTACACCCACGTCGGCTTTTGCTTGAAGTCTGTCGAGCACATGTCGTGTGCAGACGCTAAGTGGTGGAAACATGTGTGAAGAAGTACACCCCTGCAGGGTTATATATGATCTATTCGAATAGCCGTGTCCGCTGTAATGGACTTCTGGGTTGCCTATAACAGTTCATAGACAAGTGGAAGTGGATACTCTAAAACGCGCAAGATAAGCGTGAGTGGTATGGATGGCCTTCTCGTAGGGGGACGGGAGCGAATCCATAGTGGTGTATTGATTGGTGAATATGTGGACTCGTGTGCGCCACCTCAAAAGAGTTACTTGCAGTCGTACTTCAGGATAGCCACCGAGTCAAAGCTGGCTTGCTGCAGTCAAACTCCACCACCCTTTGTTGATACTGATGCATATGTAGCTAGTTCTGATGTAAGTCTTGCTGAGTACCTTTGTACTCACGTTTGCTTAATTTATGTTTTTGCAAAGAGACTCCAGTCTCACTAGTGGTTCCGCGTGGACTTCGACGTTTAGCTTGTTACCTCAGCTACGATCTTGTACCCTTGGGAGGGTGTCGTAGATAGTCAGGCTTCTCAGCCTTTTTCATTTGTAGTTGTCTGTACTCAGATATGTTATGCTTCTGTTGCCTGTATGATCTGTATGTTGGGTCATGTGACCTCTGTTTGTAATAAAAGCTATGATGGCTCTTCTGGGCCTTTATCTATATGAGTTGTTGAGTTATGTTGTGATGCCATGTTGTACAGCACATACTTGCATGTTATGCGTACGTGTAATGTGTATTGCTATGTGTGGGATCCGACACCTAGTTGTTTACCCTTGGTAGCCTATCTTACAGGGAAATGTCTCCTAGTGCTTCCACCGAGCCTTTGTAGCTTGCTACTGCTCCGGAACACTTTGGCTGGCTGGCATGTGTCCTTCTTCGTTCCTGTGTCTGTCCGTTAGGGGAAATGTCATGCGTTGTTCCTTTAAGTCCTTGTAGCTTGCTACGACTTGGGTTCATACGTTGATGACCGACACGTTCGTTGCTAGGTCATGTATGCCTGTCTCGGTAATTTAGTGCCACTTTTGGTTTATAACTGGTCATGTCGGCCCGGGTTCTCTGTCATATGGATGCTAGCGACACTATCATATACGTGTGCCAAAATGCGCAAACGGTCCCGGGCCAGGTAATGTGGTACCCGTGGGGATACCATGCGTGAGGCCGCAAAGTGATATGATGTGTTACAGGCTAGACCTGTGTGACTTAGGATCGGGGTCCTGACAAAAGGATAAAGGTATTGTCTTCGTAAGTAGCAAAAGGCTCCCCCTGAAGATGTGCATATAGTTGATTTGCCTTTGAATGCAAATGCACATGGCAGGTTGTACTTGTGGAGATCCTCTTCAACTTATGAAGACAATTCATCATGCACAATTGATATGTCGAATATAATGATATGCATAATGAGAAATGGACGTCTGCAAAAGTGACTAACTGTGGAATATAACGTAGCACATGCGGAATTTATCATCGCATTACAGAGTAGCAGAAAAACGTAGCAGACGACCATCAGTTTAAGTGTTACAACTCAAAGAACCAAATGTAGCAAAAACGAGAGTTGTAAACACTAGGCAAAATATAAAGCACCCGCCCATATGGACCCGCTTGAAGACTATCAACTCATATGCTTCTCCCCCTTTTGTCAGTAAGGACCAAAAATGTTTGAAGACATAGAGCCTCTACTCGTTCCCAGTTGGAGTAGGAGAGGATGCAGGGTCGGCGTTGGTGTTTGGCGGTGCAGAAGTAGTTGGTGCAGTGTCGACACGTGCTGAAGTAGGAGGTGGTGAGGTAGCATCATCTTGATCATCGATCACCCTGGCGTCAACTATTGCAGCGGAGGAGGAGTAGTGAGAGACTTCAAGAGACGGAGTTCGACGCAGAACAACATTCCTTGGAGGAGTGTGGTCAAACTTGAATCTTTCTGTGAAGCCATTGTCTTGAAGATCCGCTTCAGCACTCAGCAATGTTAAACTCTTCCATGACCTCGAACGGGTTTCATGAGCAACAAAGGCATTCTTGGTGGCTAGATTGCGAATGCGATTGACGTCCACCAAGAGGCTTTGCATCTGACACTTCAGCCAGTAGTGATGCTTATCATGTTTCTGATGGAGGGTAACCAGAAGCTCTCGATTATTGAGAACACAAGAACACTTCTGAGGCCTTTGGGCAATGGTGCTCTCAGTAGCTTCAGTTTCAGCATGTCGAGGTAGACGAGTGCGGCCAGCCAGAGGATAAATGCGAGAGACTGCTGGAACTCCTTCAATTTGCTGAGTAAAGCTCTGGTGATCAGCGTTGTGAAGACTAACAGGCTCTTTGGCAGGCTCTGGGTATATGGCTTCAGCTGACATATCAACCTCTGTCAAGAATATATGATGGTTGCGAGCAGAGGGCTGATAGGTGATAGCTAAATGAAGCTTGATGAGGCGCATAATCCATGGAGCATAGAACTTGAGACCAAATAGATCAGAGCCAGACACAGCCAACTGTCGGATGAAGAAATCTTGAGCATTGAAGCTGATGCCATGGAAGATATAGAAGACCAACGTCTTCATTGTGCCTTCAAGCTTGGCTGATGAAGAATGCCCTTTGACAGGCCATAGAGTACGCCTGATGATATGATAGATGGTTCGTGGCAGATACTCTAGGTCTTCAACAAAGAATTCCTTTGGATATTCAGCATCGCTAGGCAAAGGCTTCATCATGCTCAGCATTTGGCTCACGTTGGGCTTGTGCTTCTGAAAGATACTCTCCAATGCTTCATTTTGCAGTTGACAGCCAGGTTCATACAATTCTCCTAGAGTCGGCAGGCCAGTAAGCTCAATGATATCAAAGGCTTTGGCTTCATGATGAATATTGCATGTCATCCACTCAAGGACCCATGTCTTCGGATCCCTGCTGTAGCCTCGAATGTGGAGGGTTGCATAGAATTGGAGAAGTAGCTCTTCATTCCAATGCTCCTTGTCAGTCACAAAGTTGAGCAGGCCAGCATCACAGAAGCAATCAAGAGCTTCCTCAAGACAGGGAAGTCCAGCAATAGCTTCAGTGTCAAGACGCATAGGAGGGAAAATGCGCCCTTGAACACAGAGTACTCTTGAGTAATAACTGCACTGCTGATGGCTCCAGAACCTATCTGATGATATTCTTGGCATGGAATATGGGTTCTTGGCGCTGTCAAAGAATGTGTTGTGCGCAGTGAAGCTATTTGCATTGAATGACCCTTGAGAGGTGGCAATACCTGGAAACGTTGGCAGTCTTGGCTTAGGCTTCTAAACCTGAGGCATGTGCTCAACATGATGGTCAAACTGAGGACCAGCAGCATGCGGTCCAGCAGCAGGTGGTGGTGTCAGAATGGGCCAGCGGAAGTGATGAGCTGATCATCTTGGTTGTAAGCTTGCTCAATTGTATGGGGCCTTGGAGGCGGAACAGGAGCAGAGGCAGTGGCTTCAGGCTGCAGATTTGCTTCAGGTGCAGCACTTGCTTCAGGCGCCATCACTTCAGCCACCATTATGACTTCAGGTGGCACATTTTCTTCAGCCATGACCACGTCATTGGCTTCAGTGTTGGTGGTGGCAGCCTCTGAATTTGTAACCTCCACTTCAGGAGTTGGAGGGTCGGACACGTTCTCCTCGAGAACAGGGGGTGTGGCAGCACGTGCTTCTTCTTGTTGGGGTTGTTCTTCTTCTTGGGGTGGTTCTTCTTCGGCTGATGCAGCCGGAATATCTTCAGCCGCCTTGGCTTCAGATTCTGAGCGGTTCACAGTGGGAGCAGCTTCAGGAACAGATTGTTGCTCTTCTCCTTCTGGAACACTTGGGGTGACGACTTGAGGCCTTGGTCCTTTGCGAAGCCTGCGAAATGTTAGCGATGCCTGAGGGGCTGGAGTTTGTTGGGCCTCAAAGTCTTCATCTTCAAGCACCGAACTGGTGACTTCGGTTTATTGGGGAGTTGCTGGTGTATCTTGTGGGTGATCAGCCCACGAGTCATCCTGTGCAATTGGCGTCAATGGACGACCAATGCTGATGCGTTCGCTGTTCGTTAGAACAGGCGAAGATTCCACGTTGTACTCGATCTGAGGAAGAACTACATCATCTTCAACATTGTCATGAGGACCAATGTCTTCAGCTGCGGTGGGGTCAACAGCTGGAATGTCTTCAGCCTCTATGGGAGCAGGCTCATGGACTGTCATGCGACGTTCTCGGTGTGTAGATGCAGGGCGAGCAACTGATATGGGCTCGACAAAGATGGGCTCTATGGAAGCAGCCATGTCCTTCTTTGTCTTGCGCTTCTTGGTGGGTGGAGCTTCATCAGTAGTTTTCTTGCGCTTGCGAGCTTCAGCTTCAGCCACTTTGGTCTTCTTGAGCTCTGAAGTGGCTGGGGTGACCTTAGGCTTCGTGCCAGTCATGCTGGCAGGGAAGACAATGCTAGGCATTTCCAGCCTGGATTCTTCAGCATCGGGCACATGTTGCTTCTTCTTCTTCTTGGCACCCATCCTAGGGTCAATGCCAGGACGCCCAAGAGCCTTGCGCTTTTCAGCTTCATTATATGCTTGAACGCATTTGGCAGCCAAGGCCTTGATTCGCTCACGAGAACCTGTAGCTTCATCACGCCTCTTGCGAAAGGCTTCCTTGAGCTCATGCATCATGACTTTGAAGTTCTGAATCTCTTGGACGCTGAGCTTGTCCACATGCTTCTTGAACTGAGCCTTTTCATAATCAATCTTTTGCTTCAGCTCAACGATTCTCTGAGCAAGAGCTAGCTCAGAAGCAATGGCGGCATGGAAGGAGACGATGAGGCCAACTAGAAGCTGCAGATCGTCGAAGCTGAGGTTGGGGGTGTCAAACCATTCATCAATGAAATTGTTGAGCACTTCCACGTCGAAGAGCGGCAAATCATTGAAGATTTCTGCGTCTTGCTTGCTCTTGATCAATTGCTCCAGAGCATCGTCACCAATATCTTTGTCGCTCGAGAGATCAAAGGCTTCATTGGCAGTTTTCAGAACAACGTCAAGAGTGAGAGCTGGACTGGGGTTGTGCAAGGGCTTCTTCCTTAGATGTTTGCTCTTGGAGATGCGAGAGTACTCCTCAGACTGCACACTTGGTGTTGGTGGATCAGTGGCCAAAGGCTTCACTCTCGAAGCAATTGGTGGAGTGGTCTTCGAAGCCTTGGATTTCTTCTTCTTCTTGGGCTTCAGGGTTGCAGGCGCTTCATCAAAATCATCGTCATCTGCAGGTTGATCCACATCCGGCCCTTGAACCCTGATGTGACTGATGACGCCTTCTAGGTTGTAGAAAGGCCCAACCAGGTTTGGTTCTGCTTCGCGCGTGCCATCAGCACAGGGCGCAGAGGGGCCAGGATTGAAGTCCAATCCCTAGTTCTTCTTGTTCTCTTTGGCTGAGTTCTTGCATATTGAAGATTTCGCTTGAACAAATTGTCGTCGCGACACCAGAGCAGAGAAGAAGGATCGGCACCAGCAGGTTGAGGCCATCTGATCATGCAAGGGTAGAAGCCTTGAGCAATGGCTTCAGCTTGAGTCTTGGGTGGAAGATTTTTGTAGGTAATATCTCCCCAAGGACCCTTGATGGCATTCTTTTCAGCATACTCTTGGGTCACGAACCTGTACTTGAACCATTGTTCAGCCCAATATTTTGGAATCCATTGGATTCGTGTCTTCCTCTGGTTGTAATCCTCCTCTGGATTAGTCTTGTACATCTCACTTAGATCAGGAGGCAAATATTTGGAGGTGTTGCCACAGCGCTGTCTGCCACCCTTCCTAACTGACTTGTCGGTTGCCATTGGTTTCAATCTGAAAGGCTTCAAACTAAATGGCTTCAACACTGGCAAGTGCTTCGGTCTGCTTGTCAGACAGGAACTGGCTTCAGGACAGTGAATATGACGCTACAAGAATTATGCAAATGAATGCATACTATGAGAACCAAGCGATTCTCCCACGGACATGTACCTGTGACAGCATTAGAGATGCGGGGGAAGGGGAAGAGGTCATATGCATTCTCAGAAGTTTTTGAAGATAAATTCAGTTTAGAAGACTTTGACCTCATAGCGCAAAGACATTCACTTATGTGATGAGAGTTGGTTCCAGATTTGTAATAATCCATGAATAGGTACAAGTGAGGAATCTAATTATGTTTGTAGCATATGTGAATGTTCTAGGCAAGATATGAGATGCAAATAGGATAGATCTATACATGTGTAGGCAGAAACTTCTTGTGGTAAAAGTGATGAATCTTTCTGGATCAAGAAGATGGTAAAAAGAGAGTTTAATTTACCACACGATGAACTGCTTAGATGGAGAGGAGTTGGATGCCTAGCAGTTCGATCTTCCATGCCCTAACTTGGCTACGGAGGACAACTACGGCGACGGCGGAGTAGATGATGTCCGCGGCCGGCGTGAAGACGGCGTCGACGAGGTCGCGGCAGCGAAGCTCTTCGTCGCTGGCGTCGTCGAGAGCTAGCGGAGGCGCTAGGGTTGGTCGAGGTGGAGAGGAGGTAGAAGAATTTTTGACCGTGATGGGACGTGCATTTATAAGCATGGGAGATGGCACAGTGCAATTACGCAGGTGCCCCTGGTGGTTCACATCTGAGGGACACGTGGCGGTCATGTAACACATTGGGAGTTGTCCCATGATCCCACGCACGCCACGACCGTCAGAGTGGTCGTTCCGGCTTCTCCGGGTTTCAGGCATAAAGGATGGAGCATTAAATCAGATTTAAAGTTTGTCTCCGTATCTTCTGCTGACAAGGACGCAGAGAAGATATTCGACAGTTTCAAGAGAATGCATATGATTTGGACAGACAGAGTTTGAGATGAGAGAGCATAGAGAGGTTAGGGTCCGATCACATTCACTTAGTTCAAAAGATTCAAATAAGAAGACATAGCTATAAGTGAATGATGTAGAGGACAGAACACAAATCTATATATAGATAAAGACAAAGACAAGTGTGAAGACTTTGCAAATGTAACGCCACGAGAAACACTTCAAACAAAGATTTGGTGGTGGCGTTACCCACCGTATAGGAAGTATTAGACCCAGACACGACGCACAATTATCGTGGCGCTCCGAAGTCAAATTCCACGTTAATGTATTGACACTTAGAATAAAAGTCTTCATTGATTGAAGATATACTTTACTTCGTGTGTTGCACATCTAAGTCATCAATATGCATAAGTGTTCGGATGTGTTCTTGATTACAGGACATTTGAGGATTCTAAGATATTTAGCTCACACCGCAACTTGCAAAACCTTTTCTCATCCAAGGGCTTTGTGAAGATATCTGCCAGTTGCTCTTCAGTGTTGACGTGTATGATATCAATATCTTCTTTCATGACATGATCTCTGAGAAAGTGATGACGAATCTCAATGTGCTTTGTCTTCGAGTGTTGAACTGGGTTGTTGGCAATCTTGATAGCGCTTTCATTGTCGCAGTAGAGTGGCACATGCTTCAGATGGACACCATAGTCCTTGAGCGTTTGATTCATCCAGAGAAGCTGAGCGCAGCAAGATCCAGCAGCAATGTATTCAGATTCAGCTGTGGAGAGTGATACACAGTTCTGCTTCTTTGAAGACCAATAGACAAGAGATCGTCCTAGAAAGTGACATGTGCCTGATGTAGACTTGCGATCAACTTTGTCACCAGCATAATCAGCATCTGAGAATCCAACTAGATCAAACTCTGAGCCCTTTGGATACCATAATCCTAGTGTTGGGGTGTAAGCCAAATATTGAAGTATTCGCTTCACACCTAAGTGATGCGACTCCTTTGGTGCCGCTTGATATCGAGCACACATGCAAACACTAAGCATAATATCTGGCCTAGATGCACATAAATAAATTAAAGAACCAAGCATGGAGCGGTATACCTGTTGATCGAACTCTTTACCATTGGCGTCGGGACCCAGATGGTGTTTAGCTGGCATAGGCGTCGAGTACCCTTTGCAGTCTTGCATTCCAAACTTCCTCTGGCAATCTTTGAGGTACTTCTCTTGAGATATGAGGATGCCGTTGCTTTGCTGACGAATTTGAAGACCAAGGAAGAACTTTAGCTCACCCATCATGGACATCTGATATTGTTCTTGCATCATGTGACCAAACTCATCACTGTATCTTTTGTCAGTGCCGACGAATATAATGTCGTCCACATAGATTTGGCAGACAAACAGTTCATCATCATATGTCTTCGTGAAGAGTGTGGGATCTAGGGATCCAGGTTTGAAGCCTTTGCTCTTCAGGAAATCTTTGAGTGTGTCATACCAAGCACGAGGCTCTTGTTTGAGGCCATACAGTGCCTTGTTTAGTTTGTATACCATATCAGGACATTTTGGATCTTCAAAGCCAGGTGGTTGTGCAACATACACCTCTTCTTCAATCCTTCCATTGAGAAAGGCACTCTTTACATCCATTTGATACAGAAGTATGTTGTGATGATTTGCATAGGCTAGCAGTATACGAATAGCTTCAAGTCTAGCCACAGGAGCAAATGTTTCATCGAAGTCAATGCCTTCAACTTGAGTGTATCCTTAGCAACGAGACGAGCTTTGTTTCTGACAACTTGACCATGCTCATCTTGCTTGTTGCGATAAATCCATTTTGTGCCTATTATGTTGTGCTTGCGAGGGTCAGTATGCTTGACAAGTTCCCACACATTGTTCAGCTCAAACTGTTGAAGCTCTTCTTGCATTGCTTGAATCCATTCGGGTTCCATAAAAGCTTCAGCAACTTTCTTGGGTTCAGATATTGAGACAAAAGCAAAGTGCCCACAGAAATTTGCAAGCTGTGTTGCTCTTGAACGAGTAAGGGGACCAAGTGCATTTAGGCTGACAATTATCTTCTCAACTTGTACTTCATTTGCAACACGAGGATGAGCTGGACGAAGATTTTGCTCTTGCTGTACATTGTCATCATCAGGAGGGTTGTCTTCAGACTGAGCATTGTCGTCAGGTTGATTTGGATCAGAAATGATGAGTTCCTCGTCAGGTTGTGCTTCAGAAGGCATGATCTCACCGGTTCCCATTAGCTTGATAGATTCATTTGGTGAAGCCTCATCTAGCACATTTGGTAGGGTCTCTCTTTGTGAACCATTCATTTCATCAAACCGCACATCCACAGTTTCAACTACTTTATAGAGAAAGATGTTGAAGACTCTGTAGGAGTGTGAGTCCTTTCCATATCCGAGCATGAAGCCTTCATGTGCTTTTTGTGCAAACTTTGACTTGTGATATGGATCCTTGATCCAGCACCTAGCTCCAAATACTGTGAAGTAACTTATGTTAGGCTTCTTTCCAGTGAGGAGTTCATAGGACGTTTTATTCAGAAGCTTGTGAAGATAAACACGGTTGATGATATGGCATGCAGTATCAATAGCTTCGGGCCAAAACCTTCTTGGTGTCTTGTATTCATCGAGCATCGTTCGAGCCATCTCAATTAGGGTTCTGTTCTTGCGCTCAACGATGCCATTCTGCTGAGGTGTGTACGGGGGCTGAGAACTCATGAGTGATCCCCATTGTATCCAGATAAAGATCAAAGCTAGTGTTCTTGAACTTAGTGCCATTGTCACTTCTTATATGCTTGATCTTGACGCCATAGTTGTTCATGGCATGATTCGCGAAGCGTCTGAAGACATCTTGCACTTCAGTCTTATAGAGAATTATGTGCACCCATGTGTATCTTGAATAATCATCAACAATGACGAAGCCATAGAGACAAGCTGTGGTAGAGAATGTGGAGTAGTGAGTAGGGCCAAATAAGTCCATGTGAAGCAGCTCGAAGGGTTTGGATGTTGTCATGATTGTCTTCGAGTGATGCTTGGCCCTAGTCATCTTCCCAGCTTCACAGGCACCACATAGATGATCTTTCTTGAACTTGACGTCCTCGATGCCTACGACATGCTTCTTCTTTGCGAGAGTGTGCAAGTTCCCCATGCCGGCATGTCCTAGACTCCGATGCCAGAGCCAGCACTCTGAAGCTTTTGCTAGAAGACATACGGCCATCTACGTTCCAGCTGAGATATCTACCATATACAGATCACCTTTTCTGTATCCTTCAAATACTAAAGACTTGTCAGATTCCATTAGTACAAGGCAACGAAATTTTCCAAATATCTCAATCATGTTTAAGTCACAAAGCATTGAGACAGACATTAAGTTGAAACCAAGAGATTCAACAAGCATGACTTTATCCATGTGCTGATCCCTTGAGATTGCAACTCTACCTAGACCCAACACTTTGCTTTTACCAGTATCAGCAAATGTGATGTGACTTTTGTTAGATGGACGTAAGGTTGAATTCATGAGAAGACTTCGATCTCCAGTCATATGATTTGTGCACCCACTGTCCATAATCCATTCTGAAGACTTTGGTGTCACTCCCTACAATGCAGTTAGGAGGATAGGCTTCACCAGAAGCCATTGTGAAGCATAAACATTTGACGTACAAGTGGATTATGAAAGCATATATCCAAGTTAGGACTGATAAGATGATTAGCAAGTGATTCATGAACAGAACATTTGGGCATTTGATCTTGTGCCCTACAAGTGTTTTAGGTCCCCAGCAATTGCATCAGACGCCTTTGATTTTCGGCTGGAGACCTTTTCCTGTAAGAGAAAGTTAGTTCTTCTTAACCACCCACATCTTCAGGGGTGGCTTAGAAGCAATGAGTCTAAGAGCAGCATCTGAGAATTTTGGCTTTGGAGCCCTAGCAAATAATCTTGCAGGAGGAGAATAATACTCATAAGAATAGGCAGAAAAATTCTTTGTTTTATGAATATAGCGGTTTGAAGAAACACGCTCATATTCATGGGTCTGTGTATGGTTTCCCTGCAAAACATTGGCGTTAGGGTGACTCAGGTGAGTCCTTTGTCTGTATGAAGCCTTAGAACCATATGAAGCCTTTGGTCTAGGGTTTGTCTTCTTCCCAAGAGGTGTCATGATAACATTTGCTGGAAGTTTCTCAAGACAACCTTTGGGTACCCAGATCTTCTTCATAGGTGGCCCGTTCCTGCAGTTAGTACCAATATATCTGGCAAACACTTCACCATTTTGATTCTTAAACAGTTTATAGTTTGCATCAATGGATTCATCAATGATAAAAGTATTAGCACAAGTGAAGCCAGATAGGGTAGATGGATCCACTGAAGGTTCCTTTGCAGCAACCCATGTGGTTTTGGGATACTGCTCAGGCTTCCAGTATGAACCATCAACATTCATTTTCCTATTGAACCCAACACCCTCTTTCCTAGGGTTTCGGTTCAGTATCTGCTTTTTGAGGACATCACATAGAGTCTGATGCCCTTTGAGGCTTTTTTACATCCCTGTTTCAAGCAAAGTCTTCAACCTAGCATTTTCATCAGCAATAGTAGTGGTATCCTCAGCAGAGGGGTTAGTTACCACATCAGTAGTTGAAGATATTGCAACAATGGCAGCAGTAGAACATTCAACAACAGATGTAGCGTTATCACGCTCAATGCATTTTAAACATGGTGGTTCAAACTCTTCCTGAGTGGAGCTGATCAGTTGTGCGCGAAGTGACTCATTTTCTTTTTGAAGTTCTTTATGAGCCGCTTTCAATTTCTCAAGTTCTCGCTTCCTTTGAAGCTAATCGTGGGAAAGCTTTTCATGAGTTTTTGAGAGCGATTCATAAAGACCTTCAATTTCCTCGTACTTAACATGAAGATTTTTTATGTCTTCAATTAAGGACTGAGAACGGGTCATTTCCGCGTCCAACAGGTCATCACTTTTGTCTAATAGTTTTTGAATATGTTCCATGGCTTTCTGCTGTCCAGTGGCAATTTTAGCAAGTGTTTTGTAGCTAGGTTTTGATTCACAATCAGAGTCATCTTCACTAGACGTTTGAAAGTAAGCATCACGTGATTTTACCTTGGCACCGTGTGCCATGAAGCAGTAGGTGGGAGCAGAGTCGTCGTCCTCATCATCAATGTTGGGTACGGGGCCATTGTCTTCAGTGTTGAAGATGGACTTGGCAACTTAGGCTGTGGCTAGAGCCAGACTTGCAGCACCAGAATCGGACTCCTCCTCAGACTCCACCTCCGCTTCTTCTGAAGCAGACTCCTCCTCTGAATCCATCTCCTTACCACCAAACGCACGAGCCTTGCCAGATGAATTCTTCTTGTGTGATGAATACTTTGATGAAGACTTTGAGTATTTCTTCTTTTTCTTGTCATCAGAATCATATTCCTTGCTCTTCTTCTTCTTCTCATTGTCCCACTAAGGACACTCAGTGATGTAGTGACCAGGTTTCTTGCATTTATGACATGTTCTCTTCTTGTACTCACGGGTAGAAGCTTCATCATTTCTTAAGCTGGATCGTGAAGACTTTCTAAAGCCTTTCTTCCTAGTGAATTTCTGGAACTTCTTCACAAGCATGGCAAAGTCCTTTCCAATGTCTTCAGGATCATCAGAACTGCAGTCAGATTCTTCTTTAGATGAAGAAACAACCTTTGCCTTTAAGGCGCGAGATCGGCCATAGTTGGGACCATAGATGTCACGTTTCTCACATAGCTAGAACTCATGTGTGTTGAGCCTCTCAAGTATGTCAGACAGATCGAGAGTCTTGAAGTCAGGGCATTCTTGAATCATCAGGGCAAGGATATGAAATGAGATGTCGAGTGATCTCAGGAGGGTCTTGACGATTTCATACATGGTGATCTCAGTGGCGCCAAGTGCCTGAAGCTCATTTGTGATGTCAGTGAGACGATCGAATGTGTGCTGGACATACTCATTGTCATTTCTCTTGAAGCGATTGAAGAGATTCTGAAGGACACTGATCCTTTGATCTCTCTGGGTTGAGACGCCTTCGTTGACCTTTGAGAGCCAGTCCCAGACTTGCTTTGACGTTTCCAGGGCACTTACACAACCATACTATCCTTTGGTCAGATGACCATAGATGATGTTCTTGACCGTTGACTCCAGTTGAATGAGCCTCTTGACATCAGCAGGGGTGATACCTTCACCAGTCTTGGGAATGCCGTTCTTGACGACAAACCAGAGGTCCACGTCAATGGCTTCAAGGTGCATGCGCATCTTGTTCTTCCAGTAGGGATATTCGGTGCCATCGAAGACGGGGCACGCAGCGGAGACTTTGATTATCCCTGTAGTCGACATAGCAAAAACTCCAGGTGGTTAAACCGAATCACACGGAACAAGGGAGTACCTTGCTCTGATACCAATTGAAAGTGCAGTATATCGACTAGAGGGGGGTGAATAGGCGATTTCTATGAAATGCTTCAAAACATGGAAGTTTCGAAGACAAAGGATAAAACCAATCCTATTTATATGCAGCGGAAAGTAGACTACACTAGACAAGCCATAGTCAGGTATTCAGTGAAGTGAAAGCACGAAGACTAATAGCAGCTAGGCAGTAAGGATCAAGATGGAAGAAGGAATGAAGCCAATCAGAACAAGTAATTACACAGTGAAGTCAATCAGATAAGGTAGGCAGGCAATGATTTCATAACATATGACAGTAAGTAAAGGGAAGGAAGGATAGAACCAGTAGCTCGAGGAAGACAGTGATTTGTTAGACCAGTTCCAGTTGCTGTGACAACTGTATGTCTGGTTAGGGAGGCCGAGATTTAACTCAGAAGATCGCGTCTTCACCTTATTCCCCTTGAGCTAAGAACACCTAGTCCTTGCCCAATCACTCTGGTAAGTCTTCAAGGTAGACTTCCAAACCTTCACAGACTTCGTTCACCGGCGGCAAAGGTGTCCCGTCTTTCGATGAGATGGTGGTTATCGTTTTGGAGGAAGTCGACTTTGACGATCCGACTATGAACGTGCGAGGACGTCACGCCTTAGCAATCGCTAAACCAACTCCGAGAGGTTGTTGACCACGCCGGAGCACGATCAACCTGACCACGAAGGTCTGTTTCCTGCAGGCAAACGAAGAACAAGCAAGAAACTAAGATTGCAATCTGGATATTGCGAATATAAGAGGAAAGCTTTATTGATCAAGGTGGGGTTCTGTGACGCCTTTGTCTGGTCGTTGAACACAAACGAAGTACGCGAAGTTGCAGCTATGGCGAACTTTTAATCTAAACAAAACCCAAAGTCTAAACGACGCCCTAAGGGCTGTATATATGAGGGAAAGAGGGGGGAATTTCATGGCCCTTGGTGGAGGGGTCCGAAACCAACCCTAACTCTTGTTTCCCCACACATACGGACTCTAAAAACAGCCTATACTTAAGTATTTAGAAATTACATGGGCCTGGCCCAATAATAAGGTGACGCAGCACCTATAATAGCCTCTGGACGAAATTTATGAAGTGGCATCTTGTATATTTCGTCCAAGGCTTCTCGCACTCATTATGGTGGCTTCAAAGTCCTGAAATCATCAATTGAAACTCCATTCTTGTTCCCCTTGCGCATGCCATCATCTCCATGCTTGATCTTGCTCCAATGTTCATCCTTCTTGTCCAAGCTAGGCCCTTCATTTGTAAGCAAGACAAATGTATCCAATTTAGGCAGCATCATATTCTCATGAACATTAGATTCATTACCAAGAAACGAAAGTACCTGGTAATTTAATTGGCGTGCGCGAGCTCTAGTAATTGGTCCTGTATATGTGTCAGTTGGAGCTGTGGGTGTAACCTTGTTAGTGATGTCCTCATCAGCGATCCACAATGACTCTTGGATGCTCAGAACGCGACGCCTAACCGGCTGGAGGAAACACAGTCCTCAAGTGTAATAAGTCTTCAGGTCACACAGAAAGAAAGACTTCAGTGATGCCTAACACTCTTTGGCTCTGGGTGTTTTTACTTTGTCCTCGCAAGGATCTCTCTTTCAAATGCTTCGGAGGTGGGTTGCTCTCAAACGACAAAAGCTGTGCAATAACTCTGAGCAGCCACCAATTTATGGTGTAGGGGGTGGGCTATTTATAGCCACTGGGCAACCTGACCTGATTTGTCCGAAGTGACCCTGGGTCACTAAGGAACTGACATGTGTTCCAATGGTCAGATTTCAAACACTCACAAGGCAACTTTACTTGGGCTACAAGTAAAGCTGACTCATCCAGCTCTGGATAAGATTTGCTCTCATTGTCTTCGCTCGAAGACATAGGATTTGGTTGAGCATCACTTCAGTCACTCTGACTTAGTTCACTTGGACCCCACTTAACAGTACGGTGGTTCCTATGACTCAACAAAGAAGAAAAAGGAAACAACAAAACATCTAAGTCTTCGCGCTCCATAGTCTTCACACAATGTCTTCTCTTGTCATGGTCTTCAATAAGGTTATCTTCATGTACCGCCACTGTTGTCAATGTCTTCACACATTTTCAGGTGTCATCTCCGGTAGGTAAACCCAATCAATGAGGGACTACTACCTGTGTTATCCTGTAATTCTAACAAACACATTAGTCCCTCAACCAGGTTTGTCGTCAATACTCCAAAACCAACTAGGGGTGGCACTAGATGCACTTACACACCTGCTACCTTTCAAAGATGTATGAATGATATATTCTCTGACTTTTGTGTAAGATTGTTGAGCTTTTCCTGGATGATTTTTTTGTTTACATAACTTCATTTGATGATTGCTTAAGCAACCTTGACCTAGTTTTGCAGAGATGTGAGCAAACTAATATTGTCTTGAATTGGGAGAAGTGCCACTTAATGGTTAATGAAAGTATTGTCCTCAGGCATAAAATTTCTGAACGAGGTATTGAGGTGGATAAAGCTAAAGTTGATGCGATTGTGAAAATGACATTTCCTAAAGATATTATAGGTATTCGTAGATTCCTTGGTCATGCTAATTTCTATATGAGGTTTATTAAAGACTTATCTAAAATTTCTAGGCCTCTTACCAATTTATTACACAAGGATGTTCCTTTTGTTTTTGATGATGATTATGTAGAAGCCCCTGAAACACTTGAGCAAGCCTGAACCACTGCACCTATTGTTGAACTACCTGATTGGAACTTGCCTTCTGAAATCATGTGTGATGCTACTGACTATGCTGTTCGGGCTGTTCTAGGACAAAGAGTTTGTCGGCGTCCTGGGAACCAGGGTACCCAGACTTGCCTATCTGTGAGCCGCAGCGCGCTCCTACCATGTCCTGGTACGGCCTAGCTGATCGACCGGCAGCTCAAGACCCTCGCGAGGGGGCTAGACCTCACGAGGAGAACAACGTCAAGACCCCCTCAGGAGCGGCCTCAGCTAGGCTTCTCCGGAGGGGCAGAGATTCTAAGGCCAAGCCTGCCTCAGGAGGAGGCAGTGACGCAAGCAGTGATGCACCGCGCTAGCTGGTGCCAGCGCGTGCCAGCGGCGCAGTTGCCGTTTTGGTGCAAGGGAGACAGCGCAGGCGCAGATTCCCGAGGAGCAGGATAAAGGTTTCCCCGTTGGTGCAACAAGACCGAAGACCGCAAGGACGACAGGGAGGATGTCAACACCGAGCCCACCACCGCATCATCGCCGGATCCCTTTGCAGGCGAAGACTGCTTTTGTCAGGGTAGGAACGTCCTTATGTTCCGCTCAAAATGGCCGTTGTGGGATCCCTTTCCGCCTAAACATTTCGGGGGAAGAGGACCCTGGCCGCCTATATAAATAGCTAGGATCCCCGCTATGGGGGGGACTCAAGTGGATCAGATCCAGAAACTCTGCCCTCGCACAAAGGAGCAAGAACCCTTGCCTCCTGACCCTCCTGAGCTCTACTCCTGAGCTTAGGAACCATTGTACTCATTCATATTCAAGCCCTCCCGAGGCCAATCCATCAAAGTAGGAAGTAGGGTTTTACACCGCAAGGTGGCCTGAACCTGGGTAAATTCGCATGTGCTTTACTTGTTGTTCACTTGAATCTCTTCATTGGACGAGGGCGAGACACTAGGTAGACGTGAGTGGGAGAGATCTTCGTTCACGCCCGTGTGTTCGAACTTCTTAGGTTTGTGGAGCCCGTAGTCCGACATTTGGCGCGCCAGGTAGGGGGCGTGTCGAGATCTCGCCTCTCCGACGACCTCGTCCTGCTCTCGTCGTCGACCTCGCTCCACTGCCATGGTGGACACACGCCAAGCACGTGCCACCCGCCGCGCCGCGAACGTTGCTCAAACGGCGCCCGCGGGCAACGGTGCGCCGCTCCGCACCAACTCGCCGGTTGCCAACGCCGCCATCGACCCAGCCGTGCACGAGCAGCAGGACCCGTCGCTGCTGTTATTCGTGCGGCGCGACGGCCGCACGACGACACCGTCACCCTCGCCGGCCGCGGCATCGTCCTCGCTGATCCGTCGCGGGCCAGTCTACCAGCAGCCTACGCTACTGATGGCGCGGGAGCTCCTGCGCTACCGCCTGACGGACGACCTCTACGACGAGAGGCTCCATCGCATCACCGAGCTCATCAATGCCGCCGGGGAGGTACCTGCACCAACTCACTCCTCCCGTCCTCCATCGCCCATGGCGGGGAACGAGGGCCATGGTGTACCGGCTCCACCTCCACTCTACGGCGCCGGCCAGGGGGTCTGGCGCGAGGCTCCGTGGCGTGAGCCGCCCTGCAGGGCCCCTGCGCGCGACGAGGAGAACTGCTAGGTGATCCCGCTTCCCCAGGCAGGAGCCTGTGGCCCCCCTGTCCCGCAGCACCAACACCACGGACCACAGGAGGTGGTGGCGCCAGCGCCCCATGAACCAGCATCGTAGGCGCAGGGGGCGCCTGCAATCATGAGCGTGGCTGGATGTCGCGCCTTAGGTCCTGAGCTACGACGCCTCGTCTAGCCCGACAAGTTCAAGCCGGATCTACCTCCGCGCTACGATGGCACAACCGACCCCATGGAGTTCCTCCAACTCTACGATCTGAGCATCGAGGCGTCCAATGGCACCGAGCAGGTCATGGCAAACTGGTTCCCCATGGCCCTGAAAGATGGTGCCTGCTCCTGGCTCCTGAACCTCCCCGTGGGATCCATCTCCTCGTGGGGGGGGAGCTTCGTGAGCGTTTCGTCGCCAACTTCCAGGGCGCCCGCGACCGAGCCCCAGACGGATGGGTGGTGTACTTCCACGGCGCCTTCTCGCGCGTTGGCGTGGGAGCTGGCGTCGTGTTCGTATCTCCCACTCAGGAGAAGTTGTACTACGCCGTGCAGCTTTTCTTCCAGCAAGGCGAGAAGGTCTCCAATAACATCGCAGAGTATGAGGGCCTAATTCCTGGGCTCAAGGCCGCCGCTGCACTTGGAGTCAAGTTCTCACCATTAGAGGTGATTCGCAGCTCCTCGTCAACTTCTCCAACAAGAAATACAAGCCCAAGGAAGAGCACATGGAGGCATATCTGGAGGAGGTGCGCAGGATGGAAAAGCGATTCCGAGGGCTAGAGGTGCAGCACGTACCAAGAGGCACCAACAAGGAAGCGGATGACATCACCAAACGAGCCTCCATACGGGAGCCTTAGAGGCCGGGCATCTTCGAGGAGCGGCTGCTCAAGCCGTCGCCAACACCACCCGTTCCTGAGCCGGCGTCCCCTCAGCAGGGGCTACCTGTGGTGCCTACGGACGGGCCCCCGCCCTGCGGACCGGCCTCCGGATCCCGCCTGCTACTCGCCGAGGAGCCCGAGGAGGGTTGCTGGACCCAAGAGCTCAAGATGTACCTGCAACACGAAACCCTGCCAGACAAGGAGGAAGACGCAGAGCGCGTAGTCCGACAGGCCTCGGCTTACTGCATCCAAGATGACGAACTCTACAGGAGGCGCCCCAACGACGTCTCACTAAAATGCATCTCGAGGAAACAAGGGCACGAGCTATTGGCTAAGATCCACGATGGGGACTGCGGTCACCACTTGTCGTCCCGCACACTCGTGGGAAAGGCCTTCCGCAGCGGCTTCTACTGGCCCACGGCGCTTAACGACGACATGGAGCTTGTGCAGGCTTGCGAGGCGTGCCAGTTTGACGCAAAGCAGATCCACCAGCCAGCGCAGGGCCTCCAGACGATCCCACTCTCCTGGAACTTCGTGGTCTGGGGATTGGACATCCTGGGTCCATTTCCCCGGACAGCGGGAGGTTACCGCTTCCTGTACGTCGCCATCGACAAATTCGCCAAGTGGGCAGAGGTGGAGCCTGTTCGCGCGATCCCAGCTAGGTCGGCCGTCAAGTTCATCCAGGGCCTCATGAGGCGATTCGGGGTCCCTAGCCGCATCATCACGGATAACGGTTCGCAGTTCACAAGCAATCTCTTCAGGTCATATTGTGCTAACCTTGGAACGCAGATCTACTACGCCTCGGTGGCTCACCCCAGGAGCAACGGTCAGGCCGAACGCACCAACACAGAAGTCTTGCGTGGCCTCAAGACGCGCAGCTTTAAGAAGAAGCTCGAGGCTTGCGGCACGGGCTGGATCGATGAGCTCCAGTCCGTGCTGTGGTCGATCCGAACCACCTCTACCAAACCCATGGGAGAAACTCCTTTCTTTCTCGTCTACGGGGCGGAGGCGGTCCTCCCTCACGAGGTCAAGCATCGCTCCCCACAGGTCTTGGCTTTCAACGAGGAATGCCAGGATGCCGCCTGGCAGATGGACCTCGTGCTCGGCGAGGAGGGCCGCCGCCGAGCTGCCCTCAGGGTGGCGCAATATCAGCAGGCGCTGCGGCGGTACCACTGCCGCAGCGTTCGCACAAGAACACTTGAAGTTGGTGACTTGGTCCTGAGGTGGGTCCTCTCTAGAGAGGGGTTACACAAGCTCTTGCCCATGTGGGAGGGCCCGTTCAGAATCACCCGTGTCTCTTGGCCTGGTGCTGTGCGCCTGGAGATGCAGGATGGGATACCTATCTAGAATTCTTGGAACATTGAGCACCTCAGGAGGTTCTATCCGTAAACAAGGCTCCGTGCCCGTGAAGGTCTCCGCTCGTGACACTCTAACGTAATAATGAGTTGGGGCTTTACACGCCTCGGAGTCTCTAGAGCGTTGCCTACGGGCCATCAGACGAGGCTCCCACCCACATCCCAGTGGCAGTCCTTAGCTCCGCGCTGGGAAGAAGTAGTGTAGGGTTCGGACGCGGGCTTTTTCCTTTTTGGCTTGGTGTTTGGCTGTCATCCTTTTCTACTTCCTTGGCTATCAGCCCTTCCTCTATCCCATGCTATGAAGTTCTCTTGTTTCTTGCATTTGGTTGGAAGTCTTGTTTGGGATTTTCTCTCGCCGGTTTTTAAGTTCAGCTTGTTAAGCAGGGGGTGTGCCGCTTGCTCTCCTTCGCGTGCCTTGCGCGTGGGGGCTGGGACACGGCCGGTCTTGGCTCTCATATGCCACGGTCTCGTGACCTTGTCTGGCCAAGCCTGCTCAGGCCTTGGCGCCTTAATCCATGCTCGGCGCTCTCAGCAGCTCTCAGCGGCTCACCCATACTCAGGAGGTGCGCAAATTCGCCGAATTCAGCCGTCCTCATGGCCCGTCGGGGGCTCATGATGACAATGAGTCAGAAGTACTTCGCCTCAAGGCGTCGCAGCACGTAAGCTAAGTAATCTTACCCAGACCAAAAACACGATAGCAAGTTCTCGTTTCATACATATGTCATAGTCCATATAACGCCTTCTCGAGGCAACTTAAAATTTTGACACAGGAAGAAAGTGAAGAAAACAGAAGAAGCAGAGACCGCTCCCACTCAGTCGGAGTCTCCCAACTCCTCGCGCTTCACCGAGCCATAGCGGCGCGACGACCCCCTCCCCTAGCCGAGCCGAGCTCGGCGGCGCGGTAGCTCGTTGTAGCCGCCACTGCTGGAGGAGCTGCTGTTGCCACAGAAGGGGGACCCGCGGCGCCGCCCCCCAAGACCAAGCTCGTATCCGGAGGAGGAACTGCTCCTCTGGACACCGTCCCCGCCGTTCTCTTCGTCGTCAGCTTCAGGACAGCACCCAAGGCGCCTCCCTTCCTCCGAGAAGACCCTAACGAACAGCGTGGAGGCACCATCATACCTGAACTGGAGCGTACACCTCCCCTGCAGCCGGCGCGCGCTCGCAAACGATTGCCAACTGCGCTGCAGGAACACGTCGCCTGAGGGAGCCACATCGACCTCCACCCAGGACGCACCACTTCAGCAACCGTCGGTATGCAGCCAGAGGCCACCGGGGCTTCCGACTGGTAGCACGTTGCCGAACGAGCGGGGAAGCCGGAGCCACAAGCCGCCAGGCTTCTCCGCCCACACCACGAACTCCGACGACACGTCGAAGGAGTGGAGCTGCGGGCGTGGAGGACGCACGACCGCCAAACGCCGCCTCGCGCCTCCTCTCCCACCACGGCCGCGACCACCATGGCCACGGGAAGAGGCACCGCACCTCTCACCAGCGACCGCGTCGGGACCCGGAAGGTCGTGCCCGCTCCCTCGAGGAGTTGCCGCGGGCGCAGCGTCATGCTTGCGGGGGCGACCGCGGCCCCTCTTTGACGGCGACGAAGCCAGATCCTTCGTGGCCTTCCCTTTCTCCGTGGTGGACGGTTTCTTCGGTGGTGCCATGGAAACCTCACGGCAAGGAGATTGGGAACAAACAAGGAAGTAGATGGCGCTGGCTTGAACATGGCATGGGGGCTCCCCCCTAGTCCAATTTGTAGGGCGGAGGAGCCCAACCGCCAGTCACTGGCGTCACAACCATAACAACCCCATCATCTGCGCTGGGGAGTTGTCAAGTCACACGGCTACCAAGACTGCATGGTGAGCAGAGTCGCCACATCCCATCCAACCGTCACGTGCCAGCCTGGCCCGCAGCCTTTTGGGGCCCGCGGCGCTTCGTCCTCGAGTAAGGCTTCGCCCGCAAAGCCAACTCCGCATGCGCCTTGGGCCCGCGGGCTAGTGTCGGCATCCAGGGAACCAGGGTAACCAGACTTACCTGTCTGCGGGCCGGAGCGTGCTCCTACCATAGCCTGGTACGGCCCAGCTGATCGACCGGCTGCTCAAGACCCTCGTGAGGGGGCTAGACCTTGCGAGGAGAACAACGTCAAGACCCCCTCAGGAGCAGCCTCGGCTAGGATGCTCCGGAGGGGCGGAGAATCTAAGGCCAAGCCTGCCTCGGGAGGAGGCAGTGACGCAAGCAGTGACGCACCGCGCCAGCGGGTGCCAGCGCGTGCCAGTGGCGCAGTTGCCGTTTTGGTGCAAGGGAGATAGCGCAGGCGCAGGTTCCCGAGGAGCAGGACAAAGGTTTCCCCATTGGAGCAACAAGATCGAAGACCGCAAGGATGACAGGGAGGATGTCACCACTGAGCCCACCACCGCATCATCGCCGAATCCCTTTGCAGGCGAAGACTGCTTTTGTCAGGGTACGAACGTCCTTGTGTTCCGGCTCAAAATGGCCGTTGTGGGATCCCTTCCCGCCTAAACATTTCGGCGAAGAGGACCCTGGCCGCCTATATAAGTAGCTAGGATCCCCGCTATGGGGGGGGGACTCAAGTGGATCAGATCCAGAAACTCTGACCTCGCACAAAGGAGCAAGAACCCTTGCCTCCTGACCCTCCTGACCTCTCCTCCTGAGCCCAGGAACCACTGTACTCATTCATATTCAAGCCCTCCCGAGGCCAATCAACCAAAGCAGGAAGTAGGGTTTTACACCGCAAGGTGGCCTGAACCTGGGTAAATTCACGTGTGCTTTACTTGTTGTTCACTTGAATCTCTTCACCGGATGAGGGCGAGACACTAGGTAGACGTGAGTGGGAGAGATCTTCGTTCACGCCCCTGTTCGAACTTCTTGGGTTTGCGGAGCCCGTAATCCGACAGAGTTGATAAGAAATTAAATGTTATCTATTATGCTAGTAAAACTCTAGACAGTGCCCAAAGAAATTATGCTACTACTGAGAACGAATTTTTAGCAATTGTGTTTGCTTGTGATAAATTCAGATCTTACATTGTTAATTCTATAGTAATTATTCATACTAATCATGGTCCTCTTAAATATGTTATGGAAAATAAAAATGTTAAACATAAACTTATTAGGTGGGTTCTCTTGCTGCAAGAATTTGACTTTCATATCACTGATAGAAAAGAAGCTAAGAACCCTGTAGCTGACAACTTATCTAGGTTAGAAAATATTCTTGATAACTCACTACCTATTGATGATAGTTTCCATGATGAACCACTTGATGTCATTAATTCTTCTCATAACACTCCTTGGTTTGCTAACTATGCTAATTACATTGTAGCTAAATATATACCACCTAGTTTCACCTACCAACAAAAGAAAAAAAATTATTCTTTGAATTAAGACATTACTTTTGGGATGACCCACATCTTTATAAAGAGGGAGTAGATGGTATAATTAGAAGTTGTATACCTGAGCATGAACAGGAACAAATCCTTCGGAAGTGTCACTCCAAGGCATATGGAGGACACCATGCGGGATATAGAACTGCACACAAGGTATTACAGTTTGGATTTTATTTTTTGAGTGTACACAGTAGGGAAAAATCCCAACTGCATTTTTATTAACTTAAAAATAAAGGACAATTGTCTTGATAGGCTTGAGGTAAGCCAAAGAAATAAGAGAAACAAAAAAGACAAAAGAAAATAAAGTAAAAAAGAAAAAGACACTAGAGGAAGAAAAAAAACGAAAAAATAGGAAAAGAAAAAACAAATTACATGGAGGACTGTAGCGAATGAGTTACATGATGGACTCAGGCCAAGAGATAAATAAAAGAATGAACTTTCTCTTCATTCTTTATTTAGGAGATTGAGCACCATGAGGTTGATGGCCTTCCAAGTTTGAAAGGATGGTTGAATCTGCTAGAAAATGAAGTTGTTTCTGGTAATCCAAATGGCCCATGATGCCAAAATTATAATATCCATTACGGAAGGCAGATCCAATTTTTCTTTGACATCCCCTATGCTTTCCAAGATAAAGGTGAAAGTGTTTCTGGTTGGGAAAATAAAGTCCCAGCATTCTGCAGCAAATGGACATCCCCAAAAAATGTGAAAAATAGTTTCCTCCTGTGGGCATCCCAGTACAGCAAATGGACCATCCAGAAAAAAATATTGTGTTTGGGTTGAATGGAGCTGTTCCAGACCCATTGGACGTTAGGTGGGACTACTTTCACACCAATCATGTAAGAATAAGATTTTCAGGAGGAGAATTCCTCTGATCTCCCTATATAACTCCAGGTGTCATTGCATTCTATATTTTATTGGCCTACTCTTTTCAAAGATGCTCATAAGTTTGTCCTTTTTTGTGATGAATGTCAAATAATTGGTAATATCAGTAGATGTCATGAAATGCCTATGAATTATTCACTTGTTATTGAGCCATTTGATGTTTGGGGCTTTGATTATATGGGACCTTTTTCTTCCTCTAATGGGTACACTCATATCTAGGTTGTTGTTGATTATGTCACTAAGTGGGTAGAAGCTATTCCAACAAGTAGTGCATGCTGATCATGACACTTCCATTAAAATGTGTAAAGAACTTATGTTCCCTAGGTGTGGAGTCCCTAGATATTTAATGGCTGATGGAGGTTCACACTTTATTCATGGTGCTTTTCGTAAATTCCTTGCTAAGTATGATGTTAGCCATAGAATAGCATCTCCTTATCACAACCAGTCTAGTGGCCAAGTTGAATTAAGCAATAGGGAAATAAAATTATTTTGCAAAATACTTTCAATAGGTCCTGGAAGAATTGGTCCAAAAAATAGAAGATGCACTTTGGTCCTACCAAACAGCTTATAAGAATCCTATGGGTATGTCTCCACAAAAAATGGTTTATTGAAAAGGATGTCATTTATCTCTTGAGATAGAACATAAGGCATATTTGGCAATTAAGGAACTAAACTATGATTTCAAACTTGCGAGTGAACAATATGTTATTTGATATTAGCTCACTAGATGAATGGAGAACCCAAGCGTATGAAAATGCCAAATTATTTAAAGAAAAAGTGAAAAGATGGCATGAAAAAAGAATTCAAAAGCGGGAATTAAAAGTGGGTGAGTATGTTCTATTGTACAATTCACGTTTTAAATTTTTTTGCAGGAAAACTCATCTCCAAATGGGAAGGGCCATATATTATAGAATTTTATCGGTCTGGAGCAATTAAGATTAATAATCCGAAAGACACAAATCTGAAGGTGGTCAATGGACAAAGAATTAAGCACTATATTTCAGGTACGCCTATTAATGTTGAAACTAATATTATACAAACCATGAGCCTCGAGGAATCCATAAAAGAGACCTTCCTGAACACTTGAGAACCCAGAAAAGGAAGAGGTACGTGATACGGTAGGAAGCAGACTCAGAAAAATCCACAAAAATATTTTCTGTCCGTTCTGGAATATTTAGAAAAATAAAAAATAAGAAACACACGGGAAGGCAACCTGGGTGCCCACAAGGCACCACGGCAAGCCCCCTACCCCAAGCGCACCCTGGTGGATATTGGGCCCCACGAGCACCTTCCCGACTCCATTTTCTTGTGGTACACGTATTTCCATATGTAAAAATTCTCTATATATACTCCTGGACAATTTAACCACCACATCGCAGAAATATCCTCTGTTCTTGTTTCGTGCCCATTTTCCTGACAGATCTAGATCTCCATGGCTCCCCAAGCTCCTCCAACAACAATTTCTTCAAGATTGTCGACAACCCTTACCTACCAGAGGTGATGAAGCACCCTTAAGCCATTGAGATGCATGAGGGGGTGCTCCACATCTGGGACATTCAAGGTCCCAAGAAGACGGGAAGCAAGGAGGCCAGGCTCGAGGTAGTGTAGCAGGAGGTCTTCAAGTGCCAAGGGATGGTGGAGCGAGGATTGAATGCCAATCACTTCATTACCATGGAACTCACCCATGATCAAAGGGTGGATGACCAGTCTTTGAAGGAGATTGTCTTCAACTTCAACGAGCGGATCAACTTCCTCCTAGGCCAATTTTATGATCTTCAAAACCAAAATTTTGAGTATGAGGCAAGATTCAAAGGTATTAGTTTAGGTGCAAGTTTCAGGGGTCCGTAGACTCGTGCATCTTCTCTTGATGTGGGACCTATGCCATGGAAGCTGGAGGTCCAGCCCACTTCTTCCTCATCACCACCATGACCTAAGGAGACCTGATTACACGGGTATGGGCACTCCACTTGGCTAGTGCCAAGCTTGGGGGAGATGCGTGGTGTCGTATCACCATCACTTGTATTTCCTTCACAATTTTTAGTTCGATCCGTAGTATTTTCGTAATCTGGTTAAATTAAAGTTTAGTGTGATCTATTTTCCGTGTGTTAGTTCTTTATCTATCTTTCTATGTAATCGAGTGAGAGTTATATAATGAAGATTAGTTTGAATTTCTGCTTCTTTACCTTTTATGTCTCAATCAAATAAAGGAAATAAAAAAAAGATCATATGCTAATCTTATGGAAAGTAATTACATTACATAACGATAAGTATAAGTGGTAAAATTTATTGAACATTGCTAAACATAGCATTGGTCAATGATGCAATTCATGACAGAATTAATAAGGGAAGATAAGATTCATATGCAAATATACTATCTTGGACCTCTTTTATGATTGTGAGCCCCCATTAAATATTTCATGCGAAACTGTTGACGTTGGACAAGGAAGACAACATAATGATTTATGTTTGTTCATATTCACATAGAAGTTATATTGTCATAGATCCTCTAAGATGTGGTGCTTGCCCAAATATCATTACAAGCCAAAAAGCCACACTAAGTAGAAATACTACTAGTGCACGCAAAACCCTTAGATCAATATCACATCATGAGACTCCACCATACCTTCCTATGAACTGAATAAGATCCTTCAAGTAAGTTGTCATCGATGCATAAGGCAATAAAAATTGCTTCTAAATATGTTCGATCTTTTATTTTAAAGTAAAATAAGCGTTGTACAAAACTATGATGGAAAAGTAATAAAAGTGACGGACTGCATAATAAATGTTGCTATCATAGGGGGCAATATAACGTGATGTTCTTTTGCATTAAGGGATTGTGCATCAAAAAATAAAAGCGCATAACAACCTCTGCTTCCCTCTAAGAAGGGCCTATCTTTTACTTTTATGCATTTACTTTTTATGTTTGAGTCAATAGTATTCTCCTCTACTCCTTTTTATTTGCTCTCTTGCAAGCACTATGTTGTGGGGATAGATGTAGGAACATATATCCAGTTGAATGTGAGTGATCATGAGTTATTATTGTTGACATCACCCTTGAGCTGAATCAGTTGGGAGGCGAAATTATAAGACCCTATCTTTCAATGTGTTTGGCCGAAACTTTTTGCTCCATATATATGATGTGAGTGTTAGCAATCACAGAAGACTAAATGATAATTGAGTATGTGGACTTGCTAAAAAGCTCCAACACATGACTCTTCTTGAAAATATGATGAATTGCAATTGCATTGTTGTGTCACATCCCTAGCTAGCACTTGCATTAGGACCTAACTAGAGTGTGCATCATGTTTACTTTCAAAGAAACTTGAAATGGGATTAACAGAAACCCCAGCACCCCCTCCCCTAACAACTAGGGTTTGCTAAAATATTTTCCAATGTACCCAAAATGCCCTTCAAAATGTTCATCATTTCTGCCTTGGTCTTAAACCTCTGCCAAAAATGGTGCACAATTTTCTAGGACAATCTAGGGTTTTGGATTAAATCATATGGTATTTGAATTTGGGCATTTAAATGCTATAAAATATTTTAAATGCTCAAATAATCATGAACTATAATGTTTCCTACTGTTCATATTATATACAGCAGGTATGACAAGTGTCATGAGTTATAAAAATGTTTAGGCATTTTTATTAAATGAACAAAGCTGCAAAAGAAATAAAACAGAAAGAAAAAAATAGGAAGAACACTTACCTGGCGCCCACCCGGCCCACCTGCCGGCCCAGCCCAGCTGCCGCTCCAGCGAGCTGCTTGGCTCGGCCAGGCAGGCAGGCAGGTGCTCGACGGCGACCTCGCCGCGCGCCACGCAGCTGCCCGCCGCCTTGCTTCACCCCCTCGCCGTCCTGGAGGGATGGATCGAACGTCCACGACCTCCTCGACCCCCCAGACACCTCCGCCTCCCCCCAGTCCCTCTCCTCCGCTCTCCCCGCGCCATGGCCGACGCCGCCGTGATCGCACCGTCGTAGAAACCGCGTCCACCGTCGTCCCCGAGCTCCGCCGTGTTGTCCCTCGTCTCCGTCATCCTCGACTGCTTCGAACAGGCCGAGCCCCGAGCGCTCGCCCGCCCTGGAGACGCCCCCGACCTCTTCTTCCCCAACTCCGGCCGCGGAGATCCCCCTCGCCGTGCTGCTCAGCTCCGACCACCCCCGAGCTCGCTTCGGTGCTTGCTGCAACCGCCGTGAGCCTAGCTACCTCCTCCCCCTCTCCGTTGGCTCCCTCTTGCCCTGTAACACACTGCACGAAGCTCCACCGCACGCACCGCCGCCGTGCTCGTCGCCGGTGATGCTCCGGTGACCATTTGGTCACCGGCACCCGTCCAACGCACTCACCACAGCATGTAGATGCGAACGGTGCCACGCACGCATCGCCTAGGCCCCTGCAGCCGCTTCTCCACACACGCCCGACGCCGGTCACCGCCGTCGAGCTCGTTGCCGTCGTCTCCGGCCACCCCAGGTCCTGCGACCACCTCCATCCGATGCGCAAGAGCAAGAGCTCTCCAACGCACCCAGCCGCAGCTCGAGCCGTGCACCGTAGACGTTTTCCGAAGCACGCCGCCGCGTTTGGCCTCGCCGGCGGCTAAACGCCGGCGAGTTGGACCTGTTTTGACCACGGGTTTGACCCCCTGGGTCAATGACATGTGGGCCTTGCCCGCAAGTCAAACTTAGTTTAGTTGTTAATTTAATATTAAATAGTTAATTAGTTTAGTCACTGACATGTGGGCCCTGGCCCCACTGACAGCTAATTAGTTTTAGTTAAACTCTAATTAACTCAGTTAATTAGCTGTGACACTGACATGAGGGACCCACTGGTCAGGTTTGACCTGGACTGGCCCTGTTGACTGGCTGACGTCAGCATGATGTCATGCTGACGCAGTAAAGGTTTTTCTGGGATTTTTAGATTTAATAATAATTCAGGAAATTCCAGAAATACCCAAAACTTCTAAAAAATCATATAAAATCAAACATAGCTCAGATGGAAAAGATTTATATATGAAAAATGATCAGAAAAATCCAATCTGTCTAATGGCACTGGTTTCATGCATATTTGAACAAGTTAACATGCTGTTTATATCAAAAACATGATAATGCACTTATTTAAATAATAGTTTGAACTTCAATTTGAATCCTTGATTCAAATAGGTTCAAACCCTTCTGGTTTTAGTTGCATTAGCCAACACACATGCATCTTGCCATGTCATAAACATGCATCATATTGTTGCATTTGTTTGTTAATGATTGTATCGTCGGTATTTCCTGTGTTAGGTCCTGCTCCCGAGGATACTGCTGCGTATCCAGTTGAAGAGCAGTACCCGACAACTACCTTGTCAGGCAAGCAATCATTGATCATTCCGATACAAACCCAATCTTCTCGCTCCTGCTCTCTTTTACTGCATTAAGGCAACAGCGCGTGAACTGCTACTTGCTGCGGTAGTTGAACCCTATTCCCTTGCATGACCTATCATTGCCACAGTAAATAGTTGAAACCCACTAGCATGTGTAGGAGTTGATTGAGCCATGTGATGTGTGATCCACCATGCTATTTACTTATGTTGCCTGCTATGCTTAGAGTTGTGTCTGGTCTGATTCATCTGGGTGATGGATCAGAGTGAAATGATCTTACCGATAAAGAGAGGGAAGTGTGGAATACGCTTGGTAAAGGTATCGATGAAAGGCCATGTAGGAGTACATGGTGGGTTGTTTCATTGGAATCGTCCATAGGACCCGAGATCTGTGTGTGTGATTCAAGTTACAGTTACTACCACACATTGGGCCCTGAAATATGACCCCGCTCGACTTATTGACTGCCCTTGTACTCTGTCCAGGAGTTGCAACTAGTTTCTGGTGTTTATAGTTTACTGGAGGTCGTGCGCAGCGCTGACCCTGTACACATCGTCTGGTGGGTTGTGATGCGACAGGTACGTGGCACGGTGTACCGGTTGCCCGTTTGGTGACTCGGGAACCCTGTACACATCGTTTGGGGCCGTGAGCGACACCCCGGCCGGATCTCCCCACGGATGGAACCCAAATAGGCGATAAACCTGGACGAGAGACTTGAGTGGTTGGTTAGGTCGTGGTCTACACCCACGTCGGCTTTCGCTTGAAGTCTGCCGAGCACATGTCGTGTGCAGACGCTAAGTGGTGAAAACATGTGTGAAGAGGTACACCCCTGCAGGGTTATCAAACTATTCGAATAGCCGTTGTTCGCGGTACGAACTACTTGGTTGCTCTTACAGTTCATAGACAAGTCAATGGATACTACTAAAAGCCTCAAGATAAGCGTGAGTGCCGTGGATGGCCCTTCCGTAGGATGACGGAAGGGGATCCTCGGTAGTGTATTGATGTGGTGATTAGAGGACTCGTGTTCGTAATAACATCTTGCAATCCGTTGAGAGTTGTAGTATAGATTAGCCAAGGTCAAAGCTGGCATTCTGCTATGAACTCCACTACCCCCCTTTGATAATGTTGCATGTATGATAGGTTCTGTGGTAAGACTTGCTGAGTACCTTGTACTCATGTTTGCTTAATAACTTTTGCAGAGGAGAACCCTGCCCCTGCTGATGGGTTCTACATAGACGTTGACGTCGACGAGTAGCTTGACACCCAGACGGTGATCTGGAACTTGTGAAGGGCCTTGTAGATAGTCAGGCTACACCAAGCCTGTTTTATTTTCTAAGTTGTCTGTACTCAGACATGTAGCTTCCGCTTGTGCTTGTATGACTGTATGACTTGAGTGTTGGGTCATGTGACCCCTACCTGTAAGAATATGTTATGTATGGCTCTTGGAGCCTTTTAAATAAAGTACCTTGAGTCATAGAGTTTTGTTGTGATGCAATGTTTTATTTGCACATATTGAGCATATTGCGTGTATGATTGAAATGCTTGGTATGTGTGGGATCCGACACCTAGTTGTTTTCCCCTTTGGTAGCCTATCTTACAGGGAAATGCCTCCTAGTGATTCCAATGAGCCTTGGTAGCTTGCTACTGCTCGGAACACGTAGGCTGGCCGGCATGTGTCCTTCTTCGTTCCTATGTCTGTCCCTTAGGGGAAATGTCACGCGTTGTTCCTTTAAGTCCATGTAGCTTGCTACGACTTGGGTTCATACGTTGATGACCGACACGTTCGTTGTTGGGTCATGGATGCCTGTCTCTGTAATTTAGTGCCACTTTTGGTTTATAACTAGCCATGTCGGCCCGGGTTCTCTGTCATATGGATGCTAGCGACACTGTCATATACGTGTGCCAAAATGCGCAAACGGTCCCGGGCCAGGTAAGGTGGCACCCGTGGGGTTACCGTGCGTGAGGCCGCAAAGTGATATGACGTGTTACAGCTAGATTGGTGTGACTTAGGATCGGGGTCCTGACAGCGTTGGCATCAGAGCTGGACTGCCTGTAGGTTTCTCAAGCCAAACTGGTCGATGTTGAGTCTAGAAAAATTCTTAGTTATATGTAGGGGAATTGATTGTGGAAGGGAACGTAAGGCTCTTTTTACTCCTTTACCTTATGCCCTTCTGATCTGAGTCTGTCTATTCTTTCTACGGGGATTTAGGACTAGGCCTCTTATCCTTACTAGGTTCACGTGTTACTAATCCGTAGACTCTTAGGATTGTTGGTTTCAAGCCTTAGTTCAGTTTCTATCCTTTGAGTATGATGATTATTGAACCGGAACCTTGATATGGAATTGTTGAGTGGCTATGCTATCATTTGTATGATGTCTCAAATCTTTGTTTGAGCATTTACAGTTGTTATGCTGCCCGATTTCTTCCAGAAACACTAATGCCTTTGCATTATTTCGTGTTTCAGATGTCTGGCCGCATCCCTCACCAAGTGGTTCGTTTGACTCGGTGCATTAATGTGCCCGGTCACACGGCCATGCTAGTCCGTGTGATGACTGAGACCGGTTATCGCTGGTATCCTGAATACACTGTGGAGGAACAGTATCGGGATTTCAATCAAAGTCAGTATTTCTGCACAGTCCGGATATACCCCTCATATCCCGGAGCAAATGATCCCATCCATTGGTCTTATGGACTCGGGATTACCATCGAGATGGCAGTACAGGATGCCGCTTATTCGATGATGACCATTCTCCGTGCTAGGCATGCCCTGTTGCTGAACACTGAGTTCTGTTACATGCCAGCTTCACTCCCCGGAGAGGAAGGCTACTACACTGGTCTGTATACTGATGCTGCTCATGAAGAGCCACTGCTTCAGACTACTGTTCAGATGTTGGAGGATAGGGACCGTGAGGTCCGTGCCCTCCGAATGGAGCTGTATAACACCCGAGCCGCTCACTGGACTACTTTGACACGGCTTGCACCTGCTGTGCATGCCGGATATCTGGACTTGCGGGATTTGTATCCTGTGCGGACTCGTCTGCCTGATCGCATGGATTGGCGTGACGTTGGCGGTATTACACCTCCACATGGGCGTCGGTTACCACCAGCATCGGGACCGAGACCACACCCATGCCCCTATGGTCCACAACCTTCGAGTGCTCGCGAGTTCCAAGATCCGTCTGTACCACTTCCAGGCTACGGTGGTAATCTTTACGAGGATTACTACGCGAATGTTTGAGCTAGTCCGTGGTAGTAGTAGTATTGTAGTAGTTGTATTTCCACAGTCCTGCGCGTCTTGTGGGATATGACTTAGTGTGTACTGAATTCGGGAGGTGTAGTTAAATAATGTATAGGAGCTTGGAATGCCTCTGATGGGATGTATCGTCTTTCACCGCAGTTGTACTTTAGCCTTGGCTTGTACTAAACTTTGTATGGTGTGTATGACCACTGGTGTATATATAGCAGTTCCTATATTACCATGTCGTACGGATGAACATCTCTGCATTCTGTGTCATCCATTACATTCTGCACTTCTATGTCAAATTTTTGCCATCCTTGTCTAAACCGTTGTTTTGTTTTTCCTAGGATGGTCAACACTCGCAACACTCCTGCTGCTCAGGAGCAGGGTGAGGCTAGTGGGGCTAGAGATGGGAATCTGCCCCAGCCACCCTCTTTGGCGGAAGTTATGCTTGAAGCAGAACGGAACAAGAGAGAGACTAACCGTCTGCTGGAACGCATAGAGCAAAACACTGGGTTCCGCTAGAGGAATGACGTGGTGTCAATCCACGATTTTATCAAGATGTGTCCACCAAAGTTCCATCACTCCACTGAACCTCTGGATGCTGATGACTGGCTACGTAGTATCACCCACAAGCTACACTCTGCCCGTGTGGCCGAAGCTGACAAGGTTATCTACGCCGCCTATCATCTTGAGGGCCCTGCCAGTCTTTGGTGGGAAAACTTTGAAGCTATGCGTCCTGCTGGCCAAGTCACTACCTGGGTTGAGTTTAGTGAGGCATTCCGTGAACATCACATTCCGGAAGGTCTCATGGATCGCAAGCGGGAGGAATTCTGCAATTTCACCCAGGGCCGTTTGACTGTGGATGGCTACAGTCGTGAGTTTGGTAATCGGGCACGCTATGCACCTGAGGAAGTATCCACCGATGCCAAGAAACAGGCGAGGTTCCGCAAGGGACTCAGCCCTGAACTTCGTCGTGGTCTACGTCTGCACGAGTGCACCTCCTTTCAGAAGTTGGTTAACAAGGCTATCAGTGCTGAGACAGGCCAGACCGACTTCGAGGCTACCCACAAGCATACTCGAGACCTTGGTTCCTCATCCGGCTCTGGCTCTCACAAGCGCCGTGTGTGGGTTCCTAACACTGCTCTGCCACCCAAGTATACACCGAGGCCATCCTATGAGGCGCCTCGCCCAACTCAACAGTTTGCACCTGCTAAGACCTATGGAGGTCCACCCTCCAATTTTGCTCCACGCACCACCACTGTGACATGTTTCAAGTGTGGAGAACCGGGACACTACATGCGTGATTGTCCCCAGAATCAGCCAGGAAAACCCGTTGGCCGTGGTAAGCCAACCGGCAAGGTGAACTATGTCAAGCCAATCCCCACTGCACGTGGTCATGTCAACTATGTTTCTGCCGAAGAAGCTTATGAGGATCCTAACGTCGTCCTTGGTACGCTTCTCGTAAACTGCCATCCAGCATCTGTTCTTTTCGATACTGGAGCATCCCATTCGTTCATATCTGAGAGCTATGCTCGATTGCACAACATGACTTTTTGTGACATGCCTACTTCCATGGTTATTCAAACTCCTGGTTCAAAGTGGCAAACCTCTAGGGTAAGCCATGGAAATGAAATCCTTGTCGATAGACTTGTTTTCCTTGCATCTTTAATCGCTCTCAAGTCCTCGGACATAAATATCATTTTGGGTATGGATTGGATGACAACCCATTACGCCAAAATTGATTGCTTTACTAGGACCGTTCAACTTACATATCCATCCGGCAAGATAGTCAATGTCTTGACTCGAATGGCTGAACGTCAGCTCTACTCTCTTAATGCCAGCCCTCGACCAGAACTCGAAGATATCCCGGTAGTCCGTGACTTTCCGGATGTTTTTCCAAAAGAACTGCCAGGAGTTCCACCTGACAGAGATGTCGAGTTCATGATAGATCTTATTCCTGGAACTGTCCCAATCTCTAGGAGACCTTATAAGATGGCACCACTAGAATTAGCTGAGCTAAAGAAACAACTCGATGAGTCCTTGCAAAAGGGTTTCATCCGTCCTAGTTCTTCCCCTTGGGCTTGCCCCGTCCTCTTTGTCAAGAAGAAGGATGGAACGGAGCGGATGGTTGTAGATTACCGACCTATCAATCTGGTCACCATAACGAATAAGTATCCGCTCCCCAGGATCAACGACCTGTATGATCAGCTCGCTGGATCCTCAGTCTTCTCTAAGATGGATTTGAGGTTGGGCTACCATCAAATCAAAATCAAGAACGGGGACATTCCTAAAACGGCTTTCGTTACTCGTTATGGCCAATATGAGTACACCGTCATGTCCTTCGGATTAACCAATGCCCCAGCTACCTTTTCTCGGTTAATGAATTCTATATTCATGGAGTATTTGGATAAATTCATCGTGGTATACCTCGATGATATACTCATTTTCTCCAAGAACAAGGAAGATCATGCCGAGCATTTAAGGCTGGTATTGACGAAACTTCGAGAGCACCGCCTTTATGCCAAATTCTCTAAATGTGAATTTTGGTTGCCAGAAGTAACCTATCTAGGTCATGTGATCTCTGACAAGGTTATTGCTGTCAATCCCGAGCGAGTTCAAGCCGTCCTTGATTGGACTCCTCCTGAATCGGTCAAGCAAGTTAGGAGTTTTCTTGGCTTAGCGAGCTATTGCCGACGTTTCGTCGAGAATTTCTCCAAGGTTGCTAAACCTCTAACCGAACTCCTCAAGAAAGATAAAAAGTTTGAGTGGACCCCACAGTGCGAGTCCAGTTTTCAGGAACTGAAAAGATGCCTGACCTCTGCACCTGTACTGGTACCACCAGACTTTTCCAAGGATTTTATAATCTATTGCGACGCCTCGCGACAAGGACTAGGTTGCATTCTCATGCAAGATCGTCAAGTGATTGCATACGCATCCCGACAGTTGCGTCCACATGAGGATAACTATCCTACTCATGATTTAGAGCTTGCAGCTGTAGTCCATGCACTCAAAACATGGCGACATTACCTCCTCGGTAATCGTTGTGAAATCTTCACCGATCACCAAAGTTTGAAGTATATCTTCACCCAACCGGATTTGAATCTCAGGCAAAGACGTTGGGTTGAGTTGCTCACCGACTACGACTTAGGAATCACTTACACTCCTGGAAAGGCCAATGTCATGGCTGATGCACTAAGTCGTAAGTCATATTGTAACAATTTAATGTTACAACAAAGTCAACCACTTCTCCACGAGGAATTTCGTAAGCTTAACCTTCACATTGTTCCTCGAGGATTCCTTTCCACCTTGGTGGCGAAACCTACCCTTATGGATCAAATCATAGCTGCCCAGAAGCGTGATAAAGGTGTATCACGACTCCAAGAAAACATTGCTAGCGGACTCGCTAAAAGTTTCTCTATGGATGATCGAGGTGTTGTTTTCTTTGAGAACCGTGTAGTGGTTCCCAAGAACCACCATCCGCGGCAATTAATTCTTAAGGAGGCTCATGAATCTCCTCTCACGATTCATCCCGGTAGTACCAAAATGTATCAAGACCTACGTCAAAGATTCTGGTGGACTAGGATGAAGAGAGAAATCGCTCAGTTCATTGCTAACTGCGACGTTTGTCGTCGAGTCAAAGCAGAGCATCAACGGCCTGCTGGCACCCTTCAACCTCTAGCTATTCCTGAATGGAAATGGGATAAAGTCGGTATGGACTTCATTACCGGGTTTCCCAGGTCCAGGAAAGGGAATAATGCTATCTTCGTCGTTATCGACCGCCTCTCTAAAGTAGCTCATTTCCTGCCTGTTCGGGAGAATATTACCGCTAGCCAGCTAGCAGACTTATATATCTCTCGAATAGTATCACTTCATGGTGTACCGTTGGAGATTAACTCAGACCGTGGAAGTCTTTTCACTTCCCGATTTTGGGAAAGTTTCCAGAATGCTATGGGAACTCATCTCTCTTTCAGTACTGCCTTCCATCCGCAATCAAGTGGTCAAGTGGAACGAGTCAATCAAATTCTGGAAGACATGCTACGAGCCTCTGTCATTTCTTTCGGTATGGAATGGGAAAAGTGTCTTCCATTTGCCGAATTCGCTTATAACAATAGTTATCAAGCCAGCTTGGGTAAAGCTCCCTTCGAAGTTCTATATGGACGAAGGTGTCGAACACCTCTTAACTGGTCAGAAACTGGCGAAAGACAATTCTTTGGCCCGGATATGATCCAGGAAGCAGAGGAACAAGTTCGCATCGTTCGTGAGAGATTGAAAACAGCCCAGTCTCGCCAAAAGAGCCAATATGATAGTCATCATAAGGCTGTGACTTTTGAAGTCGGCGATAAGGCTTACCTCCGGGTTACTCCTCTTAAGGGAACCCATCGCTTCGGTATCAAAGGCAAATTGGCCCCTCGTTACATCGGTCCTTTTCGCATTCTTGCCAAACGAGGAGAAGTTGCCTACCAATTGGAACTACCTCCGCACCTCTCCAGAGTTCATGATGTTTTCCACGTTTCTCAACTCACGCGTTGCTTCTCGGATCCTATCCGCGGAGTGGACCACGAAACGCTTGATCTCCAAGACAATCTCACATATCGAGAATACCCCGTTCGTATTCTTGATCAAACTGAGCGCACCACTCGACGCCACAATATCAAGTTTCTCAAGGTTCAATGGTCACATCATTCCGAGAGTGAAGCCACTTGGGAAAGGGAGGATTGTCTTCGACTTGAGTACCCCACCCTCTTTCCGGAGGAACCCGAATCTCGGGACGCGATTATTTTAAGTGGGGGTGAGTTGTCACATCCCTAGCTAGCACTTGCATTAGGACCTAACTAGAGTGTGCATCATGTTTACTTTCAAAGAAACTTGAAATGGGATTAACAGAAACCCCAGCACCCCCTCCCCTAACAACTAGGGTTTGCTAAAATATTTTCCAATGTACCCAAAATGCCCTTCAAAATGTTCATCATTTCTGCCTTGGTCTTAAACCTCTGCCAAAAATGGTGCACAATTTTCTAGGACAATCTAGGGTTTCGGATTAAATCATATGGTATTTGAATTTGGGCATTTAAATGCTATAAAATATTTTAAATGCTCAAATAATCATGAACTATAATGTTTCCTACTGTTCATATTATATACAGCAGGTATGACAAGTGTCATGAGTTATAAAAATGTTTAGGCATTTTTATTAAATGAACAAAGCTGCAAAAGAAATAAAACAGAAAGAAAAAAAATAGGAAGAACACTTACCTGGCGCCCACCCGGCCCACCTGCCGGCCCAGCCCAGCTGCCGCTCCAGCGAGCTGCTTGGCTCGGCCAGGTAGGCAGGCAGGTGCTTGACGGCGACCGCGCCGCGCGCCACGCAGCTGCCCGCCGCCTTGCTTCACCCCCTCGCCGTCCTGGAGGGATGGATCGAACGTCCATGACCTCCTCGACCCCCCAGACACCTCCGCCTCCCCCCAGTCCCTCTCCTCCGCTCTCCCCGCGCCATGGCCGATGCCGCCGTGATCGCACCGTCGTAGAAACCGCGTCCACCGTCGTCCCCGAGCTCCGCCGTGTTGTCCCTCGTCTCCGTCATCCTCGACTGCTTCGAACAGGCCGAGCCCCGAGCGGTCGCCCGCCCAGGAGACGCCCCCGACCTCTTCTTCCCCAACTCCGGCCGCGGAGATCCCCCTCGCCGTGCTGCTCAGCTCCGACCACCCCCGAGCTCGCTTCGGTGCTTGCTGCAACCGCCGTGAGCCTAGCTACCTCCTCCCCCTCTCCGTTGGCTCCCTCTTGCCCTGTAACACACTGCACGAAGCTCCACCGCACGCACCGCCGCCGTGCTCGTCGCCGGTGATGCTCCGGTGACCATTTGGTCACCGGCACCCGTCCAACGCACTCACCACAGCACGTAGATGCGAACGGTGCCACGCACGCATCGCCTAGGCCCCTGCAGCCGCTTCTCCACACACGCCCGACGCCGGTCGCCGCCGTCGAGCTCGTTGCCGTCGTCTCCGGCCACCCCAGGTCCGGCGACCACCTCCATCCGATGAGCAAGAGCAAGAGCTCTCCAACGCACCCAGCCGCAGCTCGAGCCGTGCACCGTAGACGTTTTCCGAAGCACGCCGCCGCATTTGGCCTCGCCGGCGGCTAAACGCCGGCGAGTTGGACCTGTTTTGACCACGGGTTTGACCCCCTGGGTCAATGACATGTGGGCCTTGCCCGCAAGTCAAACTTAGTTTAGTTGATAATTTAATATTAAATAGTTAATTAGTTTAGTCACTGACACGTGGGCCCTGGCCCCACTGACAGCTAATTAGTTTTAGTTAAACTCTAATTAACTTAGTTAATTAGCTGTGACACTAACATGAGGGACCCACTGGTCAGGTTTGACCTGGACTGGCCCTGTTGACTGGCTGACGTCAGCATGATGTCATGCTGACGCACTAAAGGTTTTTCTGGGATTTTTAGATTTAATAATAATTCAGGAAATTCCAGAAAATACCCAAAACTTCTAAAAAATCATATAAAATCAACCATAGCTCAGATGGAAAAGATTTATATATGAAAAATGATCAAAAAAATCCAATCTGTCTAGTGGCACTGGTTTCATGCATGTTTGAACAAGTTAACTTGCTGTTTATATCAAAAACATGATAATGCACTTATTTAAATAATAGTTTGGACTTCAATTTGAATCCTTGATTCAAATAGGTTCAAACCCTTCTGGTTTTAGTTGCATTAGCCAACACACATGCATCTTGCCATGTCATAAACATGCATCATATGATTGCATTTGCTTGTTAATGATTGTATCGTCGGTATTTCCTGTGTTAGGTCCTGCTCCCGAGGATACTGCTGCGTATCCAGTTGAAGAGCAGTACCCGACAACTACTTTGTCAGGCAAGCAATCATTGATCATTCCGATACAAACCCAATCTTCTCGCTCCTGCTCTCTTTTACTGCATTAAGGCAACAACGCGTGAACTGCTACTTGCTGCGGTAGTTGAACCCTATTCCCTTGCATGACCTGTCATTGCCACAGTAAATAGTTGAAACCCACTAGCATGTGTAGGAGTTGATTGAGCCATGTGATGTGTGATCCACCATGCTATTTACTTATGTTGCCTGCTATGCTTAGAGTTGTGTCTGGTCTGATTCATCTGGGTGATGGATCAGAGTGAAATGATCTTACCGATAAAGAGAGGGAAGTGTGGAATACGCTTGGTAAAGGTATCGATGAAAGGCCATGTAGGAGTACATGGTGGGTTGTTTCATTGGAATCGTCCATAGGACCCGAGATCTGTGTGTGTGATTCAAGTTACAGTTACTACCACACATTGGGCCCTGAAATATGACACCGCTCGACTTATTGACTGCCCTTGTACTCTGTCCAGGAGTTGCAACTAGTTTCTGGTGTTTATAGTTTACTGGAGGTCGTGCGCAGCGCTGACCCTCGGGGTGGGCTGTGATGCGACAGGTACGTGGCACGGTGTACCGGTTGCCCGTTTGGTGACTCGAGAACCCTGTACACATCGTTTGGGGCCGTGAGCGACACCCCGGCCGGATCTCCCCACGGATGGAACCCAAATAGGCGATAAACCTGGACGAGAGACTTGAGTGGTTGGTTAGGTCGTGGTCTACACCCACGTCGGCTTTCGCTTGAAGTCTGCCGAGCACATGTCGTGTTCAGACGCTAAGTGGTGAAAACATGTGTGAAGAGGTACACCCCTGCAGGGTTATCAAACTATTCGAATAGCCGTTGTTCGCGGTACGAACTACTTGGTTGCTCTTACAGTTCATAGACAAGTCGATGGATACTACTAAAAGCTTCAAGATAAGCGTGAGTGCCGTGGATGGCCCTTCCGTAGGATGATGGAAGAGGATCCTCGGTAGTGTATTGATGTGGTGATTAGAGGACTCGTGTTCGTAATAACATCTTGCAATCCGTTGAGAGTTGTAGTATAGATTAGCCAAGGTCAAAGCTGGCATTCTGCTATGAACTCCACTACCCCCCTTTGATAATGTTGCATGTATGATAGGTTATGTGGTAAGACTTGCTGAGTACCTTGTACTCATGTTTGCTTAATAACTGTTGCAGAGGAGAACCCTGCCCCTGCTGATGGGTTCTACATAGACGTTGACGTCGACGAGTAGCTTGACACCCAGACGGTGATCTGGAGCTTGTGAAGGGCCTTGTAGATAGTCAGGCTACACCAAGCCTGTTTTATTTTCTAAGTTGTCTGTACTCAGACATGTAGCTTCCGCTTGTGCTTGTATGACTGTATGACTTGAGTGTTGGGTCATGTGACCCCTACCTGTATGAATATGTTATGTATGGCTCTTGGAGCCTTTTAAATAAAGTACCTTGAGTCATAGAGTTCTGTTGTGATGCAATGTTGTATTTGCACATATTGAGCATATTGCGTGTATGATTGAAATGCTTGGTATGTGTGGGATCCGACACCTAGTTGTTTTCCTTTGGTAGCCTATCTTACAGGGAAATGCCTCCTAGTGATTCCAATGAGCCTTGGTAGCTTGCTACTGCTCGGAACACGTAGGCTAGCTGGCATGTGTCCTTCTTCGTTCCTGTGTCTGTCCCTTAGGGGAAATGTCACGCGTTGTTCCTTTAAGTCCATGTAGCTTGCTACGACTTGGGTTCATACGTTGATGACCGACACGTTCGTTGCTGGGTCATGGATGCCTGTCTCTGTAATTTAGTGCCACTTTTGGTTTATAACTAGCCATGTCGGCCCGGGTTCTCTGTCATATGGATGCTAGCGACACTGTCATATACGTGTGCCAAAATGCGCAAACGGTCCCGGGCCAGGTAAGGTGGCACCCGTGGGGTTACCGTGCGTGAGGCCGCAAAGTGATATGACGTGTTACAGCTAGATCGGTGTGACTTAGGATCGGGGTCCTGACATGTTGACTAAGAACATAGTTTGTTAGTTTTCAAGAAAGTTTATGCTTCATACTTTGCTATTGTAATCAATTGTTACTTGTTCATGAGAAGTCTTATGATATTATTTATTTATTGATGTTATAATAATGATCACGATGCTACGATGTCTGTATTTTGTTTTTATCGACACGTCTCTCTCCAAACATGTGGACATGATTCTTGATATCGGTTTTCTCTTGAGGACAAGCGAGGTCTAGGCTTGGGGGGAGTTGATACGTACATTTTGCATCATGTTTTCTTACAATTATTTTCAGTATTTTTATTCATTATAACAATTTGGGGAGTAATTCTATTGCATTTTCTCTAATAATTTGCAAGGTTTACACAAAGAGGGAGAATACCGGCAGCTGGAATTCTGGACCTAAACAAGCTATGTCAGAGATACCTATTTTGCACATCTCCACATACGCTGAAAAATTATGGAGAATTATTTTGGAATATATAATAATTAATGAGGAGAAGATCCATCGGAGGGGTCACCCAAGCGCCCACAAGGCACCAGGGTGCACCACCCCCTCCAGGTGCGTCCAGGTGCCTAGTGGGGGCCCGGGCCCACTTCCCATGACCATCTTCTGCTATAAAATCACATTTTCCCTAGAAAAAATAAGAGGAGGACTTTTGGGACAGACCACCGCCATCTCAAGGCGGAACTTGGGTAGGAGCACTTTTGCTCTTCGGCGGAGCGATTCTACCACGGATACTTCCCTCCGAGAAGAGGAAATTGAAGCCAGCATCATCACCAACAACCCTCTCATCATGGGAGGATCAATCTCCATCAACCTCTTCACTAGCACCATCTCATCTCAAACCCTAGTTCATCTCTTGTATTCAATCTTTGTATCGAAACCTCAGATTGGTACATGTGGGTTGCTAGTATTGTTGATTACATCTTGTAGTTGATGCAAGTTGGTTTATTTGGTGGAACATAATATGTTTGGATCCATTGTGATATTTATCACTCCTCTGATCTTGAACATGCATATGCTTTTTGAGTAGATACTTTTGTTCTTGAGGCCACGGGAGAAGTCATGTTGCAAGTAATCATGTGAACTTGATATTCGTCCGAAATTTTGATGATGTCTTTGTTGTGATTCCCTTAGTGGTGTTATGTGAACATCGACTACATGACACTTCACCATCTTTGGGCCTAAGGGAATGCATTGTGGAGTAGTTATTAGATGATGCGAGAGTGATAGAAACTTAAACCCTAGTTTATGCGACATTCCATAAGGGGTTGATGGGATCCAGATGTTTGATGCTATGGATAGATATTATCTTAATTCTTCTTTCGTAGTTGCAGATAATTTCGAAGGGGGGTAATCATAAGTGGGAGGCTTGTTCAAGTAAGAACAACACCCAAGCGCCAGTCCACCCATATATCAAATAATCGAAGTAGCAAACGCGAATCAAACCAACATGATGAAAGTGACCAGACGAAATTCTCGGGACTCCACAAGAACACTTTGCTTCTTATAAGAAACCGTTGCGGCATGTACTTTGTCACAAAAGGATTGGGCTACCCTGCTGCACTTATTGCTACTATTGCTACTTGTCACTTGTTACAAATTATCTTGCTATCAACCAACTTGTTACCCAAATTTCAGTGCCTGTTGAAATTACCTTGCTGGAAAAGGCTTGTCATTTCCTTCTGCTCCTCGTTGGGATCCACACTGTTACTTATCGAAAGGACTACGCTTAATACCCTATACTTGTGGGTCATCATATGCCAAGGATCTCCTAAAAAAGTTCAAGATGCAAGAAATCAAAGCTATGAAAACTCCCATACGTACTAGTGACATCTTGACTTGACAAAGGATGGCAACTGAGTTGACCAAAAGGTTTACAGATCTATGATTGGTTCATTATTATATCTTTGTGCCTCCCATCCCGATATTATGCTAAGTGTGTGCATGTGTACACAATATCAAGCAGCTCCAAAAGAATGTCATCTTAAGGCCGTTAAAAGGATGGTGAGATACTTAATTCATACACCAAACTTTGGAATTTGGTATCCTAAGGGGTCATATTTTGATTTTGTTGGCTATTCCGACTCAGACTATGCTAGTGACAAGGTTTATAGGAATTCCACTTCGGGTACTTGTCAATTTCTTGGTAGATCCGTTTTCTCTTGGTCCTCCAAGAAACAAAACTCGGTATCCTTATCCACTACCGAAGTTTAATACATTGCCGCTAGATCATGTTGTGCTCAATTACTTTGGATGACCCAAACTGTTAAAGATCATGATGCTACTGTGTTCGTATTTTGTTATTATCGACACCTCTCTCTCCAAACATGGGGACTTGATTCTCGATATCGGTTTTTGGTTGAGGACAAGCGAGGTCTAGGCTTGGGGGAGTTCATACGTACATTTTGCATCATGTTTTCTTACTATTATTTTTAGTGTTTTTATTCATTATAACACTTTGGGGACTATTTCTAATGCATTTTCTCTCATAATTTTCAAGGTTTACACAAAGAGGGAGAATATTAGCAGCCGGAATTGTTGAAGATTATGTGATATATGTGAAACATGTCCCATTGCTTTGTGACAATGAAAGTGCTATTAAGATTGCTCACAATCATGTGCAACATTCTCGAACTAAGCATATTGAAGTTTGTCATCATTTCATTCGTGACCATGTAGCTGAAGGAGGTATTAATCTTAAGCGTGTACGTATCGATAAGCAATTAGCGAATATATTCACGAAATCTCTTGATGAAATGATATTTTGCCGTTTGAGAGGTGAATTGAATATCATTGATGCCTCAAACTTGGAATATAGATTCCATTTGGATACATGCAAGGAATGAGGCTTTGTGACTAATCCTTGATATTTCTCTAATGATGATAATCATTTATCTTGGATATATATTTGCACCGTTGTATCTTATCAAACTCTTGTAGGTACTTGGACAAGCCTCACTCCATGAGATTGCATATCACTCACATCTTGAGCAATCTCTACAGCACCAAGTATCTATGCTTTGGTTGTTGAAATCAAGGAAGCATGAAACCACTCAACATATCCTTTGACAATATTTATATGATGAATTAAATCTTGTCAACTTGGATACACAAGTGTTATTCCTTTAAAACTAACCCATGTAGGAAGACGAACTTCAACTCCAAAGGATGCTCCCAACTCTTGATGGACCACATCAATCTTGTGCATTCAACATAAGTTCAACTACATGATCGAGATCAACACAAACCCAAGGTATGTCATTCCATCTTAGAGAAGCTTTACTCCATGTCATGAGCTAAAGCAACTCAACAAGATGTGAATACATCAAGACATTATATGAAAAATTGGCAACCCCATTTTGAGCTTAAACGATGAGTATGAACTATGATCAAGTGTTTTCACTTGACTCCTAAGTCAATATACTATAACATAGGTGACTATGTCACCGACCATCTCTAGATGAAGTTTTCTAGTGTTTCTATCTCTCATTTTGCATTTTCTTTGCATTGCTTCTTACTATTGTGTTTCCCTTCTTTTTAAAAAAAAACTTCATCTAGATTATCTTTGTTTCTATTTTTTGTGATTTGACATTTCCAACAAACTCATTGCAAATCTTTATGCAAAATCCTTGAAAATCCTTATGAAATTTCATTTGCAAAGTGAGCTGAGTTGGCAAAATATTTCTTCTCAAGTGAACTCGGTTCAACCGATTTCAGCCTATCAGCGAGACCACAATACAAGTTCTACATGTATGCAGTTGATCGGTTCAACTGAAACAGACTCACTCGGTCTCATCGATGAGCACCTTCAGTGCCTCTGCTATCTGGGAGTCACCGATTAAAACAAATCAGTGCCACCGATTTCACTGCTATGAATTTCTTTTGCCATCTTCTATTGTACATTTTCTTCAGGTCCACTCAATGATTCTTTTCCTCTATCTGCATCTTGAGCTGCATTCTTCCTGGTTTGTGTCTCTCTAGTACCATTCTCACCTGACTCATATCCCTGCAGGACCCTTCTTGGAAATGTAAGTCAAAGGGGGAGAGAGAGATCTCTTAAAGAGAGAGAGAGAGATTGAGAGCACATCAAAGCTTATCCTCACAAAAACCCTTCTCAGGAAGGAAGAGAGATGCAATGTTATAAGAGGAGATAAGTCACATGTCTTTAAGAGGGGAAAGGCATGTTAGTATTTGTTTCGAGATATTCTTATTGGATCATTTTTGCTCTAATAGACTTATTTATATTTGCTATGATTTTATCTCACCCTATCTTCTCCCATTATCTAATGATAGATTCAGGGTAGAAAGAGCCCATGTTTAAGGGGAGAAAAATCCTTAGCACTTATGGAAAATCATTAAGTCCTTGGGGACATGTTTATATCTGAACGAAGTACTCACTCGGTGATACTCACCTATTACATGTGATCCTAGTCTTGGTAATCTTGTGGATCTTGAAATCCTTCTTGTTCGGAGCCTTCTTGTGTTACTTAACCTTGTTTTCTCAAGTTTGCTTCTGCAAGAATCAGCTCAAAGACCATAAGGTAAGTATATGCATGACACTCATGTGCATGGTGATCTCTTGCCTTTGCACATATTGTTCGCAAGAGAGAACCATGTATATGAAGATTCACGTCACATTATTTTTGCTCTAATGCATGCGGCCAAGATACATGTAACTCATTACTTACTCTGTCATGTTGTGCATTCACATGTTGTTCAAATTCTATCATTATATGATTGCAAACATGTAGGGGGAGCTCATGCAAGTTACATGTTCTTCCAAAGCTTAAGTTGCTACCCTTTGAATTATTTACTTGAGGCTTTGCTGTATGTTGTCATCAATTACCAAAAAGGGGGAGATTGAAAGCACATGCGCTCCCTGGGTGATTTTGGTAACTAATGTCGACCTATCTCTTATTGGACTAATAGTTTTATCTAGTACATTTCATAAAAGTTCAACTGTGGCATGGCAAGGACAAGAGCATGTGGAACCCCTTCGAAATGCTAAGGACAAAGATTGGAAAAAGCTCAAGACTCTTCTTTTTATTTTAGTGATCCAAGATCACATTGAGTCCATAGGAAAGACAATACTATTAAAAGGGGATGAGGTGTTGCTTAATGATCTGGTTGCTCAAGTGCATAATGATCTGGTTGCTCAAGTGCTTAATGATATTGCTCCAAAACCCTCAACCACTTTCTCCATCCAAATATGTCCAAACCCTATTTCCAAACTCGGCCATACCAATATTTCCTACCCGGCGCCACCGAGTTCATTTGACATAGCCATTGCTAGAAACCCTAACAAATAGGTCCGACTAATATGGATCTCTGTCGGTGTACAAAAGAAGGGGCGCTCTTTCTTACCCCTTATTTGTGCACGGTCAGTTAGAGCCATGCCTGCAACCAGACATAACAAAGCAGTGGAGGGAAGCCAGAGACACAAAGTTACCGGAGCAACGCCAAGATAGTGGCACAAGAAGACCAAGCAAGAAGACAGGCTCTCCCCCGACAAGGACTCTTGCCGGGGTGGCCTGCATGCCCTCGACAAGAACCCTTGCCGGGGTGATTCCCCCAAATACCTCTGTCGCAGCCACCCTTGATCCTAGGAGCTCCAACGTCATCAACAACATTGGAACCAAGGCTTGGGAAGCGCCCACGTGATGGCATGCAGATCTTTGTGAAGACAAAGGTCTATGGCTCACGAGATGAGAACCAGACGACAAGGAAATCACAAGGCTCCTTGCCGAGGATGCCCACAAGTCCCCGACAAGGCTCCTCGACAAAGACACCCCAAAGCCCCGGCAAGCCTCTTGCCGAGGACCCTCACTAAAGCCCCGGCAAGCCTCTTGCCGAGGACGCTCACGGAGTTCCTGGCAAGACCCTTGCCGGGAACAGACACAAGACCACAGCAAGCCGTCGCCCCAGCTCAGCAGCCGACCCACTAACCCAAGCAGGTACCCACGTGGCGGTACGTGGTTCCTGGTCCAACTAGTCAAGCACCTGCGTGGTGGCATGCAGATCTTCATGAAGACCCTACCAGCACGCCACCTCTACTGCGTACCCCGCTGGACTGGACGCGTGTCGCAACTAGACGGAGAGGCCACAGATGGGGTGGGCCTCATTTCCGTCCCCAATAAAGCGAGTGGACACCTAAGTAGCGCATTTAATGCATCTTGTCCCGTAATGGCATGAGATAACCTTGTGCACTGTGCACCTTTCCACCTCATGTGTGCCACTGTGGCAGCCCCTTTGGACTATAAAAGGAGGCCCGCGGCATACTGGAGAAGGATTCGGACCCTGGAGAGCTAGACATGCATCGTAGCTAGTTCAAGAACTCAAGAACACTCGAATATACACCAAAGCAGGACTAGGGTATTACGCATTCTCGCGGCCCGAACCTGGGTAAACGATCCTGTACTGACTCTTAGAGCCGGTCTTTGCACAACCTCGCGCCCGCTAACCGTAGAAGGGATTCTAGTGATCCCATAGGTGTCGTCTCGTACCAACTTCTTTGGCGCACTGGGTAGGGGGCACAGTTGTGAAAATCCGGTCTAGCAGTTAGCGTAACAGTTCTTCATCGCTATGGCTCCCAAGAAGAAGACGATCGCGGCAATCTGTTTGTCTCGAGCCAAACGGCCCGTGCCGGCGCGGGCTGTCGACGGGGTGGTCGCGGATGGAAGTCGAGGCGCGACCCACGAACACCCGCATCGTTCCAGCAGCCGAAGCCTGGCGAGCGGCATCGTTCGTGCACGAGACGACGAGCCGCACGCCACCAAGTCCAAGAGCGGCCTCATACCACGTACGGGCGATGCGCCGACTTCCAAGACGCCCACTGCGGCGCCCACGGCGCGGTCCTCCCAGGTCGTGCGCTATGAGCAGCGTCGCCACGCTGAGTACCCCGGGCGCCGCCGCGGAAAGAGCCCTGAGCATCAGTCGCATGATGTAGAGGATCAACATGCTCGCCGAGGCGCTGGCGAAAACGGCGAGCAGCTGCAGGACCGTGAAAGAGCTCCTTCTAACATGGTTAGAAGTCGCAGTGTGTCCCGGCCGACACAGTTTTCATCGCCACTCACGCCGGCGGAGGCCTTAGCGTGCGCGTAGTTGCTCCTCGACTTCCCTCCTGCTGCGGAGAAGCTCGACGAGTGGAGAGCTACCATTCAGAGCCTCGTCGCCGTCACCAACAAAGCCGAACCACGGCCGGCGTGGCCCTCATGCCAACACTCTGTCAAGCCGCCACACGCCAACGGTGGAAGGACCGGAGCCGCCGCAGTCACGATGCATTCTACTCCTCCTCGCGAGCTACCATGAGCCTCGGTCCACCGGGATGACGCTTGTGATAATATATCCATAGCATCGTCTGACCCGCGGACCCACTGCGATCAGCTCCCAGTTCTTCAGGAGCGTGCCCACGAGGACGCTCGAACTACCATCAAGCGCCGACGCGAGGCGCGCCACCAGTTGGATAGGCAGGCAGTGCCCACTACAGACCACCTAGCACCAGGAGGCTCTGGAGGCTTACCTTACGAGGTAGGCTGTCCAGCCTTTACCCGCGAGCTGAGGCGTTTCCAATAGCCCACCCACCTCACCTTCAAGCCCGACATTGGCGAGAAGTACAATGGCAAGACTCAGCTGTCAGAGTTCCTCAGCATCTATACCATCGCGATACAGGCTGCTGGGGCACGTGATGACAAGGTGCTTGCCAATTATTTCCCGTTGGCACTTAAACCCAATGTCATGTCATGGTTGATGCACTTGCCAGTAGATTCTATTTCTACCTGGTCGGATTTGTTCCATGAGTTTGTTGGCGCCTTTACGGGAGGCCACCAGGCTCATGGCCAAGCAAGCGATTTGCACGTCATCCCCCGGAAGGAAGGTGAAAGCCTGCGCAAGTACATACAAAGGTTCAGCCAAGTGCAGTACAACATCTGAGGCTTTCATCCCGCCGCCATCATCAGCGCGTTCCATCAGAATGTGCGCAACCGCAAGATGCGTGTGGAGCAGGCGATGAATAAAGTCAAGGATGTGGCCGAACTCTACGTTCTGGCCGACAGCTGCGCTCGGGCTGAGGAGGGAAGGAAATACCCCGGCGAAGATGCCGGTGTGGAAACCGGTTCCTCGGATGAAGACGCCGTCGTCCCAATGAAAAAGGGCCGACACCGCAACAGGAAATGCAAGGGCAAGGCCATGCTTGCCATGGAGGGATCCGACGACGCTGGCGCCGCCAAGAAAACCAAGGCTGAAGACCCCGGCAAAGAAATCGCCGGGTGTGTCGCCTGCCGGGCCTTGGGGGTCGCCGACAAGCCAGGAAGCTCCGACAAGCAGTACTGCAAGATCCAGCGCACCAAAGGCCATGACCTCCAGAACTGTCGGCAAGTCGAGCAGCTCGCAGAGAAGCAAAAGGCTAAATATGAAAGGCGGGACAAGGAGAAAGGCCAAGATGGTGTTGAGGGATCCGGCAAGAAACGTGGCGGACAGCCTGGCCGCCACGGCAAAGATAACCAACAACAATGGCCCGGCCGTGGCCGTGACAATAAGCGAGAAGATGATGATCGTGATGAGGACGACGAGTCCGGCTAGCAAGAGTTCCAGAAAGCCACAGAGGCCATGTACGTCGACAGCGGTGCCTCCCTGCAAACCTCTCACCGCCAACTCAAACAGTGGGCGCGTGAGATCATAGCAGCGGAATCATCGTTCGATGCCCAGAAGCCGTTGAAGTGGTCCAACACTCCTATCATCCTTGACACCGAGGACCACCCTGATCGCACAACTGCGGTCGGGTGTTTGCCATTGTTAGTTTCACCAACAACTACTGCGGTAAGGTGACGAAGATGCTGGTTGATGGCGGGGCCGGTCTGAACTTGATCTCTCCCATCCTGATCAAAAGGCTGCAAATCCCTGATGGAGACCTCGTGGAGACGGGCACGTTTCAAGGGGTCAACCCATGAAGGAGTCAGCCCAAGGGTAAAGTCACGCTGCCCGTGAGATTCGGGGGCGAGCTAAACTACAGGACGAAGAGGATTGTTTTTTATGTTGCCGAGATCCCCTTGCCTTACAACGGGATCCTCAGCCGCCCCGCATTGGCCAAGTTCATGGCAGTGTCACATTACGCCTACAACACGCCGAAGATGCCTGGGCCGATATCCATGATCACCGTCCCCTCCGACAAGAAGGATGCGCTGATCTGCGCTGATCAGCATTATCGAGAGGCAGTTGCAGCAACTGCCGCCAAGGCACTTGCTCCTGCCACTGAAGCCCCGGGAGGGAAGAAGACCTGTAAAGCCTCTCGCGCCCACTTCGGCAAGCCCTCCTCTTCGGAGTGCGGTGCTCCCGTCGAGAACGCTCCAGAGAGCTCCACCGGCAAGAGCAAGAAATCCAGAGCTGTTCCACCAGAAACGAAGAAGGTGTCCGTCAAGGATGATGGCACGGGAGGGGCTTTCACCATAAGCTCGGCCCTTGATAGCAAATAGGAAGACACGCTCGTCACCTTCCTGCGGGCGAATGTCGACGTGTTTTCATGGCAAGAATCCGACATCCCGGCGTTCTCGGGGAGGTGATTGAGCACTATCTTGTTGTCTGCCATCATGCGCGACCCGTCAAGCAGAAGGTCGAAAAGCAAGTGAGGGAGTCCTGGATCGGGGGGTCCTCTTCTGACCGGACAAACTCCTGGTGGGCCGTACTGGTGGGCCATGAAGATTACTATAGAAGATCATCTCTCGTATCCAGATAGGACTCCTGAATTACTGTAAAGGCAAGTTTAGGCTCAGGTGTAGATTTTCCTTCCTCTGCAAGATGATATGTACAAACCCTAGGCCCCTCTGGTGTGTATATCAACCGGAGGGTTTAGTCCGTAGAGGCTAATAGAGAATCATTCAATCCTCATAGCCTGAAACTTAGGGTTTTAGCCTTTACGATCTTGAGGTATATCAACTCTTGTACACATACTCATCCATATTAATATAGCAGGAATTATGGTTTTACCTCAATCGAGAGGGCCTGAACATGGGTAAATATCGTGTCCCCTGCCTCCTGTTAACATCAATCCTCGGACACATAGTTCGGGACCCCCTACCCGAGATCCGCCGGTTTTGATACTGACGTTGGTGCTTTCATTGAGAGTTCCACTATGTTGTCGAAGGAAGGATTGATGGATCACGTCGTCAACTGCAACGGGGGCATCGAGGGGATTCCTCACGGCCAACTCTTCATGTTCAGCGGCATCACGCTTCGGGCCAACACTGAAGGCCACCTTGAGCAGATCGAGAGCTACGCCCCTGGCCATCATGTCAGATTCGGTAGCCTGAACTACGTTGCTGACGTCCGCGGAGACTTGATCTTTGCCGGATTCGAGCTAGCGGCAACCCCTTTCTGCCACCACGATGATCATGACTTAGCTCTGTCATCGGATCAGGAAATAGCACCTGCAACAGTTCCGGCCCTAGATCTAGAACGCATCGCGCCACCCGAAGATGGGAAGCTCAACTGCATCATGGGAGCCGCACACGGACCACCCAAAGATGGGAAGCTCAACTGCATCTAATTAGGCGCCTATCTCTGAATTCTGTGCTGGAGATATTTTCTAGCACTCACCACTTGGCGGCATGTTAAGGTCGTTGAGATCACTCTCCTTGGACGAGAACACAAAGCTGCACTATATCCGGTTCGAACTGGAGGCTGATGAATAGCCGCGTTCTACCCAGGGGGATGAAGAATTTCGTTCCCCACCCAACACCCACTTGGTAGCCACGGTTGAAGATCTAAGCGATCTACTCGACTACGCTTTAGAAGACTTTGACGGGATGGACCTCGAAGCTGAAGTGGATACAGATCAAAGCAGGCCCATAACAGGGCGGTGGAAAGCTACGTCTTCATACGACGTGTATATGGTGGACACACCCAAAGAGGTAGAAGGCAACGGTGAAAACAATCCGGTAAAAGATAGACCTGCCGAAGAACCTCCCAAGCGTTGGCGTCCAAAATGCCAAGAAAAATGTCATAAAGGAAAGGACAACAACACCGCAACTAATGACGGTGATATTCCGGAACAAGCCGAAGACCCCGCAGACCCAGTGTTAGAGTAGGAGGAGCGAGAGGATGGTGAATAGAGTCCGAAGCCGCAGCCCGATGACAGCGATGCCGAAGACGGTGACTACGAACCGATCTCCGAAGAAGAGGTTAGCCTGGATGACGACGAATATACCGTCCCAGAAGAACCCTCTGAACAAAAACGCTTCCATCGGCGGCTTATAGCCACTGCCCGGAGCTTAAAAAGTAGGAGAGATAGCTTCGAGCTGCACATGACACACTCAATGATAGATGGAATGAGGTGCTAGACGCCGAATAGAAACACGACTTTAATGTCCAAACCAAAGGCTATCCCAAGCGCAAGCTGCTGCCTGAATTCGACGATGAGGCTATTGCGCCCATCCCACCGAAATATAACACCACCGAGAAGCCGGACCGACCACCTCGCGGACGGGATAGAGTCGCTAGCAATGGCATAAACAAGCCCCCACCCAATAAAGGAAAGGAGGATGCATCCCAAGTCTGAAAGCATGATCTGCGCGAGGACCTAAACAAAAAAGCTAGCAAGAACAGGTCTATATTCGGACCCAGAGATCGAGCTCCCGCATGGGACGGCGGCTATCAAGCCAATCGCGCCAGTGACATACCAGTTTGGGGTCAATACCGAACACCACAACCATCGGACATACGCCACGATATATCAAGATACAGAGGAGCTTCACACCCTCTATGCTTTACTGATGACGTATTGGGTCATGATTTCCCAGAAGGATTTAAACCCGTGAACATCGAAGCATACGATGGAACGACGGATCCTGCCATCTGGATAGAAGATTTTATTCTGCACATTCACATGGCTCGATGAGATGATCTCCATGCCATCAAATATTTACCCATCAAGCTGAAAGGACCAGCTCGGCACTGGCTAAACAGTCTCCCAGAAAACTCCATTGGGAGTTGGGAAGAACTTGAGGACGCTTTTCGGGCCAATTTTCAAGGGACTTATGTCCGGCCCCCCGGACGCTAACGATTTAAGTCACATCATACAACAACCCGGGGAGTCAGCCCGCAAGCTTTGGAACCGGTTTCTCACTAAGAAGAACCAGATCGTCGATTGTCCGGACAACGAAGCCTTAGTGGCATTCAAGCATAGTATCCGGGATGAGTGGCTAGACAGACACCTTGGACAGGAAAAGTCGAGGACAATGGCAGCCCTAACTACACTCATGACTCGCTTTTGCGCGGGTGAGGATAGTTGGTTAGCTCGTAGTAGCACCAGTGATCCTGGGACATCTGAAGTCAGGGACAGTAATGGAAAGCCACGACGCAATAAAAACAAGCCTCGAAACTATCCTAGAAGCCCAGTTGATACACCGGTAAACGCCGGATTCAGCGGCTCCAGACCCGGTCAACGGAAGAAGCCATTTAAAGGCAACAAAGACGGTCCATAGAGTTTGGACACAATATTAGACAGGCCCTGCCAAATCCATGGCACCCCAGAAAAACGTGCCAAGCACACCAACCGTAACTGTTGGATTTTCAAGCAGGCCGGCAAGCTAAACGCCGAACACAAGGGGAAGGAGCCTCAGAGCGAAGAGGAGGATGAACGTCGCCAACCGAACATAGGGGGACAGAAGAAATTTCCACCTGAGGTCAAAACAGTGAACATAATATATGCCACTCATATCCCAAAGAGGGAGCACAAGCGCGCACTCCGAAACATCTTTGCCAAATGGGCCTGTCGCACCAAAATTCAACCCATGGTCAGCCTGTCCGATCACTTTCGATCGCAGGGATCATCCGACTATTATTCGGCATGGGGGTTTGGCTGCCTTAGTGCTCGACCCAATAATAGATGGATACCATCTAACCCGCGTCCTTATGGACAGCGGCAGTAGTCTCAATCTGATATATCGGGACACTGGCTCCAAGATGGGGATCGACCCATGAAGAATCAAGCCAAGCAGCACGACCTTTAATAGAGTGATACCGGGCGTTGAAGCTCGCTGCACAGGCTCCGTAACATTGGAGGTTGTATTCGGTTCTCCCGACAACTTTTGAAGCGAAGAACTGGTCTTCGACATAGCTCCATTCCAAAGTGGCTATCACGTCCTACTCAGAAGAACGGCCTTCGCCCGCTTTAATGCAGTCCTGCATTATGCCTATTTAAAGCTCAAGATGCCTGGACCACGTGGCATTATCACGGTCAATGGAAATATGGGGCGCTCTCTCCGTACGGAGGAAGATACTGCGGCCTTAGCAGCCGAAGTACAATGCGGCATATTCAAGCCAGATAATATATCAATAGCAGACACAGCTAAACGTGTCCGACACACGCCTCAGTGCGGCAGCTCAGATGAACCTGAGAAAGATTGACAGCTATGCCCCCATCGATCGCCGCACAAGGTGATAGCATATGGGCCTCGATTACATAATTATGCCCTAAAAATTCCTTGGGCGGCAATGAGGGGCACCCACATACAGTCCGTAGTTCGGCTAGACCCTATTCGAACTTTAAACATAACTTCTCTTGGTTCATTTTTTTTACTATATCTTCTCTTGGTTCATTAAAATGAACCAGACTTACATTGGCCACACTGGATTGACTTTTTCGTTTCCAGGTTTTATTTCTTTCTACAGATGGCCATCATACTCATACCTTCAAGGACACATTACAGAGGAGAATATGGCGCAGACGTGCAGCTGGGACCCGCACTAAGGTTTATTTTTAGATTAAGACCCTGTGTAAACCTTTTTCCTCTTTCTTGTTATATACCTTTTTGGCATGTAAAATGTCCAAAAAAGGTCGTCGGCATTATCTGTAAAGTTTGCAGCTTGCCGTACTATAGAGGGATATTAATAGAACAATTTTACTCATATCATATCCAGAGTTTTATTCACTCACCATGGAATGTTCTCTTCTCGCACCAGATTGCCATATGTGCCTTGTCAATAAAGGTCCATTACAAGGGGCTGTCTTCAGCCCTGGTCTATGTTGAAAAGACCGAACGCCTATAGGGAGTGTTCGGCATCCAGGATGTTTTCATTATATGCATCAGTTCCGAATCATGTCTTCGGTCAATAGTTGGGTTGCCCGGCTCCTGTGCTTACCCCTACGTTCCCGATTGTTCGGCTAGGATGTAAAGGGAGAACTACTGCGATAGTACTTCTGACTAGTCCGGTCAAGTACCTCAGTAGAGAAAGCCGAAAATAGACTGTCATGATAAGTGAGAACCTGGTCTGCAATCCGGTGACTTAGTGTTATACTACGATTGATAGAGATCTACACCGTGTTATACGAAGGGTTGGTTTTTTCGCACAGCCAAGTGAAATTGGATACTTCATCCGCACCAGGGGCTAGTACCTAGCCCCACTTGTCAAACTCCTACGACTAAGTGAAAGAAATAACGCTGCATAGTCTGATTGCCTGGTTCGCTCCGCATACACCTCCTATACGAACCAAGACGTTGGATAAAGAGTGTATTTGCATATGACCGAACACTCCAGTACTATGTACCTGGGGGCTGAAGCTGACGACTGGAAACTTTCAGATTTAAGGTAAACAGTCACACAGGAGTCAAAAAGACGCTGATATGATAAATAGCGCAATAGTTATATATACATCGGATTCATAAGCCTAGTCTTTACATCCGAGTACAATCATTCAAAGGCAACATCCTTCGAACACTGGCCTTCTACAAGGCGGGTGCCCTCGATGACGTCCTCTAAGTACTTCTCTGGCTTGTGGTGCTCCTTGCCTGCGGGTGGGCCAGCAGTGGCTATATGCACTGCGTTCATCTTTGCCCAGTGCACTTTGACGCGAGCGAAGGCCATCCGAGCACCTTCTATGGAGGCCGAATGTGTTAGTGCGTCGACCCACGGACTCGCCTCCATGAGCCGCTTCACCAATCCGAAGTAACTACTTGGGATTGGCTCAGCGGACCATAGCCGGACTATTAAGTCCTTCATGGCTAAACCCGCCATGTTGTGCAGCTCGACCAGCTGCTTCATCTGGTCGTTGAAGGGCATCGGATGTTTTGGCGCCTCAAACTGCGACCAAAAGAGCTTCTCCGTGTTGTTCCCCTCCAGGGCAAGGAAATACTGGGCGGCATCCGTGCTGCTCCTTCGAGGATCAGCAAACACGCCTGGAGAACTCCATAATCGTGTTAGCCCAATATACTTCCGCCCTCCGAAGATGCTTTGTAAGAGAAATATCTTACCAGATGCTATCTGTCGTGCCTGCTCGATCTCTTGACGAGCACTGCGCGCCTCACCTCGCGTGTCCTGGGCAGACTTTACTACCATAGACAGCTCAGTCGCCTGTTCCGAAGCCTTCTTCTCTGATGCCTCACACTTACGGATGGCATCTTGAAGCTCGACCTTGACTTCGGACACCCGAGACTTGTGCATCTCGCACTCCGCCTTTTCGGCCTCTAAACCGGCAGCCACTTTATTAGCAACCGCCTTGTTGGCCTTGGCCTCCACCTTGGCCCTGTCAACCTCGCCATTGAGGGCCTCGAGCTCAGCGGTGCCAACTATGTAGTACAGAATACAATGTTAGAGTTTGTACTCATAACTTAAGTCTTATTGACATTTAAATAGAAATCCGCATACCTTGTATTTCATCAAAATGCAGGTTGATGCAGTCAAGGTCCGCGTTGGCTACCTCGAGCTTCCAATTTAGTTTGGCGACCTCTGCGTCTCGTGGAGTCGCCGTAACTAAAGAAGCCTACACGATAGTTCAAACCTATAAATAAGCTACTATATGGATACTTCGTCCGATTCTTTTCAGAATCACACAAAGCATCAGGGGCTACTGGCGATATAGGTGCACTTAAAACAAATAAAATTTCTTAAAAGCATTACATGGCTTACCTCAAAGCCTATTAAAAGGCTGTTGAAGGCTGTCCACCCTTGACGAACTGAATCTTTTTCATCACCGCACCCATCACGGTGCGGTGTGCTTCAATGACGAGAGCACTTTGCAGTGCTCCCTCCATAGACTCCGGCGCCTCCGGATTCGCTCTGGGCGCCGCCGTATCCTCCTCCGCTAGAGGAGTCGGATCTTCAAACCGCGGAGCCGTGCTAGGCTCCGGGACGGTGTTCGGTGGGACCCCGGACTGTGCGGGCCCCACACCTTCGGTCTCCATGGGGGTCGTTTCCCCATGGTCAGCGGCGGCGGCCGTATTACCCTTGGCCGCCCTGTCTCCTGCCCCGCCCTCATCTCCTTGGGCGGAGAGAACCTGCTGGGACGACACTTTGGTGTCCCCGCCGATTACGGGCGATGAAGCCCGGACTGGCGGGTCACTCTCCGTCTCCCCATGCACCAGAGAGTTCCCCTCCGATGATGTATCATCGGGGTTTACGCCGGGATGGTTGTAGGACAGCAGGAGAAGAATACTAAGTAGGTATCATAAATACTAAATAAACAAAGGTGAAATAGCCAATCCGGACAAACTTATAATTCGGGCAGGGGTTTTACCCTGGGCTTCACCACGAAGTTGTGTTCAGACAAATCCGAACTATCTCCGAGCTTCAGCTTCCTCTTCCTCCAGGGCGCGGTCGTGCTCGTGTTAGCGACGGCCCACCTCTTCATCCCCCTGCGTTGCGTGGGAGGTACTTCTCCTTCCTCCTCTTCCTCCTCATCATCTTCCTCCGTCTCGTCGGAGGAAAGAATATGGAGGTCCTCGGGCTGCTTGCCCGCAGGATAGGGGCTGTTTCCAGCCCCCTTGCCCTTTGTCTTGTTGGGCTTCTTGGTCGGCGCCTTGTACGGCGATGGAACCAGCATTGCCGTCAATAGAGGCAATGCTGGGTCTTCGGGTAGAGGTGCCAGACACTTGATCCGGGTTGCCTTCTTCGTCCAAGCCTGTATATCACATAAAAAATTCAAACTCCTATTATCATTAATTAATAGGAAAGGACAATTGTTTGGCAGAGATCATAATTACCTCGGTGGCGGAAACTTCGGTACTGAAGCCCGCATCCTCGTTCTCTTTGGGCCATTCCTCCTAGCTCTTGAAGAGGTGCTTCCAGATCTCTTTGTGCGTGGAGCTGAAGAGATGCTTTAGCGGCTTGTCTCCTATTGGATCGAACTCCCATAGGGAGGAATCCTGGCTTTGGCAAGGGAGAACGAGCCGGGTCAGCATCACCTAGACCACGGAGAAGAGATGTGCCCCTTGGAGATCATGCCGGACACACGGCCCACGAGAGTCGTCACTTCAATGGGCGACCCCCAGTGCAGAACCTTTTTGGTCCTGGAGGTTAGCCTCTCTGGGGGTCTGGATCTGAAAGCAGGTTCCGCCGCCCAGTTGGTTTCGCAGGGCTCAGTGATATATAACCACTCCTAGTGCCATACTTTGTTCTTCTCCACGAACGAGCCCTTGGGCCAAGCTGCATTCGGGAGCTTACGAATCATAGCGCCCCGCACTCTATGTGTTCCCCGTTCACCACCTTTGGCTTCACGCTGAAGGTCTTAAGCCACAGGCTGAAGTGTGGGGGGACGCGAAGAAAAGCTTCACACATCACTATGAATGCGGATATGTGAAGGATTGAGTTCGGAGCTAGATCGTGGAAATCTAGCCCATAGAAAAACAAAAGACCCCGAACGAACGGGTGGAGTGGGAACCCTAGCCCCCTAACAAAATGAGAGGTGAATACTACCCTCTCGCCCGCCTTAGGGACAGGTGTCACCTGGCCCTTGGGGAGGACTCGGTGTGCGATGTCGTCGGCGAGATACCCCGCACTTCGTAGATCCTTCATGGTCTTTTCGTTGACCGTAGAAGCCTCCCACTTGCCTCTGTCACCGGATCCAGCCATTGCTGGGAAGGAGAGTAGTGGTCTAGGAACGAGGAGTTGTGGGCGCAGGAAATGAGAGTACGGGGGCAAGAGAGATTCGAGAGCTCGATCTTGAGGAAGGTGTGGGGCTGATGAAAGGGATTGGAGTCCTTTTATAACACTGCGAATACAGAGCGTCCCCCCACCTTAGCCATAAAACTTGCCGGTTCCCAAAGCGATCGTGCGTAATGCGCGGCGTGGGTGCTCACGTCACCATGATGAAAATCCCACAATAAGCGGGAACGACCTCTATTCTGACGGGACGTGTTAATGAGGATATGCCTCGAAATGTGAAACAAGGACCAAATAAAACGGTTCGATATGTTAGTGGGTTGGACGCGACGGTTCACCCAAAAGTTGTTAGTAAAGACACATTATTCATTTTCTTTAAAAGCCATTCCTTCGAGGCTAAGGGTTGTACTAATCTTGCAGAACCGAACACAATCCATCTATTTGCAGAAGATATATTCGGGAAGAGGAACCTGCCTTGGAATGCCGAAGACAATACAGAAGCCGAACTCATCATCATCGAAGACAGGTTCAGGGGCTACTGAGGGAGTCCTGGATCGGGGGGGTCCTCATATGGCCGGACAAACTCCTGGTGGCCGGACTGGTGGGCCAAGAAGATTACTATAGAAGATCATCTCTTGTATCCGAATAGGACTCCTGAATTCCTGTAAAGCAAGTTGGCTCGGGTGTAGATTTTCCTTCCTCTGCAAGATGATATGTACAAACCGTAGACTCCTCCGGTGTGTATATAAACCGGAGGGTTTAGTCCGTAGAGGCTAATAGAGAATCATTCACCCCATAGGCTGAAACTTAGGGTTTTAGCCTTTACGATCTCGAGGTAGATCAACTCTTGTACACATATTCATCCATATTAATATAGCAAGAAGTAGGGTTTTACCTCGACCGAGAGGGCCTGAACCTAGGTAAATATCGTGTCCCCTGCCTCCTGTTCACATCAATCCTCGGACGCATAGTTCGGGACCCCCTACCCGAGATCCGCCGGTTTTGACACCGATAGCAAGCTCTGGAGCGGAAAGTGTTCATCAAAGAAGAAACCAGGAAGTTAGAGGCGGCAGGCTTAGTGTGAGGAGTGCTCCATCCAACATGGTTGGCCAATCCGATGGTGGTGCGAAAGGCAAATGGGAAGTGGAGACTGTGTATTGATTACATAGACATCAATAAGGCTTGTCCAAAAGACCCTTTCCCGCTGTCGCGCATCGACCAGATTGTAGACTCCACGGCCGGATGTGACATGTTATCATTCCTCGATGCTTACTCAGGCTACCATCAAATCATCATGACAAGAGAAGATGACGAGAAGACAACATTCATCACCCCATGTGGTACGTATTGTTTCATACGGATGCCTTTCGGGTTGAAGAGTGCTGGCTCAACATTCGCAAGAGCAGTCCAAATTGGGTTTGAGACTCAGCTACATAGAAATATGGAAGCCTATATGGATGATACAATGGTTAAAACCAAGGACAAAGAAACACTCGTACAAGATTTAGAAGAGACGTTCGTGAATCTACGCAAGATCAACCTTAAGCTGAACCTGAGAAGTGTGTCTTCGGCGTTTCATCCGGCAAGCTTCTCGGTTTCTTCGTGTCATCGCGTGGAATTGAAGAGAATCCGGACAAGATCAAGGCCATCGAGCAGATTGAAGCACCCAGGAGATCAAGGATGTGCGTCGGCTTGCTGGCTGCATTGCCGCCATGAGCAGATTCATCTCCAAATCTGCCGAGCGCGCCCTCTCCTTTCTCAAGATTTTGAAAAGGCGGGCCCGATGGAGTGGACCCCAGAAGCCGAAGCAGCACTGCAAGATTTGAAGAAATACATCTCCTCTACACCGATATTCGTCGTGCCTAAACCACATGAGTCGTTGCTGCTGTATGTAGCGGCAACGAATCAAGTGGTCAGTGCTGCGCTAGTAGCCAAGAGGGAGATCAATGCGGAAGCAACAGCAACAACAGAACCTGATGCTGCTGGGGCCGAAGCGACGCAACCAAATGGAGTAGTGCAGAAGAAGAAGATGATGCAACACCCGGTTTACTTTGTCAGCTCCCTCTTGGAGGGGGCTAGGTCGACGTACTCCGGTGTGCAAAAATTGCTCTTCGACCTCCTTATGGCCTCGAGGAAGCTGCGTCGTTACTTCCAAGCACATGAAATTACCGTTGTAGCAGATATTGCATAACCCAGATGCGACTGGGAGGATTGTGGAGTGGGCCTTGGAGCTGTCAAGCGTCGGTTTGAAATTTGAAAGCACTTCGATGATTCAGAGTAGAGTCTTGGCGGAGTTCGTTGTAGAGTGGACCTCAACACCCGACGAAGAGATCCAGGAGACTACTCTCCCCGGCAAGGATACGAGTCGCGACTGGATTATGTACTTTGACGGGGCTTTCGCGACGCAAGGCGCCGGTGCTGGTGTGCTGCTTGTTGCACCCACCGGAAGCCCCTCAAGTATGTGGTCCAGATGCACTTCCCCAGGGAGATGTCAAACGAACAAAACTGCCGAGTACGAGGGACTGCTTGCTGGTCTCAGGATCGCGGCAGACCTCGGAATCAAAAAGCTCGTCGTCAGAGGTGATTCGCAGCGTGTCGTCAAGCAAGTGAACAAAGATTACTAGAGCCCATTGATGGAATCCTACATGGATGGAGTGAGGAAGCTGGAGGAGCGTTTTGACGGTATACAAGCAAAGCATGTCCCCCGAGCGAAGAACGACGTTGCCGACTTCTTGTCAAAATGTGCCGCCCTCAAACTACCTATGGAACCAGGTACCTTTATGCTTCGATTAATTCAGCCATCTGTTGAACCATCGACCGAGCAGAACAAGCGAAGGAAATCAGGCCCCGGCAAGCACTTTCCCACTGAGCCCCCAGGGGTGGCCGGCAAAGATGTTGCCGAGGACGCTGAGCATGCTGTGGGGCGACAGACTCCGGCAGGGCATCAAGCCCTGACCGTAGAGGCAGTCGCTCCCGTGGCAGAGAAAATGCCCTTGGTCCTTGCCGTCGAGCCCCAGGCTCCGGCATGGGCACAACATACTGTCCAATTCCTCCAAACTGGGGAGCTTCCTGAGGAGCAAGAAGAAGCGGAGAAAGTAGCCCGTCGGTCTGCCATGTACCAGTTCGTCGATGACGTCTTGTACAGAAAAAGGACGAACGGTGTGAAATTGAAGTGGATTCCCTGGGAGGAAGGGCTGGGGCTGTTGCAGAGATACACAGAGGCATATGTGGCTCCCACATAGGGTCGAGGGCCCTTGCTGGCAAGGCATTCCGGCAAGGTTTCTTCTGGCCCACTGCCCTCCAAGATACAACGGCACTAGTAACCTAGTGTGAAGCGTGTCAGTTCCATTTGAAGAAGCTTCATCAACCAACTCAAGCTCTCCAAACAATTCCTCTTTCCTGGCCATTCTCGGTTTGGGGGCTCGACATACTGCGCCCTTTTCCCCGTGCCGTCGGGGGCTTTGAGTACTTGTATATTGCAATCGACAACTTCCCAAAGTGGCCAGAGGTGGAAGCGGTGAGAAAGGTGACAGCGCAATCAGCCGTCAAGTTATTCAAAGCCTTGGTCTGCCGATTTGGGATACCAAACAGAGTCATCACCGACAACGGCACGCAGTTCTTAAGCTACTCCTTCATGCTGTATATTCAAGTTCTCGACGGCAAAGTCTGTTTTGCTTCTGTTGCGCATCCTCGAAGCAACGGTCAAGCGGAGAGAGCAAATGTTATGGTACTGCGAGGCCTCCGGACAAGAACTTCTGACAGACTGCACAAGTCCGGAAGACGCTGGATTGATGAACTGCCGGCGGTTCTTTGGTCAATCAAAACGACACCAAATCGAACCACCAGGCAGACACCTTTCTCCCTTGTTTACGGGGCAGAAGCTGTTTTCCCCACGGAACTCACATACGGGTCACCCCGAGTGCTCGCTTATGATGAGCTTGAGCAAGAGTAGCTACGCCAAGATGACACAACGCTCCTCGAGGAAGATCGTCTTCGGCAGTTGTGCGAGCAGCGCGCTGCCAGCAGGCCTTGCACCGCTATCATAGCCACAAGGTTCATGCCCGAAGTTTTGAGGAAGGCGACCTTGTTCTTCGGCACGTTCAGTCGGCCAAGGATTCCAACAAGTTGACGCCAAAGTGGGAAGGCCATTATCGGGTAATACGAGTCACCAGGCCTGGCGCACTCCGCCTGGAGACCAAAGATGGTATTCCAGTGAGTAACTCCTGTAACATCGAACATCTTCGCAAGTTTTACCCGTAAGGCGCGGTTGCCGGGCTTCCCAACAAACCACCCTTTTGTACAAGCCTTGCCGGCAAGGCATGTAACCCTCCGTACAAAGCCAGGCGCAGACCCTGAGCATAAATAAATGAAGCGCTGGCGCCCTAAGTTTTAGCATGCATGCTAGGTCGAGTCCCTTTCTCTGTTGGGGTTGATACCACTCGACGGCGGCTAACCCCTAGCATAGAAGTTGAGTTTACGTCTCTCTATTTCCTTTCTGTCCCCTTGTTCGCAGGATGCGTGGACATTTCTGCTAAGCTGTTTGGAAGAAAGAGAATGAGCCGACGCTCCAACCTCGGCAAAACTGAGGTTGCCGAGGGCTGCACGACCAAGGATCAAGCCACGACAAGACAAGGTTGCCGGGAGCTAAAGAACCAGATAAGTCTTTTATCCCCCGCTCCTTCCTTTCGTATGGAACTTGGACGTACGAGGCTTCGTTCGCTCTTATTCAATAATGCTCCCTTTTTCCCTGCGTCCAACAAGCTTTGTCTTGGACCGGGGCTCGGTACTAGTGTGATGGGAAGGGAGCAGACGAAGGGCCTAACCCTATTGTGCTCCTACTTTTGTCAAGGGCACGAATACAATTATGCAGCGGGGGAGGGACGACAAGGCTTGTTGTCGGGGCACGTTGTTTATCTTAAGATAACAAGGATCTGTTCCTTGGTGTGGCTCCTGCCCGCACACGACGAAACCCAGCAAACATCCTTCTCATCATTAATATGTTGTAAACAAGTACAATTCGTATGGAATGCATACATGAGCGAGGGGGTTAGAAGATTTAAATCTTACAAAGGCCAGTAGGCTTAAAAACTAAAATGAGATAAGATGCCCGTAATCCCTTTCTTGTCCCTCTCCTCGGGAAATGGAACAAGATGGCGAAGGGCAAAAGGAGCGCCTAGGCAAGGCGCTAGCAGCAAAAAGCACCAAGAGAACATCCCGGTGGCCGTCCCGAAGGAGGCTGACGATGATGGCACCGGGAGAAGAGCCGAAAGATGGGGCAGCAGGCCGGCAACGTGCGAATTGACGCCCGCGTACTCCGACATGACGACCGCCGCCCACCTTCTTCGCCTTCTCCGGCCTCCCAACGCCAACCGCCCAAGGAGGCGACCCCGAGAAGTTCGAGGGGCTAGCGGTGCAGATGATGGTGGTGCTGGCATCGCCTGGGGACGGCGTATCCACCGCCTAGTCGGACCCGTCATCCTCCCGCCCACTACCCTCGTCGTCCCTGTTGCTGTGCTCCCCATCGCTCTCGCTCGGGGAGGAATCTTCATCGTCAGTCGAGCTCTCCGCACAGCACCCTAGTCTGTGTCCCGAGCGCTCGAAGATCTTAACATAGAGCATATCGCTCTCCGCTAACCTGAAGCAGAGGACATGCCCCTTCGTCAAGCAATGGGTGCACGCGAAGGACTTCCACCCCCGGCGGAGGAGCATCACGTGAAGAGCGGGGAACTTGGTCTTCACCCACATGGCGCCATGGCAACAACCCTCCATGTGAAGCCTCAACCTTGGTGGCTGATCGACCTCCAACACCCTCGCGAACGCTTCGGGAAGACGGAGGCGACTGCGCGGCGGCTCGCGCAGTTGCAAGATGAACTCCAGTGTCGTGTCCCTGACATGGACGCGTGGGGAGGCATGAGGAGAAGATGGCGGAGATGGATACAGAGATGATGACGGCGCGGGTGTCGGATTCAGGGCTCCGCAAAACCCGTTAAGTTCGAACACAGGGGCGTGAACGAAGATCTCTCCCACTCACGTCTACCTAGCGCCTCGCTCTCGTCTCGGGGGAAGGATTCAAGCAAACAACGAACAAACACACAAGAGTTTTTCCTGGTTCGGGCCACTGCGAGGTGTAAGACCCTACTTCCTGCTTTGGTGGATTGGCTCCAGGTGAGCTAGAATATGAACTGGTACAAGGGTTCCTGAGCTCAGGGGGGCGAGCTCAGGAGGGTCAGGAGGCTAGTGTTCTTGATCCTTGTGCGGTGGTCAAGTGTGTGAGTCGATCCCTTTCTCAGTGGGAATCCTAGCTACTTATATAGGAGGCCACGGTCCTCATCCCTCGAAATGTTTAGGCGGAAAGGGATCCCACAACGGCCATTTTTGAGCGGGAACACAAGGACGTTGCTACCTTGACGAAAGCAGTCTTCGCCTGCAAAAGGATCAGGCGATGACGCAGTGGTGGGCTCGACGATGACATCCTCCTTGTCGTCCTTGCGGTCTTCGGTCTCGTTGCAGCAATGAGGAAACCTTTGCCCCGCTCCTCGAGAACTTGCGGCAGCGCTGTCCCCCATGCACCGAAATGGTAACTGCGCTGCTGGCTTGGCCTTGGATTCTCCGCCCCTCCGGAACGCCTTGCCGAGGCCGCTCCCGAGGAGGGCTGTCAGGACCACGATCCTAAGTCCAACCGATCTAGCTGTAACACGTCATATCACTTTGCGGCCTCACGCACGGTATCCCCACGGGTGCCACCTTACCTGGGCCGGGACCGTCTGCGCATTTTGGCACACGTATATGACAGTGTCGCTAGCATCCATATGACAGAGAACCCGGGCCGACATGGCTAGTTATAAACCAAAAGTGTCACTAAATTACAGAGACAGGCATCCATGACCCAGCAACGAACGTGTCGGTCATCAACGTAAGAACCCAAGTCGTAGCAAGCTACATGGACTTAAAGGAACAACGCGTGACATTTCCCCTAAGGGACAGACACATGAACGAAGAAGGACACATGCCGGCCAGCCTACGTGTTCCGAGCAGTAGCAAGCTACCAAGGCTCATTGGAAGCACTAGGAGACATTTCCTTGTAAGATAGGCTACCAAAGGAAAACAACTAGGTGTCGGATCCCACACATACCAAGCATTTCAATCATACACACAATATGCTCAATATGTGCAAATACAACATTGCATCACAACAGAACTCTATGACTCAAAGTACTTTATTTAAAAGGCTCCAAGAGCCATACATAGAATATCCATACAGGTTGGGGTCACATGACCCAACACTCAAGTCATACAGTCATACAAGCACAAGCGAAAGCTACATGTCTGAGTACAGACAACTTAGAAAATAAAACAGGCTTGGTGTAGCCTGACTATCTACAAGGCCCTTCACAAGTTCCAGATCTCCGTCTGGGTGACAAGCTACTCGTCGACGTCAATGTCTATGTAGAACCCATCAGAAGGGGCAGGGTTCTCCTCTGCAACAGTAATTAAGCAAACATGAGTACAAAGGTACTCATCAAGTCTTACAACAAAACCTATCATACATGCAACATTATCAACAGGGGGTAGTGGAGTTCATTGCAGAAAGCCAGCTTTGACTCTTGGCTAACCTATACTACAACTCTCAACAGATTGCAAGATTATACTACGTACACGAGTCCTCTACTCTCCACAACAATACTCCACCGAGGATTCTCTTCCGTTATCCCACGAAAGGGCCATCCACGGTACTCACACTTGTCTTGAGGCTTTTATTAGTATCCATCAACTTGTCTATGAACTGTAAGAGTAATCAAGTAGTCCGCACCGCGAACAACGGCTATTCGAATAGATTGGTAAAAATGCAGGGGTGTACTTCTTCACACATGTTTTCACCACTTAGCGTCTGCACACGACAAGTGCTCGGCAGACTTCAAGCGAAAGCCGACGTGGGTGTAGACCACGACCTAACCAACCACTCAAGTCTCTCGTCCAGGTTTATCGCCTATTTGGGTTCCATCCGTGGGGAGATCCGACCGGGGTGTCGCTCACGGCCCCAAACGATGTGTACAGGGTTCCCGAGTCACCAAACGGACAATCGGTACACCGTGCCACGTACCTGTCGCATCACAGCCCACCCTGAGGGTCAGCGCTGTCCACGACCACCAGTAAACTACAAACACCAGAATCTAGTTGCAACTCCTGGACAGAGAACATGGAAGTCAATAAGTCGAGCGGGGTCATATTTCAGGGCCCAATGTGTGGTAGTAACTGTAACTTGAACCACACATACAGATCTCGGGTCCTATGGACGGTTCCAATGAAACAACCCACCACGTACTCCTACATGGCCTTTCATCGATACCTTTACCAAACATGTTCCACAATTCCCTCTCTTTACCGGTATGATCACTCTGTTCCATCACCCAGATGGATCAGACCTGACACAACTCTAAGCATAGCAGGCAACATAAACAAATAGCATGGTGGAACACACATCACATGGCTCAATCAACTCCTACACATGCTACTGGGTTTCAACTATTTACTGTGGCAATGACAGGTCATGCAAGGGAATAGGGTTCAACTACCGCATCAAGTAGCAGTTCACACGCTGTTGCCTTAATGCAGTAAAAGAGAGCAGGAGCGAGAACATGGGTTTGTATCGGAATGATCAATGATTGCTTGCCTGACAAAGTAGTTGTCGGGTACTGCTCTTCAGCTGGATACGCAGGAGTATCCTCGGGAGCAGGACCTAACACGGAGAATATCGGCGATACAATCAATAAACAAACAAATGCAACAATATGATGCATGCTCATGATATGGCAAGATGCATGTGTTTTGGGCTAATGCAACTATAACCAGAAGGGTTTGAGCCCATTTGAATCAAAGATTCAAATTGAAACTCCGACTATTATTTAATTAAGGCGTTATCATGTTTTAATGTATACAGCAAGGTTAACTTGCTCAAACATGCATGAAACCAGTGCCATTGGAAAGATTGGATTTTTCTGATCAATTTTCATATATAAATCTTTTCCATCTGAGCTACTGTTGAATTTATATGATTTTTTGAAGTTTACAACATTTTCTGGAATTTCCTGAATTGTTTTTAAATCTAAAAATCCCAGAAAATCCTTTACTGCGTCAGCATGACATCATGCTGACGTCAGCCAGTCAACAGGGCGCCCAGGTCAAACCTGGGCAGTGGGTCCCTCATGTCAGTGACTCTGGTGCTAACTAAAAGAGCTTAACACTAAACTAAAGTAAACAGGGGCTAGGTCCCACATGTTTGTGACTCACTAGACTAATGACAGCAATTAGTGTTTAAAATAAAATCTAAACTAAGTTAGTCAACGAACGGCCCCACATGTCAGCGACACAGGGGGTCCAGGCGTGGTCAAACGGGTCAAAACCCACCGGCGGCTCGACGCCGGCGAGGCCAGACACGACAGCGGTGTTCGGATTTTTCCTACAGGCCACCGTTTGAGTCGCGGTTGGGCTCTACGGCGAGCTGGGACTCGTGCGCATCTAGTAGAGGCAACGGTAGGTGCTGGGGTGGCCGGAATCATCGGCGGCGAGCTTGAAGGCGGCGGCCGGAATTCGGGCGTCGATGATTACGACGTTACAGCGCACGGCAGGAGCAGGAGTTGGTTGCTACGGGTCCATGGTGATGTGCTGAGTGCGGTGATGCACTCGGACGCGAGTGGCAGTCGCTGTGTCCGCGGCGGCGCCATGGCCGGCGGCGAGGAGTGCTCGGCTCTGGTGGCTGATGCTGTTAGGGAACGAGACAGGCGACGGGGCATGGCGGAAACGGAACCGGGGCTCACCGCGGTTCTTCTGGTAATGTTGGCGAGGCAGGGGAGGCATGGGGTCCGGCGAATTCGTCGATGGCGTCCGGCGGCCGTGCGGAGAAGACGAGCTCGGAGACGAAGCCTCAAGGCGCCCGGGGTGCTGTGGTTCGGCATAGAGAAGCACGGCTGCAAGGCGGAGCTCGGGGGCTCGTCGGAGAGGCGAGGGGGACTCGGTGGATGCGGCGGCAGCGACGAGCTCCGCTCGGGCGGTGGGAGGGAGAGAGCCAGGGGAGGGGGAAGAGAGAGGGGAGCGGTCGAGAGGGTCGGGGGGGTTCTGCGTGGCATCGTACCGCTTCATCCAGGGGGCCGAGGAGGCCAGCCAGGCAGGCAGGAGGTGGCCGGCGCGTCGGCGGCGCTCGCCACCGAGCAGCTTCATGCGCTGGCGCGGCGAAAAAGACGGAGATGCCCCTGGTGGGCTGGGCCGGCTGGGCCAGACAGGTAAGTGGGCTCAGGTAAGTTGCTTTCCATCTTTTTTTCCTATTTACTTTTCTATTTCATTTCTTTTGCAACTTTGTGGAATTAATAAAAATGCCAAAACATTTTTATAGCTCATAAAACTAGTCATGCCCACTGCCTATAATATGAACAGCATGGAACATTTTAGTTTATGAATATTTGGGCACATAAAACATTTTATAGCATTTAAATGCACAAATGCAAATACCATATGATTTAATCCAGAGACCTTGGATGTCCTAGAAAATTGTGCACCATTTTTGGCAGAGGTTTAAGACCAAGGCAGAAATGATGAACATTTTTTAAGGGCATTTTGGGTACATTGGAAAAGATTTTATTAAACCCTAGTTGTTAGAAGAGGGGTGCTGGGGTTTCTGTCATTCCCATTTCAAGTTTCTTTGAAAAGTAAACATGATGCACACTCTAGCTAGTCCTAATGCAAGCACTAACTAGGGATGTGACAAGGTCTTAGCGTCGTTCTCCTCGCGAGGCCTCGCCCCTCGCGAGGGTCTTGAGCAGCTGGTTGAGTAGCTGGGCTGTACCAGGCCGCTTGTAGGAGCGCGTCGCGGCCCGCGGACAGGCAAGTCTAGGTACCCTGGTTCCCAGTACGCTGACAGTAGACCCCGGGCCCAAGGCACGCGCGGAGTTAGCTTTGGGGCGAAGCCTTAGGCGAGGACGAAGCGCCGCGGGCCCTAAAAGGCTAAGGGCCAGGCCGGCGCGTGATTTGTTGGATGGGACGTGGCGGCTCCACTTCCCACACAACCTTGGCGATCGTGCGACTTGACAACCCCTTGGCGCGGGTGACGAGGGAGTAATGGCTGCGACACCATTGGCTGGCGGTTGGGCTCCTCCGCCCTATAAATGTGGCTAGGGGCGGGAAGCCCACAGGCCATTTTCAAGCCAACACCGTCTTCTCCTTGCTTGTCCTTTGCTCTCCCTTCCCGTCGCAAGATCTTCATAGCTCCGCCGAGGAAACCATCTGCCGCGGAGAAGGGGAAGACCCCGAAGAATCCAGTCCCGCCGCCGGCGAAGATGGGTCGCGATCGTCCCGCAAGCATGCCGCCATGCCCGCAGCGTCTTCTCGAGGAGGCGGGCGCGGCCCTTTGAGCTCTGCTATGGTCGTCGGTAGGCAGCACCGGGCGTCCTCTCGTGGCGAAGGTGGTCGCGGCCGTGGAGGAAGAGGGGGCGCGCCAAGGTGCCTGCTGGTCGCGCACCCTCCGCGCCCACAGTTCCATTCCTTCGATGTCTTGTCGGAGTTCATGGTGTAGGCGGAGAAGCCCGGTGGCTCGTGGCTCAGGCTTCCCCGCTCATTTGGTGACGTGCTCCTGGCTAGAGGCCTTGGAGGCATATGGCTGCAGGCCAACGGTTGTTGCAGCGGCGCATCCTGGGTGGAGGTCGAGGTGGCTCCCTCGGGCGATGTGTTCTTGGAGCGTGGCTGGCAGTCGTTTGCCCGCGCGCGCCGGCTGCAGGGGAGGTGTGCACTCCACTTCAGGTATGATGGCGTCTCCACGCTGCTCGTCAGGGTCTTTTCAGAGGAAGGGAGGCGCCTTGGGAGCTGTCCCGAGGCTGACGACGAGGAGGGCGGAGATGTCCAGAGGAGCAGTTCTTCCTCCGAAAACGGCCTCAGGCCTAGGCGTCGTGAGGCCCCCCTCTGTGGCAGCAGCAGCTCCTCCAGCAGTGGCGGCCGCGACGAACCACCACGCCGCCAAGCCCGGTACGGCGTGGGGAGGGGATCACCGCGCCGCTGCGGCTCGATGAAGCCGGAGGAGCCGGAGGATTCCGACTGAGCGGGAGCGGCTTCTTCTTCTTCTCCCTTCTTTTCCTTCACGTTTTTTCTGCATCAAAGTTTCAAGTTGCCTTGAGGAGGCGTGTAATGGGTTGTGTTGTATGTAAGAAGCGGGAACTCGTCGTCATGCTTTTGTTGCTTGAATGAAGTCACTTAGCTTTTGTACGTCCTGCCATCCTGAGGCGGAGTCCTCCCGACTCTGGCGTCATTGGCCCCTTCGGGTCGTGAGGAGGTGGCTGGGTCCGACTCGTACAGACCCCGAGCGGGGGTCAATCGCTGAAATCTGCTGAGAGTGCCAAGCGTGGGTTAGAGCACCAAACCTTGAGCGGCTCGGTAGGTTGCGCGGGCTGAGCAGCCATGTGCCAGAGCCTGAGCAGGCTTGGGAAGGCGAGGTCACGGGGCAACGACGGACGAGGTCCGGTGATCGACCATGCCCCAGCCCCCACGCGCGAGGCGCGTGAAGGAGAGCGAGTGCCATAGCTGAACTTAAAGCCTATGAGAAAGATCCAAACACAAAACTCTCAATGAAACGCAAGAAGCGCGAGAAACACGAGAACTTCATAGCATAGGTAGAGGAAGGGCTGATAGCCAAGGAAGTAGAAAAGGCTGACAGCCGAACACCAAGCAAAAAGGGAAAAAGGTCGCGTCCGACCACTACACTATGTCTTCTTCCCAGCACGGAGCTAAGGACTGCCACTGGGGCATGGGTGGGAGCCCTGTCTTAGGGCCCGTAGGCAACGCATAGGAGACTCCGAGGCATGTACAACCCCAACTCGTTATTACGTGAGAGTGTCACAGGCGGAGACCTTCACGGGCATGGAGCCTTGACTATGGATAGAACCTCCTGAGGTGTTCGATGTTCCAGGAATTCTGGATAGGTATCCCATCCTGTGTCTCCAGGCGCACAGCACCAGGCCTACAGACACGGGCGATTCTGAATAGGCCCTCCCACATGGGCGAGAGCTTGTGCAGCCGTTCACGGGAGAGGACCCGCCTCAGGACCAAGTCACCAACTTCAAGTGTTCTTGTTCGGACGCTACGGCAGTGGTACCGCCGCAGCGCCTGCTGGTAACGCGCCGCCCTTAGGGCAGCCCGGCGGCGGCCCTCCTCGCCGATCACGAGGTCCATCCGCCAGGCGGCATCCTGGCATTCCTCATTGAAGTCCAAGACCCATGGGGAGCGATGCTTGACCTCGTGAGGGAGGACCACCTCCGCCCCATAGACGAGAAAGAAGGGAGTCTCCCCCATAGGTTTGCTGGAAGTAGGTCGGATTGACCACACCACGGACTGGAGTTCATCGATCCAGCCCCAGCCGCAAGCCTCGAGTCTTGAGGCCATGCAAGACTTCCGTGTTGGCACGCTCAGCCTGGCCGTTGCTCCTGGGGTGGGCCATTGAAGCATAGCAGATCTGTGTTCCAAGGTTAGCATAATATGACCTGAAGAGATTGCTTGTGAACTGCGAACCGTTATCCATGATGATGCGGTTGGGGACCCCGAATCGCCTCACGAGGCCTTGGATGAACTTGACGGCTGACCCGACTGGGATTACGCGAACAGGCTCCACTTCCACCCACTTGGTGAATTTGTCGATGGCGACGTACAGGAAGTGGTAGCCCCCTACGGCCCGAGGGAAAGGACCTAGGATGTCCAATCCCCAGACTGCGAAAGGCCAGGAGAGCGGAATCGTCTGGAGTCCTTGCGGCGGCTGGTGGATCTGCTTGGCATGAAACTGGCATGCCTCGCAGGCTCGCATGAGCTCCGTGGCGTCATTGAGCGTCGTGGGCCAATAGAAACCGCTACGGAATGCCTTTCCCACGAGGGTGCAGGACGATGAGTGATGGCCACCGTCCCCACCGTGGATATCATCTAGCAGCTCGCGCCCTTGCTTCCTTGAGATGCACCTTAGTGAGACGTCGTTGGGGCACCTCCTATAGAGTTCACCGTCTTGGATGCACTAGGCTGAGGCCTGTCGGACCACGCGTTCTGCGTCTTCTTCCTTGTCTGGTAGGGCATCGTGTTGCAGGTACATCTTGAGTTCCTAGGTCCAGCACCCCTCCTCAAGCTCCGCAGCGAGCAGTAGGCAGGCTCCGGACGGTGGTCCGCAGGGTGGGGCGCCGTCTGGAGGCGCTGTTGGTATCCCCTGCTGAGGGGAGGCCGGCTCGGATACTGATGGTGCTGCTGATGGCTTGAGTAGTCGCTCCTCAAAGACGCCTGGCCTTTGGGGCTCCGCTTGGAGGCTCACTTGGCGATGTCCTCCGCTTCTTTGTTGGTGCCTCGCGGCACGTGCTGCACTTCCAGCCCTTGGAACCGCTTCTCCATCCTACGCACTTCCTCCAGGTATGCCCCCATGTGGTCATTCTTGGGCTTGTACTTATTGTTGGAGAAATCCATGAGGAGTTGCGAATCGCCCCTGATGGTGAGACGCTTGACCCCTAGCGCAGCGGCGGCCTTGAGCCCGGCAATCAGGCCCTCGTACTCGGCAATGTTGTTAGAGACCTTCTCGCCCTGCTGGAAGTAGAGCTGCACAGCGTAGTACAACTTATCCTGGGTGGGGGATACCAGCACGACGCTAGCCCCCGCGCCGAGGCGTGAGAAGGCGCCGTCAAAGTACATCACCCATCCTTCTGGGGCTTCATCGCCGGGGGCCAGCGAATGGTCTTCGTTGGCCCCCTGCTCGGGTGCATCAGTCCATTCCGCCACAAAGTCTGCTAGAGCTGCTCCTTTGATCACCCGCGTGGTGCTGAATTCCAGCTGGAACGCTTGAAGCTCGATGTTCCACTCGGCGACCCTCCTGACGACATTTGGGCCCCGCAGCACCTTCTCGAGGGGGCACGATAACACGACCTTGATGGGGTGACCTTGGAAGTAGTGGCGCAGCTTCCTGGAGGCGACGAGGAGCGCCAGAAGTAGCTTCTGGGGCATCGGGTAGCGCGAACGCGCGTAGCCCAGTACTATGCTGATGAAGTATACCGGGTGCTCCATGAGGGTCGGCGCAGCAGGGTCCGCTGACACCTCTAGAGCCTCAGGAGCCTCTTGCTGAGCGGCGGGGCCCGTCGGTGCCCGTGGTCGAGTCTGCCTCTGAGGCCGTGTCAGGGGGCGGCGCGGGCCCTGAGGGTGTTGAGCCGCCTGGTGACCTTGGGATCTGGAGCTTTTCCTCGCGCTCCACGACCAGCGCTGCGCTGGCGGAATGAGGCGTTGCAGCGAGGTAGAGCGTCATGGGCTCCAGGGGTCGTGGTGCTACCATGACCGGCGAGCTGGTGAGGTACTTCTTGAGGTCCTGGAAAGCGGCGTCGGCTTCCGGAGTCCACTCAAAGAGCCCCTTCTTCTTCATGAGCTAGAAGAACGGGAGGGCGCTTTCCCCGAGCTTAGAGATGAAGCGCCCCAGGGATGTCACACACCCGGCGAGCTTTCGCATTTCCTTCAGGTTTGTGGGCGGCCTCATCTTCTCGATAGCCTTGATCTTCTCCGGGTTGGCCTCAATGCCTCGGTGCGAAACCAGGAACCCTAGCAACTTGCCGGAGGGTACGCCGAACACGAACTTCTTCGGGTTGAGGAAAAGCTTCACCTTGCGCAGGTTGTCGAATGTTTCTTCTAAGTCCTGGATGAGGGTCGTGGCCTATTTGGTCTTTACCACTATGTCGTCAATGTAGGCCTCCGCATTCCTCCCGAGCTGATGGCCGAGGGTGATGTGCATCATGTGCTGGAAGGTAGCGCCCGCATTCCTCAACCCGAAGGGCATGCAGGTGTAGCAGTAGACCCCGCATGGGGTCAGGAACGCCGCCTTCTCCACGTCTTCCACCGCCATCTTGATTTGGTGGTAGCCCGAAAATGCGTCAAGGAAGCAGAGCGGGTCGCACTCAGCCGTCGAATCCATGATTTGGTCGATGCGCGGAAGAGGGAAAGGGTCTTGAGGGCAGAACTTGTTGAGGCTCGTGAAGTCGACGCACATGCGTTCTTTGCCTCCTTTCTTCGGGACGATGACGGGGTTGGCCAGCCACTCTGGGTGCCGTACCTCCCGTACGACACCAGCTTCCTCCAGCTTCCTAACCTCATGGACAATGAAGGCCTGCTTCTCCGGGGCTTGTCTACGTGCCTTCTGCTTGATGGGGCGCGCATTGGGGCACACCGTGAGGTGATGATCAATGACATGCCTTGGCACCCCGTCCAAATCTGCGGTCTTCCAGGCGAACACGTCCTTGTTGGCTCTGAGGAAGCCAACCCGCGCCGCCTCTTGTTTTGGATCCATGCCCGTGCCGATGGTGAAGGTGGCTCCTGAGCCTTCTTCGTTGGCAGGCACTTGCTTCGTCTCAGCGGGGTCCTGAGAAAAGAGCTGCTTCTTCTTGGCAGGCGCGGCCTCCGGAGGCTCCGGAGCACCCTTCACCGTCTGGGGAGCTACGGCAGCGGCGGCCTTGTATGCTCGCCCGAGAACCTGAAGGGCGGCCCTGGGGTCCCCTTTGACGGTGGTGATGTAGCTGCTCCCGGGCATCTTGACGGCGTTGTAGCCCGGGTGAGTTGCCGCCATGAACTTTGCCAGGGCAGGGAAGCCGAGGACGGCGTTGTACGGTAGGCAGATGGGCGCGACGTCAAAACCGATGAGCTCAGTCAGGTAGTTAGCCGGTGTACCAAAGGTGACTGGGAGGCAGATCTGGCAGAGCGGGGCGGCCGAGCCCGCAGCCCCCGAGAAGGGCTTGGTGGGAAGGAGCTGCCTGTAGGATAGAGGCAGGTGACCGAAGGCTTCGGGAGAGAGGATGTTGTGGCCGGCGCCGCCGTCGATGAGGGTTCTTGTCACGGCCACCCCGCAGATGGTAGGCATGCATACCGTGGGGAGAGCGCCAGAGCCGGCCGCCTCGGGGGCGAGGTCGCTGGGGCTAAAGGTGATGGCGAGCCCCTGCCCGTCCTGCTCCCACAAGGCCTCTCGCGGCTGAGCAGCAGCTCCAAACTTCCGAAAGTGCGACTTGGCGTGCCGAGCAGACGTCGGTGCTTAGGACCCACCAAGGATGCAGGCGACCCCGCGGCAAGGCCGCCTCCCACAGCTGACGTCCCACAGCTCGCCGCTGCAGGCCGTCCGCGTGGTGCGGGTATCGGCGGGCGGCCGGTACTGGGCCCGCCGCCGCCCCACCAAGAGCGCGACCGGCGAGGCCACAGGAAGCAGGAGTGGCGGTGCAGGCCGTCCTCCAGTGGCCTGGCCGGTAGAAGCATCATAGAAGAAGGAGGAGGGGCGCACATTGGTGGCGCGGTCCACTGATGTTGCTGGGTCGGCGGGGGAGGAGCCAGCCCCCGCGTGGCTGTGGCTGGCTACAGCCATCGTAGAGGCACCGCACCGGAGAGGGGAAACGAGGTCGTCGGAGAGGTGAGATTTCGACACGCCCCCTACCTGGCGTGCCAAATGTCGGATTCAGGGCTCCGCAAAACCCGTTAAGTCCGAACACAGGGCCGTGAACGAATATCTCTCCCACTCACGTCTACCTAGCGCCTCACTCTCGTCTCGGTGGAAGGATTCAAGCAAACAACGAACAAACACACAAGAGTTTATCCAGGTTCGGGCCACCGCGAGGTGTAAGACCCTACTTCCTGCTTTGGTGGATTGGCTCCGGGTGAGCTAGAATATGAACTGGTACAAGGGTTCCTGAGCTCAGGGGGCTAGCTCAGGAGGGTCAGGAGGCTAGTGTTCTTGCTCCTTGTGCGGTGGTCAAGTGTGTGAGTCGATCCCTTTCTCAGTGGGAATCCTAGCTACTTATATAGGCGGCCATAGTCCTCTTCCCCCAAAATGTTTAGGCGGGAAGGGATCCCACAACGGCCATTTTTGAGCAGGAATACAAGGATGTTCCTACCCTGACAAAAGCAGTCTTCGCCTGCAAAAGGATCAGGTGATGACGCGGTGGTGGGCTCGACGATGACATCCTCCTTGTCGTCCTTGCGGTCTTCGGTCTCATTGCACCAATGAGGAAACCTTTGCCCCGCTCCTCGGGAACTTGCGGCTGCGCTGTCCCCCTTGCACAGAAACGCTAACTGCGCCGCTGGCACCCGCTGGCGCGGTGCATCACTGCTGACATCACTGCCTCCTCCTGAGGCAGGCTTGGCCTTGGATTGTCCGCCCCTCCGGAACGCCTTGCCGAGGCCGCTCCCGAGGAGGTCTTGGCATTGTTCTCCTCGCTAGGCCTGGCCCCTCGTGAGGGTCTTGAGCAGCTAGTCGAGTAGCTGGGTCGTACTAGGACGCTTGTAGGAGCGCGTCGCGGCCCGCAGACAGGCAAGTCTGGGTACCCTGGTTACCAGTACGCCGATAGCGGGTGTTCCCCGACCTCGTCCACCCCTGCCTCGACCGCCTCGCCGACCACGACCCCGGCCGGTGCCTCTACCTCCTACGTGGTCCTCGTCTTGGGCATCCGGCTCCTCTTTGACCGCCGCCGCCCTCTGACGGGAGGATGACCTGGTCACCTCTGCGGAGGCACGGCCACGGCCATGCCCTCTCGGCATATCTTAAGGAGAAAAGGGATCGAACTGGAAGAGGATGAGTGGGGGTGAGAGGCACCGTCCCTCTCCCCCCTCTCTTTATAGAAGGGCAACAACCCAAATCAACCAATCCAAACGCTGGAGGCACAAGAGAATAGGGCCAACCCGCTGCTCCAATCAGTAGTGCCCGACCCCCCACCCCAGCGTTAAAGCCCGCACCCTCTGCGTCTGCCGCCTGCCCTCCCAGATGGATGAGGGGCACGTGGAGAACAGATCGGGGATTCGGGTAGCACGTGGCACGACCATTATTTCGCACCCTGTGATCATGGGGCGACCCAAATCTGCCTAGTGAATGGGCCGCCCCCCGCAACTTCCTCTATTTTTTATGAGGAGGGTGCGAACTGTCTCTTTACTATTGGAACCACAAGATGATGCAAGCATGCTGCGGTCATCCCACGCATGACCCCCACGTCAGCGCAGATCGTGGGGAAGCGCAACCACCGAGGAGTTACTGCGGTAGAAAGAATCCAACCCTACTGCCCGCGCACCATTCTGGGCCTAGCCCAACAACGTGTTGCGCTTATGTATGGCCCAGGCCCGGGGGCTCCTGTCGGTGTACAAAAGAAGGGGCGCTCTTTCTTACCCCTTATTTGTGCATGGGCAGTCAGAGCCACGCCTGCAACCACACATAACAAAGCAGAGGAGGGAAGCCAGAGACACAAAGTTACCGGAGCAACGCCAAGACAGTGGCACAAGAAGACCAAGCAAGAAGACAGGCTCTCCCCCGACAAGGACTCTTGCCGGGGCGGCGTGCACGCCCCCGGCAAGAATCCTTTCAGGGGCGATTCACCCAAACGCCTCTGTCGCAGCCACCCTTGAGCCTAGGATCTCCAACACATCAAAAACATTGGAACCAAGGCTCGGGAAGCGCCCACGTGATGCCATGCAGATCTTTGTGAAGATAAAGGTCTATGGCTCACGAGATGAGAACCAGATGACAAGGAAATCACAAGGCAAGCTCCTTGCCGAGCATGCCCATAAGGCCTCGACAAGGCTCCTCACCAAAGACACCCCAAAACCTCGGCAAGCCTCTTGCCAAGGACGCTCACGAAAGCACTGGCAAGCCTCTTGCCGAGGACGCTCACGGAGGCCCCGGCAAGACCCTTGCCGGGAACAGACACAAGACCATGGCAAACCCTGCCGCCCCGTCGTCGCCCCAGCTCAGTGGCCGACCCACTAGCCTAAGCAGGTACCCACATGGTGGTACGTGGTTCCTGGTCCAGCTAGTCAAGCACTTGCGTGGTGGCATGCAGATCTTCATGAAGACCCTTCCACCACGCCACCTCAGCTGCCTGCCCCGCTGGCCTGGACGCGTGTCGCAACCAGATGGAGCAGCCACGGACAGGACGGGCCTCATTTCCGTCCCCGGTAAAGTGAGTGGACACCTAAGTAGCGCATTTAATGCATCTTGTACTGTAATGGCATGAGATAAGCTTGTGCACTATGCACCTTTCCACCTCCTGTGTGCCACTGTGGCAACCCCTTTGGACTATAAAAGGAGGCACGCGGTATACTGGAGAAGGATTCGGACCCTGGAGAGCTAGACATGCACCGTAGCTAGTTCAAGAACTTAAGAACACTAATATACACCAAAGCAGGACTAGGGTATTACACATTCTCGCGGCCCGAACATGGGTAAACGATCGTTGTACTGACTCTTAGACCCGCTCTTTGGACAACCTCGCGCCCACCAACCATAGGAGGGATGCCAGTGATCCCAAAGGTGTCGTTTCGCACTGACAATCTCAGGCTCACCAATATGGCCTTGCCAAAGCGATGTGATCAGTTGCATCCACTTCGGTCTCACCAAGTTTATGCAATCGGTCTCACCAAGTTGGCTTAACATATTCTCTGTTGCTTATTTCTTCACTTTGGTCCCACTGAGTTGATGAAATTGGCACCACCGAGATGATGTCTGCCCAAAGGCCTAGCACATCAGTCCCACAGAGTTGTTCTAGTTGGTCCCACCGAGATTCCTAACATTCATATTTTTGAACTGATCGGTTTCACCGAGTTTCACTATTTGGTCCCACCAAGATTGTTCAAATGTGTGTAGCAGTAGGATTTTGTTTGGGGACTATATATACCCCTCCACTGGCTTCTTCATTTGTGAGAGAGCCATCAGAACCTGCCTACACTTCCACCATTTATTTTCTGAGAGAGAACCATCTGCTCAAAGTGTTGAGATCAAGACATTCCATTCCTACCATTTGAATCTTGATTTCTCGCCTTCCCCAAGTTTCTTTCCACTCCAATTCTTCTTCCACCATATCCAAATCTCTGAGAAAGTGTTGAGTATTGGGGAGATTATCATTTGAAGCACAAGAGCAAGGAGTTCATCATCAACACACCGTCTATTACCTTTTGGAGAGTGGTGTCTCCTAGATTGGTTAGTGTCGCTTGGGAGCCTCCATCATGATGTGGAGTTCAACCATGAAGTTTCTAAGGTCAATGAGATTGCCTAATTCGTGAAGATCTACACAAGTGACGCAAGTCCTTCATGGACGATGCCCATCGTGGGATAGACAAGGTTGCTTCTTCGTGGACCATTCGTGGGTGGATCGCTATGGTTCTAATCACCCCGCCTCTAGACCCCTTTTCCCGATCTCTTCAAAGACCCTCGCGATGTTGGACGTCACATTGAGGCAAACATGGTGCCCCGACGGTCCATCTACAGATCCAGAGGATGTGCGCCCGCCAAGCTAGATCGCTATGATGCATGGTTAGACAGCAATGGCCACGCCTGAGACTAAGCCTATACCAGGCTCTCCGCCAACTACCATCGTGATACTACCCGGTCCTGAGGTCCAGCTCAACCAGTTTGTTTTACAGACAAGGTAATGGATTATAAGTTGCCCGAAGGGTTTAAACCCATCAGTATAGAATCATATTATGGCACAATGGATCCGACAGTATGGATCGAAGACTTCCTTCTCCATATCCACATGGCCAACGGGGATGACCTCCATGCCATCATATACTTGTCGCTCAAAATAAAGGGGCCAGTGAGACATTCGCTTAATAGCCTACCCCTCATTCTGTCATTAGCTAGGCAGCTCTGGAAGATGGCTTTCAAGCAAATTTCCACGGAACTTACGTCCGACCTCCCGACGCCGATGACCTCAGCAGTGTTACACAGCAGCCCAGCGAATCAGCCCATGAGTTCTAGAATTCGTTCCTCACTAAAAAGAACCAGTTCATTGTAAGATTTAGGGTTCCGCAAACCCTAGAGAGGTTCGAACTCTGTGGTGCGCACGAAGAACACTCTCTCCCCAGCGCGCTCGCCCTATGATTCCATGGCCAAGCTCGATGAACTCAAGGAACAAGAGACACAGGGGTTTATACTGGTTCGGGCCACCTTGCGATGTAATACCCTACTCCAGTGTGTGTGGTGGATTGCCTCATGGGGCTGAGGATGAACTAGTACAGTAGATAAACAGCCTCCGGAGGAGAGGTGTTCTAGGGCTCAGATGAGCTTGTGGTTTGGTCAGGGTGGAATGGATTCGATCCCTTCTACAGTTGGATTAGCTCCCGATCAGATCAGGTCCGGATGAGCTGCTCCTCTATGGTGGTCGCTAGGTCCTATTTATAGTGGCCTTGGTCCTCTTCCTAAATATCGGTGGGAAGGGATCCCACAATGGCCAAATTTGAAGGGGAATAGCTAGTACAAGCTATCCTGGTAAAAGTGGACTTTGCCTGCCGAAGGCTTTGGTGGTAACACCGCGCCGGGCTCCACGATGACATCAATCCTGCCGTCCTGATGGCGCTTGGTCTTGTTGCACTGATATGGAAACCTTTTCTTGATTCCTCGGGACTCCGCGCCTGCGCTTGCCCCCTTAGCACCAAAGGGGAAACTAGTACACTGCGCCCACGGGCGCCCGCCTGGCCTTGGTCGTCATGGCTCACGTCACGTGAACCTCACGAGGTGCACCTTGCATAGATATCTCCGCTCCTCGGGAGCCAGCCTAAAGAGGCCGCCCCAAGGAGGTCTTGCTGTCATCTGCCTCACGAGGTTTGGCCCCTCACTAGGGTCTTAAGCTGTGGTTGCTGAAGTTGGGCCGTACCAGGCTGCCAATGGAGCCACGCCACGGGCCGCAGGCAGGCAAGTCTACGTACCCCCGTTCCTAGGACGCTTACAGTGGTCCCCTGGCCAAAGGCGCGCTCTAACTTGGCTTCGGGGCAAAGCCAAGGGGCAAGTGTAAAGCACCACGGGCCCCAATCGCCTGCGCCCTTGGTCGATGCATGGCGACTGATTGGACGTGGGCGTCTTCGCTTCTGCACGCTGCCTCGGTAACTGCCCGACTTCACGAGACCCTGCTGCATGCATATAACAGACGATCATTATGTGAGATCATGGAGGCCGGCTGTTGGCCTCCTCCTGTCTATAAATGAGGAGATGGCGAAGCCCCCGTTGCTCATCTCCTTCTTCTTGACGCCTGCCCTTTCTTCTTCCTCCCCACTTTGCCTTTTCACCGCAGCCTCCATGGCGCCAATGAAGAGATTCTCCACCGCAGAGAAGGGGAAAGCTCGCCAGGAGGGGTCTGACTTGTCGTCACTCAAGAAAGGGTGTGGGTCGTCCTCGTAAGCATGTTGCTACCCCTGCAGTGGTGCTTGAGAGTCGTGGGCGCACTCTTTCCGGGACCAACGCAATCCTAGGCGGCCGTGATGGCACCTCTTCTCGTGGCAGAGACCGCCCTCGGCGAGGCAGCCCCCTGTCATGGAAAGCCACGCCGTGGTTGCCCGGCCTCCACGGCCACGATTCCAATCGTTAGAGGTGCTCCCGGAGTTTGTTGTGCGGTCGGAGAGTCCGGCCAGCGCCTGGCTCCAGCTGCCGTGCTCCATCGCCTGCGAGCTACAGGGTGGGCGTCTTGATGGCCTCTGGTTGCAGGCTGATGGTTGCTGCAGCAAGGCCTCGTGGGTCGTGGTGGAGGTCTCTGCTGCCGGGAACGTGGCCCTGGCCTACGGCTGGCAGACGTTCGCCCGCGCGCACGGTTTGGGCAGGCGATGCACCCTCCACTTCAAGTACGATGGTGCCACGACCCTCTTCGTGAGGGTGTTTGGGGCAGATGGTTGCCGTGCGGAGTGCTGCCCCGAAGACAGCAGCGCCGACAATGGGCTCGACCTTGGCGACAGTTGTGACGAGGCTGAGGGCGTACTTGCCCTTGGCGACGACCGTGGCTCGTCCAGCGGCGGCGGCTCCTCTGGCAGCGAGAGCACCAGCAGTGGCGGCTATGACCAACCAGCTCGCCGTCCGGCTCGCTTCGTGGACGGCGACGGGTCATCCCATCGCCACGCGTCGGTGAAGCGTGAGGAGGGCTCAGACTGAGATGAGTCCGGTGGGGACTTGGAGCCTGCTTTTGTTTAGCCTATCCTTTCTTACTGCATTTTAAAAAAGGTAGATAGCCCCCCTGGGGCGTGTAATGAACTGTGACGCTTATGATGCTATGTTATGTTTATTGCTCTTGTGCTATGTTATGATATTCATGCTCCTTGTGAGTGTAGAGGGATAACTTAGCTTGGCATGCTTAAGGGTGGCCTCTTGCCTCGTGAGGATGCGCCATCTGGTATCTGGGGAGGCCTCCTTGCTGTCGACTCGGGAGCCGCTGGCCTTGGGAGGTATCATAAAGCTGTAAAATTTGTTAGGGAATCCGCCGAGTACCATGTTCCTCCTTGCGCAAGCCCTCGGGCGTGGGCTAATCATGGCTTAATCCACCGCTACGCGGTACCCGGGCGGCATGGAATCGAGGGGGGTGCGCCAATCACGAGCTCATTTGTGGGCGCCTCGCGAAGATCAGGGAAGCCGAAGCTCTTGGGCGATAGGGCTTTGGCGAGGTGTTCCCGCGGCGTGGGTTGGCCTAGCGCGCGGACAGGAACACACCTGCCTAGCCACCGCACGAGGCGTGCGAGGGAGGGCGTCAAGCAACTACCGTCTTCCCTGATGCAAAAAAGGGGCGAACAAAGTAGAAGAGGGAAAACTCAACTGAGCAATCGAAAAACACTAGAACTCCAAATTCATTAAAAGATCGCAACCCGATATAGAAAGCAAATGATGTCAGGACCGCGATCCTAAGTCACACCGATCTAGCTGTAACACGTCATATCACTTTGCGGCCTCACGCACGGTAACCCCATGGGTGGCACCTTACCTGGCCCGGGACCGTTTGCGCATTTTGGCACACGTATATGACAGTGTCGCTAGCATCCATATGACAGAGAACCCGGGCCGACATGGCTAGTTATAAACCAAAAGTGGCACTAAATTACAGAGACAGGCATCCATGACCCAGCAACGAACGTGTCGGTCATCAACGTATGAACCCAAGTCGTAGCAAGCTACATGGACTTAAAGGAACAACGCGTGACATTTCCCCTAAGGGACAGACACAGGAACGAAGAAGGACACATGCCGGCCAGCCTACGTGTTCCGAGCAGTAGCAAGCTACCAAGGCTCATTGGAGACACTAGGAGGCATTTCCCTGTAAGATAGGCTACCAAAGGAAAACAACTAGGTGTCGGATCCCACACATACCAAGCATTTCAATCATACACGCAATATGCTCAATATGTGCAAATACAACATTGCATCACAACAGAACTCTATGACTCAAAGTACTTTATTTAAAAGGCTCCAAGAGCCATACATAACATATCCATACAAGTAGGGGTCACATGACCCAACACTCAAGTCATATAGTCATACAAGCACAAGCGGAAGCTACATGTCTGAGTACAGACAACTTAGAAAATAAAACAGGCTTGGTGTAGCCTGACTATCTACAAGGCCCTTCACAAGCTCCAGATCTCCGTCTGGGTGTCAAGCTACTCGTCGACGTCAACGTCTATGTAGAACCCATCAGCAGGGGCAGGGTTCTCCTCTACAACAGTTATTAAGCAAAAATGAGTACAAAGGTACTCATCAAGTCTTACCACAGAACCTATTATACATGCAACATTATCAAAGGGGGGTAGTGGAGTTCATAGCAGAATGCCAGCTTTGACCTTGGCTAACCTATACTACAACTCTCAACAGATTGCAAGATGTTATTATGAACACGAGTCCTCTACTCACCACATCAATACACTACCGAGGATCCTCTTCCGTCATCCTACGGAAGGGCCATCCACGGCACTCACACTTATCTTGAGGCTTTTAGTAGTATCCATCAACTTGTCTATGAACTGTAAGAGTAAGCAAGTAGTCCGTACCGCGAACAACGGCTATTCGAATAGTTTGATAACCCTGCAGGGGTGTACTTCTTCACACACGCTTTCACCACTTATCGCCGTTTACTCGGCGTGTACTCGGCAACCTTCAAGCGGAAGCCCAGCGGGGGTGTTGGCCACGACCTGACTAACTACTCAAGTCTCTCGTCCAGGTTTATCGCCTATTTGGGTTCCATCCGTGGGGAGATCCGGCCGGGGTGTCGCTCACGGCCCCAAACGATGTGTACAGGGTTCCCGAGTCACCAAACGGGCAACCGGTACACCGTGCCACGTACCTGTCGCATCACAACCCACCCCGAGGGTCAGCGTTGTGCACGACCTCCAGTAAGCTATAAACACCAGAAACTAGTTGCAACTCCTGGACAGAGATCAAGGGTAATTAATAAGCCGAGAGGGTCAATTAAGGATCCCAATGTGTGGTAGTAGCTGTAACTTGAACCACACATACAGATCTCGGGTCCTATGGACGATTCTAATGAAACAACCCACCATGTACTCCTACATGGCCTTTCATCGATACCTTTACCAAGCGTATTCCACACTTCCTTCTCTTTATCAGTATGATCATGTCACTCTGATCCATCACCCAGATGAACCAGACCAGACACAACTCTAAGCATAGCAGGCAACATAAACAAATAGCATGGTGGATCACACATCACATGGCTCAATCAACTCCTACACATGCTAGTGGGTTTCAACTATTTACTGTGGCAATGACAGGTCATGCAAGGGATAGGGTTCAACTACCGCAGCAAGTAGCAGTTCACATGTTGTTTCCTTAATGTAGTAAAAGAGAGCAGGAGCGAGAAGATTGGGTTTGTATCGGAATGATCAATTATTGCTTGCCTGAGAAGGTAGTTGTCGGGTACTGCTCTTCAACTGGATACGCAGCAGTATCCTCGGGAGTAGGACCTAACACAGAGAATACCGGCGATACAATCATTAACAAACAAATGCAACAATGTGATGCATGCTCATGACATGGCAAGATGCATGTGTGTTGGCTAATGCAACTAAAACCAGAAGGGTTTGAACCTATTTGAATCAAAGATTCAAATTGGAGTTCAAACTATTATTTAAATAAGTGCATTATCATGTTTTTGATGTATACAGCAAGTTAACTTGTTCAAACATGCATGAAACCAGTGCCATTGGAAAGATTGGATTTTTCTGATTATTTTTCATATATAAATCTTTTCCATCTGAGCTATGGTTGATTTTATATGATTTTTAGAAGTTCAGGGTATTTTCTGGAATTTCCTGAATTGTTTTTAATCTAAAAAATCCCAGAAAAACCTTTACTGCGTCAGCATGACATCATGCTGACGTCAGTCAGTCAACAGGAGCTAGTCCAAGTCAAACATGACATGTGGGCCCTGCATGTCAGTGTCACAGCTAATTAACTAAGTTAATTAGAGTTAAACTAAAACTAATTAGCTGTCAGTGGGGCCTGGGCCCACGGGTCAGTGACTAAACTAATTAACTAATTAAATTAACAGAAACTTAATTAAACTAACTAATTAGCAAAAGGTGGCCCACACATCAGTGACCCAGGGGTAGTCAACCCCCTGGTCAAACAGGTCAAACCCGCCGGCGACGTGACGTCGGCGAGGCCAAGTACGGCGGCGTGCTTCGGAAATCGTCTACGGGGCACGACTCGAGCTGCGGCTAGGCGCGTTGGAAAGCTCTTGCCCTTGCGCGTCGGATGGTGGTGGTCGCCGGACCTGGGGTGGCCGGAGACGACGGCAACAAGCTCGACGGCGGCGACCGGCGTCGGGCGTGTGTGGAGATGCGGCTGTAGGGGCCTAGGCGATGCGTGCGTAGCACCTTTCGCATCTACGCGCTGCGGTGAGTGTGATGGACGGGTGCCAGTGACCAAATGGTCAACGGAGCATCACCGATGGCGAGCACGGCGGCGGTGCGTTCGGTGATCAACAGAGCGGCGGCTACACGGCGCAAAAGGAACGGAGGAAGGAGGGGTTTGACGTAGAAGCTCACTGCGGTGCTAACGAGCTCGACAGAGGGGTCGGGGACGCGCTGTAGCTTCGTAATGGCGGCGAGGTGCTCCGGCGATCCGAGGAAGGGGACGACGGCGTGGAGTCGTTGCAGGGCTTCCGGTGGCTCGTGGCTCAGCGAGGAGGAAGAGGACGACACGGCGGATCTTCTGGACACACTCACGGGGCGAGGGGGTGGCTCCAGGTGCGGCTACGGCGAGCGGCGGCGACGGCGGCTCGGTGATGGAGGAGGAGAGAGCCAGGGGAGGGCGATGGAGACGAGGGGGAGAAGTGAGAGCGGTCGGGGCAGCTACGTGTCGATTCGTGGAGTCATCCAGGCCATCGGGGAGGCAGGCAAGCAGCCTGGAGGTGGCCGGGCGCGTGCCGGCGCGCGGCGGCCACGCGCGCGTCCTTCTGGCGCGAGGAGGAAGACGACAGAGGAGGGCTGGTGGGCTGGGCCTGGCCTGCTACAGGGCTGGGCCCCAGGTAAGTGCTTCTTCCTATTTTCCTTTTCCTATTTTCTTTTCTGTTTCATTTCTTTTGCAGCTTTGTTCAATTAATAAAAATGCCAAAACATTTTTATAACTCATGAAACTTGTCATGCCCACTGTATATATTATATGAACAGTAGGAAACATTATAGTTCATGATTATTTGAGCATTTAAAATATTTTAAGGTATTTAAATGCCCAAATACAAATACCATATGATTTAATCCAAAGCCCTTGAGTGTCCTAGAAAAATGTGCACCATTTTTGGCAGAGGTTTAAGACCAAGGCAGAAATGATGAACATTTTTGAAGGGCATTTTGGGTACATTGGAAAATATTTTAACAAACCCTAATTGTTAGGAGAGGGGTGCTGGGGTTTCTGTTAATCCCATTTCCAGTTTCTTTGAAAGTAGACATGATGCACACTCTAGCTAGGAACTAAAGCAAGTGCTAACTAGGGATGTGACAACTCACCCCCACTTAAAAGAATCGCGTCCCGAGATTCGGGTTCCTCCGGAAAGAGGGTGGGGTACTCAAGTCGAAGATGATCCTCCCTTTCCCAAGTAGCTTCACTCTCGGAATGATGTGACCATTGAACCTTGAGAAACTTGAAATTGTGGCGTCGAGTGGTGCGCTCGGTTTGATCAAGAATACGAACGGGGTATTCTCGATATGTGAGATTGTCCTGGAGATCAAGCGTTTCGTGGTCCACTCTGCGGATAGGATCCGAGAAGCAACGCCTGAGTTGAGAAACGTGGAACACGTCATGAACTCTGGATAGGTGCGGAGGTAGTTCCAGTTGGTAGGCAACTTCTCCTCGTTTGGCAAGAATGCGAAAAGGACCAATGTAACGAGGGGCCAATTTGCCTTTGATACCAAAGCGATGGGTTCCCTTAAGAGGAGTAACCCGGAGGTAAGCCTTATCGCCGACTTCAAAAGTCACAGCCTTATGATGACTATCATATTGGCTCTTTTGGCGAGACTGGGCTGTTTTCAATCTCTCACGAACGATGCGAACTTGTTCCTCTGCTTCCTGGATCATATCCGGGCCAAAGAATTGTCTTTCCCCGGTCTCTGACCAGTTAAGAGGTGTTCGACACCTTCGTCCATATAGAACTTCGAAGGGAGCTTTACCCAAGCTGGCTTGATAACTATTGTTATAAGCGAATTCGGCAAATGGAAGACACTTTTCCCATTCCATACCGAAAGAAATGACAGAGGCTCGTAGCATGTCTTCCAGGATTTGATTGACTCGTTCCACTTGACCACTTGACTGCGGATGGAAGGCAGTACTGAAAGAGAGATGAGTTCCCATAGCATTCTGGAAACTTTCCCAAAATCGGGAAGTGAAAAGACTTCCACGGTCTGAGTTAATCTCCAACGGTACACCATGAAGTGTTACTATTCGAGAGACATACAAATCTGCTAGCTGGCTAGCGGTAATACTCTCTCGAACAGGCAGGAAATGAGCTAATTTAGAGAGGCGGTCGATAACGACGAAGATAGCATTATTCCCTTTCCTGGTCCTGGGAAATCCGGTAATGAAGTCCATACCGACTTTGTCCCATTTCCATTCAGGAATAGCTAAAGGTTGAAGGGTGCCAGCAGGCCGTTGATGCTCTGCTTTGACTCGACGACAAACGTCGCAGTTAGCAATGAATTGAGCGATTTCTCTCTTCATCCTAGTCCACCAGAATCTCTGACGTAGGTCCTGATACATTTTGGTACTACCGGGATGAATCGTGAGAGGAGATTCATGAGCCTCCTTAAGAATCATTTGTCGTAGTTGTGGTTTCTTGGGTACCACCAAGCGGTTCTCGAAGTACACTACACCTCGATCATCCATAGAGAAACTTCTAGCAACCCCACTAGCAATGTTCTCCTTGATCCGAGATATGCCTTTATCATACCGCTGGGCAACTATGATTTGATCCATAAGGGTAGGTTTCGCCACCAAGGTGGAAAGGAATCCTCGAGGAACAATGTGAAGGTTAAGCTTACGAAATTCCTCATGGAGAAGTGGTTGACTTTGTTGTAACATTAAATTGTTACAATATGACTTACGACTTAGTGCATCAGCCATGACATAGGCCTTTCCAGGGGTATAGGTGATTCCTAAGTCGTAGTCGGTGAGCAACTCAACCCAACGTCTTTGCCTGAGATTCAAATCCGGTTGGGTGAAGATATACTTCAAACTTTGATGATCAGTGAAGATTTCACAGCGATTACCAAGAAGGTAATGTCGCCATGTTTTGAGTGCATGGACTACAGCTACAAGCTCTAAATCATGAGTAGGATAGTTATCCTCATGTGGACGCAACTGTCGGGATGCGTATGCAATCACTTGACGATCTTGCATGAGAATGCAACCTAGTCCTTGTCGCGAGGCGTCGCAATAGATTATAAAATCCTTGGAAAAGTCTAGTGGTACCAGTACGGGTGCAGATGTCAGGCGTCTTTTCAGTTCCTGAAAACTGGACTCTCACTGTGGGGTCCACTCAAACTTTTTATCTTTCTTGAGGAGTTCGGTTAGAGGTTTGGCAACCTTGGAGAAATTCTCGACGAAGCGTCGGCAATAGCTTGCTAAGCCAAGAAAACTCCTAACTTGCTTGACCGATTCAGGGGGAGTCCAATCAAGGACGGCTTGAACTCGCTCGGGATTGACAGCAATACCCTTGCCAGAGATCACATGACCTAAATAGGTTACTTCCGGCAACCAAAATTCACATTTAGAGAATTTGGCATAAAGGCGGTGCTCTCGAAGTTTCGTCAATACCAGCCTTAAATGCTCGACATGATCTTCCTCGTTCTTTGAATAGATGAGTATATCATCGAGGTATACCATGACGAATTTATCCAAATACTCCATGAATATAGAATTCATTAACCGAGAAAAGGTAGCTGGGGCATTGGTTAATCCAAAGGACATAACGGTGTACTCATATTGGCCATAACGAGTAACAAAAGCCGTTTTAGGAATGTCCCCGTTCTTGATTTTGATTTGATGGTAGCCCAACCTCAAATCCATCTTAGAGAAGACTGAGGATCCAGCGAGCTTATCATACAGGTCGTTGACCCTGGGGAGCGGATACTTATTCTTTATGGTGACCAGATTGACAGGTCGGTAATCTACAACCATCCGCTCCGTTCCATCCTTCTTCTTGACGAAGAGGACGGGGCAAGCCCAAGGGGAAGAACTAGTACGGATGAAACCTTTTTGCAAGGACTCATCGAGTTGTTTCTTTAGCTCAGCTAATTCTAGTGGTGCCATCTTATAAGGTCTCCTAGAGATTGGGACAGTTCCAGGGATAAGATCTATCACGAACTCGACATCTCTGTCAGGTGGAATTCCTGGCAGTTCTTCTGGAAAAACATCCGGAAAGTCACGGACTACCGGGATATCTTCGAGTTCTGGTAGAGGGCTGGCATTAAGAGAGTAGAGCTGACGCTCAGCCATTCGGGTCAAGACATTGACTATCTTGCCGGATGGGTGTGTAAGTTGAACGGTCCTAGTATAGCAATCAATTTTGGCGTAATGAGTTGTCATCCAATCCATACCCAAAATGATGTTTATGTCCGAGGACTTGAGAGCGATTAAAGATGCTAGGAAAACAAGTCTATCGACAAGGATTTCATTTCCATGGCTTACCCTAGAGGTTTGCCACTTTGAACCAGGAGTTTGAATAACCATGGAAGTAGGCATGTCACAAAAAGTCATGTTGTGCAATCGAGCATAGCTCTCAGATATGAACGAATGGGAAGCTCCAGTATCGAAAAGAACAGATGCCGGATGGCAATTGATGAGAAGCGTACCAAGGACGACGTTAGGATCCTCATAAGCTTCCTCAGCAGAGACATAGTTGACATGACCACGTGCAGTGGGGATTGGCTAGACATAATTCACCTTGCCGGTTGGCTTGCCACGACCAACGGTTTTTCCTGGCTGGTTCTGGGGACAATCACGCATGTAGTGTCCCGGTTCTCCACACTTGAAGCATGTCACAGTGGTAGTGCGTGGAGCAAAGTTGGAAGGTGGTCCTCCATAGGTCTTGGCAGGTGCAAACTGTTGAGTTGGGCGAGGCGCCTCATAGGATTGCCTCGGTGTGTACTTGGTTGGCAGAGCAGTGTTAGGAACCCACACACGGCACTTGTGAGAGCCAGAGCCGGATGAGGAACCAAAGTCTCGAGTATGCTTGCGGGTGGCCTCGAAGTCGGTCTGGCCTGTTTCAGCACTGATAGCCTTGTTTACCAACTTCTGGAAGGAAGTGCACTCGTGCAGACATAGATCTCGGCGGAGTTCAGGGCTGAGTCCCTTGCGGAACCTCGCCTGCTTCTTGGCATCGGTGGATACTTCCTCAGGTGCATAGCATGCCAAATTGCCAAACTCGCGGCTATAACCATCCACAGTTAACCGGCCCTGGGTGAAATTGCAGAATTCCTCCCGCTTGCGATCCATGAGACCTTCCGGATTGTGGTGTTCACGGAATGCCTCACTGAACTCAACCCAGGTAGTGACTTGGCCAGCAGGACGCATAGCTTCAAAGTTTTCCCACCAAAGACTGGCAGGGTCCTCAAGATGGTAGGCGGCGTAGATAACCTTGTCAGCTTCGGCCACACGGGCAGAGTGTAGCTTGTGTGTGATACTACGTAGCCAGTCATCAGCATCCAGAGGTTCAGTGGAGTGATGGAACTTCGGTGGACACATCTTGATAAAATCGTGGATTGACACCACGTCATTCCTCTGACGGAACCCAGTGTTCTGCTCTATGCGTTCCAGCAGACGGTTGGTCTCTCTCTTGTTCCGTTCTGCTTCAAGCATAACTTCCGCCAAGGAGGGTGGCTGGGGCAGATTCCCATCTCTAGCCCCACTAGCCTCACCCTGCTCCTGAGCAGCAGGAGTGTTGCGAGTGTTGACCATCCTAGGAAAACAAAACAACGGTTTAGACAAGGATGGCAAAAATTTGACATAGAAGTGCAAAATGTAATGGATGACACGGAATGCAAAGATGTTCATCTGTACGACATGGTAATATAGGAACTGCTATATATACACCAGTGGTCATACACACCATACAAAGTTTAGTACAAGCCAAGGCTAAAGTACAACTACGGTGAAAGGCGATACATCCCATCAGAGGCATTCCAAGCTCCTATACATTATTTAACTACTCCTCCGGAACTCGGTACACACTAAGTCATATTCCACAAGACGCGCAGGACTGTGGAAATACAACTACTACAATACTACTACAACCACGACCTAGCTCAGACATTCGCTTAGTAATCCTCGTAAAGATTACCACCGTAGCCTGGAAGTGGAACAGATGGATCTTGGAACTCGCAAGCACTCGAAGGCTGTGGACCATAAGGACACGGGTGTGGTCTCGGTCCCGATGCTGGTGGTAACCGATGCCCACGTGGAGGTGTAATACCCCCAACGTCATGCCAATCCATGCGATCAGGCAGACGAGTCCGCACGGGGTACAAATCCCGCATGTCCAGATATCTGGCGTGCACAGCAGGTGCAAGCCGTGTCAAAGTAGTCCAATGAGCACCTTGAGTGTTATACAGCTCCATTTGGAGGGCACGGACCTCACGGTCCCTATCCTCCAACATCTGAACAGTAGTCTGAAGCAGTGGCTCTTCATGAGCAGCATCAGTATACAGACCAGTGTAGTAGCCTTCCTCTCCGGGAAGTGAGGCTGGCATGTAACAGAACTCAGTGTTCAGCAACAGGGCATGCCTAGCACGGAGAATGGTCATCATCGAATAAGCGGCATCCTGCACTGCCATCTCGATGGTAATCCCGAGTCCATAAGACCAATGGATGGGGTCGTTAGCTCCAGGATATGAGGGGTATATCCGGACTGTGCAGAAATACAAACTCTGATTGAAATCCCGGTACTGTTCCTCCACGGTGTATTCAGGATACCAGCGATAACCGGTCTCAGTCAGCACTCGGACTAGCATGGCCGTGTGACCGGGCACATTAATGCACCGAGTCAAACGAACCACTTGGTGAGGGATGCGGCCAGACATCTGAAACACAAAATAATGCAAAGGCATTAGTGTTTCTGGAAGAAATCGGGCATCATAACAACTATAAATGCTCAAACAAAATTTGAGACATCATACAACTGATAGCATAGCCACTCAACAATTCCATATCAAGGTTCCGGGTCCAACAATCATCATACTAAATGGATAGAAACTGAACTGAAGCTTGACCAACAATCCTAAGAGTCTACGGATTAGTAACACGTGAACCTAATAAGGATAAGAGGCCTAGTCCTAAATCCCCGTAGAAAGAATAGACTGACTCAGATCAGAAGGGCATAAGGTAAAGGAGTAAAAAGAGCCTTACGTTCCCTTCCACAATCAATTCCCCTACATATAACTAAGAATTTTTCTAGACTCAACATCGACCAGTTTGGCTTGAGAAACCTACAGGCAGTCCAGCTCTGATGCCAACGCTGTCAGGACCCCGATCCTAAGTCACACCGATCTAGCTGTAACACGTCATATCACTTTGCGGCCTCACGCACGGTAACCCCACGGGTGCCACCTTACCTAGCCCGGGACCATTTGCGCATTTTGGCACACGTATATGACAGTGTCGCTAGCATCCATATGACAGAGAACGCGGGCCGACATGGCTAGTTATAAACCAAAAGTGGCACTAAATTACAGAGACAGGCATCCATGACCCAGCAACGAATGTGTCGGTCATCAACGTATGAACCCAAGTCGTAGCAAGCTACATGGACTTAAAGGAACAACGCATGACATTTCCCCTAAGGGACAGACACAGGAACAAAGAAGGACACATGCCGGCCAGCCTACGTGTTCCGAGCAGTAGCAAGCTACCAAGGCTCATTGGAGACACTAGGAGGCATTTCCCTGTAAGATAGGCTACCAAAGGAAAACAACTAGGTGTCGGATCCCACACATACCAAGCATTTCAATCATACACGCAATATGCTCAATATGTGCAAATACAACATTGCATCACAACAGAACTCTGTGACTCAAAGTACTTTATTTAAAAGGCTCCAAGAGCCATACATAACATATCCATACAGGTAGGGGTCACATGACCCAACACTCAAGTCATACAGTCATACAAGCACAAGCGGAAGCTACATGTCTGAGTACAGACAACTTAGAAAATAAAACAGGCTTGGTGTAGCCTGACTATCTACAAGGCCCTTCACAAGCTCCAGATCTCCGTCTGGGTGTCAAGCTACTCGTCGACGTCAACGTCTATGTAGAACCCATCACCAGGGGCTGGGTTCTCCTCTGCAATAGTTATTAAGCAAACATGAGTACAAAGGTACTCAGCAAGTCTTACCACAGAACCTATTATACATGCAACATTATCAAAGGGGGGTAGTGGAGTTCATAGCAGAATGCCAGCTTTGACCTTGGCTAACCTATACTACAACTCTCAACAGATTGCAAGATGTTATTACGAACACGAGTCCTCTACTCACCACATCAATACACTACCGAGGATCCTCTTCCGTCATCCTACGGAAGGGCCATCCACGGCACTCACACTTATCTTGAGGCTTTTAGTAGTATCCATCAACTTGTCTATGAACTGTAAGAGTAACCAAGTAGTCCGTACCGCGAACAACGGCTATTCGAATAGTTTGATAACCCTGCAGGGGTGTACTTCTTCACACACGCTTTCACCACTTATCGCCGTTTACTCGGCGTGTACTCAGCAACCTTCAAGCGGAAGCCCAGCGGGGGTGTTGGCCACGACCTGACTAACTACTCAAGTCTCTCGTCTAGGTTTATCGCCTATTTGGGTTCCATCCGTGGGGAGATCCGGCCGGGGTGTCGCTCACGGCCCCAAACGATGTGTACAGGGTTCCCGAGTCACCAAACGGACAACCGGTACACCGTGCCACGTACCTGTCGCATCACAACCCACCCCGAGGGTCAGCGTTGTGCACGACCTCCAGTAAGCTATAAACACCAGAAACTAGTTGCAACTCCTGGACAGAGATCAAGGGTAATTAATAAGCCGAGAGGGTCAATTAAGGATCCCAATGTGTGGTAGTAGCTGTAACTTGAACCACACATACAGATCTCGGGTCCTATGGACGATTCCAATGAAACAACCCACCATGTACTCCTACATCGCCTTTCATCGATACCTTTACCAAGCGTATTCCACACTTCCTTCTCTTTATCGGTATGATCATTTCACTCTGATCCATCACCCAGATGAACCAGACCAGACACAACTCTAAGCATAGCAGGCAACATAAACAAATAGCATGGTGGATCACACATCACATGGCTCAATCAACTCCTACGCATGCTAGTGGGTTTTAACTATTTACTGTGGCAATGATAGGTCATGCAAGGGATAGGGTTCAACTACCGCAACAAGTAGCAGTTCACACGCTGTTGCCTTAATGCAGTAAAAGAGAGCAGGAGCGAGAAGATTGGGTTTGTATCGGAATGATCAATGATTGCTTGCCTGACAAGGTAGTTGTCGGGTACTGCTCTTCAACTGGATACGCAGCAGTATCCTCGGGAGCAGGACCTAACACAGAGAATACCGGCGATACAATCATTAACAAACAAATGCAACAATATGATGCATGCTCATGACATGGAAAGATGCATGTGTGTTGGCTAATGGAACTAAAACCAGAAGGGTTTGAACCTATTTGAATGAAAGATTCAAATTGGAGTTCAAACTATTATTTAAATAAGTGCATTATCATGTTTTTGATGTATACAGCAAGTTAACTTGTTCAAACATGCATGAAACCAGTGCCATTGGAAAGATTGGATTTTTTTTGATCATTTTTCATATATAAATCTTTTCCATCTGAGCTATGGTTGATTTTATATGATTTTTAGAAGTTTTGGGTATTTTCTGGAATTTCCTGAATTGTTTTTAATCTAAAAAATCCCAGAAAAACCTTTACTGCGTCAGCATGATATCATGCTGACGTCAGTCAGTCAACAGGAGCTAGTCCAAGTCAAACATGACATGTGGGCCCTGCATGTCAGTGTCACAGCTAATTAACTAAGTTAATTAGAGTTAAACTAAAACTAATTAGCTGTTAGTGGGGCCTGGGCCCACGGGTCAGTGACTAAACTAATTAACTAATTAAATTAACAGAAACTTAATTAAACTAACTAATTAGCAAAAGGTGGCCCACACGTCAGTGACCCAGGGGTAGTCAACCCCCTGGTCAAACAGGTCAAACCCACTGGCGACGTGACGCCGGCAAGACCAAGTACGGCGGCGTGCTTCGGAAATCGTCTACGGGGCACGGCTCGAGCTGCAGCTAGGCGCGTTGGAAAGCTCTTGCCCTTGCGCATCGGATGGTGGTGGTCGCCGGACCTGGGGTGGCCGGAGACGACGGCAACAAGCTCGACGGCGGCGACCAGCGTCGGGCGTGTGTGGAGATGCGGCTGCAGGGGCCTAGGCGATGCATGCGTAGCACCTTTCGCATCTACGCGCTGCGGTGAGTGTGATGGATGGGTGCCAGTGACCAAATGGTCACCGGAGCATCACGGGCGGCGAGCACGGCGGCGGTGCGTTCGGTGATCAACAGAGCGGCGGCTACACGGCGCAAAAGGAACGGAGGAAGGAGGGGTTCGACGTAGAAGCTCACTGTGGTGCTAACGAGCTCGACGGAGGGGTCGGGGACGCGCTGTAGCTTCGTAACGGCGGCGAGGTGCTCCGGCGATCCAAGGAAGGGGACGACGGCGTGGAGTCGTTGCAGGGCTTCCGGTGGCTTGTGGCTCAGCGAGGAGGAAGAGGACGACGCGGCGGATCTTCTGGACACACTCATTGGGCGAGGGGGTGGCTCTAGGTGCGGCTACGGCGAGCGGCGGCGACGGCGGCTCGGTGATGGAGGAGGAGAGAGCCAGGGGAGGGCGATGGAGACGAGGGGGAGAAGTGAGAGCGGTCGGGGCAGCTACGTGTCGATTCGTGGAGTCATCCAAGCCATCGGGGAGGCAGGCAAGCAGCCTGGAGGTGGCCGGGCGCGTGCCGGCGCGCGGCGGCCACGCGCGCGTCCTTCTGGCGCGAGGAGGAAGACGACAGAGGAGGGCTGGTGGGCTGGGCCTGGCCTGCTACAGGGCTGGGCCCGAGGTAAGTGCTTCTTCCTATTTTCCTTTTCCTATTTTCTTTTATGTTTCATTTCTTTTGCAGCTTTGTTCAATTAATAAAAATGCCAAACATTTTTATAACTCATGAAACTTGTCATGCCCACTATATATAATATGAACAGTAGGAAACATTATAGTTCATGATTATTTGAGCATTTAAAATATTTTAAGGTATTTAAATGCCCAAATACAAATACCATATGATTTAATCCAAAGCCCTTGAGTGTCCTAGAAAAATGTGCACCATTTTTTGCAGAGGTTTAAGACCAAGGCAGAAATGATGAACATTTTTGAAGGGCATTTTGGGTACATTGGAAAATATTTTAACAAACCCTAGTTGTTAGGAGAGGGGTGCTGGGGTTTCTGTTAATCCCATTTCCAGTTTCTTTGAAAGTAGACATGATGCACACTCTAGCTAGGAACTAAAGCAAGTGCTAACTAGGGATGTGACAAATGAACAGCCGCTTCCAGCACCTAGTCTAGTCTTCTCACCAGCGCGGAGCTAAGTGCTGCCACTAGGATGTGGGAGGGAGCCCCCGAGGCCGGAGGGCGGCACTCCGGAGACTCCGAGGCATGTACAGCACCACTCATTATTACATGAGAGTGTCACAAGCGGGGACCTTCACAGGCACTGGGCCTTGCTTCATGGGTAGAACTTCCGGAGGTGCTGGATGTTCCAGGCGTTCTGGATGGAGATGTGATACGTCTCCAACGTATCTATAGTGTTTTATTGTTCCATGCTATTATATTATCTTTCTAGGATGTTTTATGGGCTTTTATATACACTTTAATATGATTTTTGGGACTAACCTATTAACCCAGAGCCGAGTGCCAGTTTCTGTTTTTCTCCTGTTTTAGAGTATCGCGGAAAAGGAATATCAAGCGGAGCCCAATTGACCTGAAACTCAACGGAGGTGATTTTTGGACCAGAAGAAGACCAGAGAGTACCACAGGAGGACCATAAGTTCCACGGGCTGCCCACGAGGGTGTGGGGCGCTTGCCCCCCTCCTGGGCACGCCCCCTGCCTCGTAGACAGTCTAGAGAGCCCCTTTATTTGCCCCCGACTCCAACACCTCCTATATATACTAAAACCTCCAAAAATAACCTAGATCGGGAGTTCCGCCGCCGAAAGCCTCTGTTGCCACCGAAAACCAATATAGACCCGTTCCGGCACCCTGCCGGAGGGGAGGATCCCTCTCCGGTGGACATCATCATCATCCCGGCGCTCTCCATGACGAGGGGTGGAGTTGTTCACCCTCAGGGACGAGGGTATGTACTAGTAGCTATATGTTTGATCTCTCTCTCCCGTGTTCTTCAGATGGAAAGATCTTGATGTATCGCAAGCTTTGCTATTATAGTTCGATCTTATGATGTTTCTCCCCCTCTACTCTCTTGTGATGAATTGAGTTTTCCCTTTGAAGTTATCTTATCGGATTGAGTCTTTAAGGATTTGAGAACACTTGATGTAAGTCTTGCATGTGCTTATCTATGGTGACAATGGGATATCACGTGACCTACTTGATATATCTTTTGGTGATCAACTTGCGGGTTCCGTGACCTTGGGAATCTATGCATAGGGGTTGGCACATGTTTTCATCTTGACTCTCCGATAGAAACTTTGGGGCACTCTTTGAAGTTCTTTGTGTTCGTTGAATAGATGAATCTGAGATTGTGTGATGCATATCGTATAATCATGCCCAAAGATTCTTCAAGTGACAATGGAGTATCTAGGAGACATTAGGGCTTTGGTTGATTTGTGTCTTAAGGTGTTATTCTAGTACGGACTCTATGATAGATCGAACGGAAAGAATAGCTTTGTGTTATTTTACTACGGACTCTTGAATAGATCGATCAGAAAGGATAACTTTGAGGTGGTATCGTACCCTACCATAATCTCTTTGTTTGTTCTCCGCTATTAGTGACTTTGGAGTGACTCTTTGTTGCATGTTGAGGGAGATTTATATGATCCAGTTATGTTATTATTGTTGAGAGAACTTGCACTAGTGAAAGTATGAACCCTAGGCCTTGTTTCTACACATTGCAACACTGTTTATGCTCGCTTTTATCATTAGTTACCTTGCTGTTTTTATATTTTTCAGATTACAAAAACCTATATCTACCATCCATATTGCACTTGTATCACCATCTCTTCGTCGAACTAGTGCACCTATACAATTTACCATTGTATTGGGTGTGTTGGGGACACAAGAGACTCTTTGTTATTTGGTTACAGGGTTGTTTGAGAGAGACCATCTTCATCCTACGCCTCCCACAGATTGATAAACCTTAGGTCATCCACTTGAGGGAAATTTGCTACTGTCCTACAAACCACTGCACTTGGAGGCCCAACAACGTCTACAAAAGAAGGTTGCGTAGTAGACATCAAGCTCTTTTCTGGCGCCGTTGCCGGGGAGGTGAGTGCTTGAAGGTTTATCTTTAGATCTCTCAATTGAATCTTTTAGTTTCTTGTTTTATCACTAGTTTAGTTTATAAAAGAAAACTACAAAAAAATGGAATTAAGGTTACCTCATATGCTCCATCTTTTTAATATCTTTCGTGAAAATGATGGGAAGGAAAATTGTGCTCAAGTACTAGAGGAGGAATTACATAGAATGCTTGGCACCAAAAACTTGAATGATAAGCATGATTGCAATGTTGTTAGTGTGAATTCTTCAAATATCCATAGCACTAATAATGATTGCACTAGTCATGATGAAAATGTCTCTTATAAGCATGTCGATTTTTGTGGAGTGCATAGAGTTTGCAAGTACTTACGAAATAGGCAAGATAGATTTTGCAAGCGGCATAAGTATTTGGAAACTAAATGGTTGAAAGAAAGGCTCGATGATTGAGCTGGAAATTTAAAATTCCTTTGCCATCCTTGTGAATTTTCTAATGAACGTGATCGTTTAAATATCCAATGAAAATTGTTTCATGATTGTATCATGTCCAAAAATTGTGATGACTTGATTTCCCTAGCGCATCATAATGAACTTAGTTTGCTTGTGGGTTATGAAGACAAGAAACGTTTAACTAAGGATCTTCCTGAATTTGTCCTTGATAAAGTTCTTGATTTTGATCTAGAGGAAATTTGTATGTATTGTGTTGTGAATTGCATTGAAAATCCCTATATTGCCAATTACATAAAGACAAGAAAACAAATAGAAGTTGAAGAGAATACTAATGAAAGGGAAGATATTTCCCAATATCCTCCTATTCTTTCTTATGATGAATCAGGTAACGAGGAGGAGCCTTCTATTCAACCAATATCATTAATAAAGAACTCCGAAAAAAGGATTAAACCCACACATAATGTGAAGAAGAAAAAGGAAAGACGAAGAAGCAAAGGTAAAGAGGTATCCCTTCCAAATGATGTTGCTCCTATTACTCATTGTGATGATGATAATTGCTATACTATCGGTGCTATCCATACTATTAATGATGAGAGTGATTATGCTTATTATTTGACAATGCCCAAGCTTGGGGATGCTATGTTTGATGATAATGACATGTTTGAGAATTTATTTGCTGCAATTAATGTTTGTCCCAAGCTCGGGGATGCTACGTTTGATGTGGATGGTATTTTTACTTCCCCAAGTTTTGGTGAGCAAATTTATTATGATGAAAGCATGCCTCCTACTTATGATGATTATTGTGATGACACTTATGCTATAAAAAGTAGTGATGATTATATTTATCAAACTTGTCATGATTATGATTACCCTTTTTCTGAACATTACTCTTTTAATGTGAAAACAATCTATAGTATTCAAGTCTCTTATGATACTCCCACTATTCCGAATGAGAAGAATTTTGCTTATGTGGAGAGTAATAAAATTTATATGCTTGGGGTTCATGACAAGAATGCTTTAAGTGATAGTTATATTGTTGAATTCATTCATGATGCTTCTGAAAATTATTATGAGAGAGGATCATATGCTTGTAGGAATTGCAGTAATACCAAGTTTCCTCTCTATGTGCTTGAAGTTTTGAAGCTATGCTTGTTTTGTTTTCCTATGCTAGTTGATTATGTTCCCATAAGTTGTTTGCTCACAAAATCCCTATGCATAGGAAGAGGGTTAGGCTTAAATGTGCTAGTCATATTCTTCATGATGCTCTCTTTATGTTTCAATTCTTCTCTTTTATGCGAGCATCATTGAAATCATCAGGCCTAGCTAGGGGCGTTAAACGATAGCGCTTATTGGGAGGCAACCCAATTTTATTTTCTTTGCTTTTGCTTCTATTTAGGGATAAATATTGCATCTAGCTTCTGTTTAGATGTAGTTTTGTGTTTTAATTAGTGTCTGTGCCAAGTAGAACCTTTGGGAGGACTTGTGTGAAGTTTATACGAACATGCTGTAAAAAAACAGAAACTTTAGCACTCACGAGATTGGCTACCTTTTTTTTACTGGTGAGTGCTTTTTTAGTTTATTCTTTCTGCAGATGATTAATAGACAAATTCCTCACATCCACCAATTTATTTCAGAATTTTTGGAGTTACAAAAGTATTCGAAAGTCACAGATTGCTACAGACTGTTCAGTTTTTGACATATTCTATTTTCTATGTGTTGTTTGCTTATTTTGATGAATCTATGAGTAATATCGTAGGGTATGAACCATAGAGAAGTTGTAATATAGTAGATATTACACCAATATTAATTTAGAATGAGTTCACAACAGTACCTAAGTGGTTGTTTTATTTTTTTATACTAACGGAGCTTACGAGTTTTCTGTTGAGTTTTGTGTTGTGAAGTTTTCATGTTTTGGGTAAAGATTCGATGGACTACGGAATAAGGAATGGCAAGAGCCTAAGCTTGGGGATGCCCAAGGCACCCCAAGGTAATATTCAAGGACAACCAAAAGCCTAAGCTTGGGGATGCCCCGGGAAGGCATCCCCTCTTTCGTCTTCATCTATCGGTAACTATACTCGGAACTATATTTTTATTCACCACATGATATGTGTTTTGCTTGAAGCGTCATGTATGATTTGAGTCTTTGCTTTTTAGTTTGCGACAATCATCCTTGCTGGACACACCTTTTGAGAGAGATAAATATGGTTTAGATTGATTAGAATACTCTATGTGCTTCACTTATATCTTTTGAGCTAGATAGTTTTGCTCTAGTGCTTCACTTAAATCTTTTAGAGCACGGTGGTGATTTTATTCTGTAGAAATTGATGATCTCTCATGCTTCACTTATATCTATTTGAGAGTCTTTTAGAATAGCATGGTAATTGGCTTTGGTTATGAATTTAGTCCTAAATATGATGGGCACCCAAGAGGGGTATAATAAAAACTTTCATAAAGTGCATTGAATGATAGGAGAAGTTTGATACTTGATGATTGTTTTGAGATATGAGGATGATGATATTAGAGTCATGCTAGTGGAGTAATTGTGAATTTGAGAAACACTTGTGTTAAAATTTGTGATTCACGCAGCATGCACGTATGGTGAACCGTTATGTGACGATGTTGGAGCATGATTTATTTATTGAGTGCCATCCTTTGTGTGGAGGTCGGGATCGCGCGATGGTTAACTCCTACCAACCCTTCCCCTAGGAGCATGCGTTGAATACTTTGTCTTGATAACTCGTAGATTTTTGCAATAAGTATATGAGTTCTTTATGACTAATGTTGAGTCCATGGATTATACGCACTCTCACCCTTCCACCATTGCTAGCCTCTCTTGTACCGTACAACTTTCGCCGGTACCATACACCCACCATATACCTCCTTCAAAACTGCCACCATACCTACCTATCATGGCATTTCCATAGCCATTCCAAGATATATTGCCATGCAACTTTCCACCGTTCCATTATTATGACACGCTTCATATTGTCATATTGCCATGCATGATCATGTAGTTGACATCGTATTTGTGGCAAAGCCACCATTCACAATTCATTCATACATGTCACTCTTGATTCATTGCACATCCCGGTACACCGCCGGAGGCATTCACTTAGAGTCATATTTTGTTCTAGCTTCGAGTTGTAATCTTTGAGTTGTAAGTAAATAAAAGTGTGATGATCTTCATTATTAGAGCATTGTCCCGTGTGAGGAAACAAAAAAGAAAGAGAGAGAAAGGACAAAAAAAGAAAAAAAGAAAAAGCCCCTCCAAAAAAGGAGAGAAGGGACAATGCTACTTTCCTTTTCCACACTTGTGCTTTAAAGTAGCACCATAATCTTCATGATAGAGAGTCTCTTGTTTTGTCACTTTCATATACTAGTGGGAATTTTCATTATAGAACTTGGCTTGTATATTCCAACGATGGGCTTCCTCAAATGCCCTAGGTCTTTGTGAGCAAGCAAGTTGGATGCACACCCACTTAGTTTCTTTTGATGAGCTTTCATACACTTATAGCTCTAGTGCATTCGTTGCATGTCAATCCCTACTCACTCACATTGATATCTATTGATGGGCATCTCCATAGCCCATTGATACACCTAGTTGATGTGAGACTATCTTCCTCCTTTTTGTGTTCTCCACAACCACCGTTCTATTCCACCCATAGTGCTATATCCATGGCTCACGCTCATGTATTGTGTGAAAGTTGAAAGGTTTGAAAGAATTAAAGTGTGAAACAATTGCTTGGCTGAAACTGGGGTTGTGCATGATTTAAATATTTTGTGTGATGAAGAGGGAGCATAGCCAGACTATATGATTTTGTTGGGATAACTTTCTTTGGCCATGTTATTTTGAGAAGACATGATTGCTATGTTAGTATGCTTGAAGTATTATTATTCTTATGTCAATATAGACTTTTGTCTTGAATCTTTCGGATCTGAACATTCATGGCACAATAAATAAAATTGCATTGAGAATTATGTTTGTTAGCATTCCACATAAAAAATTTTGTTTTTATCATTTACCTACTTGAGGACGAGCAAGAATTAAGCTTGGGGATGCTTGATACATCTCCAACGTATCTATAATTTTTTATTGTTCCATGCTATTATATTATCCTTCTATGATGTTGTATGGGGTTTTATATACACTTTTATATGATTTTTGGGACTAACCTATTAACCCAGAGCCCAGTGCCAGTTTCTGTTTTTCTCCTTGTTTAGAGTATCTCAGAAAAGGAATATCAAATGGACCCCAATTGACCTGAAACTCAACGGAGGTGATTTTTGAACCAGAAGAAGCCCAGAGAGTATCGAAGGAGGACCAGAAGGTCCACGAGCTGCCCACGAGGGTGGGGGCGCGTGCCCCCCAGGCGCCCCCTGCATCGTGGACAGCACGGAGACCCCCTTTAATTGCCCCTGACTCCAACACCTCCTATATATACTGAAACCACCGGAAAATAACATAAATCGGGAGTTCCACTGCCGAAAGCCTCTGTTGCCACCGAAAACCAATCTAGACCCGTTTCGGGACCCTGCCGGAGGGGGGATCCCTCTCCGGTGGCCATCTTCATCGTCCCGGCGCTCTCCATGACGAGGGGGGAGTAGTTCACCCTCGGGGCTGAGGGTATGTACCAGTACCTATGTGTTTGATCTCTCTCTCTCTCTCTCTCGTGTTCTTGAGATGGCACGATCTTGATGTATCGCGAGCTTTGCTATTATAGTTGCATCATATGATCTTTTTCCCCGTCTACTCTCTTGTGATGAATTAAGTTTTCCCTTTGAAGTTATCTTATCGGATTGAGTCTTTAAGGATTTGAGAACACTTGATGTATGTCTTGCATGTGCTTATCTGTGGTCACAATGGGATATCACGTGATCTACTTGATGTATGTTTTGGTGATAAACTTGTGGGTTCCGTGACCTTGGGAATCTATGCATAGGGGTTGGCACAAGTTTTCATCTTGACTCTCCGGTAGAAACTTTGGGGCACTTTTTGAAGTTCTTTGTGTTGGTTGAATAGATGAATCTGAGATGGTGTGATGCATATCGTATAATCATGCCCACGGATACTTGAGGTGACAATGGAGTATCTAGGTGACATTAGGGTTTTGGTTGATTTGTGTCTTAAGGTGTTATTCTAGTACAGACTCTATGATAGATCGAACGGAAAGAATAGCTTCGTGTTGTTTTACTATGAACTCTTGAATAGATCGATCAGAAAGAATAACTTTGAGGTGGTTTCGTACCCTACCATAATCTCTTCGTTTGTTCTTCGCTATTAGTGACTTTGGAGTGACTCTTTGTTGCATGTTGATGGATAGTTATATGATCCAGTTATGTTATTATTGTTGAGAGAACTTGCACTAGTGAAAGTATGAACCCTAGGCCTTGTTTATACACATTGCAACACCGTTTATGCTCACTTTTATCATTAGTTACCTTGTTGTTTTTATATTTTCAGATTAAAAAAACCTATATCTACCATCCATATTGCACTTGTATCACATTCTCTTCGCCGAACTAGTGCACCTACACAATTTACCATTGTATTGGGTGTTGGGGACACAAGAGACTCTTTGTTATTTGGTTGCAGGGTTGTTTGAGAGAGACCATCTTCATAGTACGCCTCCCACGGATTGATAAACCTTAGGCCATCCACTTGAGGGAAATTTGCTACTGTCCTACAAACCTCTGCACATGGAGGCCCAACAACGTCTACAAAAAGAAGGTTGCGTAGTAGACATCAGGATGGCGTACCCCATCTCCAGGCGCACGGCGCCAGACCTGGAGACATGGGCAATCCTAAACAGGCCCTCCCACATGGGTGAGAGCTTGTGCAGCCCTTCCCTTGAGAGCACCAGCAATAGGAAAAGATATCCCACCTCGACCGTCCTGGAGTGGATGCTGCGGCAGTGGTACTGCCGCAGCGCCTACTGGTACCTTGCCGCTCGGAGCGAGGCTTGGTGGCGGCGTTCCTCCCCCAGCACGTTATCCATCCCCCGCATGGCGTCCTGGCATGCTTCATCGAACCCCAAGACCCACGCGGAGTGATGTTTGACCTCAGGGAGAACCGGTTCAGCTCCGTAGACGAGCAAGAACGAGGTCTTGCACGTTGGCTTGGTGGCAGTGGTGTGGATGGACCATAGCAGGGACTGCAGCTGGTCATGCCAGCCCCTGTCGCAGGACTCGAGCTTCTTCTTGAAGGTCCTCGTCTTGAGGCCTCTCAAGACCTCCGCATTGGCGTGCTCAGCCTGACCGCTGCTTCTGGGGTGTGCCACTGGGGCGTAGCATATCTGCTTTCCAAGGTTAGCACAATATGTTTTGAAGAGATTGCTAGTGAACAGCGAGCCATTGTCGGTGATGATGCGATTAGGGACCCCAACTAGCCCACGAGGCCCTTGATGAACTTGACCACCGAGCCATTGGGGATGGTGCGCACTGGCTCTACCTCCACCCACTTGGTGAACTTGTTGATGGCGACGTACAGGTAGCAGTAGCCCACAGGCGCCCGAGGGAATGGTCCCAATATGTCCAGCCCCAGACAGCGAACGGCCACGAGAGTGGGATAGTCTGAAGGCCGTCAGCAAGCTGGTGGATTTTCTTGGCATGGAACTGGCAGGCTTCATAGGATCTCACCAGCTCGACCCGTCTCTGAGCACTGTTGGCCAGTAGAATCCGCTGCGGAACGCCTTGCCCACTAGGGTGTGCGATGATGAGTGATGCCCGCAGTCTCCACCATTTATGTCAGTCAGCAGGTTGCACCCATACTCCCTGGAGATGCACCGCAAGGAAACGTCGTTGGGTCGTTTTTTGGTATAACTCACCATCCTGAAAGTAGTAGGCCGTGGCCTGCCGATCCATGCGCTCCGCGTCTTCCTCCTTCTCCGACAGGGTTCCTTGTAGCAGGTAGGCCTTGAAATCTTTAGTCCAGAACCCCTCCTGAGGCTTGAGTGCAAGGAGCAGATGCGCCCCCTAGGTCGGGCTGCAGGCGGGAGCTCCCGAGGTTGGCGGAGGGGGAAGCTCCTCTTGAGGCGGTGTCAGTTCCGCAGCCGGAGGGGCCGCTGAGGGCTTGACGAGGCTCTCCTCAAAGACATCGGCCTCCTGTGACTGGCACTTGGATGCCCTCTTGGTGATGTTATCGGCCTCCTTGTTCGTGTCGCACGGCATGTGCTTCTACTCCAGGCCCAAGAATTGTCACTCCATTTTGCATACCTCCGCTAGGTACGCCTCCATATGATCATCCTTTGCCTCGTACACCTTGTTGGAGAAGTTGATGAGGAGCTGGGAGTCGCCCTTGATGGTGAGGCACTTCACACCCAAGGCGGCCGCGGCCTTCAGAACGGCGATTAGGCCTTCGTACTCCGTGATGTTGTTGGAGACCTTCTCATTGTGCTGGAACCAGAGCTGGACGGCGTAGTTGAGCTTGTCTTGGGTGGGCGAGATGAGCACGACTCCACCCTCCACGCCCTGGCGTGCAAAGGAGCCATCAAAGTACATGACCCAGCCATCTGGTGCTTCACTCCCTAGCGAGAGGGACTGATCCTCACCTGCTCTAGGCCCTGGGGTGTCGGTCCACTCTGCCACGAAGTCGGCGAGCGCGACACCCTTGACGACCCTGGTGGTGCTGAACTCCAGTTATTACGCTTGTAGCTCAATGTTCCATTCTACGACCCTTCCCGCGGCATTAGGGCTCCGTAGCACCCTCTCCAGTGGGTAAGCTGATACGAACTAGATGGGGTGGCCTTGGAAGTTGTGATGCAGCTTGCGCAAAGCAACGAGTAGTGCGATTAGAAGTTTCTGCAGCATGGGTAGCGCGCCTGCGCATTGGGAAGTACCATGCTGACGAAGTACACAGGGTGCTCGACGAGGGTGGAAGCATTGGCGGAGTCCAAGCTCTCATGGGGTTGTGGCGCCTCCTGAGGCCGGAGGCCTCAGGAGCTTGGTCGCCAGCCGGGGCAGCTGCAGCTTCTGGGATGCCATCTCATGGAACCTGATCGATAGCTGATCCTGCCGGGGCCTTGGGAGTATCGTCCTGGGGTTGTGTTGTCTTGTCCTGGCTCTCCCCTGGGACCACCAATAATGCCACGCTGGTGCAGTGTGGTGTAGCGGCTAGGTAAAGCACCAAGGGCTCTTGAGGTTTTTGCACCACCATTACTGGTGGGCTGGTGAGGTATTTCTTGAGGTCTTCAAAAGCTGCATCAGTCTCTGGAGTCCACTCGAACGGGCCTTTCCTTTTCATCAGCTTGAAGAAGGGGAGGGCACTCTCCCCTAGCTTGGAGATGAAACGCCCGAGCGACGTTACACAGCCGGCTAGCTTCTGCAGCTCTTTGAGGGTCATCGGGAGACTCATCTTTTCTATGGCCTTGACCTTCTCGGGGTTAGCTTCAATTCCTCTGTGCGACACCAGGAAACCCATGAGCTTGCTTGACGGGACGCCGAACACACACTTTTTCGGGTTGAGCCGCAGGTCTACCTTGTGCAGCCTGGCAAAGGACTCTTCTAAATCATCAATGAGGGTCCTGGCCTCCCAAGATTTTACTATGATATCATCAACGTAAGCCTCGGCGTTCATCTCAAGCTGTCTGCCCAGAGTGATGTGCATCAGCTGCTGAAAGGTTGCCCCAGCATTATGCAGCACGAAGGGCATGCAAGTGTAGCAGTACACCCCACACGGGGTCAAGAAGGCCGTCTTCTCAATATCTTGCACCGCCATCTTGATCTGGTGATAGCCCGAGAAGGCATCCAGAAAACACAAGAGGTGACACTCGGCGGTGGAGTCGATGATCTGATCGATGCGCGGTAGCGGGATCGGGTCTTGTGCGTAGGCCTTGTTGAGGTTGGTGAAGTTGACACACATGCGCTCCTTACCGCCTTTCTTCGGCAAAAAAACCGGGTTCGCCAGCCATTCTGGATACCGCACTTCGCAGATCTCACCAGTGTCTTGTAGCTTATAGGTCTCTTGTACGATGAAGGACTTCTTCTCTGTGGACTACTGCCAGGGCTTCTGCTTTACTGGGCGAACATTGGGGCATACGTTTAGGTGATGCTCGATCACCCCCCTTGGGACTCCCGCCAGGTGCTTGGGCTCCCATGGGAACACCTGCTTATTCGCGCGCAAGAAACCAACCAGTGCCTTTTCTTGATCTGGGGGAAGGTCGGCGCCTATGGTGAAGGTGGTCCTGATGCCCCATCCTCGTGAACCGGCACTTGCTTCGTCTTGGCTCCATTTTGAGAGAAAATCTGTTTCTTTTTTGCTGGCGCAGCCCCCACGGCCTTCAGAGCTGCTTCGTCGGCCGGGCGTACTGCTACGGCAGCCCTGAAGGCGAGCTTGAGGGCCCCCAGGGCCTCCTTGGTGTCTCTGGTCAAACTGAGGACGCCGCTGCTCCCGGGCATCTTCATGCGGTTGTAGGCTGGGCGAGTCGCCGCCATGAACTTGGCCAGGGCTGGGTATCTGAGAATGGCATTGTATGGGAGGCCGATGTGGGCCATGTCGAAGACGATAAGCTCGGTGCGGTAGTTGATGTGGGTGGCGAAGGTGACAGGGAGGCGGATATGCCCCAGGGGGCTGGTGGAGCCCTCGACAACCCCGAAGAACGACCTGGTAGGGCGGAGTCGCTCGTGCGACACATGGAGCAAGCTGAAAGCTTTCGTGGAGAGCACGTTGGGCCCGGCCCCACCGTCAATGAGGGTCTTGGTTACCGCCACATTGTAGATGGTGGGGGTGCAGAGCATCGGGAGCGCAAGTGCACCTGCGGTGGTCGCTGGGTGGTCTCTGGAGTCGAAGGTGAGGTCAGCCTCTAGTGCCACCCATCCTGGAGGGACTCCCTGGGAGACTCGGGTGGTGCCCACTTGGTGGAAGAACTTCTTGACATGGCGATCTGAGGGCGGCGCCTGAGAGCCGCCAAGGCGGGTCATGACGGCGTGGGGCATCGGTGCCGCGAAGCGCACGGTGAAGATACCGCGCAACTCCTCCTAGGAGGCCACAGACGACTCTGGCAGGCTGAGAAACCAGGCGCGTGGTACGCCGGTGAGGGCCATGGGGAACCAGTTGGCCATGACCTTGCTATCGCCGCCTGCCGTCAAAACGGCTTCCTCATAGACCTAGAGGAAACCAGCCGGGTTTGCCGCACCGTCGTAGCGAGGTTGCTTCTCCGACCTAAACCTGAGTGGCCACTCCACCTGTCGCAAGGCACGGGTGAAAGCTCGGTGGCACGCAGCGCCGCCGCGCGCGCCCGCCGAGCCGGTTGGAGGGGTGGCTCCTGCCATGAGAGCCTAGTGGATGCAAAGCGAGGTGGACGGAGAGGCAGAACTTTGGCGCACCCCTACCTGGCGCGCCAAATGTCGGATTTCGGGTTCCGCAAACCCTAGAGAGGATTGAACTCTAGGGTGCGCTCGAAGAACACTCTCTCCCTAGCGCCCTCGCCCTATGATTCCACGGCCAAGCTCGACAAACTCAAGGAACAAGAGAAACATGGGTTTATACTGGTTCGAGCCACCTTACGGTGTAATACCCTACTATTGTGTGTGTGGTGGATTGCCTCGTGGGGCTGAGGATGAACTAGTACAATGGATGAACTGCCTTCGGAGGAGAGGTGTTCTTGGGCTCATATGAGTTTGTGGTGTGGTCAGAGTGGAATGGGTCCGATCCCTTCTACGGTTAGATTAGCTCCCGATCAGATGAGATCTGGATGAGCTGCTCCTCTATGGTGGTGGCTAGGTCCTATTTATAGTGGCCTTGGTCCTCTTCCCAAATATCAGCAGGAAGGGATCCCGCAATGGCCAAATTTCAAGGGGTACAGCTAGTACAAGCTATCTTGACAAAAGCGGTCTTCGCCTGCCAAAGGCTCTGGTGGTGACGATGCACCGGGCTCCACGATGACCTCCATCCTGCCGTCCTGAGGATCCTTGGTCTTGTTGCACCGATATGCAAACCTTTTCTTGATTCCCCGGGACTCCGCGCCTGCACTTGCCCCTTTAGCACCAAAGAGAAAACTGGTACACTATGCCCGCTGGCGCCGGCCTGGCCTCGGTCGTCATGGCTTATGTCACGGGGACCTCACGAGGTGCACCTTGCATAGATATCTCTGCTCCTTAGGAGCCAGCCTAAAGAGGCTGCCCCCATTTAGGTCTTGCCGTCATCCACCTCGCGAGGCATGGCCCCTCGCGAGGGTCTTGAGTTGTGGTTGCTGAAGCTGGGCCGTACCAGGCCGCCGATGGAGCCACGCCACGGTCCGCAAGCACGCAAGTCCGGGTACCCCCTTTCCCAGGACGCCGATAATCATAGACTGTTCTAATGCTGAGGCTATTGATGCCTTGAAAAACAACATCCGAGATGAGCGGCGCACCCGCGAGCTCGGGCATGATAGGCCGAGGACCATGGCTTACCTCACCTCACTGATGACCCGTTTTTATGTGGGAGAAGACAACTGGCTGGCCCACAGCAAGCATAACGGTGAGGTAAGCACCTCAGACACACGCGGCACCAACGGAAAGCCTCGGTGTAATAAAAACAAATGTGCCATAAGAACATTGGTAGCGACACAAAGGATGCCACAGCCAACGCAGGATTCACTGGACCTAGATCAGGGAAGAAGTGTAAACCCTTTAAAGCGAACAAGGACAAACCCAGCCAGTTGATAAAATCCTTGCCAAGCCTTTCCAAATTCACGGTACCTCGGCCAAACAAGCAACTCATACAAATAGGAATTGATGTGTTTTAAGCAAGCCAGCAAGATGGCGACGGGCAAGGGGGGGGCAGGATAAAACCCAGCATCACAGCGATGATGAGGATGAACCCCGGTGGCCTAATAATGGAGGCCAAAGAAGTTTCCTAACATGGTGACCAAAGTCAACATGATTTACGCTACCCACATCCCTAAGAGGGAGAGGAAACGAGTACTTCAAGATGCATATGTGTTTGACCCCGTTGCCCTGAAGTCCAACCAGTGGTCGGCTACCGAATCACATTCAACAAACATGACCATCCGACCAGCATCAGGCGTGGCGGAACAGTTGCCCTCGTCCTGGACCCAATATTCGGTGGTTATCATCTTTTTTTACTATAAACAGTAGGGTAAAACCCCACCTTTACTTTTTTAATAATATATAGCAAAAAAAGAATAGTAGTCTGAACTAATATGGTTGAGCTAAGCCTTAAGTATAAACACAATAAGAGAGAAATATTTACAAGCTGGAAACATGAAAAAGAGAAACGAAAGCACCACTCCTAAACTGATCTATAATTACAAGATGGTCTCCAACCAAGCTGAGAACTGGTGTACATGTTTTCTCTTCATCCTGAATTTTAGCCACTTAAGCTCCTCCAAGAAAATGAATTTCCAGCCTTGCATTGAAGGAGTTATATTTACAAAGATCTTATTGCTCCTGGATATCGAGATAGCATAAGACCCTAGAATGATAATCTAAATGATTATAGGGTAATTGAGCTTGTCTTTTAGGTCTTGATAAGCTTCTAACACTGACAAGTTATGTGTTCTTGTGGGGCAAACAAAATCCAAGCATTGAGTAGCAAAAGGGCATCCCTAGAAAAGATGATGCAATGTTTCTTCTTGTTGGCAGTCCCTAACTGCACAATTATAGTCTTCAAGTTCAAAGATTTTCCTTCTCAACAGGTTCCTTGTGTTAACTCTCTCATGCAATGGCATCCAAAAAATACTTTGTTTTTTGGTTGGCAAGAGCTTTTCCAGATCCAACTGAAGTGTGGTGGAGTTTATTTGTGTCCAATAAGCACATTGTAAGCCTTAATGGAAGAGTAGAATTCATTTCCCCATATGTAACTCCATCTATCCATTGAATCCAAGTATTATGACTGTATTAAAGCAAAACATATATTTATCATTTCAAAAAATTCATCATATGCTTGAGTTGTCAATGGGAGATGAAATAGGTCCTAGAGGTATTTAGAGTTAAGATGATGGATGATGGAACTTCTATTTCAAAATGAATTTGTGCCACATGTCATCCCAGAATAAAGCACTTATGCCATCTTCCACATTACATCTAGCCATTGCTTTAAATTGATTAATGAGTGCTAAGTTTGATTTCCACCAAAAAGAGCCAACTTTATGATCCCCTGGAAGTTGCCCATTGCTATAGTATGTCTCCCAAATTAGATTAACCCAGGGTATGTCATGTCTTTTAAAGATCTTATGAAGATTTTTCATGAGAAGTGTCTTGTTTTGTTTGTAAATATCCATAACTCCCAAACCTCCTTGACTTTTAGGTCTACTAACAGTGTGCCATGCCACTAATGCAGGTATGTGATCTTCCAAATCAGGACTCCTCCATAGACAATGTATCAAGTATTTAATGATCTGATTTTTTGATAGTGATAGGTATGTTCAAGCAGCACATGAAGAATATTGTTAATCATGCAAGCACTAATTTAACCAGGAGCAGCATACCTGCCTGAGTCATAAATGTAGAAACACCAGCTATACTTTTAGCAGTTGTGTTGACTAGTGTTGGATTTGGGGCTCCGCAAAACCCTTGTTAAGTACGAACACTGGGGTGCGTGTGAAGAACACAACTTCCCCAATCTGCCTACTTGCCGTCTATATGAACTAGCTCGATGAACAGGAAGGAAACTGACACAGGGCACTTTACCTAGGTTCAGGCCATCTAGCGGTGAGTGGCCCTACTCCAACAATGTCGTGGACTGCCTCAAGGCGGGCTGAGGAAGAACTAGTACAGTGGTTGAACAACCTCTGGAGGTGTGTTCTTGGGTGTGAGGGTGAGGGACATCGCAATGATTCGTTCCCCCTATGGTGGTGGCTAAGCTATATTTATAGAGGCGTTGGTCCTCTTCCCCCAAAATATAGGCGGGAAGGGATCCCACAATGGCCAAATTTGAAGGGAGACAACTAATACATCTTATCCTGATGAAAGGTGGTCTTCTCCTGCAAGCTTAGGATCCTGTCGCCATAGTAGGCTCGGTGACGACCTCCGTCCTACCGTCCTGGTGATCCTGGTCTTGTTGCACGGAAATGGAAACCTTTGGCTGATTCCTCGAGACTACGCGCCTGCGCTTGCTTCTTTAGCACCAAAAAGGAAACATGTTGTCATGCGCCCGCTGTCGCTCGCCCGGCCTTGGTCATCATGGCTTGCGGCATCCGAACCTCATGATGTGGGAGCTTGCATAGAGATCGCCACTCCTCGAGAGCCAGCCTGGTGAGACTACCCCCTCGCGAGGGTCTTGAGTGTCGATGCTGAAGATGGGCTGTACCAGGTCGGCGAAGGAGCCACGTCATGGGCCGCAGGCTGGCAAGTCTGGGTACCCTGCTTCCCAGAACGCGACAGTAGCCCCCGGGCCCAAGCCACGCTCACACATGGCTTCGTGGCGAAGCCAGAGGGCAAGGCCGAACTGCCGCGGGCCCTAACCGCCTGCAGCCCAGTCGACGTGTGGCGCATGGCGAGTGGTGGCCACCTCCACTTCCCCACGCAGCATTGGCAACTGGTTGACTTGACGGCCGCCTGTTGCTAGCACACCAGACTTGACCGCCGCGATCAGACTTGGTTCTCCCTCTGCCTTGCTATCTTGTGAACTTGCGGCTCTTCTTTCAGACTCGGCGCCACGCAAATCTCCCTTTGCCTCCATGGACACTAGGTCAAAGAAAAATAAGGGGAAAACAAGCACTCCTGCTGAATCTTGGTTGGGCTTGGAGCCCGCTCTCGAGTGATTGACTATGATCAACTCGGAGGGGCTATGTGGGGACCCCGACTCATAAGTCGAGATCACCGAATGCACGTGTACAGTGAACCCAGGGATGAATACTCACTGAACGCACATAAGCTGAATAACAAGAGTCTTACATCCGTACATACCGTGTTACACAAATTGTGACCTTTATGGTCAAGTCTTGAGTATATCATTGCAGCTAAAAACTTCAATAACAACTTGGACACATGCCATCTGCCTTAACCATACAGGCATTCTGACTGGGAAGCGTCCTAGCTCGCATGTTCGTCACCAAGAAATCTTCATCATATCATGTTCTTTCATGCCTGGCCAATAAAATAACAAGTGGCAAGCCAATGAGTACTTTGAATGTACTCGCAAGCAACCCAAGTGTGATGACAGAATAATTATGCAAGGCTCTACTACTAAATTGGCAGTTTTGCGGAAAGCTAGTTTTTCTCATGCAAGTATGATCAACATTTATGAAGGATATGAATGCGTCTGCAACAAGTATTAGGAGGTTACAGAAATCAACATCGAGAAAGAGTTATGAACAACTCTTGCTCAAGCTCATCGTGACTTTCTCATGAATCACGTCAACAGATTTACCCAAACCGTGTTTTTTTTCAGAAACTTAAGGACATAGTCTAAGCAGCACCACCCAACTGTCCTTGACCGTGGACACGGCTATTCGAATAGTTTTACACTCTGCAGAGGTTGCACACTTTACCCGCAAGATCCGAGGAACTTCTGTGTCATCCACGACCAGCGGTACCTCAAGTACCCGGGGTAAGCACCCGATCACTATCTTTCCCTAGACGACACTAACATAGAGTCCACTCGATTGTTATTAACCCCCGTGCCCAACATTTCACATCATAAAAATTGTGGAGCCTCGCTCCCATATTCGTCACATACCACTGGCACGGGGTACCAACGGTGTGTTCGGTGCCCTGTGAAAACAGTCATGGCCGCCTTTCCAAGCACGACCCCGTCCCGAGAGTGACCTCATGTCACCCCCATCACTAGTAATGCGGGCACAATGCTAGTATTGACCTAGGTAATCAATAACGCCCTTTCCCATATAAGGGTAGAGTGGTTGCGCATGTTTGGTTGGGACGGTCGACAAATCTTAAATCTAATCCGTCTCTGTAAACAACACCTTCATCAAGCCTCGGTACACAACTTCTCCAACAAGTAGTGCCCTAGTTCCTCATCATCTCCCAGGGGCATTAGTGGCAAGCAATGGGTTATTTGCAAGTATGTTAAACCACACTTGTTTCTTTCCATGCATAACCCTGACCCATTTTGTGTAGCCAACTACTATAGCATATATCTTCAACCAACCAACACAACTCTAAACATAATAGAGCTATGTACAATGCAAGTATCAACAGGGTATGCAATGGAGGCAATCCTAGCAAGGTTGCCACTCAAGATATATCATGCACTCGATGAAACGATGAAAATGCTTTCATGACATAAAAGGGTTCAACATGGTCAAAGGGCTGCTTGCCTTGTCCTTCAGAGTCTTCAATCCTTCTGGTCCATCTCCAAGTACTCTGTCTATTTCGTCAACTAACGACGGAAACAATCATAATAAGCAACACAACAAGGCAAAAATAAAAGTGCTCTAAAAATAGGAGTTGGACTTTTCTAGGATACCGCTGGTTATATGAAAAATGACCAAGGTGGTTTCATAGGCGTTGGATCAATGGATAATTTGGAACATTTCAATATGATGGAATCAAGGGGTCTAATGGATCTGTAAGAAGTGTACAGAAGAACTATTTTGAAAAATGGGCAAAGCCACCCATTTAACAAGGAATGATTTTAGAAGCAGCTAGGAGTTGGTTTCACTTGATTTGGAGTTCAAAAGAATTTCCTATGATTTTCCAAAGTTGGCTATACATGGATAAATAGACCAATATTTGATGTGGTACAGAAGGTATTGGGAAAAATGTTCAAAAACTAAGTTTTGAGCATATAAGTACCTAAGAATTTGAATCATTGCATTTGGATCAAATTTGAGCTCTCTGTGATTTTCTAAAGTTCATCACAGAAGTGGAATTACGGGTTTTCCTAAATAATTGTGAAGGAAAGGTTTCTGAAAAAATGTGCAAATACCACCATGTGATAGATCATGATTTATGGAGTCACTGGAAATTTGAATCACCAAATTTGGAGTTATATCAAAACAAAAATAATAAAAACAAGCAACACACCATCATGGTCCTATTAGAACCATCATACAGACTCGACTGCGCATAGGGGGTACACGACTCATCCTACCCTAGGGGTTCTCAGACTTAGTAGTCGTGACTTGTGCCTCGTGCAGTCTTCTGAGTTTTCCTCAGGTGTTGCTATGTCCCTTGTAGTTGTTTGATGAACGATCCGGGTTGAGCCTGAAGAATCTTCAACAACTTCTCTCCTGATGAGATGATGTGGTGAAGGTGTCTCCTCGTAGCTGGCGTTGACTTGGTCTCCTCTTGTCTTCTTAATCATAACAACCCCTTTTGTCTTCTAAGGCGTCGATGGTACTGGGTCGGTAATCCTTATGCAATGACAATAACAAGGCATAATAGAGGTCCAACATGTCAGTTACGTTGATGACAACATCGACACCAAGAGTGGGGGACGAAGAGAACTGTTTTCCTGCTCACTATAGTGAGGCGGGCTAAATGGCGAGGTTCTCATCCACCGGTGGTTGCCAATACAACAACGGTAGTGACAGGATTACTCTATTAGTGATGTATATCATGATCTAGCATATCATGTGCCCTAGTCATCGTAGGCTAAGGTTGCACCATCTTGGGGCAGTGTCAAGGGTGTCACCATCTTCTAGGTCTTCATGTCCTCATTCCTCGAGGATGTATCTTCTGTTGGCACCGTCGCTTGTTATGGCGTCGCCAATCTTGTGTTCAGAAAAGGTGGGTGAGTGTTTGGCAAGGTGTCATCCTTCTAGATTATCCGCGAGGATTTCAGGAAATCCAGTGGTTAGGGGCACAAGGGTTCTAGCGACCAACAGTTTTGAAGGGGAAGAGATCAATAAGGAGAGTATAGCCTAGTTTTCGAAAACTGAGAAGGGAAGAGAAGTATAGATAGTTTTGATAGCTAGTAATAGTTTTGGAAATAGTTTTACCTTAACTAATGACCATGCTAACTAAGGCTTCCTACAGTCAGGATGGCTCTGATACCAGCTCTGTGGGGACCATGACTTATAAGTCCAGATCACCGAATGCACGTGTACGGTGATCCCAGGGATTAATTCTCACTGAACACACATAAGATGAATAACAAGAGTATTACATCCGTACATACCGTGTTACACAAATTGTGACCTTTATGGTCAAGTCTTGAGTATATCATTGCAGCGAAAAACTTCAATAACAACTTGGACCCATGCCATCTGCCTTAACCCTACAGGCATTCTGACTGGGAAGCGTCCTAGCTCGCATGTTCATCACCAAGAAACCTTCATCATATCATGTTCTTTCATGTCTGGCCAATAAAATAACCAGAGGCAAGCCAATGAGTACTTTGAATGTACTCGCAAGCAAGCCAAGTGTGATGACAGAATAATTATGCAAGGCTCTATTGCTAAATTGGTAGTTTTGTGGAAAGCTAGTTTTTCTCATGCAAGTATGATCAACATTTATCAAGGATATGAATGCGTCTGCAACAAGTATTAGGAGGTTGCTGTGACACCCCGAGACCGGTGCGCCAGGTGCCAGTTAGTTATTCGTTGTCAGTGCCATGTCATCTGCTTGCGTGTTGCATCTTGCCATGTCATCGTGTGCATTGCATCATCATGTTTTCAAAACTTGCATCCGCCCGAGTTCCCTCGTCCTCTCCGTTGTCCGTCCTGAGAGTGACCTCATGTCACTCCCGTCACTAGTAATGCGAGCACCATGCTAGTATTGACCTAGGTAATTAATAATGCCCTTTCCCATATAAGGGTAGAGTGGTTGCACATGTTTGGTTGGGATGGTCGACAAATCTTAAATCTAACCCGTCTCTGTAAACAACACCTTCATCAAGCCTCGGTACACTACTTCTCCACCAAGTAGTGCCCTAGTTCCTCATAGTCTCCCAGGGGCATTAGTGGCACCCACTTGGTTATTTGCAAGTATGTCAAACCACACTTGTTTCTTTCCATGCATAACCCGGACCCATTTTGCGTAGCCAACTACTATAGCATATATCTTCAACCAACCAACACAACTCTAAACATAATAGAGCTATGTACAATGCAAGTATCAACGGGGTATGCAATGGAGGCAAGCCTAGCAAGGTTGCCACTCAAGATATATCATGCACTCGATGAAACGATGAAAATGCTTTCATGACATAAAAGGGTTCAACATGGTCAAAGGGCTGCTTGCCTTGTCCTTCAGAGTCTTCAATCCTTCTGGTCCATCTCCAAGTACTCCGTCTATTTCGTGAACTAACGAGGGAAACAATCATAATAAGCAACACAGCAAGGCAAAAATAAAAGTGCTCTAAAAATAGGAGTTGGACTTCTCTAGGATACCTCTGGTTATATGAAAAATGACCAAGATGGTTTCATAGGCGTTGGATCAATGGATAGTTTGGAACATTTCAATATGATGGAATCAAGGGGTTTAATGGATCTGTAAGAAGTGTACAGAAGAACTATTTTGAAAAATGGGCAAAGCCAACCATTTAACAAGGAATGATTTTAGAAGCAGCTAGGAGTTGGTTTCACTTGATTTGGAGTTCAAAAGAATTTCCTATGATTTTGCAAAGTTGGCTATACATGGATAAATAGACCAATATTTGATGTGGTACAGAAGGTATTGGGAAAAATGTTCAAAAACTAAGTTTTGAGCATATAAGTACCTAGGAATTTGAATCATTGCATTTGGATCAAATTTGAGCTCTCTGTGATTTTCTAAAGTTCACCACAGAAGTGGAATTATGGGTTTTCCTAAATAATTGTGAAGGTTTCTGGAAAAATGTGCAAATACCACCATGTGATAGATCATGATTTATGGAGTCACTGGAAATTTGAATCACCAAATTTGGAGTTTAAATGAATTGTTTAAGCATTTTTACAAGTTTACGGAAAAAGAAAAAGGAAAGGAATACTTAGGTTATACCTAAAACACGCGTCGGGCGAAGGATAGCTACTGGGCCGGCCTAGTAGCTCAGCTGCGTGCAGGAAGGGCCACGTCGAAGGCGCCCACCGAGAGTACGCCTTTGCGGCTGCTAGGCGGTTTGGTCCGAAGCCGTTTCCACTTAAATGGCGGGGCCCAGCCACTAGGTCGCTGGCGCGTGGGGCCCAGTGCTCAGGCCATCTTCACCCTCCCGCGCATGCTCTGGCCGTGGGGAGGAGCGGCTCCCTGTAGGATCGAAGAAGTATGTCTAGAGGGGGGGTGATTAGACTACTTGACAAGATAAAAAATCTGCCTTTTGATTATGCAAAGTTTTAGGCAGTTTTGCAATTAAGATCAAATCAAGTAACACACTACACATGCAATTCTAGAGTATGGGCAGCGGAAAGTAAATTGCATATATAGTAAAGAGAGGTGGAGAAGATCAAACGTAGTTTGGTGACACGGAGATTTTTGTCGTGGTTCCGATAGGTGGTGCTATCGTACATCCACGTTGATGGAGACTTCAACCCACGGAGGGTAACGGCTGCGCGAGTCCACGGAGGGCTCCACCCACGAAGGGTCCACGAAGAAGCAACCTTGTCTATTCCATCATGGCCTACGGCCACGGAGTACTAGCCTTACTCGGGGTAGATCTTCACGAAGTAGGCGATCTCCTTGCCCTTACAAACTTCTTGGTTCAACTCCACATCTCAAAGACGGAGGCTCCCAAGCGACACCTAACCAATCTAGGAGGCACCACCCTCCAAAAGGTAATAGATGTTGTTGATGATGATGAACTCCTTGCTCTTGTGCTTCAAATGATAATCTCCCCAACACTCAACTCTCCTCACTTATTTGGCTGTGGTGGAAGAAAGGATTGAGTGGAAAGCAACTTGGGAAGGCTAGAGATCAAGTTTCATATGGTAGGAATGGAATGACTTGATCTCAACACAAGGGTAGGTGGTTCACTTCTCAGAAAGTGTATGGTAGGAATGGTAGACTTTCTGATGGCTCTCCTCTCGAATGAAGAGGGGGTGGAGAGGTATATATAGCCTCCACACAAAATCCAACCGTTACACACACATTTGACCAATCTCGGTGAGACCGAAGTGAAAACTCGGTCAGACCGAAAGTTCAAATATAGTGAACGTTGGGGTTTTCGGTGGGACCGAAAATACCATCTCGGTGGGACCGAAAGTGCAAAAGATATGAACGTTAGAGTTTTCGGTGGGACCGAGAAAGAAAACTCGGTTAGACCGATTTGAGAGAAGACAGGAACATGCCAGAATCGGTGTGACCGAAAATGTAATATCGGTGAGACCGATTTGAGCCAAGACAGAAGCTTGCCCATTTCGGTGAGACCGATAATACAAACTCGGTTATTCCGAAATGATGTGAAACTGTTACAGAAGGTTGGCAGTTCAGTTTCGGTGAGACCGATCTCAAACTCGGTATGACCGATTTTTCTAGGGTTTGGAATATGGCTGAAGTGGTTCATCTCGGTGGGACTGAGTTGGAAGAATCGGTTTGTCCGAGATTACTTATGGGTGTGTATAGAAGTGAAAGGTGCTGATAGTTGAAGGAGCTAAATCACTAAGCACTTGAGCAACCAGATCATCAACACAACCTCATCCCCTTTTAATAGTATTGGCTTTTCCTATGGACTCAATGTGATCTTTGATCACTAAACCAAAAATAGAGTCTTGAGCTTTTGCCAATGCTTGTCTTAGCATTTGAGGGGTCCACTTCTTCAGTCATCTTGCCATACCAATGTGATTGAATTTCCTGAAACATACTTGATAAAAGCATTAGTCCAACCACAAAGTATGTTGTCATTAATTACCAAAACCACCCAGGGAGCAAATGTGCTTTCAATCTCCCCCTTTTTGGTAATTGATGGCAACACACTGAAATTATACTAAACAAGACATCAAAGCTTATTGAAAGAAAGACAGAATTATCACGAAAGCTTTGACAAGCATGTAGTGCACAGGCTCCCTCTACAAGTGTGCAAGATTTTCATAGATTATGGTTTTGGACTACCACAGGCACACAAGAGAGATAAGCAAGATGTGCTACATGCAGCTTGGCTATATGCATCAGAGCAGAAGAAAAAAAGGAAGTGAGTGATAATGCATATGTGCATGGTGATTTCTTGCAAACAAGTATTTACAAGCAAGTCACCATCATGCACATTCTGCAAGATGCATATACTTACCTTGAGGTTCCTTGACATTGTACCTGAAGGGATAAACTTGAGAAAACAAGGTTAGATAACACAAGAGTATTCCTTCAACCAACTGCAAGAACATCAAGAGTACCAAGCCAGGGAGGACATGTATAAAGAGTGTCTCATATTGAGCACAGGCTTGAATCAGCAAACATGTCTCCGAAACTAAAAGATTTTCAATGAACTCTGAGAGATTTTGTTATGGAAAGCAAAATCAAAAGAATGATGCCAATAGTAATGTCCAATGTAAAACACGACAAAGCTTTGATGTGATTCTCTCCCCCTTAAGATAAGATTGCTTTTCTTCTTCCCCTAAGTCTTCTCTTCTCCCCTACTCCCCTTACTCCCCCTAGGTCCTCTCCCCCTTTGACATCAAGTGCCGAAAAGGACAGCAAACTAGGTAGGGCAGGAAAGATGGAAAGAGAGAAAGAAAGAAGTGGGATCCTTAAGAATCACACAGGGCAAACAAGAACATTTATAGAGAACCAATTTGAGTCTTCTCCCTCCTTAGATTTAAAATTTGAGTGGAGCTGCAGAAGTAGATGTCCTGGAAGATAAATCGGTGACACCGAATTAGATGGATCGGTGGGTCCGAATCCTTTTCGGTTAGACCGAAAATTTCAAATCGGTGACGCCGAGTTTATTCCAAGGAAATACAGAAATAATTCAGCTCACTGTGCGAGGAAAGTTTGAAAGGATTTGCAAGGAATTTTTGAAAGATTTTCAAGGAATTGATCAGAGCCAGATGGATATTCACAAAGAAACATAAGAAAAGGAAAAAGGTTTCTAGATGAAGTTTTTTTTTTAAGAAAAGCTCAATGAGAGAACATAAGAGAAAACAGAAAAACTCCAAAAGCATATGTACTTCATCTAGATAAAGGTCGGCGACAAAGTCACCTATGTTTGAGTATATTGACTTAGGAGTCAAATGAGGACATTTGATCATAGGTCATACTAATCGTTTAAGCTCAAAATGGGGTTGCCATTTTTCGATTAAGCATTTGATGTGATCACATCTTATGAAGCTGCTTGTACTCATGACTTTGAGTAAAGCTTCTTAAAGATGTGAAGAACATACCTTGGGTTTGTTGTTGCTTTACTCATGTAGGTAAGCTTGATGTAGGTGCTCATTGAATGTGAAGTTGGAGCGCCATTTCTACTTGTGTAGTACATCTTCCTACATGGGTTAGGCAAGCAAGGAAATACTCAAGAATATCCAAGATGACAAGAGTGAAATACTAGATGTATAAGGTGTCAAAAAGGATATGTGGAATTTTGTTCCTTGAACTCAACATCCCAAAGGGCTAGATACTTGGTCAATGACAAGATTACTCATGATTTGAGTGTGTGGTAATCTTGTGGAATGTAGATCATCCAAGTACCTGCAAAGAGTTAGATGCAATACAAGGAGGCAAATGTGTCCAAGACATATGATCATCATCATAAGAGAAATATCAAGGATTAGTCAAGAGAGCTCATGCCTTGCATGCATCAATGGAGTTATCACTCCAAGTTTGAAGCATCAATGATGTTCAACTCACTCCTCAAGCGACAAAACACTTTCTCATCAAGAGGTTTTGTAAAGATATCAGCAAGTTGTTTGTCAGTACGAACATGCTTAAGATTAATATCACCTTTGGCAATATGATCACGAATAAAATGGTGACGAACTTCAATATGCTTTGTTCGAGAGTGTTGCACAGGATTGTGTCCAATCTTGATTGCACTCTCATTGTCACAAAGCAAGGGAACACGTCTCACATGTATCCCATAATCCTTAAGTGTTTGTGTCATCCATAGCAATTGAGCACAACACGAACCAGCAGCAATATATTCTGCTTCGGCAGTGGATAATGGTACCGAATTTTGTTTCTTGGACGACCAAGATACAAGGGATCGACCAAGGAATTGACACGTACCCGAAGTTGACTTTCTATCAACCTTGTCACCGGCATAGTCCGAGTCGGAATAGCCAACAAGGTCGAAAGAAGCTCTCTTAGGATACCAAATGCCAAAGTTTGGTGTGTGTATCAAATATCTCACTATCCTTTTAACAGCTTTAAGATGACATTCTTTAGGGGCTGCTTGATATCGCGCACACATGCATACACTCAACATTATGTCAGGACGAGAAGCACAAAGATATAGTAGAGAACCAATCATAGATCGGTAAACCCTTTGATCAACGGGTTCTCCATCTTTTGTCAAGTCATTGTGTCCACTAGTAGGCATGGGGTACTCATACCTTTGCTTTCTTGCATGTTGAACTTCTTGAAGAGATCCTTAGTGTACTTTGTTTGTGAGACAAAGGTACCCTCCTTAGATTGCTTGATTTGCAACCCAAGGAAGAATTTGAGTTCACACATCATGGACATCTCATACTTCTCCGACATGAGCTGTCCAAACTTCTTGCTAAAATGGGGGTTAGTTGAACCAAAGATAATATCATCAACATATATTTGGCACACAAATTGTTCACCATTAACCCTTTTTGTGAATAGCGTTGAGTCTATCTTTCCAATCTCAAAGCCTTTTTCAAGAAGAAAACTAGTCAAGCATTTGTACCAAGCTCTAGGAGCTTGTTTAAGACAATAAAGAGCTTTATGCAACTTGTAAACATGATTAGGCTTTTTGGGATTCACAAAACCGGGAGGTTGTTTTACAAATACTTCCTCCTCAATTTCACCATTTAGGAAAGCACTTTTGATATCCATTTGATAGAGAGTAATATCATGGTGATTGGCATAAGCAAGAAGAATGCGAATGGACTCAAGTCTAGCAACGGGGGCATAGGTCTCACCATAGTCCATACCTTCGACTTGTGTGTAACCTTGAGCTACGAGACGAGCCTTGTTGCGGATGACTTGTCCATCTTCATCTTGCTTGTTCCGAAACACCCATTTGGTTCCAATCATGTTTTGATCATCGTTGGGCTTCTCTACCAAAGTCCATACCTTGTTCCTCTCGAAGTTGTGTAGTTCTTCGTGCATAGCGTTCACCCAATCCGGGTCTTCAAGTGCTTCTTCTACCTTCATAGGTTCAATACTAGAGATAAATGAGTAATGCTCACAAAAGTTAGCTAAGCGAGTTTTAGAGCGAGTAATTCTCCCGGAGTTGATGTCGTTCATCATTTGTTCCACAGGATGATTCTTCTTGACTCTTGCTCGAACTCGGGATAGCTTTTGTTGATGTTGTGGCTCAGCTTCCTCATCATCTTCATCTTCTTCTTCTTCTTCTTCTTCATTGTTGTTGGTGTTGTCTTGAGGTGGTGGAGAAGGAGGTTGTGGTGGATCTTCTTGTTGCATTTCCTCATCTTGGTGAGTTCCACTTGTGGAGGCCTCCATGTTGCCTTGAGGTTCATCTCGCCGTGAGGTAGGTGGCTCCACATATGTAGATGAGGTACTCTCCTTCACTTCCATGGGACGGATTTTTCCAATAGACAAATCTTGGATTGCTTCCGATGGGTCCTTGTCTCCTACATCAATAGGCATTTTCTCTACTTGCGAGCCATTAGATTCATCAAACTTCACGTCTACCGTCTCTTCAACCTTTCGGGTGAAATTGTTGTAGACACGGTAGGTGTGGGAGTTTGATCCATAACCAAGAATAAAGCCTTCATGAGATTTAGGAGCAAATTTAGATCGACGATGCTTATCAAGGATATAGCATTTTGAACCAAAGACACGAAAGTATCCCACTTGGGGTTTGTTACCGGTGAGAAGCTCGTATGATGTCTTGCCGAGAAGCTTATGAAGATAAAGCCTGTTGATAGCATGACAAGCTGTCTCGACCGCTTCTCCCCAAAAATGCTTCGGTGTCTTGTATTCATCAAGCATCGTTCTTGCCATCTCTATGAGCGTTCGGTTCTTCCTCTCAACAACTCCATTTTGTTGAGGAGTGTACGTAGCCGAGAACTCATGTAGAATCCCTTCCTCATCGAGAAAAAAGTCTACATTGGCGTTCTTGAACTCCGTTCCATTGTCACTCCGAACTTTCTTGATCTTCACCTCAAATTGATTTTGGGCCTTTTTGGCAAAGGTCTTGAAGATCCTCTGAACCTGCGATTTATCATCAAGGAAAAATACCCACGTAAATCTGGAATAATCATCAACTATAACTAGACCAAAGGAGTTACCACCAAGGCTTTTGTAAGCATTGGGACCGAAGAGATCCATATGAAGAAGCTCAAGCGGTCTCCTAGTGGTCATGATGTTTTTCACGGGATGACTTCCACCAACTTGTTTTCCTGCTTGACAAGCACTACAAAGTCTATCTTTGTCAAAGAAAACATCTTTAACACCAAGAATATGATCACCTTCGATTAGCTTGTCTAGATTACGCATACCAACATGTCCTAGCCTTCTATGCCACAACCAACCTTTAGAGGATTTAGCAATGAAACAAGCTCTAGGTTGGGCTTTCTTAGTGAAATCAACAATATATAGATCACCTCTACGGATACCAGTAAAAGCCATGTTTTGATTATCACGACGAAAGACTTGGCAATCTACTTTGGTGAATAGCACATTGAATCCAAAGTCAGCTAATCTAGACACGGAAAGTAAATTGTATCCAAGAGATTCTACAAGCATGACATTTTGAATAGAGCTATCATGAGATATGGCCACCTTACCAAGGCCAAGTACCTTACCCTTGGAGTTGTCTCCAAAAGTCACATACTTGTGTGGACCATCGTTCTTTGCAAGCTCTCGAAACATGTCTTTGTCTCCGGTCATGTGATCGGTGCATCCACTATCAAGAATCCACTCTTTTCCGCCGGACATGTAGTCTCTCATATTTGCCATAAGATTGAGACTCTTCATGACCTTGTCTAGCTCGGTGTCCGAATCGGAGTAATCATCATCATGCTCATGCTCATCATCATATTGACCCATAGATTGTTCATCATCAACACCTAGGTCAATTTGATAAGTACTTGCATTAGTTTGGTCAATGGAACAATAATCTTCGGAATGCAATGCAAGAGCATTTCTAATGATAATATTGATAAGACCGGGATCACCCTTCTTTTTCATAAGATCACGAAGCTCAAAGAAGCATTTATCAAAGTTGGGATCAATGGGGTGCAACTTATCAAACTCAATAGTCTTGTGTAGAATTTCATCAAGACTTCTCAAGGAGTAGTCCGGATAAAGTTCTTCCAAGAATTTCCATATAGCATAGGCACGCTCAAAGTTTGTAACAAGATTAAGCAAGTCATCAGGTAACCCTCTAATGATAAGATTTACAGTCCTATGGTTACGAAGCAAATCAAGCTCTTCATCCATGGTAGGGTGCAAGGGATCAAAAGGAGGCACATAGGGGGTCTCAACATATTTGCACAAATTGTACATCTTAAAGATACTAAGCATTTCAGACCTCCAAGAGTTATAGAACCTTCCATTAAGAACAGGCACTCTATGGCTAACACTCCCATCCGTAGACACGTCCATCTTCCTCCAATGGTGTGTAAACCAAAGCAATGGAGACCAAAGCTCTGATACCAATTGTAGGATCGAAGAAGTATGTCTAGAGGGGGGGTGATTAGACTACTTGACAAGATAAAAAATCTGCCTTTTGATTATGCAAAGTTTTAGGCAGTTTTGCAATTAAGATCAAATCAAGTAACACACTACACATGCAATTCTAGAGTATGGGCAGCGGAAAGTAAATTGCATATATAGTAAAGAGAGGTGGAGAAGATCAAACGCAGTTTGGTGACACGGAGATTTTTGTCGTGGTTTCGATAGGTGGTGCTATCGTACATCCACGTTGATGGAGACTTCAACCCACGGAGGGTAACGGCTGCGCGAGTCCACGGAGGGCTCCACCCACGAAGGGTCCACGAAGAAGCAACCTTGTCTATTCCATCATGGCCTACGCCCACGGAGGACTAGCCTTACTCGGGGTAGATCTTCACGAAGTAGGCGATCTCCTTGCCCTTACAAACTTCTTGGTTCAACTCCACATCTCAAAGACGGAGGCTCCCAAGCGACACCTAACCAATCTAGGAGGCACCACCCTCCAAAAGGTAATAGATGTTGTTGATGATGATGAACTCCTTGCTCTTGTGCTTCAAATGATAATCTCCCCAACACTCAACTCTCCTCACTGATTTGGCTGTGGTGGAAGAAAGGATTGAGTGGAAAGCAACTTGGGAAGGCTAGAGATCAAGTTTCATATGGTAGGAATGGAATGACTTGATCTCAACACAAGGGTAGGTGGTTCACTTCTCAGAAAGTGTATGGTAGGAATGGTAGACTTTCTGATGGCTCTCCTCTCGAATGAAGAGGGGGTGGAGAGGTATATATAGCCTCCACACAAAATCCAACCGTTACACACACATTTGACCAATCTCGGTGAGACCGAAGTGAAAACTCGGTCAGACCGAAAGTTCAAATATAGTGAACGTTGGGGTTTTCGGTGGGACCGAAAATACCATCTCGGTGGGACCGAAAGTGCAAAAGATATGAACGTTGGAGTTTTCGGTGGGACCGAGAAAGAAAACTTGGTTAGACCGATTTGAGAGAAGACAGGAACATGCCAGAATCGGTGTGACCGAAAATGTAATATCGATGAGACCGATTTGAGCCAAGACAGAAGCTTGCCCATTTCGGTGAGACCGATAATACAAACTCGGTTATTCCGAAATGATGTGAAACTGTTACAGAAGGTTGGCAGTTCAGTTTCGGTGAGACCGATCTCAAACTCGGTATGACCGATTTTTCTAGGGTTTGGAATATGGCTGAAGTGGTTCATCTCGGTGGGACTGAGTTGGAAGAATCGGTTTGTCCGAGATTACTTATGGGTGTGTATAGAAGTGAAAGGTGCTGATAGTTGAAGGAGCTAAATCACTAAGCACTTGAGCAACCAGATCATCAACACAACCTCATCCCCTTTTAATAGTATTGGCTTTTCCTATGGACTCAATGTGATCTTTGATCACTAAACCAAAAATAGAGACTTGAGCTTTTGCCAATGCTTGTCTTAGCATTTGAGGGGTCCACTTCTTCAGTCATCTTGCCATACCAATGTGATTGAATTTCCTGAAACATACTTGATAAAAGCATTAGTCCAACCACAAAGTATGTTGTCATTAATTACCAAAACCACGCATGCCGGGGAAGAACAGGTCAATGATAGCGCCGTCCGTGTAGGATGTGATCGACGGCGATGGACGAAACTCCGCTTAGGCCATCGGTAAGAGTAACAGAAGAGCAGGGGAGCTCCGCGGGGGCAGTGGAGATGCAGATGAACCCATAGTCAGAGAGTAGGGGGCCCGTATGACAAGAATTTAGGCGATGGCCGGTGACTCGGCTCCGGCCTAGGTGGAGGCTGGAGGGCACGATGGAGAGAGAGGGTTGGTCCAGAGGGGCTCTAGGAGCTAGGGGAAGCAGATGTGGTGGATAGGAGGACCCGGGGCGGCCTTAAATAGAAGGGGCCAAGGTGCACCACAGGGCCGTGCGCCGGCGAGGCCATAGCTGTCTCTGGAGGCCGAACGGGCTCTCTGGGGCGTGTCCAGGGCGCTCGTGAACGTGGTCCAGGCCAAGGGAAAGGCAGAGGGGAGCGGGGAGGTGCCAGAGGCCTCGCGCGTGTGAGCGCCCCCATTGGAGCTCTCGGGCGGTCGGGGCGCGAGTGGAGGAGGCAGCAGGAGGAAGAGGGAGAAGGGGCCGACGACGTGCCGTGTCCCAGACGTCGAGGCGACCTCGGGGGACATGCTGGGGAGGCCCGAGGTTGTCGGGTGGCTTGGGCAGTGAGCGGCTACAATGATCTGGTGCACTGTAGCACGCTCCAGAGCACACATATGGACGCCATCGGCATCTTTTTGGCGCCCACGCCGTGGCCACTAGTGTCTAGGGGGTCAGATGAGGAGTAAACCAAGGGGTGGTGGCCTTGGATGCTCTGGAGGGCTTCTAGAAGGAGAGAGAGCTGAGAGAGAAGGGTGAAAGTGGCTATCCCGAGATGTAAAATGGGGTTTTACCCCCTCAATCATTGAGCGGTGGTGCAGCCATTGCTGCTGGAGGTGGAAGGGGTCTTGGGGGTGCTGTGGTAAGAACAGGAGGCAAGGGGAAATAGTGGAAGGGGTCAAATCAAGGGTTTTGGTAAAATAGCAGAAGGTGTTTGATGATGTTTTGGGCAAGCAAATGGGCTTCATTTGGCATGAGACTCCATAGGATGAAATGGCACATATATTTAGGCCCTTTCACCAAATTAGAGCTCATTTGGGAAAAGTTGCCAATGCAACTTTTGTAAACCCTAGAAATCAACAGAAATGAATTTTCCAATATTAAGTTAAGCAAATCACCCCTTCTTGATGCACCACTTGGTGTTGTGTCATCATTTGGGGTTGTGGTTTTTCCACCAAATTTGGGGTCACAAGTAAAAAGTTGTTAATGTAAAGTTGTTCAAATTTGAATCTGAACAGAAATGATTTTGGGGCACTCTGATCAAGTTACCCTTCTCCAAAACTTGCTCCATTTGGTCTAGATGCATAATTAGACCATTTTAGCATGTGTACCAAGTTTGAGAGCATTTGGACAAGTTTGGCAATGTAAAGTTGCTCAAACTTCAAAATGGACAAAAATGGTTTTGAGGGGATTTGATGATGTTTTCTTGATCTTCAAGGCATGAGGCTTTGCAAGATCATCAAATATGTCATATTTGACATGATAGAATTTTCCTGGAATTTTTAGAGAATATTTCCTTTGTAAATATTTCAAAAGCTTGAAATATCCAGAAAGGGTTTTTGAAGGATTTGTCCAATATTTTTAACATGACCATGTGTTGAAACTCTTATATATTGACAATATATGTTCTATGAGCTTCCCTAAATTTTGAAAAATATTTTTGAAGCAGTTAAATATTTTTAACCTATTAAAGACCATTTCTGGCCTAAAGAAAAAGTTTTTAAATAAAATAGGAAAATAACTTTTAAAATTATAATTTTGTGGTTTATGGGAGTCCTATACCTAATAGGATTCAAATATACTTTTTGAAAGATTTTTTACACCCCAAATAAAGTACTTGCAGTACAAACCTCAATTCAGGGGTTTTTGGAAAACTAATTTTAGAAAATACTATTTGGCCAAAATATTTTTATAAGAAAATACTATAATGTTCTATACACATGGCATGATCATTGGGAAAAGGATTTGGATCAAGGAGATGAAGTATAAGAGTTTGATGATTTATTTGATTTTTAGAGCACTTGCAAACAGCAAACAGAAAACCAATCAAGCAAGGTCAAAAAGACTCAAAAGTTTTTGCCAAACCACATTTTAGCATGATTATTAGCTTAAGTGTTGTGGCATGAAAATCAGGGTGTGACAACTGGCCAAAGTCCGGCCTGCCCTCGCCGCCGATTCCAATGAGTGGAACGCGACGATAGTCTGGCCCGCCTCCCGTTCCATGGTGGATATGGAATCCACTGAGATCCCCATCCATATTAATGCTCTTCTGGCTGGATTTGTCCCTTCTTTCTCCAATTTCTTCAATGCCATACTCTTGCATTACTAGATCCAGGCGCTGCACCTAGACCCCGCGGCCATCATCCTCCTAGCCATCTTCGCCTTCCTATGCGAGGCCATGGTGGGCATTACCCTGTGTGTCGCCTTGTTGTGCCATTTCTTCTCGCTCCATCTGGTTGACAACCGGCACTGTTCGGGGTGCGTGGCCTTATAGGCCGAGGCGGCGATGGCTGGCTCTGGCATTGACTTCGCGCTCCGCCCAGACATGAAGGGGTTCCAAAAGCAATGGGTGTTCGTGGACGCCGCCACGCTCAGCCCTCTGCTCCAGCTCCAGCGGAGACCAACAGAACCCAGCTCCGACTGGGGCCACCAGAAGCTTGTCGATCGCAAGATCGCTTTTTTGGACCAGGTTGGCCAGATTCAAGAAGGCCGAGGAGACGGCTCCAATGGTGGTGAGTGAGTTCGTCAGGCGGCGCATCGCCCCGCTCCAGCGCCATTCCAGCCCGATGTGGACCTTTACCGACCCTGCAGACCCCATAAGGCTCCAGGCGCCTTCACTTCCTTCCAATATGATGCGCGCGGTGCTCGAGCTCCTGACCGGCGACCTAGTGTCTGCCGCGCTCCCGGAGGATGGCTGCCTCCTATACAATTGTTCAAACAAGGAGAGCTTCACGAGACAGATGCCCCTCTTCGACGAATGGGGGATGCGCCCGGAGGGCCTTGGAGGGCCCCGTGATAATCCCATCTTGGTGACTCCAATGCTTATTGATCCTGTGACACACGCCCCAGATGTGGGTGCAAGGGGGCGAACGCCGCCGGAGGCTCCCAAGGAGATTGGAGAGGAGCAGACGTCGCCTGATGGTCCCGAGGTAGTCACTCCAGCAGCCCCCATGAGCGCTCCTGAGGTAGCCGTCCATGAACAGGCGCGGCCCGTTGCTCCTGAGCAGGTCGCACCTGAGGGCCGGACGGCTCCCTTCGATGCAGCAACGCGCCTCTCTGCGGCTGATAATCATGCCCCAGCCTTCGGCCCGCTTCGTCCAAACCTCGAGGCGATCCGCAAGAGGAAAGGGTTGTGGGGCTGCAATGGTGATGGCCTCCGGCCCCTGAAAAAGAGGAAGTATATAGTAGTGAACTAGTAAGTGCCTTATCTTTGTTGGTTCTCCATGAGTGGCGCTCTTTCCTGACCCTGCCTCCTCAGGATTTCTCTGGTCGTGACGGCAAAAGCTCCTGAAGTTTGCCCCTCGGGGGCTCTTGGCTCGCTGTCAATTTCGGGCTCCCTACACTAGGCACCCGCGTGAGGGACGGGGACGGCTCGCGAGGCGAGCGCGCCACCGGGGGACCGATGGCCTGGGCCTTCTGCAGCCATGCTTTGGTGTCGCTTCTGGGGTGTCGATGTTGTGCCGAGGGCTCCCCCGCCGATCCTCGCTAGGGGCTGGGCCCCCTCGATGCTGGCTGCATCTACGAGCATCGGAGCCGCGTCACTTGACCCCTCTGCCGGGGACGATGAAGCGGCTAGGGGAGCGCCGACTACCAGCCCCTTGCGAGGGGCAGGTGGGGCACCTTGCATCCCCCCGGCAGCCCCCTGTGCTGAGGAGGGGCTCGATCACGCGCAGGGGCTTGTGCATGAGCGCAGTGTCATTCGCCATGGCCCGAGGATGTTATCAAGAAGAAGGTCTTCCCTTTATCTTTGAAGGGAGATGCATTGACATGGTTGAGGCTATGCGATGGTATTGGATCATGGAACTACAATCGATTGAAGTTGGAATTGCATTACAAGTTCTATCCTATGCATCAGGTTCATCGTGAGCATAATTATATATATAATTTTTAGCCTCGCAAAGGAGAAAGTATCGCTCAAGCTTGGGGGAGGCTTAAGTCAATTTTATATTCATGGCCCAATCATGAGCTCTCAAGGGAAATGATCATTCAAAAATTTTATGCTCGACTTTCTCTCAATAATCGCTCCATGCTCGATACTTCTTGTACTGGTTTTTTTATGATGAAGACTATTGAATTCAAATGGGATTTATTGGGATCTCGACGAAGTTAAGGAGTCAGGTATAACCCCTAAGTTTGATTGTGTTAAATCTTTTATGGATACCGATGTTTTCTGTGAATTTAGCACTAAATATGGACTTGACTCTGAGATAGTAGCTTCTTTCTGTGAAACATTTGCTACTCATGTTGATCTGCCTATGGAGAACTGGTTTAAATACCATCCTCCCATTGAAGTAAAAGTAGTTGCACCTATTAAAGTTGAGGAAAAGACTATCACTTATAATGTTGATCCTATTGTTCCTACCTCTTATATTGAGAAACCGCCTTTCCCTGTTAGGATAAAGGATCATGCTAAAGCTTCAACGGTGGTTCATAAGAGTAATACTAGAACACCTACACCCTCTGAGCAGATTAAAGTTGAACCTAGTGTTGCTATGGTTAAGGATCTCTTGGTCGATAATTTAGATGGGCATGTTATTTACCTCCAAGAGGAAGCTGCTAGAATCGCCAAACCCGATACTAGAAATAAACATAGACTTGTTGTAGGCATGCCTGTTATTTCCGTTAAAATTCGAGATCATTGCTATCATGGTTTATGTGACATAGGTGCTAGTGCAAGTGTAATACCCATTTCCTTATATAAAGAAATTATGCATGATATTGCACCTGCTGAGCTAGAAAGTATTGATGTCACTATTAAGCTTGCTAATAGAGACACTATTTCACCAATGGGGACTGTTTGAGATGTTGAAGTCTTGTGTGGAAAGGTTAAATACCCTGCTGATTTTCTTGTTTTTTGGTTCTCCACAAGATGATTTTTATCCCATTATATTTGGTAGACCCTTCTTGAACACTGTTAATGCTAAGATAGACTGCGAAAAGGATATTGTTACTGTTGGATTAGGGGATATGTCTCATGATTTTAACTTTGCTAAATTTCGTAGACAACCCCATGATAAAGAATTGCCTAGTAAGGATGAAATTATTGGTCTTGCTTCTATTGATGTGCCTCCTAATGATCCCTTAGAACAAGATCTATTAGACCATGAAAATGATATGTATATGAATAAGAGAAGGGAAATAGATGAAATATTCTTTAAACAGGGACCCTTATTGAAAAACAACTTGCCTGTTGAAATTCTAGGGGATTCTCCTCCACCCAAGGGTGATCCCGTGTTTGAACTTAAATCATTACGTGATACTCTTAAGTATGTTTATCTCGGTGAAAAGAAGATATATCCTGTTATTATTAGTGCTAACCTTTCAGAGCAGGAAGAAGAGAAATTATTGAAAACTCTGAACAAGCACCATGCTGCTATTGGATATACTCTAGATGATCTTAAGGGCATTAGTCCCACCCTATGCCAACACAAGATAAAGTTGGAAGAGGACGCGAAACCGATTATCGATAATCAATGATGGTTAAATCCTAAGATGAAAGAAGTGGTAAGGAAGGAAATACTAAAGCTTCTAAAGACAAGTCTAATTTATCCAGTTGCTGATAGCTAGTGGGTAAGTCCTGTCCATTGTGTCCCTAAGAAGGGAGGTATTACTGTTGTTCCTAAACATAAAGATGAATTGATCCCGCAAAGAATTGTTACAGGTTATAGAATGGTAATTGATTTCCACAAATTAAAGAAATCCACTAAGAAAGATCACTACCCTTTGCCTTTTATTGATCAAATGCTAGAAAGGTAATCCAAACATACCCATTTTTTCTTTCTAGATGGCTATTCTGGTTTCTCTCAAATACCTGTGTCAAAAGGGGATCAAGAAAAGACCACTTTCACTTGTCCCTTTGGTACCTTTGCTTATAGATGTATGCCTTTCGGTTTATGTAATGCACCTGCTACCTTTCAAAGATGCATGATGGCTATATTCTCTGATTTTTGTGAAAAGATTGTTGAGGTTTTCATGGATGACTTTTCCATTTATGGAACTTCTTTTGATGATTGCTTGAGCAACCTTCATCGAGTTTTCCAGAGATGTGAAGAAACTAATCTTGTCTTGAATTGCGAAAAGTGCCACTTTATGGTTAATGAACGCATTGTCTTGGGTCATAAAATTTCTAAAAGAGGTATTGAAGTTGATAAAGCTAAAGTTGACGCTATTGAAAAGATGCTGTGTCCCAAGGACATCATAGGTATACGAAGTTTCCTTGGCCATGTCGGGTTTTATAGGAGGTTCATTAAGGACTTCTCCGAAATCTCTAGGCCTCTGACTAATCTCTTAGAAAAAGATGATCCTTTTGTCTTTGACGATGATTGTGTAGAAGCATTTGAAATACTTAAGAAAGCATTGATATCTGCACCTATTGTCCAGCCTCACGACTAGAATTTACCTTTTGAGATTATGTGCGATGCTAGTGATTATGCTGTAGGTGCTGTTCTAGGACAAAGAGTTGATAAGAAATTGAATGTTATCCAATATGCTAGTAAAACTCTAGACAGTGCCCAGAGAAATTATGCTACTACCAAGAAGGAGCTTTTAGCAGTCGTATTTGCTTGTGATAAGTTTAGACCTTATATTGTTGATTCTAAAGTAACTATTCACACTGATCATGCTGCTATCAAATACCTTATGGAAAATAAAGATGCTAAGCCTAGACTTATTAGATGGGTTCTCCTGCTACAAGAATTTGATTTGCATATTACTGATAGAAAGGGAGCTGAGAACCCCGTTGCAGACAACTTGTCTAGGTTAGAGAATATTCTTGATGACCCACTACCTATTAATGATAGCTTTCCTGATGAACAATTAGCGGTCATAAATGCTTCTCGTACTTCTCCATAGTATGCTGATTATGCTAATTACATTGTCGCTAAATTTATACCACCTAGTTTCACATACCAGCGAAATAAAAAGTTCTTCTATGATTTAAGACATTACTTCTGGGATGACCCACACCTTTATAAAGAAGGTGTAGATGGTATTATTAGACGTTGTGTACCTGAGCATGAACAGGAACAGATCCTACGCAAGTGCCACTCCGAGGCTTACGGAGGAGACCACGCTGGAGATAGAACTGCACATAAGGTACCGCAATCTTCTTTTTATTGGCCTACTCTCTTCAAGGATGCCCATAAGTTTGTCTTGTCTTGTGATGGATGTCAAAGAATTGGTAATATTAGTAGACGTCAAGAAATGCCTATGAACTATTCACTTGTTATTGAACCATTTGATGTTTTGGGCTTTGATTATATGGGACCGTTTCCTTCCTCTAATGGATATACACATATTTTAGTTGATGTTGATTACGTTACTAAGTGGGTAGAAGCTATTATAACTAGTAGTGCTGATCACAACACCGCTATTAAGATGCTTAAAGAAGTTATTTTTCCGACGTTTGGAGTCCCTAGATACTTAATGATTGATGGTGGTTCACACTTTATTCATGGTGCTTTCCGTAAGATGCTTTCTAAATATGATGTTAATCATAGGAATGCGTCCCCTTACCACCCACAGTCTAGTGGTCAAGTAGAACTAAGTAACAGAGAGCTGAAATTAATTTTGCAAAAGACTGTTAATAGGTCTAGAAAGAATTGGTCCAAGAAACTTGATGATGCATTATAGCCCTATAGAACTGCATACAAAAATCCTATGGGTATGTCTCAATATAAAATTCTTTATGGAAAAGCATGTCACTTACCTCTCGAACTAGAACATAAGGCATATTGGGCTATTAAGGAGCTCAACTATGATTTCAAACATGCTGATGAGAAGAGGTTATTTGACATTAGCTCGCTTGATGAATGGAGAACCCAATCTTATGAGAATGCCAAGTTGTTTAAAGAAAAAGTTAGAAGATGGCAGGATAAAGGGATACAAAAGCGTGAGTTTAACGTAGGTGATTATGTCTTGCTATACAACTCTCTTTTAAGATTTTTTACAGGAAATCTTCTCTCTAAATGAGAAGATCGTTACGTTATCGAGGAGGTCTATCGTTCCGGTGCCATAAAAATCAACAACTTCGAAGGCACAAATCCGAAGGTGGTGAATGGTCAAAGAATCAAACATTATATCTCAGGTAATCCTATAAATGTTCAAACCAATGTTATTGAAACCGTAACCCCAGAGGAATACATAAGGGGCACTTTCAGAACGATTCAGACTCCGAAAAGGAAGAGGTATGTGGTACGGTAAGTAAACCGACTCCAAAACAGTTCTAATGGCAATTTTCACCGTTTTGGAATATTTAGAAAAATAGAAAAATAAGAGGCAGTCCGAAAAGGACACGAGGCGTCCACGAGGGTGGATGGCACGCCCTACCCCCCTGGGCGCACCCCCTACCTCGTGGGCACCTTGTGTGCCTCCCGGACTCCATTTTCTTGCACGCTACTTCTTTCGGTCGGTAAAAAATCACTATATATTCTGCTGAACGTTTTGACCACCGTATCACGCCAAAATCCTATGTTTTCATCTCGAGCTGTTGTTTCTGACAGATCTAGAGCATTATGACGTCTTCCAGCACCCCTAAAGACAAGTTCTTCGAGAAGGTCATCAACCCCTACCTCGCGGAGGTGCTGCAACACCCTCAAACCATCGAGGCACGTGAGTGGGTGCTGCACATCCGCGATGTTGAGGGACCAAGGAGGACCAGAAGCGTAGAGACAAGACTCAAAGCAATGGAGCAGCAAGTTTTCAAGTGCCAAGGTATGGTGGAACGAGGACTCAACGCCAACCACATGATGATCACGGAGCTCACCAACAACCACAAGCTGGACGCCAAGATCATTGGGGAAACCATCTTCAAGATCCAAGAGAAAATCGAGCACCTCCAATCCCAGATCTATGACCTAGAAAACCAAAACTGTGAGTACAAATGTAGATTCAAGAAGATGAGTTTGGGTGCAGATTTGAGGATCCCGGAGACTCGATCATCCTTCTACGATGGTGAGCCCGTGTCTTGGAAGATGGACGACAAGCCTACATCATCAACAATTCCATCACCGCCTCCGTAGAAGGAGACATAATCACATGGGTATGGGCACTCCCCTTGGCAACTGCCAAGCTTGGGGGAGGTGCCCCAGTATCGTATCACCACCACAATCCTATATTTACCGCTTTTGATAATATCTTGGTCTAGTAGAATAAAGTTTAGTATGATCTAGTTGTGAGCTTTGCTTTATGATCTTTATGTTTGTAATCAAGTTCGTGAGCTATATATAATAAAGATTAGTGTTGAGTCAAGGTCTTGATTTTATCGCTATGGTCATGAGAGAATAAAAGAAAATACAAAAAGTATCCAAGCGATCATACTGATCTTATGGAAGGTAATGCCTTCACATATAAAGAGTATGATGAATAAAAGTTGTTGAGAGTTGACAAACCTAGTTTTGGTCATCGTTGCAATTAATAGGAAGTAATAAAAAAAAGAGGTTTCCACATAAAAATATACTATCTTGGACATCTTTTATGATTGTGAGCACTCGTTAAAATATGACATGCTAAAGAGTTGATGTTGGACAAGGAAGACAACATAATGGGTTATGTCTTCTTATATCCGAAATAAAGTATATTGTCATGGATCATCCAACATGTTGATCTTGCCTTTCCCCCTCATTCTAGCCAAAACTCCTTGCACCAAGTAGAGATACTACTTGTGCTTCCATACATCCTCAAACCCAGTTTTGCCATGAGAGTCCACCATACCTACCTATGGATTGAGTAAGATCCTTCAAGTAAGTTGTCATTGTTTCAACTCTCTAAAATATGTATGATCTATTAGTGTGGAAAAATAAGCATTATACGATCTTATGATATGGAAGTAATAAAAGCGACGGACTGCATAATAAAGGTCCCTATCACAAGTGGCAATTTAAAGTGACGTTCTTTTGCGCTAAGAGTTTGTACATCCAACCATAAAAGCACATGACAACCTCTGCTTCCCTCTGCGAAGGGCCTATCTTTTGTTCTTACCTTATAAGAGTCAAGGTGATCTTCACCTTTCCTTTTTACATTTTATCCTTTGACAAGCACATTGTGTTGGTAAGATGCTGACATATATACCCAATTGGATGTAAGTTATCATGATCTCTTACTGTTGACATTACCCTTGAAGGTAAAAAGTTGGGAGGCAACATTATAAGCCCCTATCTTTCTATGTGTTCGATTAAAACTCCATACCCATAAGTATTGCGTGAGTGTTAGCAATTGTGAAAGACCAAATGATAGTTGAGTATGTAGACTTGCTGAAAAGCTCTTATATGGACTCTTTCCGATGTTATGATAAATTGCAATTGCTTCAATGACCGAGATCATAGTTTGTTGGTTTTCAATGAAGTTTCTGATTCATACTTGACAATGTGTATAGATTGTTACTTTATCATAAGAGTCATATGACTATATATATATATATATATATATATATATATATATATATATATATATATCTGTGTGTTGCTGTTATAAGTTTGATCATGATGCCCTCATGTCCGTATTTTAAATTTATCGACACCTCTATCTCTAAACATGTGGACATATTTTTCGATATCGGCTTTCGCTTGACGACAAGCGAGGTCTAAGCTTGGGAGAGTTGATACATCCATTTTGCATCATGCTTTTATGTTGATATTTATTGCACTATTGGCTGTTATTACACATTATGTCACAATACTTATGCCTTTTCTCTCTTATTTTACAAGGTTTACATGAAGAGGGAGAATGCCGGCAGCTGGAATTCTGGGCTGGAAAAGGAGCAAACATTGGAGACCTATTCTGCACAACTCAAAAAGCCCCGAAACTCCATGAAACACCGTTTCAAAAAATATGAAAAATATCTCGCGGAAGAGATACGAGAGGGGGGCCACCACCTGTCCGCGAGGGTGGAGGGCGCGCCCCCCTGGGCGCGCCCCTGCCTCGTGGGCCACCTGGTGACTCCCCGATGCCCATCTTCTCCTATATGAGGTGTTTTGACCTGGAAAAAAATCAGAAGGAGGCTTTCGGGACAAAACACCGCCATCTCGAGGCGGAACCTTGGTGGAACCAAACTAGGGCTCCGGCAGAGCTGTTCTACCAGGGACACATCCCTCCGGGAGGGGGAAATCATCTCTGCCATCATCACCAACAACTCTCCCATCTTGGAGAGGGTTATCTTCGTCAACATATTCACCAACACCATCTCCTCTCAAACCCTAGTTCATCTCTTGTATCCAATCTTTGTATCAAAACCTCAGATTAGTACCTGTAGGTTGCTAGTAGTGTTGATTACTCCTTGTAGTTGATGCTAGTTGGTTTACTTGGTGGAACATCATATGTTTAGATCCATTATGCATATTAATACTCCTCTGATTATGAACATGAATATGCTTTGTGAGTAGTTACGTTTGTTCCTGAGGACATGGGAGAAGTCTTGCTATAAGTAGTCATGTGAATTTGGTATTCGTTTGATATTTTGATGAGATGTATGTTGTCTTTTCCTCTAGTGGTGTCATGTGAACATCGACTACATGACACTTCACCATTGTTTGGGCCTAGAGGAAGGCATTGGGAAGAAATAAGTAGATGATGGGTTGCTAGAGTGACAGAAGCTTAAACCCTAGTTTATGCGTTGCTTCGTAAGGGGCTGATTTTGCTCCACATGTTTCATGCTATGGTTAGGTTTACCTTAATACTTCTTTTGTAGTTGTGGATGCTTGCAATAGAGGTTAATCATAAGTGGGATGCTTGTCCAAGTAAGGGCAGCACCCAAGCACCAGTCCACCCACATACCAAATTATCAAAGTAACGAACGCAAATCATATGAACGTGATGATAACTAGCTTGACGATAATTTTCATGTGTCCTCGGGAGCGCTTTCCTTCATATAAGAGTTTGTCCAGGCTTGTCCTTTGCTACAGAAAGGATTGGGCCATCTTGCTGCACCATCTTTACTTTTACTATTATTTACTTGTTACCAATTATCTTATCACAAAACTATCTGTTACCGATAATTTCAACGCTTGCAGAAAATACCTTACTAAAAACTACCTATCATTTCCTTCTGCTCCTCGTTGGGTTCGACACTCTTACTTATCGAAAGGACTACGATAGATCCCCTACACTTGTGGGTCATCAGTCGCGCTCGCCGCGCAGCACCTGGCGCAGCAAGACACATCGACCTAATCACTCACGTCTATGCGCAAATCGTCCACAAGGGCTACTACATACCAGAGGGGGATGATAGGACGATGGCATTCTTGGACCGCAGGACAACCTTGGACGGCATTGTTCAGAAGCACGTTCAGCTCACTGCCAACATCGCTGCTCCTCACCCGTCGATTGGTGACCGGGCGCACTAGGGCGTGAGGATGTTGTTGGTGGATCCATATGTATCTTTCCTAAAAAGACAAATACTACCTCTGTCCTGGTTTATAGGCCCCCTTTATAATTTGTGTGAAAGTTTGATGAAAGATTTAACTAACAAAATGTTAATGCATGTCAATGAATAATATATCGTTAGATTCACATTTGAATGTAGTTTTCACTGATATAATTTTTATGACATGCATGAACATTTTGTTTGTTAAATTTATGGTCAAACTTTCACACGGAATATAATGAGTACCAATAAACTAGGACAGAGGTAGTATTTTGGAATGGGGGGACTATATTGTTCTAGTAATTATCTTACCTTTCGCATCAACTTCATAATTTTTGTACGTACCATGCATAAACCGTGCCAGAACCAAACTTCTCATTTTTTTGGCATCAACTTCTCATTACTATCTATTGGTCGGGCCAAGGAGCATAACCAAATTTTACATGTTACAAGTTCAAAAGGAAAAGCCTGCCATGTTCGTGTCGCTGCTCCACATGGTCGGTTCGGCACGCCGCTCAAGGGGGGATGTGTGCCATGTTGAATTTTCACTTACAAGTGGGACCGCGGTTGAGAAAACCGACTATCGGCAAACCACCACCCTCCCACCGTGTGATGGCTAAGTTAGAGAAAATAGTAGGGAAAAGAGATAGCTGTAGCATGGATTCGAAGAAAATTGGTATCCGATGGGACTCGTGTGGGTGGCGTGTGCCGTACTATTAGACGTGAATGCTAGTTATGTGTGGGGACCCCGATTCTAAGTCACACCGGTCTAGCATGTAACACAACATATCACTTTGCGGCCTCACGCACGATATCCCCACGAGTGCCACCTTACCTGGCCCGGGACCGTTTGCGCATTTTGGCTTACGTATATGATAGTGTCGCAAGCATCCATATGACAGAGAACCCGGGCCGACATGACTAGTCATAAACCCAAGGTGGCACAAACATACAGGGATAGGCATACATGACCCAACAATGCATGTGTCGGTCAGCAGCGAGTGTTGCCGGGCTGTATGAAGCTAACAGGACTCTGGTATACACTGCATGACATTTCCCCTAAAGGGGCAGACACAGGAGAAAAGAAGGACACATGCCGGTCAATCCATGTGTTCCAGAGCAGTAGCAAGCTACTAAGGCTTGGTGGAAGCACTAGGAGGCATTTACCCATAAGAAAGGCTACCAAGAATAAACAACTAGGTGTCTTACCCCACACATACCAATACACGTTACACGTACACATAACATGCACGATATGTGTACATACAACATGGCATCACAACATAACTCAACAACTCATATAGATAAAGGCCCAGAAGAGCCGTCATAGCATTTATTACAAACAAGGGTCACAGGACCCAAAATACAGAGTATACAGGCAACGGAAGCATAAACATGTCTGGGTACAGACATCTGAAAATGACGAAGGCTTTAGAGTCTGACTATCTACAAGACCCTCCCAAGGTTACAAGATCGTAGCTGAGGTAACAAGCTAAACATCCAAGTCCACGCAAAACCACTAGTGAGACCAAAGTCTCTATGCAAAACATAGATTAAGAAAACGTGATTACAAATAAACTCAGCAAGACTAACATCAAAACTAGCTACATATGCATCACTATCATCAAATGGGTAGTGGAGTTTAATTGCAGCAAGCCAGCTTTGACTTAGTGGCTATCATGTACTATGACTGCTGGTAACTCTTTTGAGGTGACGCACACGAGTCCACATACTCAACATGTCAATACACCACTATGGATCCACTCCCGTCTCCCTACGAGGAAGCCATTCATAGCACTCACGCTTTTTTTGCGCATTTTAGAGTACCCACTTTCACTTGTCTATGAACTGCATAGGCAGCACCAGTAGTCCATTACCACGGACACGGCTATTCGAATAGATCATATTACATTGTAGGGCTGTATATCTTCACACGCGCTCTCACGACTTATCGCCGTTTACACGACATGTACTCGGCAACCTTCAAGCAGAAGCCCAACAAGGGTGTCGGCCACGACCTGACTAACCACACAAGTCTCTAGTCCAGGTTTAGCGCCTATTCGGGTTCCATACGCAAGGAAGTCCGGCCGGGGTTTCTCTCACGGCCCCGAACGATGTGTGCAGGGTTCCCGAGACACCAAATGGGCGACTCGGTACACCGAGCCACAGTGTATCTACCGCATCATAGCCCACCCCTAGGGTCCTACAAACACAAAAAACTAGTTGCAACTCCTAGAGAGAGATCAAGGCGATTAATAAGTCAAGAGGGTCCATGGGTTTTGGTCCCAATGCATGGTAGTAGTTGTTCTTGGATCACAAACCCAGAACTCAGTTCTTAAAGACGGCTTCAACGAGATAACCCACCATGTACACCTACATGGCCTCTCATCGCTACCTTTACCAAATCGTGTTCACACACTTAGCTCTCATTAGAAGGACAGGTTCATCACCATCCCAATACATCCCAGATGAATCAGTGCTGACACAACTCTAAGCATTGCATGCATAACAGGCAACTCTAAGCTGGGCAGTGGTCGGAGCATGGCTATGCACGGGCGTGGAGCTGCAGCTCGAGGGCGAGTGAACGGGGGTGCTAGACAACACCTACGGGGCGTATGGAGCACGCCGGAGCAACTGGTCCGAGCGGAGGGGCATGAGAGCACGGAGCTCACTGGCCATGGCAGATGACAGCGTTGGGTGCTCGCGGGGCAGCGGCTACGGGACGCACGCGAAGGAAAAGACAAAGGGGAGAGGGTCAGTGGCTCACGGCGAGTCGGCCGGTGTAGACGAAGGGGCCGGGGAGGCGTCGGACACGATGAATCGACCGGTGAAGTTCGACGGGCAGATGCGGTGGTGACGAGCTCGAGGACGACGGCTTGGTGATCCTCAGCTTGAGTTCATCGGCGTGGAGAGGACAGAAACGACGGCGGAGCTACTGGACACAACGGCGAGGCGAGGCGATGACGGTGGCTGCGGCAACACCGAGCGGCGGCGGCGAGGTCGCTCGGGTGGTGAGAGAGAGGGGTCCATAGGAGAGGATGAGGATGAGGGAGAGTGAGAGAGCGTCGAGGGGGTCACATGGCGTCTCCAAGGGGCCGGGGAAGCGAGCAGGGAAGCAGGAGGTGGCCGCAGCTGCGTGCGTGCTCGACAAGCAGCTCCCTGCCTCCTGGCGAGAGGTAGCAGGTGACTGGCACGTTGGGCCAGGCCGGGTGCTACAGTGTTGTGCCAACTAGGCTGGACAGGTAAGTCTCTGTCTCTTTTCTTTTCCAATTATTTCAGGTTTTCTAATTTTTTGCAATTTGATTTGGTTTAATTTCAAAACCAAACCAATTTTCTAGCTTCTGAAATTTATTAGGTGGACTTACGGAACTAGTCTAGAGCCACATACAAACTTTCAAAATTATTGGACCTATATTTATTTTATAGTAAATATAAATCCAATTCAAATAGCTAGTGCATTAATTCAAAGGCCCAAGAATAAATACTTTTGAACCTCCAAAATTATTGGTTTGAATTTTATTAATTCCAATAATTTTCAAAGTTAAAAAGGCACATTTCCTTGGGTGCATTTGAAGAAAGTTTTGGTTGATCATTTCAGGGAATGATTTATGAGGGTTTGAACTAACCTCAATTAACCTTTATAATTTAATATGACGATGACATGATGCAATCAAGTAACTAATTACAAGTAGTATTCTTGGGCTATGACTACTCACCCCCACTAAACAAGAATCTAGTCCTGACATTCAAGACGTGAGGCAAGAAGACAGAGGGGGAACACCAATCTAACAAAATCTTCTCGATCCAATTGCCCTTCTCGAAGATGTTGCTTCATGGCTTCAAATTTATCATGACGTATCTGCTTTGAAAACTCCATCCAACACGACGACAAAAGAACAAAAACTCTACATGATTTGATCTTCTCGAAGATCGAGCAATTCAAGATCAACTCATGGATTGAGAGGTAGAAACATCTCTTGAGCTGAGACTCAAAACTCATATCAGGGGGATGGGAAGAAACTGATGACAGAGAGTTAAATTGGTAGGAAACAATTCCATGCTTAAGTAAGATTGTGAACGATGTCACCAGACGGGGCACCTTAGAGAAGGTGACTCGTAGGATTATTCCCTTAAGTGCCAAACAAAATTACTTTTGATACATAGACCATTGAAACTCTGCATACCAGCCTAAGGAAAATCACAAACGATTGTTCGAAGGAGTATGGAAGAATGGCATACTCAGACTAGAATGGATGATGTGGACTACCTTGTTGAAGATGTGGACTACCTTGTTAAAGACAAAGCACTGAGTGATTTTGTTTACCATCGGAAATGGATGGGACCCATGGTATAACCACTTTTGAAGATGACCTTGAACATCAATTATTGAGAAGGGCAGCCCATGTAAAATTGGCACAATGGCGGTGCAAGCTCGGAACAAAATGCAAATGTTGGGAATCTTTCAACCATCATATCTTCTTAGATTCATATCTGGTTGGTAACAAGATATTTCAGACGTCGTGTCTGGAAAGAAAGTTTGCAACACAAACCGACGAGATGATGTTGCAAGATTCTCGGGAAATGAACTACAATAGCAAGCTCCAAAACATGAGGTAGTTCTGCTACATACATGTGAACACGTTGTCCAAGACAAGCATGACCACGTAGAAGTCTGACAACAAAACACTACCGAGTTCTGGTTGGGAATCACCATCGAGGATATCGAAGTCCTTGTATACTTATCGATGAACTTCTTATTCTTGAAAAAATCTATCAGTCAGTGGCTTGGTGTGCTAGGGATACATATAGAATGAAGGTTGTAAGTCTCCAGACCATATGTATGACTGACTTGGGATGATTCCAGAGGAAGCAAAACAAACTTTATCAAACTCACGGTGGAAACTTAAATCAATTACACATGAATTAGGGAAAGTCTCTTTTCTCATACAAACATATACCTCATGAACGGGACACAAAGGTAACGCTTACAAAGTTTCCAACACTAGCTTAATGTCCAACAAAATCATGGAGAATATAAGGATGTTGTCGATGGTCTCAACAATAATTCATTCAGGTTTCCATATAGATGGAATTCCATGGCAATGTGAACAAAGTGATAGCATTGGTCAGACCAGAAGATGTAATGGTGTATGCTCAAGGGATCAACCTCGAGTAAGACAACATTACGAATATCGTTGGTTCTGATTTGACTTGACAATATCCCACACTCAAATTAAAGTATGGATAAGACGATAGGTCCATCAACTTAACATGAATATCGATTGATGAAAATATCATCTTTCTTCAACACAGACACACACACAGAAAGATATCCCTTCAAAATGAACTATGTTAGATCAAGCTTTTATCTTCCAACTCTCCAAGTTGTTGTTTAGCTTAACTAGCTAGCTCAGGGTATCCAACACAGATTCTTGGAGAAGGGGTGGTTTATAAGAAAACCAACACGATCACGAGCTCGACATAACGGTCAGGGGACAACCTGGTAATACTTCCAAGAAGATATTCCAGAAATCATGAACCACCGATATGTTATTAAGCTCGAGAGCGATCCTGCTTTTCAGGGCAAGACGATATGATCAAAAGAGCTAGAGATGGATACAACCCTAACTCATTAATCGACAAGTGCACCAGAAAAAATGGACTAGGTAGCACGATCAATCTTAGAATGATGATTCAGTAACCAACACACTAAGAATGAGATTATTGTCCATTAGCTACCATGCAACGGGGTTGCTAGGAGTATTGATTTCACACATCACAATTCACTTGTCGGCATTCTGGTTACAATAACACGGAGATCGAGGAATGAACGATGATGGCGAGAAGTATCACTATATCAAGAGTTCATAGGAGGTGGTGCAATTCCCATGACATTCTTGACATAAATATGGTAATACTATGAGGTAGAACAGAACAAAAGCTGGATTGGCTTTTTGATCTGCGGATTACAACTACTTTGACCCAATCCTAGAAATTTATGAGGTTTTGGAGTTTGTTTTCCTAGTCATTCTGAAATAGAATGGCTTGAGGGACCACAAGAGTAATAGGCCTTGATGAACATGAATGCACACATACCCTTGACTATCAACTGATAGACGAAGGCCGCAATACAACTAAATAGGGACAACTCAAAGGGACATAAGATTTTCTGAGTTGTGAATGCATATATTAGCATGTCGAACTAGTTCAACATATTTCTTCCAGATAACACATGCAGCAAGGTATAATTGGCAGAGTCACAATGTGGAATGGAGAACTCATCAAGAGCACTCTGGTTGTGATCTTTTGGTTCAAAAGAACTTCTGCCATAACGGTTCATGTTATTGGAAGAATGGCATACCACGGACCTTAAGGGCTATCACAAGGTTACTAATATCATAAAGGAACGAGCAAACACTATCAACATGAAGTAAGTAGAATGAATCTTGGGTTCAAGAACCCAGGAATGGAATGCCTACTAACTAAATGGCATCACGGGATGCTTTTGAGAATAATGGCCAGAATCATCACACTGAGAACACAACACAAGGTTGGTTTACTGGGTGGCTATCTATGATGTCCTAGTTTCCTAATAGCTTCAACAAATATGTCGAGGCAACGGCGTACCTCAACACACCAATTAGTGTGATTAGTCCGGCCCAAAAGGATATCGGGAAAGGGAGGAAAGATTTGCAAATGCATCCGACTATTTTAGAAACCAGGGATGACTCGGACAACATAACGGCTGTAAAAGCTCAACAGACTTTGAGATTCATGCAAAAAGGTAGCATAACCACTCAACATCATAATGTCAATGTTCTGAGACCAACTATTTAACAAACCTAAGTACTTGAAATTTAATTGAGAGTTGAATCCACCATTAACGTGATCCTGATAGGTTGATGAGAAGCCTAGTTCTTAATCCCTATAGAAGAAGAGGGTGAGTCAGATCAGAAGGACATAAGGTAAAGGAGTAAAAAGAGCCTTATGTTCCCTCCCACAATCAATTCCCTTATATAACAAAAGAATTTCTAGACTCAACTTTGACCAGTTTGGCTTGGTAATCCTACAGGCAGTCGGGTTCTAATATCAAAGTTGTCGGGACCCCGATTCTAAGTCACACCGGTCTAGCATGTAACACATCATATCAATTTGCGGCCTCATGTACGGTATCCCCACGGGTGCCACCTTACTTGGCCCGAGACCGTTTGCGCATTTTGTCTCACGTATATGATAGTGTCACTAGCATCCATATGATACAGAACCCAGGGCGACATGACTAGTTATAAACCCAAGGTGGCACAAACTTACAGGGACATGCATACATGACCTAGCAATGCACGTGTCAGTCAACAGCGAGTGTTGCCGGGCTGTAGCAAGCTAACAGGACTCCGATATACACCGCGTGACATTTCCCAAGAAGGGACATACACAGGAGCAAAGAAGGACACATGCCGGTCAAGCCATGTGTTCCGGAGCAGTAGCAAGCTACCAAGTCTCAGTGGAAGCACTAGGAGGCATTTCCCCATAAGGAAGGCTACAAAGAATTAACAACTAGGTGTCGGATCCCACACATACCATACACATTACACGTACACATAACATGCACGATATGTGTAGATACAACATGGCATCACAACATAACTCAACAACTCATATAGATAAAGGCCCAAAAGAGCCGTCATAGCATTTAATACAAACAAGGGTCACATGACCCAACATATAGAGCATACAGGCAACGGAAGCATAAACATGTCTTGGTATAGACATCTGAAAATGAAGAAGGCTTTAGAGCCTGACTATCTACAAGACCCTCCCAAGGGTACAAGATCGTAGCTGGGGTAACAAGCTAAACGTTGAAGTCCACGTAGAACCACTAGTGAGACTGAAGTCTCTCAACAAAACATAAATTAAGCATACATGAGTACAAATGTACTTAGCAAGACTTACATCAAAAATAGCTACATATGCATCTATATCATCGAAGGGGTAGTGGAGTTTAACTTCAGCAAGCCAGCTTTGACTCAGTGGCTATCCTGTACTACGACTGTTGGTAACTCTTTTGAGGTGGCGCACACGAGCCCACATATTCACCATATCAAAACACCACTATGGATCCACTCCCATCTCCCTACTAGGGGGCTATCCATAGCACTCACGCTTATCTCGCGCATTTTAGAGTATCCACTTTCACTTGTCTATGAACTGCATAGGCAACCTAGTAGTCCATTACCCCAGACGCGGCTATTCGAATAAATCATATTACCCAGCAGGGGTGTACTTCTTCACACACGCTCACACCACTTATCGCCATTTAGACGACATGTACTCGGCAACCTTCAAGCGGAAGCCCAGCGAGGGCATCGGCCATGACCTGACTAACCACACAAGTATATAGTCCAAGTTTATCGCCTATACGGGTTCCATCCGCAAGGAAGTCCGGCCGAGGTTTCTCTCTCGCCCCCAAACGATGCGTGCAGGGTTCCCGAGACACTAAACGGGTGACTCGGTACACCGGGCCACGGTGTATCTACCACATCATAGCCCACCCCTAGGGTCAGCGTTATGCACGGCCTCCAAAACATATCCTACAAACACCAGAAACTAGTTGCAACTCCTGGACAGAGATCAACGCGATTAATAATTCGAGAGGGTCAATGGGTTTCGGGCCCAATGCATGGTAGTAGTTGTTCTTGGATCGCAAACATAAAACTCAGTTCATGAGGAGGCTTCAATGAGACAACCCACCATGTACTCCTACATGGCCTCTCATCGCTACCTTTACCAAATCATGTTCACACACTTAGCTCTCATCAGAAGGACATGTTCATCACCATCCCAATCCATCCCAAATGAATCAGTCCTGACACAACTCAAAGCAAAGCAGGCATAACATGCAAACATGAATGAGTAGGCACAACATGGCTCACACAAATCCTACTCATGCTAGTGGGTTTCAACTATTTACTTTGGCAATGACAGGTCATACCGAGGAAAATGGGTTCAGCTACCACATCAAATAGCAGTTGAATCGTTGTTGTCCTAATGTAGTAAAAGAGAGCAAGCGTGAGAGAGTTGGATTGTATCGTAATTCTCAATGGGGTTTTGCTTGCCTGGCACTTATGAAGATAGTAAAACTCTTCATCGGTGTCAACGATCACATCGTCGGAAACGTCGGCCTTCGGGAGGGAACAACCACTTGCAAACAAGGAGGAGCACAATCAATGCAATGCAACAATATGATGCATGATTACGACATGGCCATATGTTGTTTATTGAGCTAATGCAACTAGAAACCATATTAAATGCAGTTGGTTTGAACCAAAGGTTCAAATTCAAACTTCACATAAGGCATTTCAAATGCTATGAATCGAAATTGTCACATCCAGTAGCTTTGGGTTGCTCAAACATGAATGAAAATGCCATAAACAGATTCTTTGGATTTTTCTGATAATTTTTCATATATAAATTATTTCATTTGGAGTTACGGTTGAATTTCTATGATTTTTAGAAGTTTTAGCTATTTCATGAAATAAATAAATCATTTCTAGTTTATTTAAAATCCTAGAAAAGCATTATTGCGCCAGCACTACGCAAGGGTGACGTCAGTAGGTCAACTGGGCCGGCTAGGTCAAACACGTCTGGGACCCGCATGTCGGTCTCACATCTAATTAATAGAATTAATTAGCATTGGATTAACCCTAAACCTAACTTAGTTAGAGACTTGGGCCCACATGTCAGTGACCAGGGCTGTTAATTAGCAGGTAATTAGCCTCTAATAATTGCAGCCACGTCAGCTACGCCGGCGGCAACCAAAACTCACGGCGGAGGCTTGCCGGAGTTGCTCGGGCTCGCGCTACAAGCAGCGATTTGCGACGCGGTCGGTCCCATTGGAAAGCTGACACTCGGCCGCATCCAATGGTGGCGACGGGAGGGAGCAAGGTGAACCGTAGTGGCGGTCGCGTCGAGCTGGGCGGCGGCTGGAGCACAACTATGCACGGGCGCGGAGCTGCGGCTCGAGGGCGAGCGAACGAGTGTGCTAGACAACACCTACGCGGCAAAACGAGCACGCCGGAGCAACTGGTCCGAGTGGAGGGGCGTGAGAGCACAGAGCTCGCCGTCCATGGCGGACGACGGCGGCGGGTGCTCGTGGGGCGGCGGCTAAGAGACGCGCGCGAAGGAAAAGACGAAGGGTAGAGGGTCAGTGGCTCACGGCGAAACGGCCAGTGCAAACAGAGGGGCCGGGGAGTCATCAGAGACGGTGAATCGACCGGTGAAGTCCAGCGAGCAGATGTGGTGGTGACGAGCTCAAGGACGATGGCGTGGTGATCCTCAGCTTGAGTTCGTCGGCGTGGAGAGGACGCAAACGATGGCAGAGCTACTGGACGCAACGGCGAGGCGAGGCGATGACAGTGGCTACGGCAACGACGAGCGGTGGCGGCGGGGACGCTCGGGTGGTGAGAGAGAGGGGTCCAGGGGAGAGGATGAGGACAAGGGGGAGTGAGAGAGCGTCAAGGGGGTTGTGTGGCGTGTCTAGGGGGGTCGGGGAAGCGAGCAGGGAGGCAGGAGGTGGTCGCGGCTGCGTGCGTGCTCGATAGGCAGCTCCCTGCCTGCCTGGCGAGAGGTAGCAGGTGAGTGGCATGTTGGGCCAGGCCGGGTCCTACAGTGTTGGGCCGACTAGGCTTAACAGGTAAATCTCCGTCTCTGTTCTTTTCCAATTATTTCAGGTTTTCTAATTTTTTGCAATCGTTTTGGTTTAATTTCAAAACCAAACCAATTTTCTAGCTTCTGGAATTTATTAGGTGGACTTAGGGAACTAGTCCAGAGCCACATACAAACTTTCAAAATTATTGGACCTATATTTATTTTGTAGTAAATATGAATCCAATTCAAATAGCTAGTGCATTAATTTAAAGGCCAAAGAATAAATAATTTTGAACCTCCAAAATTATTGGTTTGAAATTTTATTCATTCCAATAATTTTGAAAGTTAAAAGGGCACATTTCCTTGGGAGCATTTGAAGAGAGTTTTGGTTGATCATTTCATGGAATGATTTATGAGGGTTTCAACTAACCTCAATTCAACTTTCATAATTTGGAATGAAGATGACATGATGCACTCAAGTGCAACTAATTACAAGCAGTATTCTAGGGCTGTGACATTATGGCCCATGCCAACCCACTATATCGAGGTGCTGGTTACGTAGAGCGAACACATTATCTCTCTAGGAGTACGGTACACCACTAGTACTACTCACATTGTCGCGAAATTGCCTGCACTCCGTGCTCAGCCCTCCTCTCTCTCTTCTCGGCCAGCCAGCAGACGCGCAGAGTGTGCCCATCATCTTATTGCTCACATTCGGTCCCACATTCCAGTGAAAACGCAAGACGACCCATTGAACTTGCACATCTTTCACCTCGACGTGCTGGTGATGAAAAACAAATCCAATACAGATCTTCGGTGGCTTCTTTTGGAGTTACTCAAGTGTAATATTCTATTTACAGTTTAACCCAAGATGCACATCACGTGCCTTCAACTAGCACTCCATCTCCTTGCATGACACTACATGTTGGATGTCCCATGTGTCGGCAAAATGAGGAAGAACTCGACCAAATCTTCTCCACATTTAGGCTGGAGGAGTAGGAAACACGGCAAGCCATGTGCCTACATCATACGTACATACTGTACAAGCCCAGCTCACGCTATCTCCATATTTCTCGGCCTGTGTGCGACACCTACCTCTAGATGATGGTATACTACTACTAGTAGGACTAACTATTGTACTAGCATACTACTACTGGCTCTACGTGATGTGGCAACTTCATATAACCGGATGTTGGCTTTACTACTACGGTACTCACACTCCAAGAAGGGACTCGCAAACCATTCATAAATTGAGTTTATCACATGCTTATGCAAATGTACCATTCATTACATACAGCAAGTCATCAACACACAACGACAACAAGGATACATGTTGGATTATATATTACTTCCAACACAAGTTCTAGTAGTAATTACTAAAGTTTTTATCACACAACAAATAACAAGCAATGAAATGATCTTCAGCTCAAAAAATCCTCGGTGTTGGAAACGCTTGCTTTGAACCATACGTAAGCCTCTGCAAAGGGCCATCTATTGTCAATATCAGGACCAACGCAGGACTGATCATCCAGGTTCAAGCGGACTATAGCAGGACGCGTATTGTCATAGCCATGGTTGGGAACCATAGCAATGTCCGAGGTATAGATATAGATACAATTGCTTCTCATAAAAGGTAGTAACATTGTGGCAACAACATCTGGATCGCCTTTCACCCTCATTGGATGGTTTTGTCCAAGGAAGAGTGAGTTTCCTCCAAGACTATCAATACGGAACCAGGAAGAAGGTGTTGGAGCTAGCACACTAGTATCGATCCAGAATACCCTACAACGGATATTGGAATAGGTCCGCAGAGTGTGACCATGGGAGATAACACCTGGTTCCTTAGTAACATCATCAGTGCCCTATATACAGACAAGAAGAGGTGATCCATCGGAATAAGTTGCCACGCACCACTGAGTATGTAGGTCTGATACGTCTCCAACATATATAGAATTTTTTATTGTTCCATGCTGTTATATTATCATTCCTAGATGTTTTATAGTCAGTTTATATCATTTTTTGGGTATTAACCGATTGACATAGTGCCAAGTGCGAGTTGATCTTTTCTTCATGTTTTTTAGATCGCAGGAAATCAATACCAAACGGAGTCCAAACGCAGCAAAACTTTTTGTGGATTTTTTTGACCAGAAGACATCTGTTGATACGTCTACATGAAAATTTACCTACTTTAGGACGAGTAAGAATTAAGTTTGGGGATGCTGATTCATCTCCAACGTATCTATATTTTTTTATTGTTCCATTCAGTTATATTATCAGTCTTGGATGTTTTATAGTCATTTTATATCATTTTTTGGTACTAACCTATTGACATAGTGCCAAGTGTTAGTTGATGTTATCTTCATGTTGCTCGGTTCTCCTACTAGTTTGATAACCTTGGTTTCATCACTGAGGAAAATACCTACAGCAACAATACTGCATCATCCCTTCCTCTTTGGGGAAATACCGATGTAGTTCTATCAAGCAATCAAGGTCCTGCTCGTCCTCATGATTGTGATCATCACCATCGTCATCTCCCCCTTGGTTATAATTTTTTTCAAGTATAGGTGGTGGAATATCCATAGGACCTTGAAAACGCAAGAAGGTTAATTAGTATGGGGATACTAACCAGCATGCATGTGGATGAAACAATTGTAATTACGATGGAAGAAAAATGTACCGAAACCATAAGGATTCCATGCAAAAACAGTGCCACGGGTGGTGGCAGCAAACACAAAACCCTCATAATGAATTGCATTACAATACTCATCCGTGTACAAAAAATGATTTTTGAGCAATATCCATCGAGGCGTGGAAGTAATGACGGCAACAAGCTTGTCGAAGATAGCAACAACATGATAGTTCTTATAGTCCCAAGAGCGATTGGGAACACGAGAAATTACTATCTTCTGTAGACGACAGTCATCATGATTGTATCCGAATGTACGTAGGTCATCGGTGTGCTGAACCTCATGACAGTCTGAGATTTTTGGAAGTGGAACCCGGTGACGAGTGTACAAATTCACAAGTTCCCACGTGCAGTTGTACCCAATATAAACAACCCAATCTCCATTTGCGCCTGCCCAGGCCTTACCCTTAAGCGATGGCATCTTAACATCACACGTACCATTATCAAGCGGCATCAACATGCACAAGGCGAGGCTTTCCTTGTCCTCGCGACAGAGAGAAGGGTCATGGCAAAGAAGATAGGGGAGATCAAACCACTCCTGAACCCTTGGGTTCTTTGTAATGATCCTATTTGTTCAATCGAGAATGGTCATGAACGAATCTGACATGCTAGCCGAGGTGATGATGTCGCACCAATCAATGAATTCCTCCACCACGTCATCTTTCAGATTGGGGCAAGAATAACGAGGTTGTTTCCGGCCTATTCCCTCCATGTAGAAGATGATCGAACAATGGAAGAAGGAAGGGTGAAGGCAAATGGAGGGAGGAAGAGCGTGCGACAGGAGTTCAAAATCGAGAGAGAAAGGGAATAGGTGATGGAAGGTTGCCATGGTACAGGAAAAGGCACCCCGGCCTACATAGACGTCCGTTCAGAAATTGTTCAAAAGGAGTCGTCGTCTCACTGATATGTTGGAACGGGACCACATGTCAATGAAACAAGGTGTGAAATTTCTCGTGCAAAATGCAATCTGGCAGCGTTGGCCCGAGGTCCCGCATTATTTCTCGACTTTATTTTTTAATGGCGTGCGATTCCGTTTCGAAGCACCACTAATTGGTACTGTATGCAGAGAAAATATTAAACTACTCTACCACAATACCACTACTCCACCTCGTACTAGTACCAACAAAGGTATATAGGCTGGAGCTTTAGCGCTCTCCAGATCTAAAAAGGACGACGGTGGTCCCTCTCTCTCCCAACTCACCCTCACCGGTGGTCACAGATCCGCCCGGATCCCGTCCGCCGGGGAAGAAAAGGACGTGCAACATTGACGCACTCGTCGTTGGCGAGCGAGGTCACACCCTGACGACAAGGCCGTCCTCTCAGACCTAGCGCCAGCACGGGATGTCCTCCGTCCCCAAGCTCGCCACCGTAGTGTGTGCAGAGGACAACGACCATGAGATAAGACACTTCCCGCCGACCCTCATGTATGCTACCTCATTTCGAACGATACCCTTGTGCTATTGCCCCCATCTGCCACGTCGCTGCTTGTGGATCTTTTTCCACTCGACCATCTCCCCAATTTGCTATCCTCTGCTTTGCTAGCCACGCAAACGAAAACCTTAATTTGAACGATTAAAGGAAACCCTACTTCATGCAGACTAATCCATGTCTGGGTAGAATAAGGAAAGTAGGGAAGAAAGTAATGTCGAAGAGACTAGGTATCAAACCCGCATCTAGGTTGAAAAGGGGAAAATCAGTAGCTAAGAAATGAGTCTCGTGTCTCTTGTTTTTTTTTGACATGGTCGTGTCTCTTGGTTGAAAAAGGGTAGAAAGGCATGACAACGCAATAGAGAATGACCAGGTCGATTGGTTTGTTTTCGTCACATAGGAAAAAGGTGGCTAAAGAGAACCAAAATGAGATGTAATCCACATATGCTGCCTGGATATTTGTTGCTCTGGGAAACTATCCCTCCCTCACCACTCTATGCGTCCATGGAGGTACATACCTATTGTAGATGTATTAAAGATTTTTCAACGAAGGCATTCTAATGATGTTACACATCGAATATGCCAATGATGAAACTTGTTACTACCTTCAGATTTTTGCACTGTTAATGCTTATAGATTACATACCTCACTTTCATGAGATAAGTCAATTTTTTTGTACAGTGTCACCAGAATGCTAAGGCGCTGATGTCATTTTATTTTGGTTAAATTGCACAAAAAATTATGAAGAGAAGAGGAAAGGTCAAGAGTGGGCACCTCCTTCTCTGGCTGTTTTCTTTGATTCGGTTGATCAAGTTTTATGTTTAATCTACTATCAAGATTGGGATAGCAATTTTCAGGTCCTCTCAAGTTCGAATGATATATACCTTCATGGTACATGGTTTGCAAAAAAATTATACTATCATTAGTTCATAATGCTAGTTACCTTCAGACTTTTGTATTTGGTTTAACGCTGTTGCACAGCTAGTATACCAATGTTGAAACTTGATACCTTTACATTTTGTATTGTTAATGCTTATAGAAATCTTTCAGTGCTAGCTTATGGAGATCAGTTTAGTAAAACCATTATACTATACCCCGTAATAAAAAAACCACTCCACTGTTGCACTAGCCACTGCATTAGTGTATATTTGTACTATTCAAATGGTGTTTCATCAGCGTATGGACATATATAAGGTGTCGCAAGCTTTCGCAAAGCAACAAGTTTCAGCATTGGTATACTAGTTGTGCAACAAGTTTCAAAATTGGTACAGAGGGGGTAGAGTTCACTCAAATACTGCCAGTGATACGTCTCCAACGTATCTATCATTTTTTATTGTTCCATGTTATTATATTATCCATCTTGGATACTTTTTATGCATTTATATGCTATTTTATATGATTTTTGGGACTAACCTATTAACCCAGAGCCCAGTGCCAGTTTCTGTTTTTTCCTTGTTTTTGAGTCTCGTAGAAAAGGAATATCAAACGGAGTCCAAATGGAACGAAACTTTACGGTGATTTTTCTTGGACCAAAAGACAACAGATGGACTTGGAGTACACGCCAGGGGATCTGCGAGGAGACCACAAGGGTGGAGGGCGCGCACAGGGGGGGCAGGGCACGCCCCCTACCTTGTGGACCCCTCGTGCCTCCCCTAACCTACTTCTTCCGCCTATAAATTCACATATATTCCACAAACATCAGAACATCCATCGAAACCACTTTTTCGTCGCCGTAACCTTCTGTTCTCGTGAGATCCCATCTGGAGGCCTTATCCGGTACTCTGCCGGAGGGGGGGTCAACCACGAAGGGCATCTACATCAACCCTATTGCCCTTCCGATGAAGTGTGAGTAGTTTACCATAGACCTATGTGTCCATAGCTAGTAGCTAGATGGCTTCCTCTCTCTCTTTGATCTTCAATACCATGTTCTCCTCGTTGTTCTTGGAGATCTATCCAATGTAATCATCTTTTGCAGTGTGTTTGTCAAGATCCGATGAATTGTGGGTTTATGATCATACTATCTATGAATAATATTAGAGTTTCTTCTGAATTATTTTATGCATGATTTAATATCTTAGTAATTCTCTTCAAACTATCGGTTTGGTTTTACCAACTAGATTGGTTTTTCATGTAATGGGAGAAGTGCTTTGCTTTGGGTTCAATCTTGTAGTGCTCGATCCCAGTGACATAAAGGGACATGACACATATTGTATTGTTTCCATCGAGGATAACAAAATGGGGTTTTCATCATATTGCTTGAGTTAATTCCGCTACATCATGTCATCTTGCTTAAGGCGTTACTCTTTTCTTATGAACTTAATACTCTAGATGTAGAATCGTTCTAGTTGATGTGTTGAGTAATAGTACTAGATGCAGGCAGGAGGCGGTCTAATTGTCACGGACGTGATACCTATATTCATGATCATTGCCATAGATGTCGTTATAATTATTCACTCTTCTATCAATTGCTTGACAGTAATTTGTTCACCCACCGTAATACTTGCTATCATGAGAGAAGCCTCTAGTGAAACCTATGGCCCCCGAATCTATTTTACATCTGTTCGCACACGAACAAGTCACGTGTACTCTCAACGCCGGGGAAGATGCACCGTAGCTCACGTCGAAGGAGACCCGACCGACAGCGCGATACGCAAGACAGTCGACGGGCGCTTTTGCGGACCCGAAACCCCGCACGCCCGGGAGGGACCCCGTCAGGGCGCGCGGTGGCTATGGGCTGCTCTAGGTCGATTCGCTCGCCCCTAGAGCCTCGTGGATTGCTGCGCTTCAACGTGAAGAATGAACGAAGAACGAGAAAGAAAGATACAAGGGTAGGGGATAAAGATAGATGAACATAAAAGTGTAATAGATTGATTGGTTCGATTGGTGTTGTTCAATCGGCCATCACCCCCAACATATATAAGAGGTGGCAGGACATCCCGTACAATTAAAGGATTCATCTAGGCTTTCCTTACAAGAAAATTACATCAATTCACGTCCTAGAGTCCTAGCTTTACTCCAACTCGGATTCAGCCCGAATCTGGTCCAAACATCTGTCCTATTTCTTGCGCGGGCTATGGAATTTACATATGACCTCCGATTGAGAAGATCTAAATACCAAATTTGTGCGCCTCAACATGAAGAACAATTCTTATGTTGAACATTTTTTCAAATAAGGCGATCTTGAATACTCTACGAAGCCATCTTTAATCTCCAGTCGGACTCGGTCATGTAACGAACTGGATTGTCTGAGTCTCGTAGTGAACTTGCAGGCCGTATACTATCTCAGATGATAATGACTCCAAAAGCAAAGTTCACCATTTTGATGGTACGCACTACTTCCGTGCTGATCATTTTTCCATCCGAGGTCATCTGGATTATCTTTCGAGCACATCTTCAGTTTCACTCGGATCCGAGCTCATCCACTCGGATATTAGAGTTATTCGTCCGACTGGACCTTTTCACTCGGATGTTAGAGTCTTTTCACTCGGAAGATAATCTTTCACTCGGATGACTATATTTTCACTCTGAAGATAATTTCACTCGGATGACTATATTTCACTCGGAAGGCGATCTTTTACTCGATCGGTAAGTTTTCACTCGACCTTTTACTCGATCGATAAGTTTTCACTCGACCTTTTACTCGATCGGTAGGTTTCACTCGACCTTTTACTGCGATCGGTAGGTTTTCACTCCACCTTTTACTCGATCGGTAGGTTTTCACTCGACCTTTACTCGATAGGTAGGTTTTCACTCGGATGATAAAAATTTTCACTCGGATTTCCCGACTAAGAAGACAGCCTGATCTTGATTTGCCTCTCCAGGTTGCATACGACCTCGGATTGAGTCAAATTTTATATGAAAATCAGCCAGCTCGACGAGACGAAACCTTTTTGTGTTGAATGGTTTTCGATTCAAGTCTGTCTTGATGGCCGAATTACTCGCACAACCTATCAGACCAGTGTCTCATACCTCGCGCCATATTTCCGTATAGTTTCAGTCTACAGTGTATTGCCTCTAACTTTTGCATACGAACTCGGATTGAGATGATTTATATATCAAAATCGATTGCCTCGACGAGGCGAAGACAATTCATTTAGAGTCTTCCTTCATCCGAGGTCTTCTTGAATGCATGATTGGCCAAAAACCACTCCGAACATTGAATTATGCCACTCGAAATATAGTTTCGGTCCCTAAAATAATGTGCAATGACAATAACCGAAACATCAAAGTCGTTCCACTCGGCGACATGAATCTTTTCATGCTGAAATCCCGTTCACTCAATACCATCTTCATTGCAATCTGTATCTTGTCAAAATCAGGTGTCAACACATGCCTCCCTGTTTTCTGGTAGAGCTTGCGTGCCAGAAAATACCTTGCCTAGGGTAATGTTTAAGCACGATGTCAACACTCCATCGGCTGTGCATGCTGAGTACGATAATTTTAATCATCCCTATGCTCAGGTTTGTTGCTTCTTCGGTAGAGCCTCTTGGATAATAGTTGTCTGAGAACAACAATTGGATGTCACAAAGACTTCCACGTAAGTTTCTTATGTCAATCCAGACCTTGCATTTGTCTTGGTACTCCATGGGAATATTAGAACCCTTCAGCGAAGACGGTTGCCGAACTATTATGATCATGCACCTCAAAGGAATACCGTCAACTGTTCGGCGACTCAACTCGTTATCAAAGTACACCATCAAGCCTCCGTCAAACAACGTCCGTCTCCTGACTTGGATCCTGCAAATAAATAACATTTGGAGTCGGAGCTCTTTTATGCACTAGACCCTTGATTGGTGATCGACTCAATAATTAAGTCAGCCTTGCCAGTATTGGAAAACACTGAGCATCGGCTATAGGAGTAGGAAATCAACCATGGTGAACACCGTTAGCCAGATGCCGGGTTTGCCAACACAATGAATTGTGAGGGCGATATGCAAATATTGGCCATGCGTTCTTATCTCAAAAGTGCTCGGGAGTCCGTCCACCAAAGTGTGAATAGCAGAAATAAGTCAGATGTTTCGGCTGAGGATAAATTCCATAGTGTTGATTTTGATGGTACGATTGAAGAATGTAGATGACACGCCTCCTGGAATCTCCTATAGTGAGATGAAAATTGTTGTCCTCGCCTACAGGCTTTACGCTTGTACTCTCTTATTTTTGCTGGCTTTGCAACAGGAGATGTGATGCCGCTCTTGACTCGAGGATTTCCGTTAGGAACCCAGGCCATGTTCCTCTTCTCCAGCTCTTTGTCCCTAGGCCGTTTCAGCTTCTTCTGTTGCAAATATGGTAAGCCGAGTGGGCATCTCGGCTGGGACTTTGGTGTATGCACTAGCAAGTTCTTCCTGGCTTTGGGCATCTCTCGCTTGGCCTATCCAAACTCAGCGATTGGATCCTTGAAAGTTACTTTCTTCACTTTCTTGTCTTTAGCAGCCAACATAGACTCGGTTTGCTTTTTGTCATTGGGAGTTGGATCTGAAATAACACACTTGCAGCCATCCCTTTCTTTCTTCATTTTTGTAACACTTGTTGCCATAGAAGGTCGTATATCATTTTTAGTTTGACTGCTCCTCTTGGGAACCCATGCCATATTATTCTTTCTCAACTCATGTGCATTAAGTTTTTGTAATTCCTTCTTTTGCCAATGCGATAAGCCGAGTGGGCACCTCGGCTGTGATTCTGTTTCAACCAATGCTAACTCTTTTTTGTCCTTATGCACTCTCAACTTCTTCCCTTCAGATTTGGCACTTGATTGACTTGTGTTGTTGCCTTTTGTAGCCAATGTCAATACTTTAACTGGCTCTTTGTTATTTGAGAACAAATCCGAAGTAGCACACTTACGACCATCTTTTTTGACCTGGTACACTTGCTTGACCACCTTTTTCTTGTTCCTTGAGCTCCGGACCGATTCCTTATGATTGAAACGGTCTTTGACGTGTGATTGTTCATCAAATGTTGATCTTTTTGGAGCTGCATAATGTTGGCGAGATCATCTAAAATAAGATGGATAATGTGCCCTTATATCATACCTGCCCCATGATGGATATGGATTTACATGAGCGTAGGGAGGCATCCACGACATTGGTATTGGCGGTCCAAAAGGAGGATATGAAGTCTGCTTGCTCAACGTCTTCCCTTGCCAATCCCCGTCTTCAGATTTATGCCTTGGGGGTGACTTCGATGTTTTTTCTTCACTCGGTCGATAAGCACTCTTTGCCTCACTTATCTTTTGGTACTTTTCTAATAACTGCGCGAAAGTGACTTTTGGCCTTTTGCTTTTGTGCTTACCATGGCCTTTACTTTCTTTGGTTGTGCGTGCACCGGTCTTTGAATTCTCTTATTGCCCCCCAATGCTAGATGTTACCATTGTAGTTTTGGTGGAATTTCCATCTTCAAGATTGTTCTTGATGCACTTTTTAACAATATCCTTGCTCGAAGACTTGACCCCAACATCATTGACGTGTACATGTCCACTTTTAGATAAATCGGCTGGAGACAGCCGAGTCAACATTTGATGACCGTCAAAATAATCCGACTGTCTAAATGATCGTGCCTCAACAAACTCCAGTCGTCCTATCTTGTCCGATTGCTTGACTTGATGGATCATGTTGCAATCTTTGATATTTTGCTTGAACGAACATTGCATTGGCTCTTGTCTTGACGGCTCGACATCGTGATCAATTATAATAATAGGATTAGTCAGCGATGTACCGATGATGTAATCAACTATGCATGCACTGGACGTACACCCTGGTCCATTAACCAATATTGTGATACCGGCTTTGATACAAAACAACCGAGCGGTATCAGTTTAACATCTGACTTGGTTATGCATTGATTTTCATCCTCCTTTCCCGATGCTCTTGAATCGGCTATCCTGGAGAACTTTGAACCTGGCTTTATATTCCTGCAACCAAAATAATTACAGAATATACATCTCATCTGAGACCAAATGTTAGCCATGCAAGAAACAAACAAAGTTGCCCATATGAGTATAAAGTTCAGTCGGCATGACGGAAACAACTTTGGTTGCGATAAGTTGTCACTATTAGCCTCTATGAATGGTGCCATGTGTTGATCAGCATGATTAGTAACAAGATAATACGAAACAATCAGATTACTCATCTCGATCGATCTTTCAAGATTAATTAGAATCTTACTAACGAGTGCATCAATACTATGATTTTGACCGAATCGAAAACTGAGTAAACTCTCGGCTAGGTGTACCTTTGTGAAGTCGTTGGACGGAGAAGATGGTTGCACCACTGGAACAATACTTTGCTCCACTTCTGAATAATCCTCCAATGCCTCTTCCTCTTTTTCTGGATCATGTGCCTCATAACTCGGATTTCCGGAGTAGATTTGACTTGGATTTCCCGAGTAGATTTCACTCGGATTATCCGAATGATTTCCACTCGGCAGCTCTTCACCAGCTAAACTTCGTTCAGCTACACACTCTGGCTCTTGATCTTCATCACTAGCCAAACTTTGTTTGGCCATATAAATTTGCTTTTGATGCTAAACACTTTCTTTGGCACACAATTCATAGGGCAGCATGTAAGCTCCCTTACATCCAGAAAAATCAAGCACACCAATTTGTTGCGTTTACAGTTCCTTTGCTCGGTGAAGCATGCATCTTCTATTTTGGTACACGCAGCAATAATTGGATTGATGCACTCGGCTTTAGCCGGTGATGCACTCGTATGGAACGACGCACTCGGTTGGCATGATGTACTCGGCTGACACGATACACTCGGCTGGCTTGATGCAACGCACTCGGCCTTAAACGTCTCGGTGGTCAATTCGGTTTCAATTGAATCCAGCATTCTCTTGTCACTAAAGGAACCGTTCAACTCGGCTGTAGATGTATTTGTCATATTTGACTCGGTTTCAACCGAATCAACCGTATTAGCCGAGTGAACCCTTTCTTGATGATTTTCTTGCAAAGCTTCTTTTTTATCTTGCCTCAAAAGTGCAGAAGAGCCAACACGGTTGCTACATGGAGGAAGGCACTTGACGTATTCTTGCAAATATTCCACTCCACGCTTCTTCTTGAGTGCTTCATAAGCATGTCGATATTCTACTGGTAATTCCTCAAGAGTTGGCATAGTAAATTCATTGACACTATTCCCTCTGAGGTTTGGCTTGATCTTGTCCACTTGGGTCACATATTTTTCTTGAAACTTAGCCCTGCTTGGATCGGCTTGCCCCCCAATACTTTTATAATCTTTCGGCAATGAATTGATGTTGCCGAAATTTTGCGATTGTATAGGGGGTGTATAACATGCTGCAATGATAGGTGAAGACATGTGCACTGTAGTTGAATGTTTTCTCACGCCAATTTTATCAATCGGCAACACTTCGTCTTCTTTTAAAACGCTAGCTCTTATTGCCTCGTAATCAGGAAGCAATCCCTTTTCGTGCTGCTCAAGGCAAATAGCACTAATCTGCTTATTTTGGGATAAACTTTTTAATGCAACCAGAGCCACCTCATCTCCTGCAATATTAGGCATATTTGCTCCTATAGAATCTCCATCCACTCGGCCATAACCGCGAAGGCGAGCCGAGTCATGAATATTTTTAGTTGCATATCCTACTGAACAACTAATCTCATGAGGTGTAGTATCTGATGACTAAGGATAACCAGCCAAATAACTACGGGAAGCATGGCCGATTCCCCCGTCCATCGGCATGTTTGGGGATGAACCCGCATATCGCGAGTCGGCTGCCGATGGACAAATCTGTGAGATGGCCTCATGTACATGAGGTGTCATATATTGATCGCTCGAACAAATCATGTTATTCATCGGCATATTGAAAGATGTTGCCGATGCACGAAAGTTCAGATTCATAAGTTGCATGTCGCGGTTCTGTGAATTCCAAGTTTCTCCAATGGAATAACTAGTCGGCCTTTGCTCGTTAGGGCTAGCCGACATGACATGTTCATTGAAAGATCTAGCAACATCAACATAATGGCTATTTGCATCTACGTAAGGAGATTGATGATACATGTTACCGTTGTAGATTGCAGCCGCTCGATGACGCTCTCCTCGTAGCAAGAACAGGCTGGAGACTGTTCAAAGCTTCGTCCCCAGCGGGGTCGCCAAAAAGTGTGTTCGCACACGAACACGTCACGTGTACCCTCGACGCCGGGGGTGATGCACCGTAGCTCACGTCGAAGGAGACCCGACCGACAGCGCGATACGCAGGACAGTCGACGGGCGCTTTTGCGGACCCGAAACCCCGCACGCCCGGGAGGGACCCCGTCAGGGCGCACGGGAGCTATGGGCTGCTCTAGGTCGATTTGCTCGCGCCTAGAGCCTCGTGGATCGCTGCGCTTCAACGTGAAGAACGAACGAAGAACGAGAAAGAAAGATACAAGGGAAGGGGATAAAGATAGATGAACACAAAAGAGTAATAGATTGATTGGTTCGATTAGTGTTGTTCAATCGGCCCTCATCCCCAACATATATAAGAGGCGGCTGGACTTCCCGTACAAGTAAAGGATTCATCTAGGCTTTCCTTACAAGAAAATTACATCAATTCACGACCTAGAGTCCTAGCTTTACTCCAACTCGGATTCAGCCCGAATCTGGTCCAAACTTCTGTCCTGCTTCTTGCGCGGGCTGTGGAGTTTCCATATGACCTCCGATTGAGAAGATCTAAATACCAAATTTGAGCGCCTCGATAAGACGAACAATTCTTTTGTTGAACATTTTTTCAAATAAGGCAATCTTGAATAATCTACGAAGCCATCTTTAATCTCCAGTCGGACTCGGTCATGTAACAGACTGGATTGTCTGAGTCTCGTAGTGAACTTGCAGGCCGTATACTATCTCAGATGATAATGACTCCAAAAGCAAAGTTCACCATTTTGACGGTATGCACAACTACCGTGCTGATCATTTTTTCATCCGAGGTCATCTGGATTATCTATCGGGCACATCTTCAGTTTCACTCGGATCCGAGCTCATCCACTCGGATATTAGAGTTTTTCGTCCGACTGGACCTTTTCACTCGGATGTTAGAGTCTTTTCACTCGGAAGATAGTCTTTCACTCGGATGACTATATTTTCACTCGGAAGATAATTTCACTCGGATGACTATATTTTACTCGGAAGGCAATCTTTTACTCGATCGATAATTTTTCACTCGACCTTTTACTCGATCGATATGTTTTCACTCGACCTTTTACTCGATCGGTAGGTTTCACTCGACCTTTTACTTCGATCGGTAGGTTTTCACTCGGCCTTTTACTCGATCGGTAGGTTTTCACTCGACCTTTTACTCGATCGGTAGGTTTTCACTCGGATGATAAAACTTTTCACTCGGATTTCCCGACTGAGAAGACAACCTGATCTTGATTTGCCTCTCCAGGTTGCATACGACCTCGGATTGAGTCAAATTTTATATGAAAATCGATCAGCTCGACGAGACAAAAACCTTTTTGTGTTGAAGGTTTTTCGATTCAAGGCTGTCTTGATGGCCGAATTACTCGCGCAACCTATCAGACCAGTGTCTGGTACCTCGCGCCATATTTCCGTATAGTTTCAGTCTGCAGTGTATTGCCTCTAACTTTTGCATACGAACTCGGATTGAGATGATTTATATATCAAAATCAAATGCCTCGACGAGACGAAGACAATTCCTTTAGAGTCTTCCTTCTTCCGAGGTCGTCTTGAATGCATGATTGGCGAAAAACCACTCGGAACATTGAATTATGCCACTCGGAATATAGTTTCGGTCCCTAAAATAATGTCGAATGACGATAACCGAAACATCAAAGTCGTTCCACTCGGCGACGTGAATCTTTTCTTTCTGAAATCCCGTTCACTCAATACCATCTTCATTGCAATCGGTATCTTGCCAAAATCAGGTGTCAATAACATCTTATAAGTTTCAGATCTACTATGTTGAAATCTTTTACTTTTTAATCTATAAACTAAAACCCCCAAAATATTTACTTTACTAGTTCATCTATCTCTATCAGATCTCACTTTTGCAAATAACCTAGAAGGGATTGACAACCCCTTTATAGCGTTGGGTGGATGTGTGTTGTTTGTTTGTCCAGGTATTTGGCGACTTGTGTGTAATCTCCTACTAGATTGATACCTTAGTTCTCAAAACTGAGGGAAATACTTACTCTACTTTGCTGCATCACTCTCTCCTCTTCAAGGAAAAAACCAACTCAATCTCAAGAGGTAGCAGGAAGAATTTCTGGCACCGTTGCTGGGGAGATCTACGCCAAGTTAAGTCAAAATTTGTCTTCTTCAACTCGCCAATCTTTGGTGCCATTGAGATCTACGTCAAGTCAAGACCCACCAAGTACCCTTCATTAAACTCTCATCTCTTGCATTTACATTATTTGTCATTCGCCTCTCGTTTACTCTACAATGATTTTCGAAATGATTTGCCTTTTCTTCACCTTTCTTTCATCCGTCTTGTTCGCTTGCTTTTTGTGTGCTTGTGTGTTCGATTGTTTGCATTGTTACACTGGCTCAACCAAAAAACATTGATCCTTACTCTAAAAGGTTGGATAAAATTGAGAACAATGTTAGAAGCTTTATGTCTTTACAATTTGAACACAATAATTTTTTTAGAAATGAGTTCAAGGAGCGGAAAAGATATTTGGAATTTATGAATAAAGGTCTTGATGATATGTCTAAGGACCTTTATGGTCTGAAATCTCAGTTTACTCATCTTGAAAATTTAGTTGGACAAATTTCAGATAAGCAAGCCACCTTAGTAAATAAGATGGCTGCTAAACAAGAATCTGAAACAATGATGAAGAACTTAAAATGATTGTTGTGACTCCTATTGAATCTTTGTTTTCCAAAATAAATCTTGATAAATATGGGACTGGAGATGACTCTTCTTTAGTTAAGAGGCATCCCAATGATTCGGAGTTTTTAGATCTTGATGCAAAAATTGATAAAAGAGGGATAGATGAAGTCAAAACCCTAATTAGCGATGAACCCACTAGATTGGATCTCAAGGAATTTAATTATCACAATTGTTCTTTAATAAATTGTATTACCTTGTTGCAATCCATGTTGAATTGTCCTCATGCTTATAATCAAAATAAAGCTTTTACAAAACATATCGTTGATGCTATGATGCAATCTTTTGAAGAAAAGCTTGAATAAGAAGTTTCTATCCCTAGAAAACTTTATGATGAGTGGGAACCTACTATTAAGATTAAGATTAAACATTATGAGTGGCATGCTTTGTCCGATTTTGGGTGCTAGCGTTTCTACGATTCCAAAAACTTTATGTGATGTGTTAGGTATTCATGAAATTGATGAGTGTTCTTTAAATTTGCATCTTGCGGATTCCACTATTAAGAAACCAATGGGAAGGATTAATGATGTTCATATTGTTGCAAATAGGAATTATGCGCCCGTAGATTTCATTGTTTCTAATATAGATTGCAATCCTACATGTCCTATTATTCTTGGTAGACCGTTCCTTAGAACAATTGGTGCAATTATTGATATGAAAGAAGGAAACATTAGATTTAAATTTCCATTATGGAAGGGCATGGAACACTTTGCAAGAAATTAATTTAAATTGCCTTACCAATCTATTATGAGAGATACCTACGGATTGCATGCCAAAGATGACAATACCTAGATCTGTTTGTGTTTTATGCCTAGCTAAGGGTGTTAAACAAAGGCAACCCAATTTTATTTTTGGTTTTTACTTTTTGGTTCTGTTTTGCAAGTTTTACACATTATTACTTCTGTAGTAATTTTTTTTGGTGATTTAATTAGTGTTTGAGCCAAGTAAAACCTTTGTGATGGCTTACGGTGATCGTTGGCTTGATTTCTCTGAAAAACATGAACTTTGGCGCCTAGTGCAGACAATTCACTAATTCACTGGAACGTCAAAACCTTGTGAAATTTTTACACAAAATTGATATAAAAATTCACACTTCTTCCAATTATTTCAGAATTTTTAGAGTTACAGAAGTATGCAAAGAGTATGCAAAGTTTTCAGATTGCTATAGAATGTTCTGTTTTTGACAGATTCTATTTTCTATGCGCTGTTTCCTTATTTTGATGCATCTATGGGTAGTATCGGGGGTATGAACCATGGAAAAGTTTGACTACAGTAGATATTACACCAATATAAAATTAGAATAAGATCACAACAGTATCTTGAGTGGTTATTTGCTTTGTTTTACTAACGGAGCTCACTAGATTTCTTGTTGAGTTTTGTGTTGTGAAGTTCTCAAGTTTTGTGCAAGGATTTGATTGACTATGGAATAAAGAGTGGCAAAAGCCTAAGCTTGGGGATGCCCAAGGCACCCCAAGGTAAAATCAAGGGCGACCAAGAGCCTAAGCTTGGGGATGGCCCGGGAAGGCATCCCCTCTTTCGTCTTCATCTATCTGTAACTTTACTTGAGGCTATATTTTTATTCACTACATAATATGTGTTCATCTTGGAGCATCTTGTATGATATGAGTCTTTTCTTTTTAGTTTGTCACAATCATCCTTGCTTTACACACCTGTTGGTGGAGAACGACACCTATGGGATCACTGGAATCCCTTCTACGGTTGGCGTCCGCGAGGTTGTGCAAAGAGCGGGTCTAAGAGTCAGTACAAGGATCGTTTACCCAGGTTAGGGCTGCTTGAATGTGTAATACCCTAGTCCTGCTTTGGTGTGTATTTCAGTGTTCTTGAGTTCTTGAACTAGCTACGGTGCATGTCTAGCCCAAAAGATCGGAATCCTTCTCCGGTATGCCTTGGGCCTCCTTTTATAGTCAAAAAGGGGTTGCCACAGTGGCACACAGGAGGTGGAAAGGTGTACAGTGCACAGGCTTATCTCATGCCATTACGGGACGAGACGCATTAAATGCGCTACTTAGGTGTCCACTCGCTTTATCGGCCATGGAAACGAGGCCCGTCCCGTCCGTGGCCGCCCCATCTGGTTGCGACGTGCGTCCAGGCCAGCGGGGCATGCAGCTGAGATGGCGTGGTGGTAGGGTCTTCACGAAGATCTGCATGCCAAAGATGTCAGTGGAGAACGACACCTATGGATCACTGGAATTCCTTCTATGGTTGGCGGGCGCGAGGTTGTGCAAAGAGCGGTTCTAAGAGTTAGTACAAGGATCGTTTACCCAGGTTCGGGCCGCTTGAATGCGTAATACCCTAGTCCTGCTTTGGTGTGTATTTAAGTGTTCTTGAGTTCTTGAACTAGCTACGGTGCATGTCTAGCCCAAAAGATCTGAATCCTTCTCCAGTATGCCTTGGGCCTCCTTTTATAGTCAAAAATGGGTTGCCACAGTGGCACACAGGAGGTGGAAAGGTGTACAGTGCACAGGCTTATCTCATGCCATTACGGGACAAGATGCATTAAATGCGCTACTTAGGTGTCCACTAGCTTTATCGGGGGTGGAAACGAGGCATGTCCCGTCCGTGGCCGCTCCGTCTGGTTGCGACGCGCGTCCAGGCCAGCGAGGTAGGCAGCTGAGATGGCGTGGTGGTAGGGTCTTCACGAAGATATGCATGCCACCATGCAGGTGCTTGACTAGCTGGACCAGGAACCACGTGCTGCCACGTGGGTACCTGCCTAGGCTAGCGGGTCGGTCGCCGAAGCTGGGGCGACGATGGGGCGGCAAGGGCTCGTCGCGGCCCTGTGTCTCTTGCCGGCAAGGGTCTTTCTAGGGCTTTTGTGAGCGTCCTCGGTAAGAGGCTTGCCGGGGCTTCTGTGAGCGTCCTCGGCAAAAGGCTTGCCGGGGCTTCGGGGTGTCTTCGGCGAGGAGCCTTGTCGGGACCTCGTGGGCATACTTGGCAAGGGGCCTTGCTATCGCCTTGTCTTCTGGTTCCCATCTTAGGAGTCATGGACCCTTGTCTTTACAAAGATCTGCAAGCCATCACGTAGGCGCTTCGCGAGCCTTAGTTCCAACATTGTTTATGATGCTGGAGCTCCTAGGCTCAAGGGTGGCTACAACGGAGGCGTTTGAGTGAGTTGTCCCCGGTAAGGGGTCTTGCCGGGGGTGTGTAGGCCTCCCCGGCAAGGGTCTCGCCGGGGGAAGCCTTCCTTCTTGCTTGGCCTTCTTGTGCCACCGTCTTGGTGCTGCTCTGGTAGCCTTGTGTCTCTGGATTCCCTCCTCTGCCTTGTTATGTGTAGTCGCAGGCATGGCTCTGACTGCACGTGCACAAGTAAGGGGTACAAAGGAGCGCCCCTACTTTTGTACACCAACAGGAGCCCCCGAGCGTGAGCCATATATAAGCGCAACGCATTGTTGGTCTAGGCCCAGAACGGTGCGTGGGCAGTGGGATTGGATCCTTTTTACTGTAGTAACTCCTCCGGTGGTTGCGCTTCCCCATGATCTATGCTGACGTGGGGGTCGTGTGTGGGATGATCACAACATGCTTGCGTCACCTCGTGGTTTCCAATAGTAAAGAGACGGTTCCTGTTCTCCTCATAAAAAATAGAGGAAGTTGCATGGGCGTGTCTCATTTTCTAAGAGGACTTGGGTCGCCCCACGATCACGGGGTGCAAAAAACGGTCGTACCACGTGCCATCTGAACTTTGATCTGCCCGCCATGTGCCCCTCATGCATCGGGGAGGGCAGGTGGCGGACGCAGAGGGTGCGGGCTTTAACGCCGGGGCGGGGGGCCGGGCGCCGCTGATTGGAGCAGCGGGTCGGTCTTGTTTTCTTGTGCCTACGGCGTTTAGACTGGTTGATTCAGGTGGTCGCCCTTCTATAAAGAGGGGGGCAAAGGGACGGTGATCTCCCCCTCTTCACCCATCTTCTTCCAGTTCGATTCTTTCCCTTCCCAAGTTATGCTAAGACGGCGTGGCCGTGGCCGTGCCCCTATGGAGGTGACCAGGTCGTCCTCTCGTCAGAGGGCGGCGCCGGTCAAAGAAGAGCCGGATGCCGAAGACGAGGGTCATGCTGGAGGTAGAGGCCCTGGCCGGGGTCATGGTTGGCGAGGCAGTCGAGGCAGAGGCGGGCGAGGTCGGGGGACACCCGTGCCGTCATCATCTCCGTCTCCATCTCCTTCGCTGTCACCTCCTGCCTCCCCACGCGGCCATGTCAGGGACATGGCACTGGAGTTCATCTTGCAACTGCGTGAGCTGCCGCGCAGTCGCCTCCGTCTTCCTGAAGCGTTCATGAGGGTGTTGGAGGTCGACCAACCATCGAGGTTGAGGCTTCACATGGAGGGGTGTTGCCATGGCTCCATGTGGGTGAACACCAAGTTCCCCGCTCTTCATGTAATGCTCCTCCGCCGGGGGTGGAAGACCTTCGCGCCTGCCCACTGCTTGATGAAGGGGTACGTCCTCTGCTTGAGGTTAGCGGAGAGCGATCTGCTCTCCGTCAAGGTCTTCGGGTGCTCGGGACATAGGCTAGGGTGATGTGCGGAGAGCTCGACTGATGACGAAAACTCCTCCCCGAGCGATAATGATGGGGAGGACAGCGACAGAGACAACAAGGGCATCAGGCGGGAGGATGACGGGTCCAACTAGGCGGCGGACACGCCGTCCCTAGGCGATGCCGGCAGCACCATCATCTGCATCGCCAGCCCCTCGAACTTCTCGAGGTTGTCTCCATGGGCGGCGGGCATTGGGAGGCCGGAGAAGACGAAGAAGGTGGGCGGCAGTTGTCATGTCGGAGTACGCGGGCATCAACTCGTGCATTGCCGGCCCACTGCCCCATCTTTCGGCTCTTCTCCCAGCGACATCATCGCCAGCCTTCTTCGGGACGGCTACCGGGATGTTCTCTTGGTGCTTCCTGCTGCTCGCGCTTCGCCTAGGCGCTCCCTTTGCCCTTTGCCATCCTGCTCCATTTCCTGAGGAGAGGGACAAGAAACGGATTACGGGCATCTTATCTCTTTTTAGTTTTTAAGCGTATGGGCCTTTGTAAGATTTAAATCTTGTAACCCCCTCGCTCATGTATGCATTCTGTACGAATTGTACTTGTTTACAACGTATTAATGGAGAGAAGGCTGTGTGTCGGGTTTCTTTTGTGTGCGAGCAGGAGCCACGCCAAGGAACGGATCCTTGTTATCTTAAAATAAACGTCGTACCCTGGCAACAGGCCTTACCGTCCCCCCGCCCCATAGCTCGACTGTATTCACGCCATTGGCGGAAGTAGGAGCAGAGTAGGATTAGGCCCTTCGTCCGCGCCCTTCCCATCACACTACTACCAAGTTCTGGTCCAAACCAAAGTTTGTTGGACCCAGGAAGAAAGGAGCATGATGGCATAAGAGCGAACGAAGTCTTGTACGTTCAAGTTTCATACGGAAGTAAGGAGTGGAGGATGAAAGACTTATCTGGTCTTGTAGCCCCCGGCAACCTTGTCTTGCCGTGGCCTGACCGTTTGATCTGCAGCCCTCGGTAACCTTGGTTTTGCCGGGGTCGGAGCGTCGGCTCATCCTCTTTCTTCCAAACACCTCAGCAGAAATGTCCGCATCGTGCGAACAATAGGACGGACAGGAAACAAAGAGACGCATACTCGACCTCTATGCTAGGGGTTAGCCGCCGTCAAGCACTATCAACCCTAACAGAGAAAGATACTCAACCTAGCATGCATGCAAAAACTTAGGGCGCCAGCGCTTCATTTATTTATGCTCAGGGTCTGCGCCTGATTTGTACGAAGGGTTACCTGCCTTGCCGGCAAGTCTTGTACAAAAGGATGGCTTGCCGGGAAGCCCGGCAACCGCGCCTTATGGGTAAAACTTGCGAAGATGTTCGATGTTCCAGGAGTTTCTCACTGGAATGCCATCTTCGGTCTCCAGGCAGACTGCACCAGGCCTGGTGACTCGTATTACCCGATAAGGGCCTTCCCACTTCGGCGTCAACATGTTGGAATTCTTGGCCGACTGAACGTGTCGAAGAACAAGGTCGCCTTCATCAAAGCTTCGGGCATAAACCTTACGGCTATGATAGTGGCGCAAGGCTTGCTGGTAAAGCGCTACTCGCACAACCGCCCGAAGTCGATCTTCCTCGAGGAGCGTTGCGTCATCTTGCCGCAGCTGCTCTTGCTCAAGCTCATCATAAGATAGCACTCGGGGTGACCCGTATGTGAGTTCCGTGGGGAGAACTGCTTCCGCCCCGTAAACGAGGGAGAAAGGTGTCTGGCCGGTGGCTCGATTTGGTGTCGTTCTGATTGACTAAAGAACCGCCGGAAATTCATCAATCCAGCGCCTTCCACACTTGTGCAGTCTGTCAAAAGTTTTTGTCCGGAGGCCTCGCAGTACTTCAGCATTTGCCCTCTCCGCTTGGCCGTTGCTTCGAGGATGCGCAACAGAAGCAAAACAGACCTTGACGCCAAGGTCTTGAATATACTGCATGAAGGTGTTGCTTGTGAACTGCGCGCCGTTATCGGTGATGATTCCGTTTGGTATCCCAAATCAGCAGACTAGGCCCTTGAAGAACTTGACGGCTGATTGTGCTGTCACCTTCCTCACTGCTTCCACCTCTAGCCACTTTGTGAACTTGTCGATTGCAATGTACAAGTACTCAAAGCCCCCGACAGCACGGGGAAAGGGCCCAGTATGTCGAGCCCCCAGACCGAGAATGGCCAAGAAAGAGGAACTGTTTGGAGAGCTTGAGATGGTTGATAAAGCTTCTTTGAATTGAACTGACATGCTTCACACTTGGTTACTAATGCCGTTGTATCCTGGAGGGTAGTGGGCCAGAAGAAACCTTGCCGGAATGCCTTGCCGGCAAGGGCCCTCGACCCTATGTGGGAGCCATATATGCCTCCGTTTATTTCTGCCAATAGCTCCAGTCCTTCCTCCCGGGGAATGGACTTCAATTTCACATTGTTTGGCCTTTTTCTGTACAAGAGATCATCGACGAACTGGTACATGGCAGACCGACGGACCACTTTTTTCGCTACCTCATGCTCCTCAGGAAGCTCCCCGGTTTGGAGATATTGGACGGTATGTTGTGCCCATGCCAGAGCTTGAGGCTCGACGGCAAGGACTAAAGGCATCTCCTCTGTCATAGGAGCAATTGTCTCCACGGTCAGGGCTTGATGCCCTGACGGAGTCTCTTGCCCTATGGAAGACTCAGCGTCCCCCCGCAACATCTTCGCCGGCGACCCCTGGGGGATCGGCGGGAAAGTACTTGCCGGGGCCTGATTTCCTTCGCTTGTTCTGCTAGGCTGATGGTTGAACGGATGGCTGAGTTAATCGAAGCACAAAGGTACCTGGTTCCACATGCAATTTGAGGGCGGCGCGCTTTGACAAGTAGTTGGCAATGTCGTTATCCGCTCGGGGAACATGCTCTGCTTGTATACCGTCAAAACGCTCCTCCAGCTTCCTCACTTCATCTACGTAGGCCTCCATCAATGGGACATGGTAATCTTTGTTAACTTGTTTGACGACAAGCTACGAATCACCTCTGACGACGAGCTTTTTGATTCCGAGGTCCGCCGCGATCCTAAGACTAGCAAGCAGTCCCTCGTACTCGATAGTGTTGTTCCTCAACATCTCCCTGTGGAAGTGCATCTGGACCACATACTTGAGGTGCTCTCCGGTGGGCGCAACGAGCAGCACACCAGCACCGACGCCTTGCAGCGAGAAAGCCCCGTCGAAGTACATAATCCAGTTGCGACTCGTTTCCTTGCCGGGGAGAGTAGTCTCCTGGATCTCTTCGTCGGGCGTTGAGGTCCATTCTGCAACGAACTCCGCCAAGACTCTACTCTGAACGGTCGAAGTGCTTTCAAACTTCAAACCAAAGCTCGATAGCTCAAAGGCCCATTCCACAATCCTCCCGGTCGCATCTGGGGTTATGCAATATCCGTTGCGCAGCTTCCTCGAGGCCATAAGGAGATTAAAGAGCAATTTCTGCACACCGGAGTATCTCGACCTAGCCCCTTGCAAGAGGGAGCTGACAAAGTAAACCGGGTGTTGTATCATCTTCTTCTTCTGCACTACTTCATTTGGTTGCATCGCTTTGGCCCCAGTGGTATCAGGTTCTGCCATTGCTATTGCTTCCGTACTAACCTCCCTCTGGGCTACTAGCGCCGCACTGACCACTTGATTCATTGCCGCTAAATACAATAGCAATGGCTCTTGTGGTTTGGGCGCGTCCAGTATCGGCGTAGAGGAGAGGTATTTCTTCAAATCTTGCAGTGCTGCTTCGGCTTCTGGGGTCCACTCCATTGGGCCCGCCTTTTTCAAGATCTTGAAAAAGGGAAGGGCATGCTCGACGGATTTGGAGATGAATCTGCTCATGGCTGCAACGCAGCCAGCAAGCCGACGCACATCTTTGATCCGCCTGGGTGCTTCAATATACTCGATAGCCTTGATGTTGTCCGGATTCACCTCAATTCAACGCTACGACATGAAGAAACCGAGAGGCTTGCCGGACAGAACACCGAAGACACACTTGGTTTTGCAAATTCACGAACATCTCTTCCAAATCTTGTATGAGCGTTGCTTTGTCCTTGTTTTTGACCACTATATCATCCATATAGGCTTCCATATTTCTATGTAGCTGAGGCTCCAAACCAATTTGGACTGCTCTTGCGAATGTTGAGCTGGCACTCTTCAACCCGAAAGGCATTCGTATAAAACAATATGTACCACATGGGGTGATGAACGCTGTCTTCTCTTCATCTTCCCTTGTCATGAAGATTTGATGGTACTGTGAGTATGCATCAAGGAATGATAGCAGGTCACACCCGCCCATGGAGTCTACAATCTTGTCAATGCGCGGCAACGGGAATGGGTCCTTTGGGCACGCCTTATTGATATCTATGTAATCAATACATAGTCTCCACTTCCCATTTGCCTTGCGCAACACCACATGATTGGCCAACCACGTCGGGTGGAGTACTCCTCTCACCAAGCCTGTCGCCTCTAACTTGGTTTCCTCTCTGATGAACTCTTGCCGCTCCAGATCTTGCTTCCTGACCTTCTACTTGACGGGTCGCGCATGAGGGTAGACTGCAAGATGGTGCTCAATCACCTCCCTGGGAACGTCGGGGATGTCGGATGCTTGCCATGCAAACACATCGACATACGCCCGCAGGAAGGTGACAAGCGTGTTTTCCTATTTGTTGTCGAGGGCGGAGCTTATGGTGAAAGGCCCTCCCGTGCCATCCTCCTTGACTGACACTTTCTTGGTTTCTGGTGGCGCAGCTCTGGATTTCTTGCTCTTGCCGGTGGAGCTCTCTAGCACGTTCTCGACGGGAGCACTACACTCCGAAGAGGAGCGCTTGCCAGAGTGGGTGCTAGAGGTCCTACCGATCTTCTTCCCTCCCCGGCCTTCAGCGGCATGAGCAAGTGCTTTGTCGGCCGTTGCTACAACTGCCTCCCAGTAAAGCTGATCTACGAAGATCAGCGCATCCTTCTTGTCGGAGGGGACGTTGATGATGGCCGTCAGCCCAACCATCTTCAGTGTGTTGTAGGTGTAATGTGATGTTGCCATGAACTTGGGCAACGCTGGGCGGCCGAGGATCCCGTTGTAAGGCAAGGGGATCTCAACAACATAAAAAACAACCCTCTCCATCCTGTAGTTCAGTTCACCTCCGAATGTCACAGGCAGTGTGACTTTACCCTTGGGCTCACTCCTTCCAGGGTTGACCCCTTGAAACGTGCCTGTCTCCTCAAGGTCCCCATTAGGAATTTGCAGCCTTTTGATCACGATGGGTGAGATCAATTTCAGACCGGCCCCTCCATCAACCAGCATTTTTCTCACCTTGAGGTTGCGTATTGTGGTGAAACCAACAATGGCAAACACTCGACCGCAGTTGTGCGATCAGGGTGGTCCTCGGTGTCAAAGATGATAGGATTGCTGGACCACTTCAGTAGCTTCTGGGCATCAAACGATGGTTCCGCTGCCATGATCTCACGCGCCCACTGCTTGAGCTGGCGGTGAGAGGTGTGCAGGGAGGCACCACCATCGACACACATGGCCTCCGTAGCTTTCTGGAACTATTGCTCGCCGGACTCGTCGTCCGCATCACGATCATCATCTTCCCACTTTTTGTCGCGGCACAGGGCGATCCTTTCTTGTTAGTTATATTTGCTGCGGCAGCCAGGCTGGCCGCCACGTTTCTTGCCGGATCCCTCAGCACCATCCTGGCCCTTCTCCTTGTCCCACCTTTCATGTTTGGATTTTTGCTTCTCTGCGAGTTGCTCGACTTGTCGGTAGTTCTGGAGGCCATGGCCTTTGGGGCGGTGGATCTTGCAGTATTTCTTGTCAGAACTTCTTGGCTTGTCGGCAGCCGCCAAGGCCCGACAGGCGACACACTCGGAAATTTCCTTGCCGGGGCCGTCAGCCTTGGTTTTCTTGGCAGCACTGGCGTCATCGGATCCCTCGTCGGCAAGCACGGCCTTGCCCTTGCATTTCCTGTTGCGGCGTCGACCCTTCTTTGCCGGGGTGACGGTGTCTTCGTTTGAGGAATCAGTTTCCACACCTACGTCTTCGCTGGGGTACTTCCTTCCCTCTTCAGCCCGAGCGCATCTGTCGGCTAGAACATAAAGCTCGGCCACATCCTTGACCTTATCATCGCCAACTCCTCACGCATCTTGTGCTTGTGCACATTCTGATGGAATGCGCTGATGATGGCGGCGGGATGAACATCTGGGATGTTGTATTACACTCGGCTGAATCTCTGTATCTACTTGCGTAGGCTTTCACCTTCTTTCTGGGGGATGACATGCAAATCGCTTGCCCGGCCATGAGCCTGGTGGCCTCCCGTAAATGCGCCAACAAACTCATGGCACAAATCCGGCCAGGAAGAAAGAGAATCTACTGGCAAGTGCATCAGCCATGACATCACATTGGGTTTAAGTGCCAATGGGAAGTAATTGGCATGCACCTTGTAATCATGTGCTCCGGCGGCTTGCATCACGATGTTGTAGATGCTGAGGAACTCTGATGGGTGAGTCTTGCCATTGTAGTTCTCACCGACGTCAGGCTTGAAGGTGTGGTGAGTGGGCCATTGGAACCGCCGCACCTCACGGGTAAAGGTTGGACTGCCTACCTCGTAAGGTAAGCCTCTAGAGCCTCCAGGTATTGGGTGGTCCGTAGTGGGCCCTGCCTGCCTATCTGACTAGTGGCGTGCCTCGCGCCGGCGCTCGATGGTAGTTCGAGCATCTTCATGGGCGTGCTCCCGAAGAACTTGGCGCTGATTGTGGTGGGTCCGTGGGTCGGACGACGCTATGGATATGTTATCACAAGCATCGTCCCGACGGATCGGTGCTTGTGGTAGCTGGCTAGGAGGAGGAGAATGCACCGTGGCTGCAGCGCCTCCGGTCCTTCCACCACTGGCGTGCGGTTGGTCAATAGAGCGCCGGCCTGAGGGCCCCACTGGCCGCGGCTCGTCTTTGTTGGCGACGGCGACGAGGCTACGGATGGTAGCTCTCCACTCATCGAGCTTCTCCGCAGCACGAGGGAAATCGAGGAGCAACTGCGCGCGCGCTAAGGCCTCCGCTGGTGTGGGTGGCAGTGAAAGTGTAATGCCCAGGATGGGACTATATCTCCTACGTGTCGAGGCACGACTTAAAGATATAAGCCCATTCTGGAATGATCGCAAGTTTGGTACCTTTGCACATCTCATGTAAAAATAGGGATGGAAAACTGAAAAGATAGTTGGCTTACACTCGCCACGTCACACAAATTCATTACATGTTCAAACATCATTCAAATAAACATCACATCCCATCTAAGGGTAAAGATCCAAAAGACAAGATACTAAACATAACATTAAACCACAGGTCTAGATCGAATCCTAGTAGAAGCTCTACTGATCAACCGGATAGTTCACGTAGTAACGGCCACGCTCCTCGTCGTACTCCCAGTCTAGCTCAGTGCCATCGCCTGTGTAGCCCACCATCGTACCTGCATCTGGTGTGTTGAAGTAACTGTGAGCCACAGAGGACTCAGCAATCCCATTCCCGGGTAACACGACTATTTAAGCCTTGGGTGTGCAACAAGGATGAAGAAAGAACAAGAGGTGAAGGAAGAACAAGAGTCTGCAGCAGCACTAGCCTAGCTTACGTAAAAGAGAGCGAGAAGAGAAGGTGCCTCGGTCGAGAGATGATCACGAAGTGATCCTAACTAAAGCAAGTCAAACATAACCCCACCGTGTTCACTTCCCGAATCCCTTTCGGAAATTGACCGTCACGGTACTCACGCTGGTAGTGTATTGGAACATGGTGTCAAGTTTTCTACAACCGGATATTAACAAGCTCCCATCTGCCACATAACCGCGGGCACGGCTTTCGAAAGTTCATAACCCTGCAGGGGTGTTCCAACTTGGCCCATGACAAGCCCACGATCCGTGGAGTCGCAACTCCAAGGTGGGAAGACCCGAGAATTCTCGGAATCCCATGCTCAAGATACTCCGACTAAGGTAAGGCTAATCCAGCAAATCCTCTCGGCGTGCCGACACCCTGACAGTAGCCCCGCGTATCTAGTCTCAGGCCACGACCGGATGGGTGAAGCTACGGGTTTATATCAATCCTCGAGTTTCCTCGTGGTGACCCCGCAGGCTCCCCGTTTCGGACCAACACTCATGAGGAGCACTGGCCCGGGGTTGTTAATTAAGAACTCGGGTTTGCAAGACCCTATGCAAGTTTATTAGTTATTAGGCGAATAATACCAATGTTGGGACTTGCTGGAAAAGACTTAGCACTTAGCGGTTTATCGAGGGGGTCCCATAACCCCAACCGTGTGAGGAACGCATAATCAAGGAACATAACACCGGTTTATACGGTTCCTAGCGGCATGAGTGGAACAAAACACCAAGCAAAAGGCTTAGCCTTCCACCCATTACCAATATATAGATGATTTCATTTAAGCATTTATATAGTGTGATATAACCCAACCAAACTTCAACGTGAAGCAAGCATCTTCAATCTTCACCTGCAACTAGCAATGCTATAAGAGGGGCTGAGCGAAGCCTACGTATAGCCAATGAATGGTTTGCATAGGTAGGGTGGTTAAATATGTTCATGGTTACAATAGGAGGTTGACAGGAAAAACATGGGCATCGAGGCAAAACTATAGATCGAGAGTTCTAGCAATAGGCAAAGATAGTAATGGTATCCGGGTTTGGTCATCTTGCCCGAAGAGTTGTCGATGGGATCGTAAGAGGGGTCCTCGTTCTCACCTCGGTAGTAACCTCGTGCTCGTACTCGTACTCGGCCTCAGCTTCCGGCTCTACTCAAACACAAGAACACAAGGCAATGAATCAAACAAGATGCAATGCGCACACAAAATACTGGATGCATGGCTGATGCACTATGGAAGCAAAACAAATGCACTATGGGAGCACAGGAAGTCTACAAAGGAAGCACAGTGTAATCGCACAAGGAGCATGGAAAATATGCATTCAAGCAAAATACTACAAAACGTGATAACAATAGGATATTATGAATCTACATGAAAAATCACACAAGTTTCATATAGGACTTGCTCAAAACGGAGCTACGGGCTAAAAGTTACAACCAAAACAATAAACACGCAAAAGCTGAAAATAACAGCCACATAGCAACTTCGGAGCAATGATAAATAAGCTATAGCACTCAAACATCATGGCAATGAGCATGGACATAAACTAGACATATCCTACAGCAATTAAGTCCATTGGAGCATCCCCAAAGGAGCCATGGATCAATAGCAACAAGCTATGATATATTGAACTTGACAACAAAACCTGACAGCAGTAATTTGTTGCAACTTGGGAGCAAGATTTAAATATGCTACATCCACTCAAATAAGCATGTTAGAGCATGAATGGATAGCCAACAACATATACAACAAGGAATCATCAATAGTCACCTCAAAACTATCATGGATTGTCCTAGAACAACAAGCAAACATGGCATCTGGAAATTACAGATTCCAGAGTTAGTGAAATTTCACTAAGTGTTAAAACAGCAGTTTCATCATGGCATCTTTGTGAGCAATTTTAAGTCACCTCAAAGCTAAACATGGCAAGTGGTAAGCACCACAGCAAAGTACACACGATGGTGAATCCAAAACATCTAAGCATGCATCAAGGGGACAAACACAACGATATCAATGAGCTCCTCAAAATGACATCTCATAACAAGTTTAACGACGTAACAGCCACATAGCACTTTGCAAGGGAGATAAACATGGCAAGATTAATTCTATCATGCAAGCTAACACAATCGACATGTAGAGCATTTCATGATGAACACGTGGACATATCATTTGCATCATTTGGATAAACACACACCAAGTTATCACATTGCAAAGATGGCATGAAAACATCTACTAACAGCAGTTTATAACGAGTTGCACTCTTCCAATAGATATTTAAGCATCTAGATGACCTCAAATATGCATGACACAATGGAATGAAATGTAGTACAAGTCTCCACGAACAATTTTACATATCATCTGCTCAAATCGGACCATCACACAAAAAGTTATCCACGAAACAAATATGCATCAGACGGGTAAAAATCTACAGACTTAGAGAAAAAAACACCTCCTCAGTCAGATCTGGAAAAGTCAACGCGGCTGGAAACGCGGAGCGGGTAACGGGCCGGATCGGCGCGTCGGAGCGGGGCGCAACCCGAAGCGGAGGGGATCGGCCGGCCCACCTGGCAATCGGGCTCGGCCCGCTAGGGGCGACGGGATCTGGATCGGGGGGGCGCCCCGATCGATCCTGGCGACGGCGGCTGGCTGCCCCGACGATGGAGGCCGGCGGGTCAGCGGAGTGGGCTGCCGGCCCAGGGAGGCCTGGCAGGGCGGACGGGCCTGGCTGTGAGGCCCATGCGGGGCGAAGCGAACGGGCCGGCCCAGCGGCCACCAGTTCCGATCGGATCGGGGCCCTGGCGCCGGGGCGGTGTGGCGACCTGGCTCCTTCGAGCGCCCGAGGTCGGGGATGGCGGCGCCCTTATGGTGGAGGGAGACAGGCGAGGTGGCCGGCGGCGCGGGGCCGGGGCGGCGGCGGCGGCCGGGCGGGGCGGCGGCGCACGGCCCTCGGCGGCGGGGAAAGAAGGGGCTCCGGCAAGCTGGCGAGGTGGTGGCGCGGATTCCGGCGAGCTGCTCCGGCGAGGTACTCCGGCGAGCTCCGATCTGGAGGTTGAAGATGGCTGGAGGAAGGGGATGATGGTGGACTAGGGTTTTTAGGGCAAAAATTGGGGAAGATGGACAAATATATAGGCACAAGGAGCTAGGGTTGTCCAAATGAGGTGTGGTTTTCGGCCACGCGATCAAAATTGGATGGCCTAGATGAAGGGAGGGGTTTGGGTTGGTTTGGTGGGCTGTTGGAGGGGTGTCTTGGGCCTCAAAGTGGAGGTACTTTCAGCCCACGAGAATAACTGTTGGGGTAGCAAACGAACTCCAAACGCGACGAGATTTGACAGGCGGGTTACACACACCAAAACAACAACACACGACAAGTCTCACGCCAAACCAGAAACGTTACACGGCCAAACACCAAAGTAGGCCTCGGGGATGCCTCGGACACGTGAGAGAGCTCCGGAACGCGAAACGGACAACGGGAAGGAACGCGTGGGACCGGATGCAAACGCCAACACAAATGCAATGCGATGCACATGACTACATGATATGAATGAATGCCACACACGCACACAACAAAACAACGAAACCCGAAAGACGAAGAACCCGGAAATGGAAATAGAAGGAGCCGAAGATATATATATTGCCCAAAAGGGAAAGTATTACATCCGGGGCATTACAAACTCTCCTCTACTACAAAAAGATCTCGTCCCGAGATCTAGGACTGGAAAAAGGAAGGGTACTCGGAACGAATATGATCTTCTCGTTCCCACATAGCTTCTCGGTCGGTATGATGTGACCACTTGACTTTCATGAATTTGATGGACTTGTTGCGGGTCTTGCGCTCGGTTTCTTCGAGAATAGCGACTGGATGCTCTCGGTATGACAAGTCTTGTTAAAGTTCAATCTATTCAAACGGAATCATGCGTTCAGGAGTCTTGAAGCACTTGCGGAGTTGAGACACATGAAACACATCATGAACATTCGCGAAGTTGGAAGGGAGCTCAAGTTGATAGGCTAGGTCGCCTCTTTTGCCAAGGATCTTGAAAGGCCCGACGTATCTAGGAGCAAGCTTTCCTTTGATACCGAATCTTTGGGTGCCTTTCATCGGAGAAACACGGAGATAGACATGATCCCCAATGTTGAAAGCCAAATCACGATGCTTGCCGTCATAGTAGCTCTTCTGACGGGACTGAGCGGCCTTGAGATTCTCACGTATGACTTTTCACATTTCTTCGGCTTCTGAGATCATGTCATTGCCAAGAAGTTGACGTTCAGCAGTCTCGGACCAGTTGAGAGAGGTACGGCACTTTCTGCCATAGAGGATTTCAAACGGAGCTTTGCCTGCACTTGCTTGAAAGCTGTTGTTGTAAGAGAACTCGGCAAATGGAAGGCAATCTTCCCATTTCATGCCAAAAGATATGACACAGGCTCTGAGCATGTCTTCTAGAATCTGATTCACTCGCTCGACTTGACCACTAGTCTGAGGGTGAAGAGTAGTGCTGAACCTGATCTTAGTGCCCATGGCAGACTAAAAGGAGTCCCAGAACTTAGAAGTGAACAAACTTCCATGGTCTGAGGAGATAACTTGAGGAATGCCATGTAAGGACACAATTCTGGAAGTGTACAACTCTGCCAGTTGAGCTGCATTGATTGATTCTTTGACTGGAAGGAAGTGAGCGACTTTGGTAAGCTTGTCAATCACCACGAAGATAGAATCATTCCCTCTCTTGGACTTAGGAAAGCCAGTGCGAAATCCATTTCAATGTGGTCGAATTTCCACTCGGGAATAGGAAGAGGTTGGAGAAGACCGGCTGGACGTTGATGCTCTGCCTTCACTCTTCTGCAGACATCACATTCATTCACGAATTGGGCAATCTCCCTTTTCATGCGTGTCCACCAGTAAGATTGCTTGAGGTCTTGGTACATCTTGGAACTGCCAGGATGAATGGAAAGGAGGGAATCATGTGCTTCTTCCATTGTGAGCTTCCTGAGGTCACCTTTGGGAACAACAAGTCTGTCCTCAAAGAACAAGGTATCTCTCTCATCAACGCGATAGCACTTGTATTTGGGAGTACCCTTTGCAATACCATGTTTCACTTTCTGCACCATAGCATCATTGAGTTGGGCCTCACGGACCTGATCTTCCAAGGTAGGAGCAACTTGAAGATTTGCAAGAAAACCTTGCGGAACCACTTGGAGGTTGAGCTTCCTGAATGCTTCACAAAGCTCAGGCTGGAACGGCTTGATAAGGAGGCTGTTGCAATATGCCTTTCTGCTCAAAGCATCTGCAATCACATTCGCCTTGCCAGGTGTGTATTCAATGATGGGATCATACTCTTGGATCATTTCAACCCAACGAGTCTGGTGGAGGTTCAGATTCGGCTGTGTGAAGATGTACTTCAAGCTCTTGTGATCGGTGAAGATGTCGACTTTTCTGCCCAACAGAAGGTGTCTCCACGTAATCAAAGCATGTACCACAGCTGCTAGTTCAAGCTCATGTGTGGGATAGTTCTTCTCACTTGGCTTCAGCTGACGAGAAGTGTATGCTACAATTCTCTTGTCCTGCATAAGCACACCACCAAGTCCTTGAAGAGAAGCATCACAGAATACTTCGTAGGGCTTGGACTCATCTAGAGGAGTGAGAACTGGAGCAGAGACGAGCTTTTCTTTGAGAGTTTTGAATGCCACTTCACAATCTGGAGACCAGTATTACTTGACATTCTTCTGCAGCAAGTTGGAAAGAGGCTTGGCAATCTTGGAGAAGTTCTCAACGAACCTTTTGCAATAGCTGGCAAGACCAAGAAAGCTTCGGAGTTGCTTGACGTTCTGAGGAGCTTCCCAGTTGACAATTGCTTCAACTTTCTCGGGGTTTACCGCAATACCGTCAGCGGAGATGATATGGCCCAGGTACAAAACCTTATCGAGCCAGAATTCGCACTTGGAGAACTTGGCATAGAACTTATGTTCACGGAGTCTGTCGAGAACGAGACGGAGGTGCTTTTCGTGATCCTCTTCATTTTTCGAAAATACCAAAATATCATCCAGATACACAAGCACAAACTCGCCGGTGTAGGGGTTGAAGATGTAGTGCATCATTCTCGAGAATGTAGGTGGGGCATTGGCGAGACCAAAGGACATGACTGTATACTCATATGAGCCGTAGCTCGTTCTGAAGGCAGTCTTGGGGATATCCTCTTCACGAATGCGAATTTGGTGATAGCCCATTCGAAGATCGAGCTTAGAGAACACTTTAGCTCCTTTGAGCTGCTCGAACAGTTCATTGATGTTGGGGAGCGGATACTTGTTCTTTATTGTCTTCTTGTTCAATGGTCGGTAATCAACGCAGAGGCGCTCCGTGCCATCGTTCTTCTTGACAAATAAGACACCACAGCCCCAAGGAGACGTACTAGGCCTGATCAGACCCATACGCTCCTGTTCATCAAGCTGCTTCTTCAACTCCTTCAATTCTTTAGGAGAGAGCTTGTACGGACGCCGGCATGCTGGCTTAGTACCTGGCTCGAGTTCAATGACAAATTCCACTTGACGGTGTGGAGGCATGCCTGGAAGTTCTTCAGGAAAGACATCTTCGTATTCGTTCACCACCGGAATTTGAGATATGGCATTCATCTCGCCCTTGTCATTGAGAGAGAAAAGCCTGATTGTGTTATCCCTTGAGGCGAAGATAATCACATCATCATCGGAATGAGTAATCTTGACTTCCTTCTGTGCATAGTCAATTTGAGCATCATGCTGAGAAAGCCAGTCCATTCCGAGGATCAGGTCGATGTCGGAATTGCCAAGAACCACCGGTTTAGCCAGAAAGCGATAATCACCCATACGAATAGAAGCATCCGGAGCAAAAATATTAGAAGTCATACGTCTCCCCGGAGAAATGACTTGCAACTTCTGAGGCAGACTTTGGACGTCAACATTATGCTTGGATGCGAATGGTTGAGACATGAAAGAACATGAAGCACCCAAATCGAACAACACTTTAGCAGGAAAAGAGTTCACTGAAAGGTTACCCAAAATCACATCAGAAGAATTCCCCGCTTGCACTGCATTCATCAGATTCACCCTTGCTTCCTTTGGATCATGCTTGACAATAGCCGAACTGACAGGTGGAGGAGGCGGAAGGCGCCTTGGCTTGTTGCACTTGTTGGAATAATGACCCTTCTAGCCACACTTGTAGCAAGTCACCTCAGAAAGCGGACGAGTAGGAGGAATACTTGGTCTTGGAGCTTGGAACTGCGACTTGGACTGCTTGCTTGGGTTGGGTGGGTCGAAGGAACCACGACCACCGGAGTTCTTGTTGCTGTTGTTGTTGTTGTAGGGAGCTCGAATCACTAGAGGAGGAGGAAGCCAAAATTTCTGTTGTTTTGCGACGACTTGAGAAGATGAGGAGGAGTGAACGGCATCTCGAATCCTCTTTTTAGATGCCTCCATCTTGAGATGGGCTGCCTCTTGCTTGGCCGCCATGTTATAGAATTTGTCGAACTCATCGGGCTCGAACAAGGTGAGAGCAAGTTGAAGTTCATCCTTGAGACCTCCACGGAACTGATAGATCTTCCTCTTGGCATCTGGTATGTCTTGCTTGGCATAGCGGGCGAGGTTTTGGAACTTGACATTATACTGGTAGACAGTCATAGAGCCTTGCTTCAGGTTGCGGAATTGCTCACGCATACCCTCGATGACACTCGTTGGAATGTGGTGAGAGCGAAAGTCCTTGCAGAAATCATCCCAAGAGATCACACGCCCTTCTCTGGAATCTTTGTACTGCTGCGACCAGTCAGCTGCTTGGTCTTTGAGTTGGAAGGCTGCAAATTTCACATAGTCCTCAGGCCTTACGTTGCTGCACTCAAAATGCTTCTTGATATCGGTTATCAAATCTTCAGCATCGAGAGGGTCAACACAGAAACTGAAAGCCTTTGGTTGATTGGCCAAGAACTGGTTGAGAGTAGCGTGGTGCTGCTGGTTGAAGAAATTGCCTTGGTTCCCTGGAGCACCCTGATTTGCTTGATTAGCTTGCATCTGCTGCATCATCTGCATCAACATCTGGGTGTTCTGATTTGTAGTTTGCATAATCGCTCTCCAAGCCTCAAACGGAGGAGGAGGGGAAGGAGGACGATCTGGAACCTCTTCACCCTCTGGGTTAGCGTTGGGAACCCGTTTCGGAGCCATCCTGAAAGAGATGACCACCAATCAGCAATTGATTGAAAGAAGGTATAAGCTGAAACAACGGATTGAAATGCAACATAGTCTTCACAAGAATCATTCGAACAAGAGGAACGAATGAAATTCCCAGCTTAATGATAACAAGAATCTTCACGAGAAGCCACTGGGAGACAAAAGGTAAATAAGAAAAACAACAAGGTACGGATGGAACAAACACAAGATAGGAGCTTCGTTCGACATCTTTGTGCTGTAAGATTATGGAACGCGTTACAAAGGGTATTGCAATCCCCGGATCAGCATAGCCAAGGACCCTTTAAGATGCAACTCCCGATCGGAACATCGGCCATAAAACCACTTCACTCAATGTAGAACCCCGAACTCGCTAACCTGCATTCGTTGGAAGAATGCCTACGATCTACTGGATAAACCCACCTATGAATTTCCGAAAGTTTCCAGTTATGCAATCAGGTGTTGGGGATACAGGGGAAGCACCGCGCAATCAACTCTAAACCTACATCCAGCTGTATCCATCCTTCAACACATAACCAGTCTTTCTCGGAAACCGTCTACCTCGGACCTTCGAAAAGCATCCACTATACAAAGCTATGGCAATACTCCCGAACTACCTCCCCAGTACTGGGTGATGTCGGGGTTATCTTGCCACTAATCGTATAGGAGAGTTTTTGATGTCGGCCGTCTTAAGTATTCTAGTACTGTCGCGATATGCTTGTGACGACAATACCCCGAAGCTCAACTCCCCGGGACACTGCCACAACCCCTAATGTCAAGAGGCATCGAGAACAATATTCTCGTCACAAGGACATCGAAACAATCCAACAATACTCGCGAGATTACTAAAAAAAATTTGGTGCAATTTTTGAAAGTAGAAGAGGCAAGAGTAGTCGTCAGGAGTCCTCACCAGAATGAAAGGGGATGAGGAGCAAAGAAATCCTACTCTCCGATATAAATATAGGACTCAAAACATTTCCAGTGTGTGCCTAGACTCGACCGTCAATGATTCGATCAATCAGTGGGGGCTTCTAGGTCGGAGAAGGCTCTGAATACTAACTTGTAATGCCCAGGATGGGACTATATCTCCTACGTGTCGAGGCACAACTGAAAGATATAAGCCCATTCTGGAATGATCGCAAGTTTGGTACCTTTGCACATCTCATGTAAAAATAGGGATGGAAAACTGAAAAGATAGTTGGCTTACACTTGCCACGTCACACAAATTCATTACATGTTCAAACATCATTCAAATAAACATCACAGCCCATCTAAGGGTAAAGATCCAAAAGATAAGATACCAAACATAACATTAAACCACAGGTCTAGATCGAATCCTAGTAGAAGCTCTACTGATCAACCGGATAGTTCACGTAGTAACGGCTACGCTCCTCGTTGTACTCCCAGTCTAGCTCAGTGCCATTGCCTGTGTAGCCCACCATCGTACCTGCATCTGGTGTGTTGAAGTAACTGTGAGCCACAGAGGACTCAGCAATCCCGTTCCCGGGTAACACGACTATTTAAGCCTTGGGTGTGGAACAAGGCTGAAGAAAGAACAAGAGGTGAAGGAAGAACAAGAGTCTGCAGCAGCACTAGCCTAGCTTACGTAAAAGAGAGCGAGAAGAGAAGGTGCCTCGGTCGAGAGATGATCACGAAGTGATCCTAACTAAAGCAAGTCAAACATAACCCCACCGTGTTCACTTCCCGAATCCCTTTCAGAAAATGACCGTCACGGTACTCACGCTGGTAGTGTATTGGAACATGGTGTCAAGTTTTCTACAACCGGATATTAACAAGCTCCCATCTGCCACATAACCGCGGGCACGGCTTTCGAAAGTTCATAACCCTGCAGCGGTGTTCCAACTTGGCCCATGACAAGCCCATGATCCTCGGAGTCGCAACTCCAAGGTGGGAAGACCCGAGAATTCTCGGAATCCCGTGCTCAAGATACTCCGACTAAGGTAAGGCTAATCCAGCAAATCCTCCCGGCGTGCCGACACCCTGACAGTAGCCGCGCCTATCTAGTCTCAGGCCACGACCGGATGGGTGAAGCTACGGGTTTATATCAATCCTCGAGTTTCCTCGTGGTGACCCCGCAGGCTCCCCATTTCGGACCAACACTCATGAGGAGCACTGGCCCAGGGTTGTTAATTAAGAACTCGGGTTTGCAAGACCCTATGCAAGTTTATTAGTTATTAGGCAAATAGTACCAATGTTGGGACTTGCTGGAAAGGACTTAGCACTTAGCGGTTTATCGAGGGGGTCCCATAACCCCAACCGTGTGAGGAACGCATAATCAAGGAACATAACACCGGTTTATACGGTTCCTAGCGGCATGAGTGGAACAAAACACCAAGCAAAAGGCTTAGCCTTCCTCCCATTACCAATATATAGATGATTTCATTTAAGCATTTATATAGTGTGATATAACCCAACAAAACTTCAACGTGAAGCAAGCATCTTCAATCTTCACCTGCAACTAGCAATGCTATAAGAGGGGCTGAGCGAAGCCTACGTATAGCCAATCAATGGTTTGCATAGGTAGGGTGGTTAAACATGTTCATGGTTACAATAGGAGGTTGACAGGAAAAACATGGGCATCGAGGCAAAACTATAGATCGAGAGTTCTAGCAATAGGCAAAGATAGTAATGGTATCCGGGTTAGGTCATCTTGCCCGAAGAGTTGTCGATGGGATCGTAAGAGGGGCCCTCGTTCTCAACCACAGTAGTAACCTCGTGCTCGTACTCGTACTCGGCCTCAGCTTCCGGCTCTACTCAAACACAAGAACACAAGGCAACGAATCAAACAAGATGCAATGCGCACACAAAATACTGGATGCATGGCTGATGCACTATGGAAGCAAAACAAATGCACTATGGGAGCACATGAAGTCTACAAAGGAAGCACAGTGTAATCGCACAAGGAGCATGGAAAATATGCATTCAAGCAAAATACTACAAAACATGATAACAATAGGATATTATGAATCTACATGAAAAATCACACAAGTTTCATATAGGACTTGCTCAAAACGGAGCTACGGGCTAAAAGTTACACCCAAAACAATAAACACGCAAAAGCTGAAAATAACAGTCACATAGCAACTTCGGAACAATAGATAAATAAGCTACAGCACTCAAACATCATGGCAATGAGCATGGACATAAACTAGACATATCCTACAGCAATTAAGTCCATTGGAGCATCCCCAAAGGAGCCATGGATCAATAGCAACAAGCTATGACATATTGAACTTGACAACAAAAACCCGACTGCAGTAATTTGTTGCAACTTGGGAGCAAGATTTCAATATGCTACAGCCACTCAAATAAGCATGTGAGAGCATTAATGGATAGCCAACAACTTATACAACAAGGAATCATCAAGAGTCACCCCAAAACTATCATGGATTGTCCTAGAACAACAAGCAAACATGGCATCTGGAAATTACAGATTCGAGACTTAGTGAAATTTCAATAAGTGTTAAAACAGCAGTTTCATCATGGCATCTTTGTGAGCAAGTTTAAGTCACCTCAAAGCTAAACATGGCAAGTGGTAAGCACCACAGCAAAGTACACATGATGATGAATCCAAAACATCTAAGCATGCATCAAGGGGAGAAACACAACGATAGCAATGAGCTCCTCAAAATGACATCTCATAACAAGTTTAACGACATAACAGCCACATAGCACTTTGCAAGGGAGATAAACATGGCAAGATTAATTCTATCATGCAAGCTAACACAATCAACATGTAGAGCATTTCATGACGAACACGTGGACATATCATTTGCATCATTTGGATAAACACACACCAAGTTATCACATTGCAAAGATGGCATGAAAACATCTACTAACAGCAGTTTATAACGAGTTGCACTCTTCCAACAGATATTTAAGCATCTATATGACCTCAAACATGCATGGCACAATAGAATGAAATGTAGTACAAGTCTCCACGAACAATTTGACATATCATCTGCTCAAATCGGACCATCACACAAAAAGTTATCCACGAAACAAATATGCATCAGACAGGTAAAAATCTAAAGACTTAGAGAGAAAAAACACCTCCTCAGTCAGATCTGGAAAAGTCAACGCGGCTGGAAACGCGGAGCGGGTAACGGGCCGGATCGGCGCGGCGGAGCGGGGCGCGACACGAAGCGGAGGGGATCGGCCGGCCCACCTGGCAATCGGGCTCGGCCCGCTAGGGGCGACGGGATCTGGATCGGGGGGGCGCCCCGATCGATCCTGGCGGCGGCGGCTGGCTGCCCCGACGATGGAGGCCGGCGGGTCGGCGGAGTGGGCTACCGGCCCAGGGAGACCTGGCGGGGCGGACGGGCCTGGCTGTGAGGCCCAAGCGGGGCGAAGCGAACGAGCCGGCCCAGCGGCCACCAGATCCGATCGGATCGGGGCCCTGGCGCCGGAGCGGTGCGGCGACCTAGCTCCTTCGAGCGCCCAAGGTCGGGGATGGCGGCGCCCTTGTGGTGGAGGGAGGCGGGCGAGGTGGCCGGCGGCGCGGGGCCGGCGCGGCGGCGGCGGCCGGGCGGGTCGGCGGCGCACGGCCCGCGGCGGCGGGGAAAGAAGGGGCTCCGGCGAGCTGGCGAGGTGGTGGCGCGGATTCCGGTGAGCTCCTCCGGCGAGGTACTCCGGCGAGCTCTGATCTGGAGGTTGAAGATGGCTGGAGGAAGGGGATGATGGTGGACTAGGGTTTTTAGGGCAAAAATTGGGGAAGATGGACCAATATATAGGCACAAGGAGCTAGGGTTGTCCAAATGAGGTGTGGTTTTCGGCCACGCGATCAGAATTGGATGGCCTAGATGAAGGGAGGGGTTTGGGTTGGTTTGGTGGGCTGTTGGAGGGGTGTATTGGGCCTCAAAGTGGAGGTACTTTCAGCCCACGAGAATAACTGTTGGGGTAGCAAACGAACTCCAAACGCGACGAGATTTGATAGGCGGGTGACACACACCAAAGCAACAACACACGACAAGTCTCACGCCAAACCGGAAACGTTACACGGCCAAACACCAAAGTAGGCCTCGGGGATGCCTCGGACACGTGAGAGAGCTCCGGAACGCGAAACGGACAACGGGAAGGAACGCGTGGGACCGGATGCAAACGCCAACACAAATGCAATGCGATGCACATGACTACATGATATGAATGAATGCCACACACGCACACAACAAAACGACGAAACCCGAAAGACGAAGAACCCGGAAATGGAAATAGAAGGAGCCGAAGATATATATATATATATATATATATATATATATATATATATATATATATATATATATATATATATATATATATATATATATATATTGCCCAAAAGGGAAAGTATTACATCCGGGGCATTACAGAAAGCTTCGTGGACCGTGATGCGCTCCAACTTCTAACCATGTTAGAAGGAGCTCTATCATGGTCCTGCAGCTATACGCCGTTTTCGCCGGCGCCTCAGCGAGCATGTTGATCCTCTACATCCCGCAACTGATGCGCATGGCTCTTTCTGCGGTGGCGCCCGGGGTCCTTAGCATGGCGACGCTGCTCATCGCGCACGACCTGGGAGGAGCGCGTCGTCGGCGCCACCATTGGCATCTTGGAAGTCGCCATGTCGCCCGTACGTGGTACGACACCGCTCTTGGAGGGCCCCGCGCCGCCCGCGGGGGGCCCGGCTCCGCCCTTGGACTTGGTGGAGTGTGGCTCGTCGTCTCGTGTACGAACGACGCCGCTTGCCAAGCTTTGGCTGCTGGAATGACGCGGGTGTTCGCGGGTCGTGCCTATGGCTTCCATCCGCGACCACCCCATCGCCAGCCCGCACCGGCACGGGCCGTTCGGCTCCAGAGGAACCGATCGCCGTGATCATCTTCTTCTTGGGAGCCATATCGATGAAGAACTGCTAAACTAACAGCTAGACCGGATTTTCACAACTGCGCCCCCTACCTGGTGCGCCAAAGATGTCGGTGGAGAACGACAACTATGGGATCACTGGAATCCCTTCTACGGTTGGCAGGCGCGAGGTTGTGCAAAGAGCGGTTCTAAGAGTCAGTACAAGGATCGCTTACCCAGGTTCGAGCCTCTTGAATGCTTAATACCCTAGTCCTGCTTTGGTGTGTATTTCAGTGTTCTTGAGTTTTTGAACTAGCTACGGTGCATGTCTAGCCCAAAAGATCTGAATCCTTCTCTAGTATGCCTTGGGCCTCCTTTTATACTCAAAAGGGGTTGCCACAGTGGCACACAGGAGGTGGAAAGGTGTATAGTGCACATGCTTATCTCATGACATTACGGGACAAGACGCATTAAATGCGCTACTTTGGTGTCCACTCGCTTTATCGGGGGTGGAAAGGAGGCCCGTCCCATCCGTGGCCGCTCCATCTGGTTGCGACGCGCATCTAGGCCAGCGGGGCAGGCAGATGAGATGGCTTGGTGGTAGGGTCTTCACGAAGATCTGCATGCCACCACGCAGGTGCTTGACTAGCTGGACCAGGAACCACGTGCTGCCACGTCGGTACCTGCCTAGGCTAGCGGGTCGACCGCCGAGCTGGGGCGACGATGGGGCGGCAATGGCTTGCTGCGGCCCTGTGTCTCTTCCCGGCAAGGATCTTGCCAGGGATTCTGTGAGCGTCCTCGATAAGAGGCTTGCCGGGGCTTCTGTGAGCGTCCTCGGCAAGAGGCTTGCCGGGGCTTCGTGGTGTCTTCGGCGAGGAGCCTTGTCGGGCCTCGTGGGCATCCTCGGCAAGGTGCCTCGCGATCGCCTTGTCTTCTGGTTCCCATCTTAGGAGTCATGGACCCTTGTCTTTACTAAGATCTGCATGCCATCACGCAGGCGCTTCCCGAGCCTTGGTTCCAACATTGTTGACGATGTTGGAGCTCCAAAGCTCAAGGGCGGCTTCAATGGATGCGTTTGACTGAGTTGCGCCTGGCAAGGGGTCTTGCCGGGAGTGCGTAGGCCTCCCTGGCAAGGGTATTGCCTGGGGAAGCCTGCCTTCTTGCTTGGCCTTCTTGTGCCACCATCTTGGTGCTGCCTGGTAGCCTTGTGTCTCTGGCTTCCCTCCTCTACCTTGTTATGTGTGGTCGCAGGCATGGCTCTGACTGCCCGTGCACAAGTAAGGGGTACAAAGGAGCGCCCCTACTTTTGTACACCGACAACACCTTTTGAGAGGGACACACTTCAATCGTGATTTATTGGAGTACTCTATGTGCTTCACTTTTATCTTTTGAGCTATGCAATTTTGCGGTAGTGCTTCATTTATATCTTTTTAGAGCACGGCGGTGGCTTTATTTTATAGAAATTGTTGAACTTTGTTGCTTCACTCATATTATATTGAGAGTCTCTTAAAACAGCATGGTAATTAGCTTGGGTTGTGAATTTAGTCCTACTATGATAGATTTCCTAAGTAGGTATGATAAAAAACTCCATATGAAAATTGTGATCGTTTTGAGATATGAGGATGGTAATATTAGAATCATTCTAGTAGTACATAGTAGGGTAGAGAAAATAATTGTGTGAAGGTTCGTGATTCAAGAAGCATGCACGTATGGTCTACAAAAAGTACAACCGAAAAGAAATTCTTGTGTCTTTATTGTTCACCTTTGTGTGAAGGTCGGGGGCACGCCATGGTTAACTCCTACCAACCTCCCCCCTAGGGGCATGTGTAGTAGTACTTTGCTTCGAGGGCTAATAAATCTTTTGCAATATGTATGTGAGTTCTTTATGACTAATGTTAGTCCATGGATTATACACACTCTCACCCTTCCACCTTGCTAGCTACTCTAGTGTTGCGCAACTTTTGCCGGTGCGTAAAACGCTCCTTATACCTTCCTCAAAACAGCCACCAAACCTACCTATTATTGAATCTCCATAGCCATTCCAATATATATTGCCATGTAACTCCACCGTTCCGTTTTTTATGACACACTTCATCATTTTCATATTGCTTTGCATGATCATGTAGTTGACATAGTATGTGTGGCAAAGCCACCGTTCATATTTTTATACATGTCACTCTTGATCATTGCACATCCCGGTACACCGCCGGAGGCATTCATATAGATGTCATTTCTTTGTTCTAGTATCGAGTTGTAATATCGAGTTGTAAGTAAATAAAAGTGTGATGATCATCATTATTAGAACATTGTCCCATGTGAGGTTATCAAAAATAAAAGAGGCCAATGAAGCCCAAATAAACAAAATAGGCCAAAGAAGCCCACCAAAAAAAGAGGCCAAAGAGCCCAAAATAAAAGAAAATAAAAAAATGAGAGAAAAAGAGGGAAGGGACAATGTTACTATCTTTTTCCGCACTTGTGCTTTGGAGTAGCACCATGTTCTTCATGATAGCGAGTCTCCTAGGTTGTCACTTTCATATACTAGTGGGAATGTCTGTTATAGAACTTGGCTTGTATACTCCAACGATGGGCTTCCTCAAATTCCTTAGGTCTTCATGAGCAAGCAAGTTGATGCACACCCGTTAGTTTTCTTTTTGACCTTTCATACACTTATAGCTCTAGTGCATCCATTACATGGAAATCCCTACTCACTCACATTGATATCAATTTGTGGACATCTCCATAGTCCATTGATCTGCCGAGTTGATGTGAGACTTTCTCCCAACTTTTGTCTATTACCACCTTCTATGCCACCCATAGTGCTATATCCATGGCTCACGCTCATATATTGCATGAAATATTGAAAAAGGTAAAGCGCGTTAAAAAGTATGAACCAATTGCTTGGCTGACACCAGGGTTGGCATGATCACCTTGTGTTGAGAAGAGGGAGCACAATAAGACTAAATGATTTTGTAGGGATAACTTTCTTTAGCCATGTTATTTTTGAAGCTTGATGTTTTACTATCTAGTATGATTAAAATATTATTGTTTTCATAGCAACATAAACTTTTGCTTGAAACTTATGGATCTGAACTTCCATACCACTTTAAAGAAGAATTACATTGATAATTATGTTGGGTAGCATTCCACATCAAAAATTATGTTGTTATCGTTTTCCTACTCGAGGACGAGAATGGATTAAGCTTGGGGATGCTTGATACATTTCCAACATATCTATAATTTTTTATATTAAAGAAGAATTACATTGATAATTATGTTGGGTAGCATTCCACATCAAAACTTATGTTTTTATCTATTATATCTATAATTTATAAGCTATTTTATATGATTTTTGGGACTAACCTATTAACCCAGAGCCCGGTGCCTGTTTCTGTTTTTTCCTTGTTTTTGTGTTTCGTAGAAAAGGAATATCAAATGGAATCCAAACGGAACGAAACTTTATAGAGATTTTTCTTGGACCAAAAGACACGAGACGGACTTGGAGTACATGACAGGGGATCTGGGAGGAGACAACAAGGGTGGAGGCCGCGCCCCCTACCTTGTGGGCCGCTCGTGCCCCCCCTAACCTACTTCTTCCACCTATAAATTGACATATATTCCGGAAACATCAGAACATCCATCGAAACCACTTTTCCACCGCCGTAACCTTATGTTCTCGGGAGATCCCATCTGGAGGCCTTTTCCGGTACTCTGCCGGAGGGGGAATCAATCACGGAGGGCATCTACATCAACTCTATTGCCCTTCCGATGAAGAGTGAGTAGTTTACCACATACCTACGGGCCCATAGCTAGTAGCTAGATGGCTTCTTCTCTCTCTTTGATCTTCAATTCCATCTTCTCCTCATTGTTCTTGGAGATCTATCCGATGTAATCTTCTTTTGCAGCGTGTTTGTCAAGATCCGATGAATGGTGGGTTTATGATCATATTATCTATGAATAACATTTGAGTTTATTATGAATTCTTTTATGTATGATTTAATATCTTAGTAATTCTCTTCGAACTATCGGTTTGGTTTGGCCAACTAGACTGGTCTTTCTTGCAATGGGAGAAGTGCTTTGCTTTGGGTTCAATCTTGAAGTGCTCGATCCCATTGATAGAAAGGGACATGACACATATTGTATTGTTCTCATCGAGGATAAAACGGTGGGGTTTTCATCATATTGCTTGAGTTAACTCTGCTACATCATGTCATCTTGCTTAAGGCATTACTCTGTTCTTATGAACTTAATACTCTAGATGCAGAATTGTTTCGGTCGATGTGTGGAGTAGTAGTAGTAGATGCAGGCAGGAGACGGTCTACTTATCACGGACGTGATGCCTATATTCATGATCATTGCCATAGATGTCGTTATAATTATTCACTCTTCTATCAATTGCTTGACAATAATTTGTTCACCCACCGTAATACTTGCTATCATGAGAGAAGCCTCTAGTGAAACCTATGGCCCACGGGTCTATTTTACATCTTATAAGTTTCAGATCAACTATGTTGCAATCTTTTAATTTTCAATCTATAAACTAAAAACCCAAAAATATTTACTTTACTAGTTCATCTATCTCTATCAGATCTCACTTTTGCAAATAACCTAGAAGGGATGACAACCCCTTTATAGCATGGGTTGGAAGTTTGTTTTTTGTTTGTGCAGGTATTTCTTGACTTGTGTGTAATCTCCTACTGGATTGATACCTTGGTTCTCAAAACTGAGGGAAATACTTACTCTACTTTGCTGCATCACTTTTTCCTCTTCGAGGGAAGAACCAACGCAAGCTCAAGAGGTAGGAGGAAGGATTTCTGGCGCCGTTGCTGGGGAGATCTACGCCAAGTTAAGTCAAGATTTGCCTTCTTCAACTCGCCAATCTTTGGTGCCATTGAGATCTACGTCAAGTCAAAACCCACCAAGTAACATTCATTAAACTCTCATCTCTTGCATTTACATTATTTTCCATTCGCCTCTCATTTACTCTCCCCCACTTCTAAAATGATTTTTGAAAATATTTGCCTTTTCTTGGCCCTTCTTTCATTTGTCTGTCCGCTTGCTTTTTGTGTGCTTGCGTGTTGGATTGTTTGCATTTTTACAGTGGCCCAACCAAAAAATTGAGCACAATGTTAGAAGCTTTATGTCTTTACAATTTGAACACAATAATTTCTTTAGAAATGTGTTCAAAGAGCAGAAAAGATATTTGCAATTTATGAATAAAGAGCTTGATGATATGTCTAAGGATTTTTATGGTCTGAAATCTCAGTTTACCCATCTTGAAAATTTAGTAGGTTAAATTTCAAATAAGCAAGCCACCTTAGTAAATAAGATAGCTGCTAAACCAGAATCTGAAAGTAATGATGAAGATCTTAAAGTGATTGACGTGACTCCTATTGAATCTTTGTTTCCAAAATAAATCTTGATAAACATGGGACCGGAGATGGGTCTACTTTAGTTAAGAGGCGTCCCAATGATTGGGAGTTTTTAGATCTTGATGCAAAAATTGATAAAAGTGGGATAGATGAAGTCAAATCCCTAAGTAGTGATGAACCCACAAGATTATTCTTCCTTGTTGCAATCCATGTTGAATTCTCCTCTTGCTTATAAATGTTCTTTAATACTCCCTCCGTTCCGAAATATAAGTCGCTGGACACATCCTTCCGACCAGGTGAAAACAAGGAAAATGACGTTATTGCCCTGCTAAATTTGAATCATCTGCATACGTCTTCCACCTTCGGCCTACGCCCCCGCCACCCACCCCCACCTCCGCCCAGGTCCACTGCCCCCACCTCTACCTCCACCCCACCCCCCGCTCAGGTCCTTCTCTGCCGCCGGCGATGCTCCTTCCCCGCGCAGGTCGCCGGTGCTGCTCCTTCCCAGCCCATGGTCGCCGGTGCTGCTCCTTCCCCACCGCTGCTCCTTCTGTCAGAGATCTTGAAGTGTTAGCGGGTGAATTTGGAAACAAACAATAAATTCTCTAGTCGAAGTACTCCTGCTAATTCTGAAAACAAAGAATTTGGAAACAATCAATACCCCACTGCTAATTTTGGAAAGGATCAATACTCCGGTGTTAATTTGGAAACAATAAATCCTCTAATCGAAGTAATAATTCTGAAAAGGAATTTGAAAACAATCAACACCCCACTGCTAATTTTGGAAAGGATCAATACTCCACTGTTAATTTGGAAACAATAAATCCTTCAATTTGGAAACAATAATTCCATTAATATGTCTGGCTCAACACATGTTTACTTGTTCAGGAGAGGAAAATGGAGTAGACTGAAATTAGCAGTATCAATAACAGTAGATGATCTAATGTCAGTTTCTTTATCATGTACAGAGATTGGTTAACTGAAATTTGATGTTGGGCAGACTACTGTTACTAGTAGAAATACCGAGGAAAATGGAGTAGCAGTATTCCAGTAACCAATATCAGTAGATGATCTCATGTTTGGAAGCAGAAAGATGATCTCAATAGAAATGCAACGAGTAATATCAATAGAAAGAGGCTGCCCAGTACATCTACTGACGAAACAACCAATGAATACTTGACGACCGAGGTAGATACATCAAATGCAATGGTTTACAGTACAGTAAGAGCATTAAGTTGCATATTCACATGCTCACCCAACATGCACATTAAGTTTGCACAAGCAATATTCCAGGGAAGACAAATTGACTTACAGTATACTGTAATTTTGCTCTAGGTCCAGCTCTAGGTACAGAAGCATCAGCAGCAAGAAAGCATCTCCAGTAGCGTTGCTTGGAGAACATTGTTTTGCCATTGATCAGCCAGAAGACATCATATCTTGTATCAACACCAGCCAAAAAAATATATGGAGTAAATTTTATGCAGAAACCAACTTAGAGGATTAGTCTTTACTAAAGCCTGCCCGTTCACAAATTTCTCTGCAAATAGACTGATATTGAGAGAAATCACCAAATCAGTTCAGTGCATAAAGTATACCTCCTCCGAGAGACTAAATTTGCACCTCCTGTCATCTTAATATTGGCAATGGTTTACCCCAATTTTTTGGAGGTGGCCTAGTCCCTTTAGACCTCATCCGGCCTTTCTTCCCTTTTTGGAATGACAAAGTTTAGGATTATGAAATTCAGTTACTACAGAATTATGAAAAAAAAATCAATAATCAAATACTGAACAAGGCTGAAAGAAGTATGCTAATCATGTCACTCCCTGTTTAAAAATAGAGTACTACTCTCTCCGTCCCAAAATATAAGAACGTTTTAATACTAGCATAGTGTCAAAAACGTTCTTATATTTTGGGACAGAGGTAGTAAAACTAAAGGAACATTGACAGTAAACACAGTTTTTAACATACACTGGCTATACTCCAGGAAAATTTACTTTTGAATATTTACTGAATATTTTCAGTTAACTTTAAGTGAAAATATTCAGCTAACATACACTTGCTATACTCCCTGTTTAAAATTAAAGCCACCATTGCTGAAAGACACACATGCGTCGGTTAGTGGTACCTTTGTTGGCCTGGGAGTGGTAGTCGTCCGCCTCGACGAAGCCGCGGCCCAGTGCCTCGGTGAGCATTGCCGCCATGGTCCTACTGCAGTGAAATTTGCATAAGAACAGAGCAGAGCAGAGGGCAGTTGTTGCTCCCCATGTTCTGCTCTTCAGTCTTGAGAGAGCAAGCGGTAAGAGGCAGGGAGATTACTGAAATTAAATCTTACTCCCATGATCACGATGGCCACCCCTGCAGCCACAAACGGCAATTCAGCAAAACAAGGTGGGGGTGAAATTAGCAGCTGGAGGATGATCAGATCGGCTCAGCGCCAAAAAAAACTTGGAGAGAGTGCACCACGAGCACATCAGAGGATTGGAACTCTGAATCGATCGACAACTGAAGCAAATCAATCGACCATCGACAGTAAAACTATGAAGAAACGTTGACCTTTTTTCCTACTGCTGCTGCTTGGTTGATTACAGAGAGCTCGGTAGATTACCTGGTAGAGTATCCTCTCCAGGACACGCTCGATGGCGTCCATGACGGCGCGGAAGGGGCCGGAGAGGAAGAAGACGCGATGGAGACGGCCTCCATGGCGGCGATGGAGCAGCCCCTGAATCCGACGCGCGAGGCACCATGGTAGCCCCAAATCCTACGGCAGGACGCCCTGCCTTCCGCCGCTGCCGCAGTAGCACCGAAGCGAGAGAGAGAGGAAGGGAGAAAATGTGGCGCACGCAGAACCAGCCCCTCCGCCGCCTAGAAGCTCGTCGCCGGCACCTAAAAAATTGATATTTGGATCTCGGGGGTGGTGAATTTCTGGCGCAGGCCGTGGGAGGAAATGTGGTGGGCGGAGAGGAGAGGCTGGCGACTACGGGGAGGAAAGTAGAGGCAGACGACGACGGGGAGGAGAGGCAGGCGACGACGGGGAGGGGATCTGGGAGGGAGGTGGTTGACGACGGACCGAGGGAGGGCGGCGAGTAGGTGAGGCAGAGAGTTGGTGAGGCGCTGGCGAGTGGGAGGGCATTTCGGGAAACTTCAAACATTTCGTAACGTGATCAGATTTGTACGTGGAACCCTTAAACGACCTATATTTCGGTACAGAGGGAGTAGATTGTACTTCCTTGTTGCAATCCATGTTGAATTCTCCTCTTGCTTATAATCAGAATAAAGATTTTACTAAACATATCGTTGATGCTGTGATGCAATCTTTTGAAGAAAAGCTTGAATTAGAAGTTTCTATCCCTAGAAAACTTTATGATGAGTGGGAACCTACTATTAAGATGAAGATTAAAGATTATGAGTGCCATGATTTGTGTGATTTTGGTGCTAGCGTTTCTACGATTCCAAAAACTTTATGTGATGTGCTATGTTTTCATGAAATTGTTGAGTGTTCTTTAAATTTGCATCGGGCGGATTCCACAATTAAGAAATCTTTGGGAAGGATTAATGATGTTCTTAGTGTTGCAAATAGGATTTATGTGCCCGTAGATTTCATTGTTCTTGATATAGATTGCAATCCTTCATGTCCTATTATTCTTGGTAGACCTTTCCTTAGAACAATTGGCGCAATTATTGATATGAAAGAAGGAAACATTAGATTTAAATTTCCATTAAGGAAGGGCGTGGAACACTTTGCAAGAAATAAATTTAAATTGCCTTACGAATCTATTATGAGAGCTACCTATGGATTGCATGCCAAAGATGACAATACCTAGATCTGTTTGCGTTTTATAACTAGCTAAGGGCGTTAAACAAATGCAACCCAATTTTATTTTTGCTGTTTAAATTTTGGTTCTGTTTTGCAAGTTTACACATTTTTACTTCTGTAGTAATTGGTTTTTGGTGTTTTAATTAGTGTTTGAGCCAAGTAAGACCTTTGTGATGGCTTACGGTGATTGTTGGCTTGATTTCTCTGAAAAACACGAACTTTTGCGCCCAGTGCAGAAAATTCACTAATTCACTAGACAGTCGAAACCTTCTGGAATTTTTACACAAAATTGATATACAAATTCCCCACTTCTTACAATTATTTCAGAATTTTTAGAGTTACAGAAGTATGCAAAGTTTTCAGATTGCTACAGACTGTTCTGTTTTGTACACATTCCGTTTTCTATGTGTTGTTTGCTTATTTTGATGCATCTATGGGTAGTATCGGGGGGTATGAACCATGGAAAAGTTTGAATACAGTAGATATTACTCCAATATACAATTAGAATTAGATCACAACAGTATCTTGAGTGGTTATTTGCTTTGTTTTACTAACGGAGCTCACGAGATTTTCTGTTGAGTTTTGTGTTGTGAAGTTCTCAAGTTTTGCGTAAGGATTTTGTCGGTACGAAGCGACACCTATGGGATCACTGAAATCCCTTCTACGGTTGGCGGGCATGAGGTTGTGCAAAGAGTGAGTCTAAGAGTCATTACAAGGATCGTTTACCCAGGTTCGGGCCGCGAGAATGCGTAATACCCTAGTCCTGCTTTCGTGTATATTCGAGTGTTCTTGAGTTCTTGAACTAGCTACGGTGCAAGTCCAGCTCCAAAGGATCCGAATCCTTCTCTAGTATGTCGTGGGGCTCATTTTATAGTCCAAAGGGGCTGCCACAGTGGCACACGTGGAAAGGTGTACAGTGCATAGGCTTATCTCATGCCATTACGGGACAAGGCGCATTAAATGCGCTGCTTAGGTGTCTATTTACTTTATCGTGGATGGAAAAGAAGCCCGTCCCGTCCGTGGCTGCTTTGCCTGGTCGCGACGCACGTCCATGCCAGCGAGGCAGGCAGCTGAGGTGGCGTTGTGGTAGGGCCTTCACGAAGATCTGCATGCCACCACGCCGGTGCTTGACTAGCTGGCCCAGGAACCACGTATCGCCACGTGGGTGCCCGCCTATGCCAGCGGGTCGACCGTCGAGCTGGGGCGGCGACGGGGCGGCAATGGCTTGCCGCAGTCTTGCTTCTATTCCCAGCAAGGGTCTTGCCGGGGCCTCCGTGAGTATCCCGCGGCAAGAGGCTTGCCGGGGCTCTGGGGTGTCTTCGGAAAGGAGCCTTGCCGGGGCCTCGTGGGCATCCTCAGCAAGGAGCCTTGTGATCACCATGTCTTCTGGTTCTTATCTTGGGAGTCATAGATCTTTGTCTTCACAAAGATCTGCATGCCATCACATGGGCGTTTCCCGAGCCTTGGCTCCAATGTTGTTGATACCGTTGGAGCCCATATGCTTCAAGGGTGGCTGCAACGGAGGTGTCTGAGTGGATCGCCTCAGCAAGAGCCCTTGCCGGGGAGAGCCTGTCTCCTTGCTTGGTCTTCTCGTGCCGCCATCTTGGCATTGTTCTGGTAACTACGCGTTCCTGGCTTCCCCCCTCTGCTCCGTTATGTTTGTCCACAGGCCTGGCTCTGACTGCCCGTGCACAAGTAAGGGGTAAAAAAGAGCGCCCCTACTTTTTTACACCGACAGGAGCCCCTAGGCCTGGGCCATTCATAAGCACAACACGTTGTTGGGCTAGGCCTAGAACGGTGCGCGGGCAGTGAGGTTGGATTCCTTTTACCACAGTAACTCCTCCGGTGGTTGCGCTTCCCCATGATCTGCGCTGACGTGGGGGGCATGCGTGGGGCGGTTTGTCGCGTGTTGGTGTCACGTCGCAGTAAATGGTAAGTGAGGGCGGCGCGCGCCTTCCCTATAAAAAGGGGAAAAAAGCGCAGGCACGCCTCTCATTTACCTCCTGCGCTTCTGCCATCTCGCGCTCGCCGTTCTTATCCTTCTTCCCTAAGCCAGAGCCCTCGCCTTCGCCCACCGCCGCCGTGCTCCCCTTCGCCTCCGATCCCTCTCTTTCTCCTGCGGCTACAATGGTGCCCAAGTCCAGCAAGGGGAAGACAGCGGTCGAGGGCACGTGGGATAAGGAGCTCCCGGAGAGTGGGCTAGCGGTGCTTCGGATGAAGCACGCCTACTTCCCTCCGACGGTCGACGCGGTCCATCTCAGGGACTACTTCAGCCCCTTGTGGGGGTGCGAGACGACGGGGCATCCAGCCATGCACGTCATCCCCGCGCAATCCGCAGAGGCCGGCCCAAATCGGTACCATTTCTTTGTTGACTACTTCTACTGCGGCCTCTGTCCTCCTTTCTCCGATTTCTTCAACAACATCATGCACACCTACGGCTTCCATCTCCTCGATTTCACGCCGAACGTTGTGGCATGCATGGCTTTCTTCGCCCACCTCTGCGAGGGTTTCGCCGGGGTGGTTCCAAGCACGTTGCTCTTCCGCCATTACTTCTTCCCTTGTATCCAGGGACGCCATCTCCGACTGCGTCGCCTGGATTCCACGGGCCCAGGAGAAGGGCACGTATCCGGATGGCGCACAGAAGGAGAGGTGGGATGAGTGGAGGAGCCGGTGGTTGTGGATAAAGGAAGAAGACCCACCGGGGTTCTGTCTAGTTTGTCAGAGCCAGCCGGTCTGCAAAAGATACTGGGGGTACGTCGACGTCAACGACAAGAAACTCTCGATCGCCACCACCAGGATCCACCGTCTTGCCCAGGCCGGGCTCACCCTTGAGATGATTGGGGCTGATTTCATCAGCCACCGAATCGTGCCGCTGCACAACAAGGGGAGGCCGGCTTGGCATTTCGAGAATGTGGCCGACGTCATGAGTCTTCGCCCCAGCCTGAAACACAACTTCACGGTGATGGAGCATGCCCACATCTTCCAGAAGCACTTTCATCTTGATGTGGATCGCGACGGCAGGGTCAAGAGGACTGGCAAGGCTGCCAAGACCGGCAAGGGCGTCAAGGGGCCCATGTTTGGGTTGCCGGCGGGAGTGGTCCCGCTAAGCAATAACTCTCGCCAGTCCGACATCATCGCCATGATGCCGGATTTCAATGTGCACGGCCTTGACCCGTCTTGGGTCGAGCCGCCGGCGGATCAGGTGTAGGAGTTATTCGATACTTTGTCGGAGAAGCGCATCTGCGACGAGCCGATGCTCATCCACGACACCACCCAAGCGGAGCTTGATTACATTGCCACAGGGCAGCGGAAGCGGCACTTGCCCTAGAGGCCGGCAGCGCCGACCACGTGGAGGACAAGGCCAACGTGGCCGCTGAAGAGAAGGAGCTCGCCGAGTAGGCGAAGTCTGCCGGGAAGGCCAGCCGCGCGGGCGCCGATGCCGACGCTGCCCTTGTCGAAGACGTGTTCGAGGATGTCGGCATCTTGGGAACCAGGGTACCCAGACTTGCCTGCGTGCGGCCCGTGATGCGCTCCTGCTATGGCCTGGTACGGCCCAGCTGATCGACCAGCTACTCAAGACCCTCGCGAGGGGGCTAAGCCTCCCGAGGAGAACGACACCATGACCCTCTCAGGAGCGGCCTCGGCTAGGCTGCTCCGGAGGGGCGAAGAACTCAAGGCCAAGCCTGCCTCAGGAGGAGGTAGTGACGCGAGCCGTGACGCACCGCGCCAGCATGTGCCAGCGGCGCAGTTGCCGTTTTTGTGCAAAGGAGACAACGCAGGCGCAGGTTCCCGTGGGGCCAGACAAAGGTTTCCCCTTCGGTTCAACAAGTGCGAAGACCGCAAGGACGACAGGGAGGATATCACCACCGAGCCCACCACCGCGTCATCGTCTGATCTCTTTGCAGGCGGAGACCGCTTTTGTCAGGATAGGAACATCCTTGTGTTCCCGCTCAAAATGGCTGTTGTGGGATCCCTTCCCGCCTAAACATTTCGGGGGAAGTGGACCCTGGCCGAATATATAAGTAGCTAGGGTTTCCACTGTGGAGGGACCTGATCGGAGGCTAGACGGACGTCATATCAAACACCCCACCTTCAAGGAGCAAGAACACTTGCGTCCTGACCCTCTTGAGCTCTCCTCCTGAGCTCAAGAACCACTGTACTTGTTCGTACTCAAGCCCGCCAGAGGCTAATCCACTCAAGCAGGACGTAGGGTTTTACACCGCAAGGTGGCCTGAACCTGGGTAAACTCGTGTGTGCTTTTACTTGTTGCTTGCTTGAATCTCATCATCGGGCGAGGGCGTGGCGCTAGGTAGATGTGAGCGGGAGAGATCTTCGTTCACGCCCCTATGTTCGAACTTCTTTGGGTTTGCGGAGCCCGTAATGCGACATCTGGCGCGCCAGGTAGGGGGCGTGTCGAAATCTCGCCTCTCTGATGACCTTGCCTCCCCTCTCCTGCTCCACGCCGCCATGATGGCCACAACCTGCCGTATCCGCGCGGAGGCTGGTGCTGTCCCCGTCGACCGACGGGCGTTGGCGGACCGCGCCACCCACCGGGCAGCGGCCTGCTTCGCCCCGTGGCCTCGCCGACGGCACTCTTAGCGGCGCAGAAGCTGCTCTGGCGCTGGCCACCCACGGAGGAGCTCGACGCTTGGGTGGCCCGTGTCGACGAGCTGATGGGCGTTGTCGGTGGGGGGTCGCCCTGCCACGAGTTCGCCTGCATCATCAGAGGATCCCAACCACCGGCGTCGGCCCGGCACGTCAAGTCACACTTTCGACGGATCGGGGCCGCCGCCCAGCCGTAGGAGGTCCCGCGAGGGCGGGACGCGCAGGGGCACGCCATCGCTTTCGGCCCCAGCGACCACACCATAGCTGCAGTCGGCACGAACGTCCTCCCTACCGTATGTACCCCACCATCTGCGGGGTGGCTGTCACGAGGACCCTCATCGATGGTGGTGCCAGGATCAACATCCTCTCTCCGGAGGCTTTTGGTCATCTGCCCGTGTCCTACAGGCAGCTCCTCCCCACCAAGCCCTTCTCGGGGGTCGCGGGCTCGGCCGTCCTGCTCGGCCAGATCCGCCTCCCGGTCACCTTCGGCACACCTGTTAACTACCGGACCAAGCTCATCGACTTCGACGTCGCGCCCATCCACCTACCCTACAACGCCGTCCTTGGTTTCCCAGCCTTGGCAAAGTTCATGGTGGCGACTCACCCGGGCTACAACGCCGTCAAGATGCTCGGGAGCAGCGGCGTCATCACTGTCGAAGGGGACCCCAAGGCCGCCCTTCAGGTCCTCGGGTGAAATTACAGGGCTACAGCCGCGACCCATTCAGCTACGGAGGGGGCTCCGGAGATGTCAGAAGCCGCGCCAGCCAAGAAGAAGCAGCTCTTCTCTCCGGACCCGGCCGAGACGGAGCAGGTGCCTGCTGATGAGGAGGGCTCAGGAGCCACTTTCACCATCAGCACGAGCATGGACCCAGAGCAAGAGGCGGTGTTGGTTAGCTTCCTCAGGGTTAACAAGGATGTGTTCACTTGGAAGGCCACTGACTTGGTCGGGGTGCCTAGGCGCATCATCGAGCACCACCTTACGGTGTGCCCCAACGCGCGCCTTATCAAGCAGAAAGCACACAGGCAGGCCCGAGAGAAGCATGCCTTCATCGTTCAGGAGGTTCGGAAACTAGAGGAAGCAGGCGTCGTACGGGAGATACAACACCCGGAGTGGCTGGCCAACCCTATCATCATCTCGAAGAAAGGAGGCAAGGAGCGCATGTGCGTCGACTTCACGAGCCTCAACAAGTTCTGCCCTCAGGACCTATTCCCTCTCCCGCGCATCGACCAGATCATGGATTCGACGGCTGAGTGCGACCTACTCTGCTTCCTCGACGCCTTCTCGGGCTACCACCAGATCAAGATGGCGGTGGAAGATGTGTAGAAGACGACGTTCCTGACCCCTTGCGGGGTCTACTGCCACACCTGCATGCCTTTCGGGCTGAGGAACGTGGGCGCCACCTTTCAGCTCCTGATGCACATCACCCTCGGCCCTCAGCTCGGGAGGAACGCGGAGGCCTACGTCGACGACATCGTGGTCAAGTCCAGAGAGGCCAAGACTCTCATCCAGGACCTAGAAGAAACATTCGCCAACTTGCGCAAAGTGAAGTTGTGCCTCAACCTGGAGAAGTGCGTGTTTGGCGTACCCTCAGGCAAGTTGCTAGGGTTCCTAGTTTCGAAATGGGGCAGTGAAGCTAATCCGGAGAAGGTCAAAGCCATCGAAATAATAAAGTTGCCTACGACCCTAAAATAGATGCAGAAGCTTGAGGGATGCGTGACGTCCCTGGGGCGCTTCATTTCTAAGCTGGGCGAATGCGCCCTCCCGTTCTTCAAGCTCATGAAGATGAAGGGGCCCTTCGAGTGGACTCTAGAGGCAACCGCCGCCTTCTGGAGTCTCAAGGAATACCTCACCAGCCCGCCGGTTATGGTGGCGCCCAGACCCCTGGCGCCCATGATTCTCTATCTCGCTGCTACGCCTCACTCCGCCAGTGCGGCATTGGTGGTGGAGTGCGAGGAGAGACCTTGAAGCGCGAGGCCAGGGGGTAAGTGAGCATCCTCACGAGCTCCATCGCCCCATGACTCAGCTCCGGGGGTAGATTCGACCACGGTTGCTGGTGACCCCGCCGTCCAGCAAGAAACACCCAAGATTCTTGAGGTGCCTGAAGATCCTACGGCGCCGACCCTCGTGGAGCACCCTGTGTACTTCGTCAGCACCGTACTGCGCGACGCGCGCTCGTGTTACCCAATGCCTTAAAAGCTGCTCCTAACGCTCCTTGTTGCCTCCAGGAAGCTGCGCCATTACTTCCAGGGCCACCCCATCAAGGTTGTCTCGTCGTACCCCCTCGAGAAGGTGCTCCGGGGCCCGAACGTCGTCGGGAGGGTCACTGAGTGGAACATCGAGCTACGGGCGTTCCAGTTGGAGTTCTGCGCCACGCGAGCGATCAAAGGAGCGTCTCTGGCAGACTTTGTGGCAGAATGGACCGACGCGCAGGAACAGGGGGCTGGCGAAGATCGCTCGCTGGCCCCCGGTGATGAAGCCCCAGACGGATGGGTGGTGTACTTCGATGGCGCCTTCCAGCGTCGTGTTAGTATATCCCACTCACGACAAGTTGTACTACACCATGCAGCTTTGCTTCCAGCGAGGCGAGAAGGTCTCTAACAACATAGCAGAGTATGAGAGCCTAATTGCTGGGCTCAAGGCCGCCGCTGCACTGGGGGTCAAGCGCCTCACCATTAAAGTCGATTCGCAACTACTCGCCAACTTCTCCAACAAGGAATATAAGCCCAAGGACGAGCACATGGAGGCATATCTGGAGGAGGTGCGCAAGATAGAAAAGCGGTTCCAAGGACTAGGGCTGCATCACGTGCCAAGGGGCTTGAACAAGGAGGCGGACGACATCGCCAAACGAGCCTCCAGGCGGGAACCCCAGAAGCCGGGCGTCTTTTAGGAGCGGTTACTAAAGCCGTCGGTAGCATCGCCCGCTCCTGAGCAGGCATCCCCTCGGGAGGGGCTGCTTGCGGCACCCACAGCCGAAGCTCCGCCCTATGGGCCGACCTCCGGAGCGTGCAAGCTACTCGCCGCGGAGCCCGAGGAGGGTTGCTGGACCAAAGAGCTCAAGATGTACTTGCTACATGACACCTTGCCAAACAAGGAGGAAGACGCAGAGCGCGTGGCTTGGCAGGCCTCGGCTTACTACATGCAAGATGGCGAGCTCTACAGGAGGCGCCCCAATGACGTCTCACTAAAGTGCATCTCGAGGAAGCAAGGACGTGAGATGTTGGACGACATCCATGGCGGAGATTGTGGCCACCATTCGTCGTCCCACACCCTCGTGGGCAAGGCCTTCTACAACGGCTTTTACTGGCCCACTACACTCAACGACGCCACGGAGCTTGTGCAGGCTTATGAGGCATGCCAGTTTCACGCCAAGCAGATCCACCAACCAGCGCACGGCCTCCAGACGATCCCGCTCTCCTGGCCCTTTACGGTCTGGGGATTGGACATCCTGGGTCCATTTCCTCGGGCGGCGGGGGGCTACCGCTTCCTGTACATCGGCATCGACAAGTTCACCAAGTGGGCGGAGGTGGAGCCTGTTCGCGCGATCCCTGCCGGGTCGGCGGTCAAGTTCATCAAGGGCCTCGTGAGGCGATTCGGGGTCCCCAACCGCATCATCACGGATAATGGTTCGCAGTTTACAAGCAATCTCTTCAGGTCATATTGTGCTAACCTTGGAACACAGATCTGCTACGCCTCGGTGGCTCACCCCAGGTGCAACGGTCAGGCCGAACGCGCCAACGCAGAAGTCTTGCGTGGCCTCAAGACGCGCAGCTTTAAGAAAAAGCTCGAGGCTTGTGGCAGGGGCTGGATCGACGAGCTCCAGTCCGTGTTGTGGTCAATCTGTACCACCGCAACCAAACCCATGGGAGAAACACCTTTCTTCCTCATTTACGGGGTGGAGGCAATCCTCCCTCACGAGGTCAAGCATCGCTCCCCATGGGTCTTGGCTTTCAATGAGGAACGCCAGGACGCCGCCTGGCGGATGGACCTCGTGCTCGGCGAGGAGCGCCGCCACCGAGCAGCACTCAGGGCAGCACAATATCAGCAGGTGCTGAAGCGGTACCATTGCCGTAGCATCCGCACAAGAACACTTGAAGTTGGTAACTTGGTCCTGAGGCGGGTCCTCTCTAGGGAGGGGTTACACAAGCTCTCGCCCATGTGGAAGGGCCCGTTCAGAATTGCCCGTGTCTCTAGGCTTGGTGCTATGCACCTGGAGACGCAGGATGGGGTACCTATCCAGAATTCCTGGAACATTCAGCCCCTCAGGAGGTTCTATCCGTAATCAAGGCTCCATGCCCGTGAAGGTCTCCGCTCATGACACTCTCACGTAATGATGAGTTAGGGCTGTACACGCCTCGGAGTCTCTTGAGCATTGCCTGCGGGCCATCAGAAGGGGCTCCCACCCACGTCCCGGTGGCAGTCCTGAGCTCCGCGCTGGGAAGAAGACGTAGTGTAGGGGTCGGATGCGACCTTTTTCCTTTTTTTGGCTTGGTGTTTGGCTATCAGCCTTTTCTACTTCCTTGGCTATCAGCCCTTCCTCTACCCCGTGCTATGAAATTCTCGTGTTTCTTGCGTTTGGTTGGGAGTCTTGCTTGGAGTTTTTTCTTGCTGATTTTAAGTTCAGCTTTTCAGGCTGGGGCTGCGCCGCTTGTTCTCCTTCGCGCGCCTCGCGCATGGGGGCTGGGACACGGTCGGTCTCGGCTCTCAGCTGCCGCGATCTCGTGACCTCACCCGACCAAGCCTGGTCAGGCTCCGGCATCGGGCTTCTCAGTCCGCATGACCTATTCTGTCGAGCCTGCTCAGGCCTTGGCACATTAACCCACGCTCGGCACTCTCAAGCGAGCCCAAGGGCGCAAGCCCTCGGCAGCCCACATCGGCTCACTCATACTCGGGGGCTCCGCAGGTCAGGACCCCCCGAACTTAGCCGCCCTCATGACCAGTCGGGCGCTCATGACGCCGATGACTCAGGAGCACTTCGCCACAAGACGTCGCAACACATAAGCTAAGTAATCACATCCAGACCAAAAACATAATAGCAAGTCATCACTTCATACATATGCCATACTCCATTACACGCCTTCTCGAGGCAACCTAAAATTTTCATACAGGAAGGAAATGAAGAAAAAAGAAGAAGCGGAGGTTGACCCGCTGAGCTGTAGCTCGGCACCTTTGCCCCCACTCAGTTGGAGTCTTCCAGCTCCCCCCGCTTCACCGGGGCGCGGCGGCGCGACGACTCTCCCCCACGCCGAGCTGAGCTCGGCGGCATGGTGGCTCAATGTAGCCGCCGCCGCTGGAGGAGTTGCTGCTGCCACAGAGGGGGGACCCGCGGCGCCCACCAAGACCAAGCTCATCTCCAGAGGAAGAGCTGCTCCTCCGGACGCCGTCGCCACCCTCCTCGTCATCGTCAGCCTCGGGACATCACCCAAGGCGCCTCCCTTCCTCCGAGAAGACCCTGACGAACATCGTTGAGACACTGTCATACCTGAAGTGGAGCGTGCACCTCCCCTGCAGGCGGCGCGCGCGCGCAAACGACTGCCAGCCGCGCTCCAGGAACACGTCGCCTTAGGGGGCAATGTCGACCTCCACCCAGGAAGCTCCACTGCAGCAGCCATCGGTCTGCAGCCAGAGGCCGCCGGGGCCTCCGGCTGGCAGCACGTTGCCGAATGAGCGGGGGAGCCGGAGCCACAAGCCTCCAGGCTTCTCCGCCCACACCATGAACTTTAACGACACATCGAAGGAGTGGAGCTGTGGGCGCGGAGGACGCACAACCGTCGGATGGTGTCCCGCGCCCCCTCGCCCACCACAGCCACGACCACCTCCGCCACAAGAAGAGGCGTCGCGCCTCCCGTCGGCGACCGCGTCAGACCCCGGAAGGACGTGCCCGCTTCCTCGAGGAGCCGCCGCGGGCGTAACGGCATACTTGCGGGGGCGACCACGGCCCCTCTTCGGTGGGAGCGAGGCCAGCTCCTTCGAGGCCTTCCCTTTCTCCGTGGCAGACAACTTCCTCAGTGGCGCCATGGAAACCTCGCAGAGAGAAGAAGAACAGGGAGTGAACAAGAAAGCAGATGGCGCTGGCTTGAAGAGGGCTTGGGGGCTCCCCCTGGTCCCATTTATAGGGCGGAGGAGCCCAACCGCCAGTCACCGGCGTCATAGCCATAGTGATCCCGTCATCCAGGCCGGGGAGACGTCAATTCGCACGGTCACGAAAGCTTCCTGGGAAGTGGAGACGCCACATCCCATCCAACCATCATGCGCCAGCCTGGCCTGCAGTCTTTTGGGGCTTGCGGCGCTTCGTCCTCGACAAAGGCTTCTCCCCGAAGCCAACTCTGCATGCGCCTTGGGCCCGGGGGCTACTGTCGGCATCCTGGGAACCAGGGTACCCAAACTTGCTTGCCTACGGCCCGTGACACGCTCTTGCCACAGCTTGGTACGGCCCAGCTGATCGACCAGCTGCTCAAGACCCTTGCGAGGGGGCTAAGCCTTGCGTGGAGAATGACACCAAGACCCTCTCAGGAGCGGCCTCGGCTAGGCTGCTCCAGAGGGGCGGAGAACTCAAGGCCAAGCCTGCCTTAGGAGGAGGCAGTGACGCGAGCAGTGACGGACCGCGCCAGCGGGTGCCAGCGCGGTACAGCGGCGCAGTTGCTATTTTGGTGCAAAGGAGACAACGCAAGCGCAGGTTCCCGATGGGCGAGACAAAGGTTTCCCCTTCGGTGCAACAAGACCGAAGACCGCAAGGACGACAGGGAGGATATCGCCACCGAGCCCACCACCGCGTCATCAGTTGATCTCTTTGCAGGCGGAGACCGCTTTTGTCAGGATAGGAACATCCTTGTGTTCCCGCTCAAAATGGTCGTTGTGGGATCCCTTCCCGCCTAAACATTTCGAGGGGAGAGGTCTCTGGCCGCCTATATAAGTAGTTAGGGTTTACACTGTGGAGGGATCTGATCGGAGGCTGGACGGACCTCATCTCGAACACCCCACCTTCAAGGAGGAAGAACACTTGCCTCCTCACCCTCTTGAGCTGTCCTCCTGAGCTCAAGAACCACTGTACTTGTTCATACTCAGGCCCGCCAGAGGCTAATCCACTCAAGCAGGACGTAGGGTTTTACACCGCAAGGTGGCCTGAACCTGGGTAAACTCGTGTGTGCTTTTACTTGTTGCTTGGTTGAATCTCATCAGCGGGCGAGGGCGTGGCGCTAGCTAGACGTGAGCGGGAGAGATCTTCGTTCACGCCCCTATGTTCGAACTTTTTTGGGTTTGCGGAGCCCGTAATCCGACAGAGGAGTCGACCGACGAGGAGGCCGAGGCTGCCGACCCTCCCGCCATGGTGAGGCGGCGGGTCCTGTGGCGAGCTGGTTCGGGCGAGCCGGTCCGGCCCGGTAGCATCGTGCGGCGGTAACAGCCCCCAGAGCCGCAACGACAACAGCCCCCGGAGCAGCTCGTACGTGAGACGAGGTCGATGGTGGCCGTGGCGGAGAGGAAGTTGGGGAAGACCGCGGTGGCGAAGAGGACGGCGGCTGCCTCCTCTCCGTCCAGGTGCGGCCGGACCCCTTCTCCTTCTCCCCCTCCTGCAGACGTTGCTATGGACGTCGACTTTGACCTTGGGTCTCTTAGCCCAAGGAGGAAGAGGAGGAAACGAGAGGAGGAGGAGGAGACAGAAGACGACTAAGCACCTCACCCCTCACGTTATCTCCTGGTTCCATCTCTGTATTATCTCTCTCTGATGCAATGCTATATATGTAGGGATACGAAGACGCTGACCCAGAGGTCCTCGAAGAGGGCCAGGGCATCGTCCGCCAACAAGCCCCCGGCGGGTACTTCAGGCATGCCGCTAGTGGTGGAGAGCAGCCCAGACAACAGCCCACGGCGTAAGTTCACTACTCACTCTTCCATGGATGAACACTCGGGCATGAATTCTCGATGTTGACCTTATCGGCTCTATAGACGGGGACCGGCAGCAGGAGGGCCCGCAGGGGGGCACCCCCAACACGCTGCCCCCTTCAACTACACCGCCCCGAGGGGTGTCTCCAGCAAGGGCACCAACCATCGAGGCCGTGCCCATGGAGGAGGAGGAGAGGGACTTGAGCGCCGGTGGCTCTTCGCCGGCAATGGTTGTTGGTGAGGAGAGCGTCGCTCCTCCCCAGCCTGGTATGGATGATTTGCATTTGTTCTCCAAGTAGAGTCTTGACCTTGCGCACAGCCTCACTTTTTCTTTTGACTCTTAGACCCTCCCTTGACGGACCGGGTGGATGTCGAGCCCACCGTCGAGGAGGTCACCAAAGACGCCGAGGCCGAGGCCGACAGGATTGCTGCCGAGGAGGCCGCCAAGGCCACAGCAGAGGAGGCGGCCCAAAGGTCTACTGGAGGGACTGGCAACGCCAGTACCGAGGAGGCCTTCAACGGGCCTGCCGGAGGAACCGGCGAGGCTGCTGCCGAGGAGGCCGGCAAGGCTGCCGCCGAGGACCAGCCTTCCTCCTCCGCCTACTCTGGCTCGGGTCATTACCTGAAGGTGAGTGATGACTTGTTCGTCCACCTACCCTGGACGACAAGCAGCAAGGCGCCAACCGAGGGGGAGGTGTTTGATGATGAGGCGCTCACCGCCGCTGGTCTTGAGGTCCTCGACGAGCCGGGCGCCGGCCGGGACGGTTCTCAAGAGGAGCAACTTCTTCGGGCCATGAGCGCCAGCTTCCAGAACCTCCAGGTACTTTACTGCGCCCGCCTGGATAAGGCAAAGTCCAGGTCCGCAGTGGTGGATAAGGCGGAGGACGACTTCCAGGAGCGCGCCGCCCAGACAAAAGTCTGGTTTGACGAGGCTCGAAGTGAGTTGAGGGCTTCCCAGGAAAAGCTGGACGAGCGCACCCGAGACCTCATGCTGGTGCAGTCTGATTTTGAGAAGGCCCAGGAGGAGGCCAAGGAGCGAGCCGCCAATGATGAGGCTGCCGACAACCAGCACCAAGCTCAACTGAACTCTCAGGAGGAAGACCTTGTCGCCCGTGAGCAGGCACTCGCCGCTACACTCTACGGTGAGGATGAAGAGATTGGCAAGCTTGTCGCACGGTGGACCCAGGAGCTGGAACATAAGCACATTGAGGTTCTCAATGCTCTGGCTCGGCTCCACGCCGGCAAGGTAAAGGAGATGGAGGTGGAGCGGGATGGCATGAACAAGCGGGTCCTGGAGCTGACAACAGAGAGGGACATGATCCATGCTACCTTGATGGATGCGCAGTCCGAGGTCCTCGGCAAGGCCGAACAGCTCTCCAAGGCCCAGGATTCCATCAAGGAACTGAAGCTGGAATTGGAGGGCCTCAAGGGGATGCTCACAGAGGACAAAGCTCAGGCGGAGACTCTGAACAAGGGCCTAGAGGCGGAGATGCGGCTACGGAAGGATGACGCCGCTGGCTATGCAGAGTACGTAAAAGGGCGAGAACCTTTAGATTAGCTGCCTCGTCGCCGTCGCTGAGGAACTCACTACGCAGCTGGCCACCATGGGCATTCCAAGCTTCAGGTTCTCCCGGGAGGTGAACCTCTCCATCCACGCCAGCTTGACCGTGTTCTTTGAACGCGTTCTTGAGGCCCTGGGAAAGCTCCACTCTGACCGGGCGGCTTGTCTTGCCGGCGAATCCCGGAGGCTCTATTGGGGCGCCCTGACCAAGGTCCTCATCAAGATGGCCTACTGGAACCCCGACCTCGACTTCGACGCTGCGCTGGATAGCTTGCTGGATGATGTAGATCTCACAGCGCTCAAGGAGCGTATCAAGCCCATCATCGGTTGCGTCGGCGGAATTTAGAGGATAGAGGGCCATCGTCGGGATTAGGCACCCCATTTCTTGTTGCCGCTGCAGGTTCCGAACCGAGACAGTTTTTATCTTTAGTCAGAACCACAGCGATGATTTATGTAATATAACTCTGCAATATTTTGTAGTAATGCATGTTATTTTCCTGTTTGATCCTTCTCTTTATGTCTACCCTATTCTTAATTGGGAGGGCTTGCCGGCACGTAAACCCAGGCCGCGGCGTTTTGAGGACGGATCCTCAATAGCCTGCCGGGTATACTTGCTGCCGAGCAAACCACCTTACTGTCCTCAGTGTGGCCGTTTGAACTGCTGAGCGGACTCGAAATAGGACAAAAGCGTTGCTAGTAATAGAAAGGCTTCCCTGCCGTTCTCGACGCGGCCACTCGAACTATTGAGCGGACTCGAAACAGGACGAGGGCTTTGCCAATAGTGGAAGGGCGCCATTGCATACAGGTTTATCATACAAAGAGCAAGATCCCCAAGGAGAATAACCTTCATGTGAAAAGGAATTACCCAAAGTCTTGCGTGACTTGTCTTTTTTTTGTCGTCGCGTGGGTGTCCACCGTACTCGCTGATGATGCCCCGCACTTGGTCATTTCCTTCTTGGGAAATCTTGGCCATGAAGAACTGCTATACTAACTGCTAGACCAGATTTTTCTCAACTGCGCCCCCTACCTGGCGCGCCAAATATGTCGGTACGAAGCGACACCTTTGGAATAACTGGAATCCCTTCTACAGTTGGCGGGCACGAGGTTGTGCAAAGAACAGGTCTAAGAGCCAGCTCAGCCATCATTTACCCAGGTTCGGGCCGCCAGGATGCATGATACCCTAGTCCTGCTTTGGTGTATATTTGAGTGTTCTTGAGTTCTTGAGCTAGCTACGGTGTCTGTCCAGCTTTCCAGGATCCGAATCCTCTTCCAGTATGCCTCGGGCCTCCTTTTATAGTCTAAAGGGGCTGCCACAGTAGCACACATGAGGTGGAAAGGTGTACAGTGTATAGGCTTATCCCATGCCATTATGGGACAAGGCACATTAAATGCACTGCTTAGGTGTCTATTTACTTTATCGGGGACGGAAAAGAAGCCCGTCCCGTCCGTGGCCGCTTTGTCTGGTTGTGACGCGCGTCCAGGCCAGCGAGGCAGGCAGCTGAGGTGGCGTCGTGGTAGGGCCTTCACGAAGATCTACATGACACCACGCAGGTGCTTGACTAGCTGGCCCTGGAACCATGTATCGCCACGTGGGTACCCGCCTGGGCCAGCGGGTCGACCGCCGAGCTGGTGTGGCAACGGGGCGGCAAGGGCTTCCCGCAGTCTTGCTTCTGTTCCTGGCAAGGGTCTTGCCGTGGCCTCCGTGAGTATCCCGCGGCAAGAGGCTTGCCGGAGCTCCGAGGTGTCTTCGGCAAGGAGCCTTGTCGGGGCCTCGTGGGTGTCCTCGACAAGGAGCCTTGTGATCGCCATGTCTTCTGGTTCTTATCTTGGGAGTCATAGATCTTTGTCTTCATAAAGATCTGCATGCCATCACGTGGGCGCCCGAGCCTTGGCTCCAATGTTGTTCATACCGTTGGTGCCCATAGGCTTCAAGGGTTGGTGCGACGGAGGCGTCTGAGTGGATCGCCTCGGCAAGAGCCCTTGCCGGGGGCGCGCAAGCCGCCTTGGCAAGAGACCTTGCCGGGGGAGAGCATGTCTCCTTGCTTGGTCTTCTCGTGCTGCCGTCTTGGAGTTGTTTTGGTAACTCCGCGTTCCTGGCATCCCACCTCTGCTCCGTTATGTTTGGCCACATGCGTGGCTCTGACTACCCGTGAACAACTAAGGGGTAAAAAAGAGCGCCCCTACTTTTTTACACCGACAGATTTGATGGACTATGGAATAAAGAGTGGCAAAAGCCTAAGCTTGGGGATGCCCAAGGCACCCCAAGGTAAAATTCAAGGACGGCCAAGAGCCTAAGCTTAGGGATGCCCCGGGAAGGCATCCTCTCTTTCGTCTTCATCTATTGGTAACTTTACTTGAGGCTATATTTTTATTCACTACATGATATATGTTTTGCTTGGAGCGTCTTGTATGATATGAGTCTTTTATTTTTAGTTTATCACAATCATCCTTGCTGTACACACGTTTTGAGAGGGACACACTTCAATCGTGATTTATTGGAGTACTCTATGTGCTTCACTTTTATCTTTTGAGCTAGGCAATTTTGCTATAGTGCTTCATTTATATCTTTTTAGAGCATGACGGTGGCTTTATTTTATAGAAATTTTTGAACCATCTCGCTTCACTTATATTATTTTGAGAGTCTCTTAAAACAACATGGTAATTAGCTTGGGTTATGAATTTAGTCCTAATATGATAGACTTCCAAAGTAGGTATGATAAAAAACTCCATATGACAATTGTGATCTTTTTGAGATATGAGGATGGTAATATTAGAGTCATGCTAGTAGTAAATAGTAGGGTAGAGAAAATAATTGTGTGAAGGTTCTTGATTCCCGAAGCATGCACGTATGGTCTACAAAAAGTGCAACCGAAGTGAAATGCTTGTGTCTTGATTGTTCACCTTCGTGTGAAGGTCGGGGACACGCGATGGTTAACTCCGACCAACCTCCCCGCTAGGGGCATGCTTAGTAGTACTTTGCTTCGAGGGCTAATAAATCTTTTGCAATATGTATGTGAGTTCTTTATGACTAATGTTGAGTCCATGGATTATACGCACTCTCACCCTTCCACCTTGCTAGCTACTCTAGTGTCGCAACTTTCGCCAGTGCATAAAACCCTCCTTATACCTTCCTCAAAACAGCCACCATACCTACCTATTATCGAATTTCCATAGCCATTATGATATATATTGCCAGGTAACTTCACCGATCCGTTTGTTATGACACACTTCATAATTTTCATATTGCTTTGCATGATCACATAGTTGAAACAGTATTTGTGGCAAGGACACCGTTCATATTTTTATACATGTCACTCTTGATCATTGCACATCCCGGAACACCTCCGGAGGCATTTATATAGATGTCATATCTTTGTTCTAGTATTGAGTTGTAATATCGAGTTGTAAGTACATAAAAGTGTGATGATCATCATTATTAGAACATTGTCCCATGTGAGGTTATCAAAAATAAAAGAGGCCAAAGAAGCCCACCAAACAAAGAGGCCAAAGACCCCAAAATAAATAAATAAATAAACGAGAGAAAAAGAGAGAAGGGACAATGTTACTATCTTTTTCCGCACTTATGCTTCAGAGTAGCACCATGTTCTTCATGATAGAGATTCTCCTATGTTGTCACTTTCATATACTAGTGGGAATTTCCATTATAGAACTTGGCTTATATATTCCAACGATGGGCTTCCTCAAATGCCCTAGGTCTTCATGAGCAAGCAAGTTGATGCACACCCATTAGTTTTCATTTTGACCTTTCATAGTGCTTCTGTTACATGGCAATCCCTACTCACTCACATGGATATCAATTGATGGACATCTCCATAGTCCATTGATCTGCCGAGTTAATGTGAGACTTTCTCACCTATTTTGTCTATTACCACCTTCTATGCAACCCATAGTGCTACATCCATGGCTCACTCTCATATATTGCGTGAAATATTGAGAAAGCTGAAGCGCGTTAAAAAGGATGAACCAGTTGCTTGGCTGACACCGGGGTTGGGCATGATCACTTTGTGTTGAGAAGAGGGAGCATAATAAGACTATATGATTTTGTAGGGATAAATTTCTTTAGCCATGTTATTTTTGAAGCTTGATGATTTACTATCTAGTGTGATTAAAATATTACTGTTCTCATATCAACATTAAATTTTGCTTGAAACTTATGGATCTGAACTTTCATACCACTTTAAAGAAGAATTACATTCATAAATATGTTGGGTAGCATTCCACATGAAAAATTATGTTTTTATCATTTACCTACTCGAGGACGACCATGAATTAAGCTTAGGAATGCTTGATACGTCTCCAACGTATCTATAATTTTTATTGTTCCATGCTATTATATTATCCATCTTGGACATTTTATATGCATTTATATGCTATTTTGTATGATTTTTTGGGACTAACCTATTAACGGTGTCCAGACGGAATGAAACTTTATGGAGATTTTTCTTGGACCAAAACATATCAGATGGACTTGGAGTACACGCCAGGGGATTTGCCAGGAGACCACAAGGGTGGAGGCCGCGCCCAGGGGGGTAGGGCGTGCCCCGCTACCTTATGGGCCGCACGTGCCTCCCCTAACCTACTTCTTCCGCCTATAAATTGACATATATTCCGAAAACATCAGAACATCCATCGAAACCACTTTTCCGCCGCCGTTACCTTATGTTCTCGCGAGATCCCATCTGGAGGTATTTTCCAGGCATATACATCAACTCTATTACCCTTCCGATGAAGTGTGAATAGTTTAGCACAGACCTACAACTCCATAGCTATTAGCTAGATGGCTTCTTCTCTCTCTTTGATCTTCAATACCATGTTCTCCTCGTTGTTCTTGGAGATCTATCCAATGTAATATTCTATTGCAATGTGTTTGTCAAGACCCGATGAATTGTGGGTTTATGATCATATTATCTATGAAAAATATTTGAGTTTCTTATGAATTCTTTTATGCATGATTTAATATCTTAGTAATTCTCTTCGAACTATAGGTTTGGTTTGGCCAACTAGATTGGTTTTTCTTGCAATGGGATAAGTGCTTTGCTTTGGGTTCAATCATGCGGTGCTCGATCCTTGTGACAGAAAGGGACATGACACATATTGTATTGTTGTCATCGAGGATTACAAGATGGGGTTTTCATCATATTGGTTGAGTTAAGTCCGCTACATCATGTCATCTTGCTTTAGGCGTTACTCTGTTCTATGTACTTAATACTTTAGATGCAGAATCGTTTCGGTCGATGTGTGGAGTAGTAGTAGTAGATTTAGGCTGGAGTCGGTCTACTTGTCACGGACGTGATGCCTATATTCATGATCCTTTCCATATATATCGTTATAATTATTCACTCTTCTATCAATTGCTTGATAGTAATTTGTTCACCCACCGTAATACATGCTGTCATGAGAGAAGCCTCTAGTGAAACCTATGGCCCTCGGGTCTATTTTACATCTTATAAGTTTCAGATCTACTATGATGCAATCTTTTACTTTTCAATCTATAAACTAAGAACCCAAAAATATTTACTTTACTAGTTCATCTATCTCTATCAGATCTCACTTTTGCAAATAACCTAGAAGGGATGACAACCACTTTATAGCGTTAGGTGGAAGTTTGTTGTTTGTTTGTGCAGGTATTTGCTGACTTGTGTGTAATCTCCTACTGGATTGATACCTTGGTTCTCAAAACCGAGGGAAATACTTACTCTACTTTGCTGCATCACTTTTTCCTCTTCAAGGGAAAACCCAACGCAAGCTCAAGAGGTAGGAGGAAGAATTTCTGGCGCCGTTGGTGGGGAGATCTACGCCAAGTTAAATCAAGATTTGTCTTCTTCAACTCTCCAATCTTTGGTGCCATTGAGATCTACATCAAGTCAAGACCCACCAAGTAACATTCATTAAACTCTCATTTCTTGCATTTACATTATTTTCCATTCGCCTCTCATTTACTCTCCCCCACTTCTAAAACAACTTTCAAAAATATTTGCCTTTTCTTCACCCTTCTTTCATTTGTCTGTCCGCTTGCTTTTTGTGTGCTTGCGTGTTGGATTGTTTGCATTGTACAATGGGTCAACCAAAAAACATTGATCCTTACTCTAAAAGGTCGAAAAAATTGAGAACAATGTTAGAAACTTTATGTCTCTACAATTTGAACACAATAATTTCTTTAGAAATGAGTTCAAGGAGCAGAAAAGATCTTTGCAATTTATGAATAAAGAGCTTGATGATATGTCTAAGGAATTTTATGGTCTGAAATCTCAGTTTACTCATCTTGAAAATTTAGTTGGACAAATTTCAAATAAGCAAGCCACCTTAGTAAATAAGATAGCTGCTCAACCAGAATCTGAAAATAACGATGAAGATCTTAAAGTGATTGACGTGACTCCTATTGAATCTTTGTTTTCCAAAATAAATCTTGATAAAGATGCGACCGGAGATGAGTCTACTTTAGTTAAGAGGCGTCCCAATGATTCGGACTTTTTAGATCTTGATGCAAAAATTAGTCAAAGTGGGATAGATGAAGTCAAAACCCTAAGTAGCGATGAACCCACTAGATTGGATCTCAAGGAATTTAATTATGATAATTGTTCTTTAATATATTGTATTTCCTTGTTGCAATCCATGTTGAATTCTCCTCATGATTGTAATCAAAATAAAGATTTTACTAAACATATCGTTGATGCTATGATGCAATCTTTTGAAGAAAAGCTTGAATTAGAAGTTTTTATCCCTAGAAAACTTTATGATGAGTGGGAACCTACTATGAAGATTAAGATTAGAGATTATGAGTGCCATGCTTTGTGTGATTTGGGTGCTAGCATTTTTACGATTCCAAAAACTTTATGTGGTGTGCTAGGTTTTCATGCAATTGATGAGTGTTCTTTATATTTGCATTTTGCGGATTCCACTATTAAGAAACCTATGGGAAGGATTAATGATGTTCTTATATTTGCAAATAGGAATTATGTGCCCATAGATTTCATTGTTCTTGATATAGATTGCAATCCTACATGTCCTATTATTATAGGTAGACCTTTCCTTAGAACAATTGGTGGAACTATTGATATGAAAGAAGGAAACATTAGATTTCAATTTCCATTAAGGAACGACATGGAACACTTTCCAAGAAATAAATTTAAATTTCCTTATTAATCTATTATGAGAGCTACCTATGGATTGCATGCCAAAGATGACAATAGCTAGATCTATTATGCCTAGCTAAGGGCATTAAACAAAGGCAACCCAATTTTATTTTTGCTTTTTACTTTTTGCTTCTGTTTTGCAAGATTTACACATTATTACTTATGTAGTAATTGTGTTTTGGAGTTTTAATTAGTGTTTGAGCCAAGTAAGACCTTTGTGATGGCTTACGGTGATCGTTGGCTTGATTTTGCTGAAAAACAGGAACTTTTGTGCCCAGTGTAGACAATTCACTAATTCACTAGAACGTCGAAACCTTATGAAGTTTTTACACAAAATTGATATACAATGTCGGTGTACAAATGTAGGGGCGCTCTTTTTTACCCCTTATTTGTGCACGGGCAGTCAGAGCCACGCCTGCAACCACACATAACAAAGCAGAGGAGGGAAGCCAGAGACACAAATTTACCGGAGCAACACCAAGACGGTGGCACAAGAAGACCAAGCAAGAAGACAGGCTCTCCCGCCACACGTACTCTGTCCGAGGTGTCCTGCACGCCCCCGGCAAGAACCCTTGCCGGGGAGATTCACACAATCGCCTCCGTCGCAGCCACCCTTGAGCCTAGCAGCTCCAAACGTCATCAACAACATTGGAACCAAGGCTCGAGAAGCGCCCATGTGATGGCATGGATATCTTTGTGAAGACAAAGGTCTATGGCTCACGAGATGAGAACCAAACGACAAGGCAGTGGCAAGGCTCCTTGCCGAGGATGCCCACGAGGCACTGACATGACTCCTCGCCAAAGACACCCCGAAGCCTCGGCAAGCCTCTTGCCGAGGACACTCACGTAGGCCCCGGCAAGGACCTTGTCGGGAACTGACGTAGGACGACGGCAAGCCCTTGCCGCCCTGTCGTCGGCCCAGCTCAACGGCTGACCCACTAGCCCAGGCAGGTACCCACGTGGCGGTACGTGCTTCCTCATCCAGCTAGTCAAGCACCTGCGTGGTGGCATGCAGATCTTCGTGAAGACCCTACCACCACACCACCTCAGCTGCCTGCCCCGCTGGCCTGGATGCGCATTGCAACCAGATGGAGCGGCCACGGACGGGACGGGCCTCGTTTCCATCCCCAATAAAGCAAGTGGACACCTAAGTAGCGCATTTAATGCGTCTTGTCCCGTAATGGCATGAGATAAGCCTATGCACTATACACCTTTCCACCTCCTGTGTGCCACTGTGGTAGCCCCTTTGGACTATAAAAGGAGGCCCGCGGCATACTGGAGAAGGATTCGGATCCTTTGGAGCTGTACATGCACCATAGCTAGTTCAAGAACTCAAGAACACTCGAATATACACCAAAGCAGGAATAGGGTATTACGCATTCTCGCGGCCCAAACCTAGGTAAACGATCCTTGTACTGACTCTTAGACCCGATCTCTGTACAACCTCGCGCCCGCCAACCATAGAAGGGATTTCAGTGATCCCATAGGTGTCATTTCGTACCGACATCTTTGGCATGCCAGGTAGGGGGCGCAGTTGTGAAAATCCGGTATAGTAGTTAGTGTAGTAGTTCTCCATGGCCATGAATGCCAAGGAAGATAATGACCTAGTGAGAGGCATCATCAGCAAGTGTGGTCGACGCCCACACAACAACAGAAAAGATAAGTCACACAAAATTTTGAGTAATTCCTTTTTACATAAGGTTATTCTCCTCGGAGATCTTGCTCTCTGTATGATAAACCTGTATGCAATGGGACCCTTCCACTATTGGCAAGGCCCTCGTCATGTTTCGAGTCTGCTCAATAGTTCCAGTGGTCGCGTCGAGAACGGCAGGGTAGCCTTTCCGCTACCGGCAATGCTTTTGTCCTGTTTCGAGTCGCTCAACAGTTCAAACAGCCGCGCTGAGAACGGTAAGGCGGTTTGCCTGGCAGCAAGCACACTCAGCAGGCTATTGAGGATCCGTGCTTAGAGCGCCACGGCCTGGGTTTACGCGCCGGCAAGCTTATCCAATTAAGCATAGGGTGGCCATACAGAGAGAAATCAAACAGGAAAGTAGCACGCATTACTTCAAGGTACTACAGAGTTATGTTAAATCAATTGTTGCTGCGGTTCTAACTAAAGATAAAAATTGTCTTGTTTGTGAACCTGCAGCGGCGGTAAGAAACGGGGTGCCTAATCCCGACGCTGGCCCTGTATCCTGCGAATTCCGTCGATGCAACTGATGATGGGCTTGATACGCTCCTTGAGCGCCATGAGATCTACATCATCCGGCAAGCTATACAGCGCGGCGTCGAAGTCGAGGTCGGGGTTCCAGTAGGCCACCTTGGTGAGGACCTTGGTCAAGGCGCCCCGGCAGAGCCTCCGGGACTCCTCGGCTAGATAAGCTGCTCGGTCGGAGCGGAGCTTTTCCAAGTCCTCAAGGATGCACTCAAAGAACCCGGTCAGGCTGGCGTGGATGGAGAGGTTCACCTCCCAAGAAAACCTGAAGTTTCGCATGCCCATGGCGGCCAACTGCGCGATGAGTTTCTCCACGACAGCGACAAGGCGGATGATCCAGAGGTTCTCGTCCTTCACGTAATCTGCGTAGCCAGCGGCGTCATCCTTCCGCAGCTGTTTCTCCTTCTCCAGGTCCTTGTTGAGAGTCTCCTCCCGAGCCTTGGCCTCCGAAAGCATCACCTTGAGGCCCTCCAATTCCAGCTTCAGATCTTTGATGGAATCCTGAGCCATGGAGAGCTGCTCAGCCTTGCCGAGAACCTCGGCTTGCGCCTCCGTCAAGGTAGCTTGGATCGTGTCCCTCTCTTTGGTCAGCCCCAGGACACATTCGTTCAGGCCATCCCGCTCCACCTCCAGCTCCTTCACCTTGCCGGCGTGGACCCGAGCCTGAGCATTGAGTTCCTCAATGTGCCTCTATTCCAGCTCCTGGGTCCACCGCGCGACGAGCTTCTCAACCTCCTCGTCCTTGCCGCAGAGTGCAGTGGCGAGTGCCTGCTCGCGGGCGATGAAGTCTTCCTCCTGAGAGTCCAGTTGAACTTTGCGCTGATTGTAGGCGGCCTCATCATTGGTGGCCCGCTCCTTGGCCTTCTCCTGGGCCTTCTCGAAATCGGACCGCGCCAGCATGAGATATCGGGCACGCTCATCCAGCTAATCCTGGGAAGCCCTCAGCTCACTCCGGGGCTTGGCAAACTAGACTTTCGTCTGGGGACGCGCTCCTGGAAGTCGTCCTCCACCTTATCCACCACTGCCGACCTGGACTTTGCCCTATCCATGCGGGCGCGGTGAAGTGCTCAGAGCTTCTAGAAGCTGGCGCCCATGGCCCGAAGGAGCTGATCCTCTCGAGAACCGTCGCCGCCGACGCTCGGCTCGTCAATGACCTCAAGCCCGGTGGCGGCGAGCGCCTCGTCGTTGAACACCTCCCCCTCGATTAGCGCCCTGCTACTTGCCATCCATGGGAGGTGGACGAACAAGTCATCACTCACCTTCAAGTAACGACCCAAGCGAGAGGCGGCGGAGGAGGAAGGCTGGTCGTCAGCAATAGCCTTGCCGGCCTCCTCGAGAGCGGCCCTGCCGGCCTCCTCGGCGGCAGCCTTGCCGGCCTCCTCGGCAGCGGCCCTACCGGCTTCCTCGGCTGCAGCCTTGCCGGCCTCCTCGGCAGCGGCACTGCCGGCCTCCTCGCCGGTCCCTCCAGCGGGCCCCTTGCTGGCCTCCTCGGCAGCAGCCACGCCGGTCCCTCCCGCGGGCCCTTTGCCGGCCTCCTCGGCGCTGGCTTTGCCGGTCCATCCGACAGGCCCCTTGGCTGCCTCCTCAGGAGTAGCCTTGGCGGCCTCCTCGGCAGCGATCATGTTGGCCTCGGCCTCAGCATCCTTGGCAACCTCCTCGATGGTGGGCTCGACATCTGCCCGCTCCGTCGAGGGAGGGTCTAAAAAGTCAAGAGAAAAAGTGAGGCAAGGCCAAAGTCGAAACTCAACTTACAGAGGACAAACAAATTATCTGTACCAGGCTGAGAAGGAGTGGCGCTCTCCCCGCCCACGATCGTTGGCGGGGGAGAGTCACCGGCACTCAAGTTCCTCTCCTCCTCCTCCATGGGCGTGGGCTTAGTGGTTGGTGGCCTTGCCAGAGACACCCCTTGGGGCAGTGTAGTGGAGGGGGGGTGGCGTGTTAGAGGTGGCCCCCTGTGGGCCCTCCTACTGCCGTTCCGCACCTACAAACCCGGCGTGGTGAGCATCAAGGATTCACGCCCCGGTGTTCGTCCATGAAAGAGTAAGTAGTGGACTTACGCCGGGGGCTGTTGTCTAGGCTGCTCTCCACCAACAGCGGCATACCTAAGGTACCCGGTGGCGGCTTATCGACGGACGACGCCCTGGCCCTCTACACCGCCCTCTGGGCCAGCGTCTCCATATCCCTACGGAGACAGCATCGGATCAAAGAGAGATAATGCAGAAATGGAGTTAGGAGACAATGTGAGGAGCAAAATACATACTCATCCTCCGTCTCCTCCTCCCCCGGCTTCCTCTTCTTCCTCCTTGGGCTAAGAGACCCAAGATCAAAGTCGATATCCATGACGATATCTGCGGGAGGGGGAGAAGGAGATGGGGTCCGGCCATGCCTGGACGAAGAGGAGGTAGATGCCGTCCTCTTCACCACCGCGGTCTTCCCTGCCTTCCACTCCGCCGCGGCCGCCATCGAACTCGTCTCGCACACGAGTTGCTCCGGGGGCTGCTGCCGGGCCGGACCGGCTCACCCAAGCCAGCCCGTCGCAGGACGCACTGCCTCCCCGTGGCGGGAGGGTTGGCGGCCTCGGCCTCCTCATCAGTCGACTCCTCGACCACGTCTTCGACAAGGGGAGTGTCGGCGTCGGCACCAGTACCGCTGGCCTCCCCGGCGGACTTCGCCCACCCGGTGAGCTCCTCTTCCTCGGTAGCCACGTTGGCCTCGTCCTCCACGTGGCCGGCGTTGCCGGCCTCCAGGACAAGCCGCCTCCGCCGCCCTAGGGGCAATATAATATATTTATGCCTATGTGGTATCGTGGACGAGCACCGACTCTTCACGGACACGTCTCTCCAACAAACTATCGAAGAACTCCTGCACCCGACCTGCCGGTGGCTCGACCCAGGTCGGGTCGAGGCCGTGCGCATTGAAATCCGGCATCATGGTGATGATGGCGGACTAGAAAGAGTTGTTGCTCAGCGGGACCACTCCCGATAACAACCCAAACAGGGGCCCTTTGCCGGCCTCCTTGGCGCTGGCTTTGCCGGTCCATCCGACAGGCCCCTTGGCTGCCTCCTCAGCAGTAGCCTTGGTGGCCTCCTCGGCAGCGATCATGTTGGCCTCGGCCTCATCGTCCTTGGCAACCTCCTCGATGGTGGGCTCGACATCTGCCCACTTCGTCGAGGGAGGGTCTAAAAAGTCAAGAGAAAAAGTGAGGCAAGGCCAAAGTCGAAACTCAACTTACAGAGGACAAACAAATTATCCGTACCAGGCTGAGAAGGTGTGGCGCTCTCCCCGCCCACGATCGTTGGCGGGGGAGAGTCACCGGCGCTCAAGTTCCTCTCCTCCTCCTCCATGGGCGTGGGCTCAGTGGTTGGTGCCCTTGCCAGAGACACCCCTTGGGGCAGTGTAGTGGAGGGGGGTGGTGTGTTAGGGGTGGCCCCCTGTGGGCCCTCCTACTGCCGTTCCGCACCTACAAACCCGGCGTGGTGAGCATCAAGGATTCACGCCCCGGTGTTCGTCCATGAAAGAGTAAGTAGTGGACTTACGCCGGTGGCTGTTGTCTAGGCTGCTCTCCACCAACAGCGGCATACCTAAGGTACCCGCTGGGGGCTTATCGACAGACGACGCCCTGGCCCTCTACGCCGCCCTCTGGGCCAGCATCTCCATATCCCTACGGAGACAGCATCGGATCAAAGAGAGATAATGCAGAAATGGAGTCAGGAGACAATGTGAGGAGCAAAATACATACTCATCCTCCGTCTCCTCCTCCTCCGGCTTCCTCTTCTTCCTCCTTGGGCTAAGAGATCCAAGATCAAAGTCGATATCCATGACGACATCTGCGGGAGGGGGAGAAGGAGATGGGGTCCAGCCATGCCTGGGCGAAGAGGAGGTAGATGCCGTCCTCTTCACCACCGCGGTCTTCCCTGCCTTCCACTCTGCCGCGGCCGCCATCGACCTCGTATCGCACACGAGTTGCTCCGGGGGCTGCTGCCGGGCCGGACCGGCTCACCCGAGCCAGCCCACCGCAGGACGCGCTGCCTCCCCGTGGCGGGAGGGTTGGCGGCCTCGGCCTCCTCATCAGTCGACTCCTCGACCACGTCTTTGACAAGGGGAGTGTCGGCGTCGGCACCAGTACGGCTGGCCTCCCCGGCGAACTTCGCCCACCCGGTGAGCTCCTCTTCCTCGGTAGCCACGTTGGCCACGTCCTCCACATGGCCGGCGTTGCCGGCCTCCAGGACAAGCCGCCTGCGCCGCCCTAGCGGCAATATAATATAGTTATGCCTATGTGGTATCGTGGACGAGCATCGACTCTTCGCGGACACGTCTCCCTAACAAACTATCGAAGAACTCCTGCACCCGACCCGCCGGTGTCTCGACCCAAGCCGGGTCAAGGCCGTGCGCATTGAAATCCGGCATCATGGTGATGATGGCGGACTGGCAAGAGTTGTTGCTCAGCGGGACAACTCCCGATGACAACCCAAACAGGGGCCCCTTGACGGCCTTGCCGGTCTTGGCGGCCTTGTCGGTCCTCTCGGCCCTGCCATCGCGATCCACGTAAATCTGGTAGAGCCTCTGGCAGAGATGAGCGTGCTCCATCACCGTGAAGTTGTGCTTCAGACCAGACCGGAGCCTCATGGCGTCGGCCGCGTTATGGAAAAGCCAAGCTGGCCTCCCTTTGTTGTGCAGTGGCGCCATTCGGCGGCGGATGAAATCGGCCCCAATCATCTCGAGGGTGAGCCCGGTCTAAGCAAGACGGTGGATCCTGGTGGTGGCGATCGAGAGCTTCTTGTCGTTGGCGTCAACATACCCCCAGTCCTTGTGGCGGACTGGCGGGCTCTGATGAACTTGACAAAATTCTGGTGGGTCATCCTCCTTAATCCACAGCCACCGGCTCCTCCACTCATCCCACCTCTCCTTCTGCGCACCGTCCAGATACGTACCCTTCTCCTGGGCCCGTGGAATCCTGGTGAGGCAGCCGGAGATGGCGTCCCCTGGATGCGAGGGGAGAAGTAATGGCGGAAGTGCGCCGTGCTAGGAACCACCCCGGAGAAACCCTCGTAGAGGTCGGCGAAGAAATCCATGCACGCCACGGCATTTGGCGTGAAATCAAGGAGATGGAAGCCGTAGGTATGCATGATATCGTTGAAGAAATCGGAGAAAGGGGGACAGAGGCCACAATAGAAGTAGTCGACGAAGATGGGATACTAATTCGTGCCGGCCTCTGCGAATTGAGCTGGAATGATGCGCGTGGCTGGATGCCCCATCGTCTTGTACCCCAACAGGGGCTGGAAGTAGTCCCTGAGATGGACCGTGTCGATCGTCGGGGGGAAGTAGGCGTGCTCCATCCGAAGCACCGCCAACTCACTCTCTGGTAGCTCCTTCTCCCCCACGTTCTCAACCGCTGCCTTGCCCTTGCTGGACTTGGGTGCCATTGCGGCTGGGGAAGAGGAGAGGAATCGGAGGCAAAGGGAAGCACGGCGGCGGCGAGCGGAGGCAAGAGCTTTCGCTTTTCGCTTGGAGAAGAAGCAGAGGAACGGCGAACCCGAGATTGGAGGAGCGCAGGAGGTAAATGAGCGGTATGCCTGCGGTTTTTCCCCTTTTTATGGGGAAGGCGCGGGCTGCCCCCTTTACCATTTACTGCAACGTGACACCAGCGTGCAGCAACCTCCCCACGCATGACCCCCGCGTCAGCGCAGATCATGGGGAAGCGTAACCACCGGAGGAGTTACTGCGGTAAAAAGGATCCAACCCCACTGCTCGCGCACCGTTCTGGGCCTAGCCCAACAACGTGTTGCGCTTATGTATGACCCAGGCCCGGGGGCTCCTGTTGGTGTACAAAAGTAGGGGCGCTCTTTTTTACCCCTTATTTGTGCACGGACAGTTAGAGCCACGCCTGCAACCACACATGAAAAAGCAGAGGAGGGAAGCCAGAGACACAAAGTTACCAGAGCAATGCCAAGATGGTGGCACAAGAATACCAAGCAAGAAGACAGGCTCTCCCTCGACAAGGACTCTTGCCGGGGCGGCCTGTACGTCCCCGGCAAGAACCCTTGCCGGGGCGATTCACCCAAACGCCTCTGTCGCAGCCACCCTTGAGCCTAGGAGCTCCAAACATCATCAACAATAGTGAAACCAAGGCTTGGGAAGCGCCCACGTGATGGCATGCAGGTCTTTGTGAAGACAAAGGTCTATGGCTCACAAGATGAGAACCAGACGACAAGGCAATGGCAAGGCTCCTTGCCGAGGATGCCCACGAGGCCCCGACAAGAATCCTCGCCAAAGACACCCCGAAGCCTCAGCAACCCTCTTGCCGAGGACATTCACGGAGGCCCCGGTAAGGACCTTGCCGGGAACAGATGCATGACCACGGCAAGCCCTTGACGCCCTATCGTCGCCCCAGCTCAGCGGCTGACCCACTAGCCCAGGCAGGTACCCACGTGGCGGTACGTCGTTCCTGGTGCAGCTAGTCAAGCACCTGCATGGTGGCACGCATATCTTCGTGAAGACCCTACCACCACGCCACCTCAGCTGCCTGTCCCGCTACCCTGGACGCGCGTCGCAACCAGACGGAGCGGCCACGGATGGGACGGGCCTTGTTTCCGTCCCCGATAAAGCAAGTGGACACCTAAGTAGCGCATTTAATGCGTCTTGTCCCGTAATGGCATGAGATAAGCCTATGCACTGTACACCTTTCCACCTCCTGTGTGCCACTGTGGCAGCCCCTTTGGACTATAAAAGGAGGCCCGCGGCATACTGGAAAAGGATTCGGATCCTTTGGAGATGGATATGCACCGTAGCTAGTTCAAGAACTCAAGAACACTCGAATATACATCAAAGCAGGACTAGGGTATTATGCATTATCGCGGCCCGAACCTGAGTAAACGATCCTTGTACTGACTCTTAGACCCGCTCTTTGTACAACCTCACGCCCACCAACCATAGAAGGGATTCTAGTGATCCCATAGGTGTCGTTTCGTACCCCGACATACAAATTCCCCACTTCTTCCAATTATTGCATAATTTTTAGAGTTACAGAAGTATGTGAAGTTTTCAAATTGCTACAAACTGTTATGTTTTTGACAGATTCTTTTTTCTATTTGTTGTTTGCTTATTTTGATGCATCTATGGGAAGTATCGGGGGGTATGAACCATGGAAAAGTTTGTATATAATAGATATTACACAAATATAAAACTAGAATAATATCACAATTGTATCTTGAGTGGTTATTTGCTTTGTTTTACGAACGGAGCTCACGCGATTTTCTGTTGAGTAGCAACATAAACTTTTGCTTGAAACTTATGGATCTGAACTTTCATACCACTTTAAAGAAGAATTACATTGATAAATATGTTGGGTAGCATTCCACATCAAAAAATTTGTTTTTATCATTTACCTACTCGAGGATGAGCATGAATTAAGCTTGGGGATGCTTGATACGTCTCCAACATATCTATAATTTTTTATTGTTCCATGCTATTATATTATCCATCTTGGATGTTTTATATGCATTTATATGCTATTTCGTATTATTTTTGGGACTAACATATGAACCCAGAGCCCAGTGCCAGTTTCTGTATTTTCCTTATTTTTGAGTTCACAGAAAAGGAATATCAAACGGAGTCCAAATGGAATGAAACTTGCAGATATTTTTCTTGGACCAAAAGACACCAGATGGACTTGGAGTACACGCCAGGGCGTGCAGAGGGGGGTAGGGCGCGCCCCCTACCTTGTGGGCCTCTCGTGCCTCCCCTGACCTATTTCTTCCGCCTATAAATTCACATATATTCCAGAAACATCAGAACATCCATTGAAACCACTTTTCCACCGCCGGAACCTTATGTTCTCGCGAGATCACATCTGGAGGCCTTTTTCGGTACTCTCCCGGAGGGGGAATCAACCACGGAGGGCCTCTACATCAACCCTATTGCCCTTCCGATGAAGTGTGAGTAGTTTACCACAGACCTATGGGTCCCAAGCTAGTATCGAGATGGCTTCTTCTCTCTCTTTGATCTTCAATACCATGTTCTCTTCATTGTTCTTGGAGATCTATCCGATGTAATCTTTTTTTGCGGTGTGTTTGTCAAGATCTGATGAATTGTGGGTTTATGATCAGGTTATCTATGAATAATATTTGAGTTTCTTCTGAATTCTTTTATGCATGATTTATTATCTTAGTAATTCTCTTCGAACTATCAGTTCGGTTTCGCCAACTAGATTGGTTTTTCCTGCAATGGGGGAAATGCTTTGCATTGGGTTCAATCTTGCGGTGCTCAATCCCAGTGACAGAACTGGACATGACACGTATTGTATTGTTGCCATCGAGGATAACAAGATGGGGTTTTCATCATATTGGTTGAGTTAATTCCGCTACATCATGGCATCCTTCTTAAGGCATTTCTCTGTTCTTATGAACTTAATACTCTAGATGCAGAATCGTTTCTGTTGATGTGTGGAGTAATAGTAGTAGATGCAGGCAGGAGTTGGTCTACTTGTCATGGACATGATGCCTATATTCATGATCATTGCCATAGATGTCGTTATAATTATTCACTCTTCTATCAATTGCTTGACAGTAATTTGTTTACCCACTGTAATACTTTCTATCATGAGAGAAGCCTCTACTGAAACCTATGGCCCCCGGGTCTATTTTATATCTTCTAAGTTTCAGATCTACTATGTTGCAATCTTTTACTTTTCAATCTATAAACTAAAAACCCAAAAATATTTACTTCTATCTCTATCAAATCACACTTCTGCAAATAACCTAGAAGGGATTGACAACCCCTTTATAGCGTTGGGTGGAAGTTTGTTGTTTGTTTGTGCAGGTATTTGGTGACTTGTGTGTAATCTCCTACTGCATTGGTACCTTGGTTCTCAAAACTGAGGGAAATACTTAATCTACTTTGTTGCATCACTCTTTCCTCTTCAAGGGAAAAACCAATGCAAGCTCAAGAGGTAGCAGGAAGAACTTCTGGCGCCATTGATGGGGAGATCTACGACAAGTTAAGTCAAGATTTATCATCTTCAACTCGCCAATATTTGGTGCCATTGATATCTACTTCAAGCCAAGACCCACCAAGTACCCTTCATTAAACTCTCATCTCTTGCATTAACATTATTTGCCATTCGCCTCTCGTTTACTCTCCCCCACTTCTAAAACAATTTTTTAAAAGATTTTCCTTTTTTCCGCCCTTCTTTCGTTCGTCTTGTTCGCTTTATTTTTGTGTGCTTGTGTGTTGGATTGTTTACATTGTTACAATGGCTCAACCAGAAAACATTGATCCTTACTCTAAAAGGTTGGAAAATATTGAGAACAATGTTAGAAGCTTTATGTCTTTACAATTTGAACAGAATAATTTCTTTAGAAATGAGTTCAAGGAGCGGAAAAGATATTTGGAATTTATGGTCTGAAATCTCAGTTTACTCATCTTGAAAATTTAGTTGGACAAATTTTAGATAAGCAAGCCAACTTAGTAAATAAGACGGCTACTAAACCTGAATCTATTAATAATGATGTAGATATTGAAGTGATTGATGTGACTCCTATTGAATCTTTGTTTTCCAAAATAAATCTTGATAAATATGGGACTAGAGATGAGTCTACTTTACTTAATAGGCGTCCCAATTATTCGGAGTTTTTAGATCTTGATGCAAAAACTGATAAAAGTGGGATAGATGAAGTCAAAACCCTAAGTAGCGATGAACCCACTAGATTGGATCTCAAGGAATTTAATTATGATAATTTTTATTCAATATATTTTATTTCCTTGTTGCAATCCATGTTGAATTCTCCTCATGCTTATAATCAAAATAAAGCTTTTACTAAACATATTGTTGATGCTATGGTGCAATCTTTTGAAGAAAAGCTTGAATTAGAAGTTTCTATCCCTAGAAAACTTTATGATGAGTGGAAACCTACTATTAATATTCAGATTAAAGATTACGAGTGCCATGCTTTGTGTGATTTGGGTGCTAGCGTTTCTCCGATTCCAAAAACTTTATGTGATGTGCTACGTTTTCATGAAATTGATGAGTGTTCTTTAAATTTGCATCTTGCGGATTCCACTATTAAGAAACCTATGGGAAGGATTAATGATGTTCTTATTGTTGCAAATAGGAATGATGTGCCTGTAGATTTCATTGTTTTTGATATAGATTGCAATCCTACATGTCCTATTATTCTTGGTAAACCATTCCTTAGAACAATTGGTGCCATTATTGATATGAAACAAGGAAACACTAAATTTCAATTTCTATTAAGGAAGTGCATGGAACACTTTCCAAGAAATAAACTTAAATTGCCTTATGAATCTATTATGAGAGCTACCTATGGATTGCATGCCAAATATGACAATACCTAGATCTGTTTGCGTTTTATGCCTAGCTAAGGGCGTTAAACAAAGGCAACCCAATTTTATTTTTGCTTTTTACTTTTTGGTTCTGTTTTGCAAGTTTTACTCATTATTACTTCTGTAGTAATTGTGTTTTCGTGTTTTAATTAGCGTTTTAGCCAAGTAAGACCTTTGTGATGGCTTACGGTGATCGTTGGCTTGATTTTGCTGAAAAATAGGAACTTTTGCGCCCAGTGCAGACAATTCACAAATTCACTAGAACGTCGAATCCTTCTGAATTTGTTACACAAAATTGATATACAAATTCCCCACTTCTTCCAATTATTGCAGAATTTTTAGAGTTACAAAAGTGTGCAAAGTTTTCAGATTGTTACAGACTCTTCTGTTTTTCATAGATTTTGTTTTCTATGTGTTGTTTGCTTATTTTGATGCATCTATGGGTAGTATCGGAGGGTATGAACCACGGAAAAGTTTGAATATAGTATATATTACACCAATAAAATTAGAATAAGATCACAACAGTATCTTGAGTCCTTATTTGCTTTGTTTTACTAACGGAGCTCACGAGATTTTCTGTTGAGTTTTGTGTTGTGAAGTTCTCAAGTTTTGGGTAAGGACTTGATGGACTATGGAATAAAGAGTGGCAAAAGCCTAATCTAGGGGATGCCCAAGGCACCCCAAGGTAAAATTCAAGGACGGCCAAGAGCCTAAGCTTGGGGATGCCCCGGGAAGGCATCCCCTCTTTCGTCTTCATCTATCAGCAACTTTACTTGACGTTATATTTTTATTCACTACATGATATGTGTTTTGCTTGGAGCGTCTTGTATGATATGAGTCTTTTCTTTTTAGTTTGTCACAATCATCCTTGTTGTACACACCTTTTGAGAGAGACACACTTCAATAGTGATTTATTGGAGTACTCTATGTGCTTCACTTATATCTTTTGAGCTAGGCAAATTTTCTCTAGTGCTTCACTTATGTCTTTTTAGAGCACGGCGGTGGTTTTATTTTATAGAAATTGTTAAACTCTCTTGCTTCACTTATATTATTTTGAGAGTCTCTTAAAACAGCATGGTAATTAGCTTGGGTCATGAATTGAGTCCTAATATGATAGACATCCAAAGTAGGTATGATAAAAACCTCCATATGACAATTGTGATCGTTTTGAGATATGAGGATGGTAATATTAGAATCATGCTAGTAGTAAATAGTAAGGTAGAGAAAATAATTGTGTGAAGGTTCGTGATTCCCGAAGCATGCACGTATGGCCTACAAAAAGTTCAACCGAAATGAAATGCTTGTGTCTTGATTGTTCACCTTTGTGTGAAGGTCGGGGGCATGCGATGGTTAACTCCTACCAACCTCCCCCCTAGGGGCATGCGTAGTAGTACTTTGCTTCGAGGGCTAATAAATCTTTTGCAATATGTATGTGAGTTCTTTATGACTAATGTTGAGTCCATGGATTATACGCACTCTCATCCTTCCACCATGCTAGCTACTCTAGTGTCATGCAACTTTGGCCGGTGCATAAAACCCTCCTTATAACTTCCTCAAAACAACCACCATACCTACCTATTATTGAATTCCCATAGCCATTCCAAGATATATTGCCATGTAACTCCACCGTTCCGTTTGTTATGATGCACTTCATCATTGTCATATTGCTTTGCATGATCATGTAGTTGACTAGTATTTGTGGCAAGGTTTATACATGTCACTCTTGATCATTGCACATCCCGGTACAGCGCACGAGGCATTCATATAGATGTCATATCTTTGTTCTAGTATTGAGTTGTAATATCGAGTTGTAAGTAAATAAAAGTATGATGATCATCATTATTAGAAAATTGTCCCATGTGAGATTATCAAAAATAAAAGAGGCCAATGAAGCCTAAATAAACGAAAGAGGACAAAGAATCCCACCAAAAAAAGAGGCCAAAGAGCTCAATATAAAAAAATTGAGAGACAAAGAGAGAAGGGACAATGTTACTATCTTTTTCCGCACTTGTGCTTCCAAGTAGCACCATGTTCTTCATTATAGAGAGTCTCCCATGTTGTCACTTTCATATACTGGTAGGAATTTCCATTATAGAACTTGGCTTGTATATTCCTACGATGGGCTTCCTCAAATGCCCTAGGTCTTCATGAGCAAGCAAGTTGATGCACACCCATTAGTTTCATTTTCGAGCTTTCATAGACTTATAGCTCTACTGCATCTGTTACATGGTATTCCCTACTCACTCACATTGATATAAATTGATGGACATCTCCATAGTCCATTGATCTGCCGAGTTGATGTGAGACTTTCTCCCCACTTTTGTCTATTACCACCTTCTATTCCACCCATAGTGCTATATCCATGGCTCACGCTCATATATTGCGTGAAATATTGAAAAAGCTGAAGCGCGTTAAAAAGTATGAATGAATTGCTTGGCTGACACCGAGTCTGGGCATGATCACCTTGTGTTGAGAAGAGGGAGCATAATAAGACTATACGATTTTGTAGGGATAACTTTCTTTAGCCATGTTATTTTTGAAGCTTGATGATTTACTATCTAGTATGATTAAAATATTGTGGTGCTCATATCAAAATAAACTTTTGCTTGAAACTTATGGATCTGAACTTTCATACGACTTTAAAGAAGAATTACATTGATAAATATGTTGGGTATCATTCCACATCAAATATTCTGTTTGTATCATTTACCTACCCGAGGATGAGCATGAATTAAGCTTGGGGATGCTTGATACATCTCCAACATATCTATAATTATATATTGTTCCATGCTATTATATTATCCATCTTGGATTTTTTATATGCATTTATATGCTATTTTATATGATTTTTGGGACTAACATATTAACCCAGAGCCCAGTGCCAGTTTATGTTTTTTCCTTGTTTTTGAGTTTCGCAGAAAAGGAATATCAAACGGAGTCCAAACGGAATGAAACTTTACCATATGGACTTGGAGTACACGCCAGGGGATCTGCGAAGAGACCACAAGGGTGGAGCGCGCGCACAGGGGGGTAGGGCGCGCCCCCCTACCTTGTGGGCCCCTCGTGCCTCCCCTGACCTACAACTCCCGCCTATAAATTCACATATATTCCAGAAACATCAAAACATCCGTCGAAACCACTTTTCCGCGGCCGGAACCTTCTGTTCTCGCGAGATCACATCTGGAGGCCTTTTTCGGTACTCTGCCAAAGGGGGAATCAACCATGGAGGGCCTCTACATCAACCCTATTTCCCTTCCGATGAAGTGTTAGTAGTTTACCACAAACCTATGGGTCCAAAGCTAGTATCTAGATGGCTTCTTCTCTCTCTTTGATCTTCAATACCATGTTCTCTTCAGTGTTCTTGGAGATCTATCCGATGTAATCTTCTTTTGCGGTGTGTCTGTCAAGATCCGATGAATTGTGGGTTTATGATCAGGTTATCTATGAATAATATTTGAGATTCTTCTGAATTATTTTATGCATGATTTTATATCTTAGTAATTCTCTTCGAACTATCGGTTTGGTTTCGCCAACTAGATTGTTTTTTTTCAATGGGGGAAGTGTTTGCTTTGAGTTCAATCTTGCGGTGCTCAATCCCAGTGACAGAAAGGGACATGACATGTATTGTATTGTTGCCATCGAGGATAACAAGATGGGGTTTTCATCATATTGGTTGAGTTAATTCCGCTACATCATGGCATCTTGCTTAAGGCATTTCTCTGTTCTTATGAACTTAATACTCTAGATGCAGAATCGTTTCTGTTGATGTGTGGAGTAATAGTAGTAGATGCAGGCAGGAGTCGGTCTACTTGTCATGGACATGATGCCTATATTAATGATTATTGCCATAGATGTCGTTATAATTATTCAGTCTTCTATCAATTGCTTGACAGTAATTTGTTCACCCAGAGTAATACTTGCTATCATGAGAGAAGCCTCTAATGAAACCTATGTCCCCCGGATTTATTTTACAGCTTATAAGTTTCAGATCTACTATTTTGCAATCTTTTACTTTTCAATCTATAAACTAAAAACCCAAACATATTTGTCGGCATCCTGGGAATGGGGGTACCCAGACTCGCCAGCCTGCGGCCCAGGGCATGGCTCATCCAGTGGCTTGGTACGTCCCAACTTCATCAACAACCACTCAAGACCCTCGCATGGCGGACGACGCAAGACCTCCCCTGGGGCGGCCTCACTAGGTTGGCTCCCAAGGAGTGGAGATATCAAGGCAAGGGGCACCTCACGAGGTTCTTGTGACGTGACCCATGACGACCAAGGCCAGGCGGGTGCCAGCGGGCGCAGGATGCCAGTTTCCTCTTTGGTGCTAAAGGGGCAAGTGCAGGCGAGGAGTCCCGAGGCATTAGGCAAAGGTTTCCATATCGGTGCAACAAGACCAAGACCAGCAGGACGAAAGTCACCACGGAGCCCACGACGACGTCACCACCAGAGCCTTTGGCAGGCGAAGACCACCTCTTGTCAGGATAGCTTGTACTAGCTGTCCCCCTTCAAACTTGGACGTTGTGGGATCCCTTCCTGCTCAATATTTGGGAAGAGGACCCGGGCCTCTATAAATAGGACTAGCCACCACCATAGAGCGGGGACTAGTTCATTCAGACAACCGTTACACCCACTAGCTCAGTGCAAGAACACCTTTCCTCAGGAGGTTGTTCTTCCCATGTACTAGTTCATCCTCAGCCTACAAGGCATTCCACCACACCACACTGGATTAGGGTATTACACCACAATGGTGGACCAAACTAGTATAAACCCTTGTGTCTCTTGTTCTTCGAGTTCAGCGACCTAGGCCTAGGAATCAGTGCGAGAGCGAACTAGGGCGGAAAGGAGAGATCTTCTTGCGCACCCTAGTGTTTGCACCTCAAGGGTTTGCCGGAACCCACAATCCGACATTTGGCACGCCATGTAGGGGGTGCGCCAAAGTTTTCGCCACTCCGTCCACCCCGCTCTTCATCCATCGGGCTCTTACGGCGGGTGCCTCTTCTCCGACCGGCTCGATGGGCACACACGGCGGCGTCGCAGGCCATCGAGCCTTCACCCCCGCCTTGCGACAGGTGAAGTCGCTACTCAGGTTTTAGCCGGAGCTACCGCCTCGTTACGACAGGGCGGCAGATCCAGCCATCTTCCTTTAGGCCTACGAGGAGGCCGTTTCGGCGGCCGGCAGCGACAGCAAGGTCATGGCTAGCTAGCTCCCCATGGCACTCACTGGTGTTCCACGCGTCTGGTTTCTCAGCTTGCTCGAGTCATCTGTGGCATCTTGGGAGGAGCTGTGCGGCCTCTTCACCGCACGCTTCGGGTCGTCGGTACCCCACGCCGTCGCGGCCCTCCTCGGCGGCTCTCAAGTGCCTCCCTTGGACCGCCACGTCAAGCAGTACTTCCGCCAGATCAGCACCGCCTCCGTACGTCGGGGGGGCCCTCCCGGATGGGCGGCGCCCAAGACCAACCTCACCTTCGACTCAGGTGACCATCCCGCTTCTGCTGTGGGCTCAGGCGCTCTCCCGATACTTTGCACACCCACCATCTGCAATGTGACGGTCACCAAGACCCTCATCGACGGCGGGGCTGGCCTCAACGTGCTCTCCTTAGAAGCTTTTAGCCTACTCCACCTGACGCTTGAGCGGCTACACCCCACCAAGCCCTTCTCCGGAGTTGGCAGCGGTTCCGCCAACCCTCTCGAGCAAATCTGCCTCCCAGTCACCTTCGACACCCGCGACAACAACCGCAACGAGCTGATTGACTTCGGCATCGCCCGTATCAGCCTCTCGTACAACGCCATCCTCCGGTATCCTGGCCAGGCTTAGTTCATGGCCGGAACTCATCCGTCCTACAACCTCATGAAGATGCCGAGGAGCAGCGGCGTCCTCACCGTGGCTGGAGACACCAAGGAGGCTCTGGCGGCCCTCAATGTCGTCTTTCGGACTACTGCTGCAGCACACTGGGCCGATGAGGCCGTCCTAGGGAACAAGGGGGCTGCACCAGCGAAAAAGAAACATCTTTTCTCTCAAGACCGAGCCGAGACGAAGCAGGTGTTGGTGGATCAAGATGGGTTGTCAGGAGCCACCTTCACCATAGGCGCTGGCCTTCCCCCAACGCGAGAAGAGGCGCTAGTTGGATTCTTGCGCGCTAACAAGGAGGTGTTCCCGTGGGAACCCAAGGACCTAGAAGGAGTCCCAAGGGGGGGGGGGTGATTGAGAACCACCTGAACGTATGCCCCAACGTGTGCCCCGTGAAGTAGAAGGCCAGGCACCAGTGTACAGAGAAGTAGCATCGTGCAAGAAACTCACAATCTAGAAGCAGCGGGTGTCATCCGCGAGGTCCGGTACCCGGAATGGCTGGCGAACCCCGTCGTTGTACCCAAGAAAGGAAGGAAAGAGCACATGTGTGTTGACTTCACCAACCTCAACAAGGCCTGCCCACAAGACCCGTTTCCGCTACCCCGCATCAACCAGATTGTCGACTCCACCACCGAGTGCGACCTACTGTGTTTCCTGGATGCCTTTTTGAGCTATTATCAAATCAAAATGGTGGTGCAAGATGTCGTGAAGACTGCCTTTCTCACCCTGTGCGGGGTATACTGCTACACTTGTAGGTCGTTCGGGTTGCGGAATGCAGAAGCAACTTTTCGGCGATTGATGTATATCGCCCTAGGAGAATAGCTCGGGGGAACGCTGAGGCCTATGTTTATGACAACATGGTAAAGTCTCAGGACGCCAAGACCCTCATCAAAGATTTGGAAGAGACGTTCGCCAGCCTGCGCAAGGTAGACCTGCGGCTCAACCCGGAAAAGTGTGTGTTCAGCGTCCCGTCAGGAAAGCTGTTGGGCTTCCTGGTGTCGCACAGAGGGATCGAAGCTAACCCCGAGAAGGTCAAGGCCATATAAAAGATGAGTCCGCCGAAGACCCTCGTTGGTTACCCCAAGTGGAAGGTTGAGATGTAGCGTAGCGGCAAATTTCCCTTGGCAAAGATTCCAAGGATCGAATCCCGTGAGACTCCGAGGGTCGACAAGTAGGTGTCAACGGCGCCAGAAACTTAGCGGTTGACGGGACCTGCACACAGATACAGATAACTTTGCTCCCAACGAGTACAGAGAGGTTGTCAATCCCTCCGGCCTTGTTGTTTACAAAGGATCAAACACAAGAGATAATAATGATAGCTATGACAGCAACTAGGAAATAAAAACAGGAAGTAAATAGAAGGTGTGATCAGCGGTGGTAATATGGACCGGGGTCCCATGATGTTCACTAGTGATGTCTCTCTCCCAAAAGACGATAAAACAGCAAAGCGAGGTAAACAAATTACAGCTGGGCAATTGACAGGATTATGTGCGCAAACCAATGCTAACTATGCTACAAAGAAAGGTAGAGGCTCAAAAGCATGGGCGGTACGCCAAGGCAAGTAGACCGAAATCCATCTGCATCTACTACTAATCATCCACCTTGAGATATCTATCCAGAACATCTCGCTGGTATTAAGTTGCGAATCCCACCCAAAGTGTAAACTCAAAGCAACAGACAACTACATTAAAAGAACTTTGCGTAAAGTAAACAATCCATGCACCTACAAGTACAAGCACCGTTGTTTTCTACCTTGTGGCAACAGCACATCCCCTAGACTCATGTTTCTGTCACTCAAGCTAGTCATCAGGGGGCATGAACCCACAATCAAGCATAATGCTCCCTCTTGGAGTTACTACCTACTACTTGGCCATAGCAATAAACAGCAACGGAGAACATGCAAGAATTACTCAAGAACAAAGATATAAAAGAGGTGAATCAAATATATTACTCAAACACAATCTGAACATAGTCTCATAATCCATCAGATCCCAGCAAACTCAGCAAAGCAACAGCAGAAAGATTACATATGTGCCTCTATCATGTAGGGCAGCTCACGAGGTCTAAACCATGAAGAGCAAAGAGGGGAGGAGAACATCACATAACTACTGATCATGGATCCATGGTCCAATGTGGACTACTCACAACTCATCCGGGAAGAGTCCATGGTGGTGGAGAAGCTCCCGGTGGTGGTTCTCCCCTCTGGCAGGGTGCCGGGAAGAGTTCTCCTGATGCTCCCGATCTTGGAAGCGCTGCGGCGGCGGAACAAAGGCGAGATCGTGAAAAAGGGTTATGTCCTCGAGGGTTTCGGGACGAGAGGGATATATAGGCGAAGGGGGGCAGCCAAAGGCGGAGCAGGGGCCCCAGGCGCCCTCCTGGCGCGGCCAGGGGTGGGGCCGCGCCAGGTGGCCGCCTGGGCCTCCCCTGGCTCCCCTCTGGCCCATCTTTGGTTCTTCGCGAAGCTTCCTGTATGCTGATTTTTCCTATATTTTTCCTGGAATTTTTGGAGCACTTTTAATATGGGGGAAACCTGAAATAGAAAAACAGCAGAAAACATGAACTAGCACTGTGGTGCATTGAGTTAATAGGTTAGTCCAAATATGATCAAAAGTGTATGGAAGTGCATCAATATCATTGCAATATCACACAAAAGAAGCGTGGAGCAAGCAGAAATTATAGATACGCTTTTGACGTATCAACATCCCCAAGCTTAATTCCTGCTCGTCCTCGAGTAGGTAAATGATAACAAGCATAATTTCTGTGGTGACATGCTACCAACCATATAAGAACTTTTTAAGTAAAGCAATCAAGGCATGTAATTCAATTCAAGTCATAACAAGCAAGAGTCTATATTAGCATCGTAACAAGCAACATAAGAACATAAAGGTGCAAGAGCTCTCACTGTCCGTGACTCGAATGTCTCCAAATGGTGTTTGCGTGCAAGAAAGGGGATAGGGATATACGAGAGAGTAAAACATAGTTTTTGTATTGTTGAGAACTTAATCTACTAAAGTTTCACACTTGGTCTTCTTTGGAATCTTATCTTGACTCATCCCCAGACCACTAGCCAGGTACAAGTCAAAATGATCCACTCCCTTTCGATATTTTGAGCACTCATGCAATGAATGAGCGTAAGCAAGAAAGTTGACACTTAGGATGGCAAAGAGAGAAAAATGATGATGGGGGAAGACAAAAAAAGGTGTGAAAGGCTCACATCAATGAGGACAATCATAGGCGAGAGAAAGCCAAATGATAGATATGATGTGAGGAGTAGGGATTGCCATGCAACGGATGCACATATGAGCTAAGGTAAGCTCTCCAATGGAACTAGTGGGGGTGCATCCAACTTGCTCGCTCAAGAAGACCTAGAGCTCTTTTGAGGAGGCTCATCATTGGAATATACAAGCCAAGTTCTATAGTGTGAAGGTCCCCACATAGCTATATGCATGAATGATAATCTCTATGGAGTACAAGGTATAAGATGAAGTACGTGTGTGGATCTCTCAAAAGGAATAGTAGTGTGCCCCCTTCTCTCTTTTTATTTCTTTTTCTCTTTTTTCTATATTTTATTTTTATTTTTTTGTGGCCTCAATGGCTCTTTCTATTTAACTCTCATTTGTCCTCTTTGGGATCTTTTGATTTTGTCCTCTTTGGGATCTTTTCCTCACTTTAGGGGCAACACTCTATATATTACAAGAAGTATAGAAGATCTTTCACACTTTACAAAAGTACTCAACATAAAGAAAATGAAACTATCATGATGTATGCAAATGTATGCCTCTGCCGGTGTAGCAGGATATGCAATGATACTAGCGCGTCATGTAGCAATGACTAGGGCAAGGCCCAACTAGCATGCGGCTCATCGATCAAGCAAAAGCATGTATGACATGAAGATCAAGTCATGAGAAGATGGATGTTGCATGGCAATGTATCTCGGAAAGGCTATGGAAATGCCTTGATAGGTAGGTATGGTGGCTGTTTTGAGGAAGGATATAATGAGGCTTATCATGACAGAGCGTATCGTGCCAAGGATTTGGATGCACCGGCGAAGTATGCGCCAACTCTCGAGGTGAGAAAGGGCAATGCACGGTACCGAAGAGGCTAGAAAAATATGGCTAGGTGGAAGTGTCAACTTTCGAATACTCACATTAGTCCGAAGAACTCATGCACTTATTATCGGTAACTCTCAATCTAATTAGGAGGTTCACAAAGAGACAAGTACGCCGAGGAGGAGTGTATGGGGGTTTGGTTATCCTTGCGCATCCTCGACTCATGGTACGTGAGTGTACTCTAATATTCGATCCATCCAAGATTAGTGATCCATCTAGTAGCTAAAGTTCTCAACTATTTTGTAGGTTTTCGAAAATAAACACGGATTGCCCAAAATACGACATCTATCACTAATAGGATAAATCTCTTGACACCAAAAGTTCAGACATTACTCATGGCAATACCTCAAAACTATTGCAAGTTACTACTAAAATTAAATAGCAACCTCAATTACCTACTTTAAGTTAAGACACACAACTCAGTGCAACAGGCAAACTCTCTTAACAAGATAAACATAAAAACTCAAGAGAGTTCAGCAACCAACTAAACAAAAGCTCTTTAAAAAGAAAAGCATGAAAACTAAGAGCTAAACATGACAGCAGCTATGGAAAGACAAAGAACACACACAGCAAAAATAAGCATGAAAATCCTATGTTGTGTTCTAGGTTGAAGTGGAGCGTGTTTCTCTCCCACACAAAGAAAGCTGGGTTCTAACTTGTTATGAACAGCAAGCAAAGCTAAAGAAAACTAAAGAAAAGAAACTAAGAGCAAGACGCTCCAAGCATAGCACATAACGCATGAAGTGATAAAATTATAGTGGAACGAAAGACGAACTGATAATTGTTGATGGAGAAGGGGATGCATGGGGGCATCCCCAAGCTTAGACGCTTGAGTCTTCTTGAATATTTCTTGGGGGTGCACGGGGGCATCCCCAAGCTTGAGTGTTTGACCCTCCTGAATCTTCTTTTATCATCTTCCCTCGCACACTTGAAAACTCCCTTCATACATAACTCATCATAATCTGATTAGCGAGGTTAGTACCCACAATAAAATAATTTTTCCCTACTGGAAATAAAGATAATCTTGAAGAGCTACTGTTTCTCAAGATGGCCAAAAAGTTTTTGCAAAGAAAAAGCAAGCTCAAGGTTTGCAAAACGAAGGAAAGGCAAAACATGACAGAATCTGTGAAAAACAGAACAGCAGGTAGTAAATAATTTTTTCGTGGCACTTCTGTAACTCAAATCAAAAAACTCAGAACAGAAGCTCGAAAGCCAATTGTATAGAGCACGCTGTCAAAAAAAGTTAGATCAAAAAGATGATCTGGTGATTTTATTCCAATTTTTCTATCCAAGGACAGAATCTGTTTTCTGGACAGCATGTCAGAACTTTTGAACTTTCTTGCAATCGGCGGCTAAACTTGGCACAAAGCTGAAAAGAAAAGATACAATGATGATGCTACTGTAGTAACAAACATCAAGACACAACAAAAGCAAAATAAAACCTAATTCTTTGTGGGCTTCCTCCCAAAAGCGCTTTCTTTTATGCCTTTAAGCTAGGCATGATGCAAAAAGAGAAGATCAAGTTTTATCAAGAGTAAGAGAATAGCTAGCCCGTGTAACGGACTCAAAAGGCAACTTAATCTTCTTTCTAGGGAAGTGTTCCATCCCTTTCTTGAGAGGGAATTGGAATTTTATATTCCCCTCTTTCATGTCAATGATAGCACCAACGGTGCGAAGAAAAGGACGTCCCAAAATAATTGGACATGAAGGTTCACATTCAATATCCATAATAGTAAAATCAACGGGAACATAATTGTCATTGACAATGATAAGAACATCGTCGATCTTCCCCAAAGGTTTCTTTATGGAAGAATCAACAAGACGAACAACAAAAGAACAAGGATCAAAAGGTTTCAATTCAAACATATCATACATTCTTTTGGGCATAACGGAGGTACTAGCTCCAACATCACATAAAGCATAGCAAGAGAAGTTGTTCAATTTAATTTTGACTATGAGATCCCAACCATCTTCTAGCTTTCTACGTATGGAGGCTTCTACCCTAAGCTTCTCCTCCCTAGCTTTGATGAGAGCATTAGTGATATGCTCTGTGAAGGCAAGGTTAAGTGTGCTAGTGTGGGGGTCTTTAGCCATTCTTTGTAAAAAGGTGACAACTTCTGAGAGACTACAATTATCAAAATCAATTTTATCATTATTGAGCAAAATTGTAGTGTCATCTTCTTTGTTTGAATTGCTCTCTATTATAAGAGTTTGGACGTCTTCCCAAGTTTGGGGAAGTGTGGGAGCAACTTTAAACATAGGCTCATACTTTTTTCCTGGAAGACCATGCCATGGGAATAACTCTCCATTAAAACTACCATAATCACAAGGTTTATTACTTTTGTAGATCCCGACAGTGGTGATTGGCGTGATGGAAGAAGGGGTGTACTCCTCCCACTTAGTGTTTTTGGTGGAACCCATAGCAGCAGCAAGCAAGATAACTATTTTTGTGATTTTTGGTAAGGGACACTAAAGCAAAAACTGAAAGGTAAACTAACAAGACTAAAAAGCAAAGATAAAAGATAGCGTGCAACTCCCCTATCTTGAAGAGTGGAGTCCTCGGCAACGGCGCCAGAAACTTGCTTGATGGCTTCTCGCCCCTCGTTGGTTACCCCAAGTGGAAGGTTGAGATGTAGCGTAGCGGCAAATTTCCCTTGGCAAAGATACCAAGGATCGAATCCCGTGAGACTCCGAGGGTCGACAAGTAGGTGTCAACGGCGCCAAAAACTTAGCGGTTGACGGGACCTGCACAGAGATACAGATAACTTTGCTCCCAACGAGTACAGAGAGGTTGTCAATCCCTTCGGCCTTGTTGTTTACAAAGGATCAAACACAAGAGATAATAATGATAGCTATGACTGCAACTAGGAAATAAAAACAGGAAGTAAATAGAAGGTGTGATCAGCGGTGGTAATATGGACCGGGGTCCCATGATGTTCACTTGTGATGTCTCTCTCCCAAAAGACGATAAAACAGCAAAGCGAGGTAAACAAATTACAGCTGGGCAATTGACAGGATTATGTGCGTAAACCAATGCTAACTATGCTGCAAAGAAAGGTAGAGGCTCAAAAGCATGGACGGTACGCCAAGGCAAGTAGACCGAAATCCATCTGCATCTACTACTAATCATCCACCTTGAGATATCTATCCAGAACATCTCGCTGGTATTAAGTTGCGAATCCCACCCAAAGTGTAAACTCAAAGCAACAGACAACTGCATTAAAAGAACTTTGCGTAAAGTAAACAATCCTTGCACCCGCAAGTACAAGCACCGTTGTTTTCTCCCTTGTGGCAACAGCACATCCCCTAGACTCATGTTTCTGTCACTCAAGCTAGTCATCAGGGGGCATGAACCCACAATCAAGCATAACGCTCCCTCTTGGAGTTACTACCTACTACTTGGCCAAAGCAATAAACAGCAACGGAGAACATGCAAGAATTACTCAAGAACAAAGATATAAAAGAGGTGAATCAAATATATTACTCAAACACAATCTGAACATAGTCTCATAATCCATCAGATCCCAGCAAACTCAGCAAAGCAACAGCAGAAAGATTACATATGTGCCTCGATCATGTAGGGCAGCTCACGAGGTCTAAACCATGAAGAGCAAAGAGGGGAGGAGAACATCACATAGCTACTGATCATGGACCCATGGTCCAAGGTGGACTACTCACAACTCATCCGGGAAGCGTCCATGGTGGTGGAGAAGCTCCCGGTGGTGGTTCTCCCCTCCGGCGGGGTGCCGGGAAGAGTTCTCCTGATGCTCTCGATATTGGAAGCGCTGCGGCGGCAGAACAGAGGCGAGATCATGAAAAAGGGTTCTGTCCTCGAGGGTTTCGGGACGAGAGGGATATATAGGCGAAGGGGGCAGCCAGAGGCGGAGCAGGGGCCCCAGGCGCCCCCCTGGCGTGGCCAGGGGGGGCCGCGCCAGGTGGCCGCCTGGGCCTCCCCTGGCTCCCCTCTGGCCCATCTTTGGTTCTTCGCGAAGCTTCCTGTACGCTGATTTTTCCTATATTTTTCCTGGAATTTTTGGTGCACTTTTAATATGGGGGAAACGTGAAATAGAAAAACAACAGAAAACAGGAACTGGCACTGTGGTGCACTGAGTTAATAGGTTAGTCCAAATATGATCAAAAGTGTATGGAAGTGCATCAATATCATAACAATATCACACAAAAGAAGCATGGAGCAAGCAGAAATTATAGATACGTTTTGGACGTATCACCAACCCTGCGGGAAGAGTCGCCGAATGGAATATCGAGCTGCATGTGTTCCAGTGTGAGTTCAGCCCAACCAGAGTCATCAAAGGAGCCGCGCTCACTGACTTTATGGCGAAATATACCGACGCCCCAGAGCTCGAAGCGGGCGAGGGCCGGTCCCTCTCGCCAGGAAGTGAAGCGCCGGACGGTTGGGTCATGTACTTCGACGGCGCGTTCGTGCTCCAGGGCGCGGAGGCTGGAGTTGTGCTCATCTCTCCCACTCCGGACAAGCTTTACTATGCCATGCAGCTATGCTTTCAGCAGGGCGATAAGGTCTCCAACAACATCGCTTAATACGAGGGCCTCATTGCTGGTCTCCAGGCTGCGGTAGCCCTAGGAGTGAAGCGCCTCATCATCAGGGGTGACTCGCAGCTCCTCGTCAACTTCTCCAACAAGGTATAAAAGTCGAAGGACAAGCACATGCAGGCATACCTCGCAGAGGTACACAAAATGTAGGAGCAGTTCTTAGGCCTGGAGCTGCAGCAAGGGCCCCGTGGCACCAACAAGGAAGCTGATGACATTGCCAAAAGGGCATCTAGGCGCCTGCCCCGGGAGCCAGGAGTCCTCGAGGAACGTATCTTCAAGCCTTCGGCATCACCTCCGCATGAGGGGTCGGTGACGCCTCTCCCCCAACCGCCGACCTCGGGAGCCCCCGCCTGTGGCCCGACCTCGGGAGCCCGCCTGCTCCTCGCGCTCGAGCCTCAGGAGGGATGCTGGACCGAGGAGCTCAAGGCGTACATAGTGCGAGGAGCACTGCCGGAGAAAGAAGAGGATGCAGAGCGTGTAGCCCGACAGGCTACGGCATATTGCATTCAAGACGGTGAGCTTCACAGAAAACGACCAAATGATGGTTCTTTACGATGCATCTCCAGGAAGCAAGGGAGCGAGCTGCTAGCTGACATACACGACGGGGACTACGGGCATCACTCATCATCACACACCCTGGTTGGCAATGCGTTCCGCAACGGTTTCTACTGGCCCACGACGCTCAATGACACAGACGAGCTGGTGAAGTCTTGCGAGGCTTGCCAATTCCATGCCAAGCAGATCCACCAGCCGGCTCAGGGCCTCCAAACTATCCCACTCTCCTGGACATTTGTGATCTGGGGGCTGGACATCCTAGGTTCATTCCCTCGAGCGCCCGGGGGCTACCGCTACCTCGATGTCGCCATTGAAACGTTCACCAAATGGGCAGAGGTGGAAGCCGTCCGAACCATCCCAGCCGGATCCGCGGCCATGTTCATCAAGGGTCTCGTAAGACGGTTCGGGGTTCCCAACCGCATCATCATCGACAATGGCTCGCAGTTCACTAGCAACCTTTTCAAGACATATTGTGCTAACCTTGGAACGCAGATTTGCTATGCTTCGGTGGCACAACCCGGGAGCAACAACCGGGCCGAGCGTGCCAACGCGGAGGTTTTAAGAGGCCTCAAGACCAGGAACTTCAAGAAGAAGCTCGACGCTTGCGGTAGGGGCTGGCACGACGAGCTCCAGTCCGTGCCGTGGTCCATCCGCACCATTGTCACCAAGCCAACAGGCGAGACCCCGTTCTTCCTCGTCTATGGAGCAGAAGCGATTCTCCCTCACGAGGTCACGCATCGCTCTGCGCGGGTCCTGGCGTTCGATGAAACGCAGCAGGACGCCATGCGGGGGTTGGACCTCGTGCTGGGGGAGGAACGCCGTCGGGAAGCCTCGCTCTGAGCGGCAAGCTACCAGCAGGCATTGCGATGGTACCACTGCCGCAATGTCTGCTCAGGGACGCTTGAGGTGGGCGACATCATCCTAAGGCGAGTCCTCTCTAGGGAAGGACTGCACAAGCTTTCACCCATGTGGGAGGGCCCGTTCAGGATTGCCCACGTCTCCAATCCTGGTGCCGTACGGCAGGAGATGGGGGACGGCATCCCTATCTAGAATGCGTGGAACATCCGATACCTCTGGACGTTCTACCCATGAAGCAAGGCCTCATGCCTGTGAAGCCAAGGCCCTGTGCCCGTGAAGCCAAGGCCCAGTGCCTGTGAAGCAAGGCTCACGCCTGTGAAGGTATCCGCCTATGCCACTCTCACGTAATAATGAGTGGGGCTGTACACGCCCCGGAGTCTCCGGAGTGCCGCCCTCGGGCCTCGGGGGCTCCCTCCCACATCCTAGTGGCAGCACGTAGCTCCACGCTGGTGAGAAGACTACTAGGTGTCGGACAAAGTTGTTCATTTGCTTTCTAGAGTTGGCTTGCCCCTTCCTTCTTTTAATGGAATTTGAAGGTTCTGGCATTTCTTGAATGGCTTGGTTGAGCCACCTCTCTCTTTCATTCTTCCCTTGATTCTTTGCTTTGCGTTGGAGAGAGCGGCAGTTTCCCGATGCTCTCTCTCGTGCACCTACCAAGGGGGCTGGACAGGGTGGCGCGCATGCGCGCCCCCCTTAGTCTCTGCGAGGCGTCCACGTTTGAGCCTGTGATGGGTGCATCCCTCTCCTAAGTCTGTGCCCCACGGGTACCGTGACAAAGTGCATTCGACCATGTTCAGCCCATGCCCGGGACCTCACGCAGCGAAGGATAATAATCTCCTAACAAGTTTTTGTCGCTCCTCGAAGGGTCGTGCCTCACGAGATGGGGGCTACCCCGAATGCGTCAAGATAAGTCTTCTCCCCCTACGGCCGCGTAATGCACGGAATTCGCAACACTAACTGGAAACAGTAAACATAGCACCAAGCAGCATAGAAATCATGGTCCATTACACGCCCTAGCAGGGCCACATACTTGTTTTTGGTAATGCAGGAAGAAAGGGCGAGGACAGGCAAAAGCGGCTCCCACGATGCGGCTGCTCACGAGGATCGCCCCCCGGGCTCAGCCAGAGCCCTCCTCATGCTTCACCGGGGCGAGGCGACGAGACGACCCAACGTCGCCCTCGAAGCGGGCACAACGGCGTGGTGGCCGGTCGTAGCCACCGCTGCTGGAGCTGCCGCTGAGGGAGGAGCTGCCGTAGCTGGATGAACTACGGACGGCGCCGAGGGCGAGTTCATCTTCACCCTCGTCACGGCCGTCACCGGGGCCGAGCACCTCGCCACCATCGTTGTCCTCGGGGCAGCACCCAGCACGGCGACCGTCTTCCCCGAATACCCTCACAAAGAGGGTCGCTTTGCCATCATACTTGAAGTGGAGGGTGCACCTCCTGCTCAGGCCGCACACGCGGGCGAACGTCTGCCAACCATAGGCCAGGGTTACGATGCCCGTGATAGAGACCTCCACCGCGACCCATGAAGCCCTGCTGCAGCAGCTGTCCGTCTGCAGCCAGAGACCGCTAGGACCCGCAACCGGTAGTTCACCGGCGAAGGAGCACGGGAGCTAGGGCCGGGTGCCAGCCGGGTTCTCCGACCACACGACGAACTCCGGCATCACCTCTGCCGAGTGGAAGCGTGGTCGGGAAGGCCGGGCAACCCTGGCGAGCCTCCCCTCGTCTACATGGCTGCCACGACCTCGGTGATCCCCACCACACGAAGAGCCACCGCCGCGGTTGCCAAGGACGGCGCCGGGCACCGAAGAGGTCTGCCCGCACCCGCGAGGGGCCGCGACAGGGATCGCGGCATACTTGCAAGGGCGGCCTCGTCCCCTCTTAGGCGGTGGTGAACAAGGCCCCTCCTGGCGGGTCTTCCCCTTTTCTGCGGGTGAGAACCTCCTTAGCAGCACCATGAGTGTCGATGCAAAGCAAGAGGCAAGGAGGAAGAAGGAGAAGCAGGCATAATGGAGGACGAGACGGGCAATGGGGGCTCTGCTCATCGCCTAATTTATAGCCAGGAGGAGGCCAACCGCCGGCCACCATAATCGCAGGTAATGATGGTCTTTTGTGCATCCAGGGACTTGTCAAGTCGTGAAGTTTCTGAGGCGGCGTGGGGAATTGGAGACGCCATGTCCTGTCAGTCGTCACACGTCAATCAAGGCCGGAGTCTTTTGGGGCCTGTGGTGCTCTGCACTTGTCCCTTGGCTTCGCCGCGAAGCCAAGTCCGAGCGCACCTTGGGCCTAGGGGCTATTGTCGGCGTTCTGGGAATGGGGGTACCTAGACTTGCCTGCCTGCGACCCAGGGCATGGCTCATCCAGCTGCCTGGTATGGCCCAACTTCATCAACAACCACTCAAGACCCTCACGAGGGGCCAAGCCTCGCGAGGCGGACGACACATGACCTCCCATGGGGCGGCCTCATTAGGATGGCTCCCGAGGAGTGGAGATATCAAGGCAAGGGGCACCTCATGAGGTTCTCGTGATGTGAGCCATGACGACCAAGGCCAGGCGGTCACCAGCGGGCGCAGGATGCTAGTTTCCTCTTTGGTGCTAAAGGGGCAAGCGCAGGCGAGGAGTCCTGAGGCGTCAGGCAAAGGTTTCCATATCGGTGCTACAAGACCAAGACCAGTAGGATGGCAGGATGAAGGTCACCACGGAGCCTACGGCGACGTTACCACCAGAGCCTTTGGCAGGCAAAGGCCACCTTGTGTCAGGATAGCTTGTACTAGCTGTCCCCCTTTAACCTTAGTCTTTGTGGGATCCCTTCCCGCTCAATATTTGGGAAGAGAACCCGAGCCTCTATATATAGGACTAGCCACCCCCATAGAGCGGGTATCGGATCATTCAGACCACCCTTACACCCACTAGCTCAGCACAAGAACACCTCTCCTCAAAAGGCTATTCTTCCCATGTACTAGTTCGTCCTCAGCCTACAAGGAAATCCACCACACCACATTGGATTAGGGCATTACACCACAATGGTGGCCCGAACCAGTGTAAACCCTTGTGTCTGTTATTCTTCGGGTTCGACAAGCTAGGCCTAGGAATCGGTGCGAGAGCGAACTAGGGCGGAAAGGGGAGATCTTCGTGCGCACCCAAGTGTTCGAACCTCAAGGGTTTGTCAGAACCCACAATCCGACAATATTTACTTTACTAGTTCATCTATCTCTATCAGAACACACTTGTACAAATAACCTTGAAGGGATTGACAACCCCTTTACAGCGTTGGGTGCAAGTTCGTTGTTTGTTTGTGCAGGTATTTCGTGACTTGTGTGTAATCTCCTACTGGATTGATACCTTGGTTCTCAAATTGAGGGAAATACTTACTCTACTTTGTTGCATCACCCTTTCCTCTTCAAGGGAAAAACCAATTCAAGCTCAAGAGGTAGTAGCCAGTAAAGCTAGTCACACCTTTGTTAAAATTAATGTTCATTAGGTTATTAAAGGAGGTTTGCAGGTTTGTCTCTAATGCATGTCGATTACATACCTTACATCATGATGTAATGGTAAGTCATTTCTTTTTATATAGCGTCACTTAACTATCAACGCGGTGGTGGCATTTTATTTTAGTTGAACTGCACAAAATATGCTTGAAAGAAGAGGAAAGGTCAGGAATGGTCCAGTTTTTCAGAAAATACTATGTATGCGTTCCTGACATCAGCCGATGTTGCCTTATTTATTCCTTCATACAGCTGGTTAGAAACAGTCTTGCTACCTTTTCCCATTAAGAAATTGGGATGCTTATATTTGTGAGTCTATGCTTCAACTAGTGCCACTTTTATAGTAATCACACTTTCAATATCTGTGCAAATAGGGATGCTCGATTTTAGTGGAACTGCACATAAAGTCCAAATGGTTCAACATTATGAGCATGTTTTCTTCCAAACCGTTATATCCAATTGGTGGCACTATGAGCTGTTCATTACGAAGGTACATGATTTGCTACTATCCTGCTACTCTTTTTGTACTGTCATTAGATAGTAATATTAGTGGTTTAAATGCAGATTTATTGGCAGGGTGGACCTACATTGGAGGTGCAGGACATGACTCAATGATTGGATGCTCAAATTATGTTGTATCGATTTCACCTCTTCCATCACTTCGAACATGGATATCGTTGGTCTGATGAAGAATAGGCGCTATATTTATGCTCCGTACCAGCAAATCAATTCAGTATGAAATTGTCCAGGGCAAACATGACAGTATCAAATTGTCCAGTGCAAAGTATGACAGATGCTAAGAGGAAATGACTAGCAGAGGCATGTTTAAACCGAAATACAAGGTGTGGAATATGTTAACTTGTTGGTTGATATTTGTGCAAACAAATGTCTGCCCATTGCTATCTTCCTAACAAACAAAGTGAGTTCAATTTGTGTGGAACTGCATAAGAGAATAGTATAGTCACTGGATGCAGCGCCATTTGAAAATAGACACAGAAATATTGGATAGTCACTTCATGGACTGCACAAAAGTAGTATTGTACTATTTAATGGGCAACACTAGGTGCTTCCTTGCTTTGTTTTGATTGTCCAATGGGCATCATTTTGCCAACATTAAAGTTGTAGTCCGAAAATAGTCTCACCGTGTGATCGACAGATGACCAACTCATATTTTAGTGGATGTTCCTCCATCATGTGTGGTTTACTCTTATGGTTCCATCTGTTGGTGAAACCACTGACGTTTGCAAGTGGAAATGTAAACTTCACGATCAGATTTGTCTTTCACTTTGTGTTGAATGTTGTCCCAGAGAAGCATCCATGTCAGTGGCAAGAACAAATGTTTTTTTCTTGATCTTTGCTTTAGGAGCTACATATTGTATATGATCTATGAATCATTGAGATGCATTAACATGTTCATCTTATTGATGGGAATGGTACTAGTTGGTTGTGAATTTGGGCTATTAATGGGAACATAATACAAAGCCAGGCCTGCGAGTCTCGCGTGAACATTTCAAATGGATCGACTCTTTTAGTGTGCACGGGATGATCCTTACTTCTATGTGCTCAGTGTTTACAAGTTACTAGAACTTCCTTATTTTTGTTCTCTCGGTGTTTACAAGTTACCGATCGATCACTAGCTAGCCTACCAATACGCTCCTGGCAGTTGTAGTTGCGACGCAAGATCCAAAGGTGGCAGTTTTTTTAATACAAATGCCTACCTCTGAAGGAACTGACAAGCTTTTCTGAAGAAAATGCCATGAATCTGAGGATACTGCTAGCAAAAACGTTCGCAAATGCCTTATCTCCCAGCGAGCGTTCATCAGCTAATGCAATCATACGCGTACACTATCCGACCTACTCGATCCTACATGAATAAATAGCGGGCCACACATATACTACCTCCTTTACGGTTTGTAGGGCTCAATTCAAAAATCTCATCAACCAAGGTAGATGATGAGTGGTGGATTAATTTTTGACAGGGAGGGAGTACCTCATCTGGATGATTCGAGTGCACTCGTTTGACCATCATGCTGATGTGCGACCCAACACAGACGAGACGCACTGTCACACCCTACATTTTGTAACATGTCATTTGCAACAATGAAGCATGAAAATTTGGACCAGTAATTTTTTTTGGCATCATTTGGCTTTATTTGCAATTGAGTTTTTCTTCCTATGTTTTTCAAGTGCTCATTAAAGTCAACTATTACCTCTTGTAGAATTCATCTCCATACCCAAAACTTCTGCCCAATGATCATGCCAAGTGTTATATAGAAGTATAGTATTTTCTTATAAAATTAATTTAGCCAAAATGTATTAAATTTAGTATTCCGAAAACCCCTGAATTGAGGTTTGCACTGCAAGTGCTTGATTTAGGGTGAGAAAATTATTTCAAAAAGTATATTTGAGACCTAGTAGTCATAGGACTCCCAGAAACCACAAAAGTATAATTTTAAAAGTTATTTTCATATTTTATTTAAAAGCATTTTCTTATGGCCAGAAATGGTCTTTAATAGGGAAAAATTATTTAAGTATTTCAAAAATATTTGCAAAAATTCAGAGAGACTCATAGGACATATATTGTCCATATATAAGAGTTTCAACACTTGGTCATGTTCAAAATAATGGGCTAATCCCTCTAAAACCCTTTCTGGATATTTCAAGCTTTTGAAATATTTACAAAGGAAATAATCTCCAAAAATTACAGGGAAATTCTATCATGTCATATATGACATATTTGATGATCTTGCCAAGCCCCATGCCTTGGGAAGCAAGAAAACATCATCAAAACCCTCTAAAACCATTTTGTCCATATCTGAAGTTTGAGCAACTTTACATTGCCAAACTTGTCCAAATGCTCTCAAACTTGTTGCACATGCTAGAATGGCCTAATAAGGCATCTAGACCAAATGGCACAAGATTTGGAGTAGGGCAACTTGATCAGAATACCCCAAAACCATTTCTGTTCAAATTCAAATTTGAACAACTTTACATTACCAACTTTTTACCTGGAGCTTCAAACTTTGTGGGCATGATCAATACCCCAAATGATGAAACTACACCAAGTGGTGCATCAAGGGGAGATGATTAGCTTGACTTAAACAAGATGAAGCCATTTCTGTTGGTTTCTAGGGTTCACCAAAGTTACATTGGCTAGTTTCTTCAAATGAGCCCAAATTTGGTGAAACACCCTATTTCCATATGACATTCAATACTGTTAAGTGTCATGGCTAGTGGAGATCATTTGCTTGCCCAAAACATGATCAAACACCTTCTGCCTTTTTACCAAAACCATCTTCTTGACCACTTTTACCATTTACTTTTGCCTCAGCTTTCTACCACAGCTTCATCTAGTTACATTCTACCCCCAGTAACTCCCCCATGTCCACAGCTCCATGATTGGGGGGTGAAAACCCTAATTCACCTTGCTGGACAGCCAAATTCTACCTAGTTACCAGCTTCACCTCTCTCTCAATGATCATCCAGAGCATCCAAGGCCACAGCTGAGTCGTCTACTTCGTGCTGGGCCCCCCCAGACACGGCGGACGCGCCCAGAGAGCCAATGGCATGCCATGGCATGCGATAAGCTCGCTCCAGAGCACGCTACAGTGCGCACCCGCACTGTAGCTTCGCCCAATCCAGCGCCTCCGACCACCTCGTGCTCCCCCCTTGCGCCTATCGATGCGCCTCGACGTCTGCGACCTTCCCCAGCGCTGTCCCCCTCCTCCTCCTCCCTCCAGTGGCCAACCTCGCACGCGCGCTGGCCGCCCGCAAGCTCCACTCGTCGGCCTCATACGCGCGCGCCCTCTGGAGCATCCCCCGCTCCCCTCTTCCTTCCCTCCGCCCTGGAATTCATCCAGCAACGCCACAGACGCATCCCCATCGCCTCCCGTGCACTGTGGCGTCGAGCAGAAGCTCGCCGGCGCACAAGTCCACGGGACCTCGCCGCTCCCCTATAAATAGGGCCCCCGAGCCCCTCCTCTCTTCACCAACAGCCTCACCACACTCCCAGTAGCACTCCAGCACCACTCATTCGCCCTCAGAGGGCCTCAGTGCTCGGGATCGACCGGAGCTCCGCTGCGTCGGGCGACCGGAGATCTCGCAGTACAGCCTCCCTCCGCCCCTACTTTCACTCGATCTAGCACCGCAGCAAGATACTGATGCGACTCCCCCTCTTTTCCCTCTCTGCAGCTGCCGGAATCGACCGGAGCAACCCCCTCCCGACGCTCCTCCGCCGTTCCACCTCGCCGCCGGCGAGCCAGGCCTCTCCGGCAAGCCGCACCACCACCACTGGAACGGCGACTCTTCGCTGAGCCCGTGTCTGCCCTCCGTTTGCCCCGCCGTGCCCGGAATCGCCGCTGGTGAGCTCGCCGTCGCTTTAGCCGTGAGGTTGAAGATGACAGGCGGGCCCCGCCTGTCATCCCCACCGCTCTCTCTCTCCCCTCGCAGCCACTGACCGCCGGGCCCCGCCCGTCAGGTTTGAAAACCCTGACGCGCGCGCGCTGGCGCCCGAGCGGTGGGCTATTAGCCCTGGGCCATGCACTGTGGCCGCTCTGGCCCAGTGACACATTGCCTTTTCTCATTTTCTTTTCTGTGATTAATTCAAATAATTTCACAGAAATAAATATTTGTCCAAATGAATTAATTCCAACTCCTAAAATCTTGTAAAATTCCAACCTATTTAATGGTGTCACTTTCACCCATATCCATGAACCTTTTCTGTTCTGTTCAAATTTAAATTCAAATTTGAGCATTAAAACTTCTGTTCAAAAATCCTTAGATCCCATTCTGCAACTCCAAAACTCCAACTAAGAATTTTTGCCATCTTAGTTTTCCCTCTAGTATTTAACAAAAATAAGTTGACATTTTTTAGAGCACTTTGATTTTTCTGTTTTTATTATGGTCTTATTTTCCCGTTGTTATTTTGCGACGATTAGATACCGTATTTGAGGAAGTTGTTGAAGAAGGAGAAGGAGAAGGATTTGAAGACTTTGAAGACCAAGCCAATCCAGGCAAGCAGCCCTTTGACCATGATACTTGTGTTCTTCGGAACCCGTTTGTTTCCGATTGCATGATGATAAGAGTTATGGTGGTGACCTAGTTTAAAACCACCACATGATGCATGCTTACTCATGATCTTGCTATGTGCTAGATGTCATGCAAATGGTTAGTAGTGATGCTTAGTGATGCATGTGTGTCATGAAACCTTCGTGGTTGAAATCTTTTCATAAACCCCATCGGGTGCCCCTAATGCCCGAGGGTGATGTTGAGTTAGGTCATCACTTGAGGAAGAAGTGATGTGCCGGTAAAAATCTTGTGCATGGGTGAAATGATGGATTAGATTTATGTGTGACTACCGTCCCAACCATATATGTGCAACCACTCTACCCCTTATGGGACGGGGCGTTATCGATTACTTAGGCCGATACTAGCATGGTGCCCGCATTACTAGTGACGGGAAGACTTGAGGTCTTTCCCGGGACGGGGTCGTGCTTGGATAGATGACCATGACTGTTTTCACAGGGCACCGGACACACCGTTGGTCCCTTCGTGTACGCGTGACATTGAAAATAGGGCAAGTCCCATGATCTATTGTTTGTACTCGAGGGCCATGTACCAACGAGTGGACTCTATGTTAGTGTCGTCTAAGGAAAGATAATGTCCGCATGCTTCCCCCAAGTACTTGAGGTACTGCGGGATCGTGGGTGACACGAAAGCTTCCCGGATCTTGTGGGTAAAGTGCGCAACCTCTGCAGAGTGTAAAACTATTCGAATAGCCGTGTCCACGGTCATGGACAGTTGGGTGGTGCTACTTAAACTATGTCCAAAATTTTACTACATCGGTGAAGTATGTGTGTGTGATGAGTCAAGGTGGAGACTTGACTCGTTGAATTGAATCATATTCATGTTGATATTGGTAACCGTCCTCGAGGTTACGTGAATCTATTGATGCATACACTTGATGGTAGAATATTTATTCTAGCTCATAGCTAGATTGCTCATTGTTGTTCAATTGCATTGTTACTTTGAACCAAATCATGGGTTGCTTGCGAGTACATTCAAAGTACTCTTTGGCTTGCCACTGGTTATTTAATTGGCCAGGCATGGTGGAACAGGAATATGAAGAAGAGTTCTATGGAGACGAACACGCGAACTAGGACGCTATCCCAGTCAGAATGCCTGTTGGGTTAAGGCAGATGGCATGGGTTCTACTTATCATCGAAGACTTCCGCTATTTGAGTTATTTGCTATTTCAGCCGTGAGGCTTTATCTATGTAAGACTTGGCCATAATGGCCTTAATTTGCGTAAGACGGTATGTAAGGATGTAAGACTCTTGTTATTCAGCTTCTGTGTGTTCAGTGAGCATTGATCTCTGGGATCACTGTACACGTGCATTCGGTGATCTCGACTTCTAAGTCGGGGTCCCCACAGAGCTGGTATCAGAGCCATCCTGACTGTAGGAAGCCTTAGTTAGCATGGGCATTAGTTAGATGAGACCCCTTTTTCAAAAACCTTCTGAACCTCTCTTCTTTTCTAAACCTTACCAACCTGAGATTTCATCAGCTTATTAACCTCTCCTATTCCACCTTTGTAGATGGCCGCTGTACCTGAAGAGCACCTGACCACTGGGTTTCCCTTGCTTCTCGAGGATAGCCTCCAGGAGTGCCAGTTCCACCGAGCACCCATCCTCACCTACCTTGAGCATTGGGTTAGCGACACTGAGGTGGAGTACCATGTGGAAGTGATTGTGAAGGCAAACGATCCTCCCACAAGTTGGTTCTTCGAGGGACCCCAGATGGCAACAGTACCTCTCGCTGTCGAGGCTGCTGCACTCAAGGCACTAACCCGTCTCCGCGAGCTTATTCCGGAGATGGCAGCGAAGATGACGACCCGCTTCTTGCCTTACCGGAAGGAAGGTGAAGATGAAAGCGGCGCACTAGCCCCTCCACTGAAGGAAGGACTCTCGCTTCGGTTCCAGACCTACTTCAGTCTATGTGCCGACAGCTTGGCACAAGACTTGGCCTCGGAGTCGATGAAGCTCCGAGAAGAACTTCACAAGACCAAGGCACTTCTTCGTCGAGCACAAGAGAAGACAAATAGGATCAAGAAGGAAGGTGCGCCTCCAGGACAATCGGCTATCGCATACCGAGGCGGAAGGCCCTCCGGAGATGTATCTTCCAAGGATGAAGAACCACCTCGGCGACGCCGGATGATGGCAAGGGAATATCGCAAGCTTTTCCCTGCACCACCAACAAAGCACCATCGTATCCAACTCCTCGACTCCCCCACACCCTCAAGTGACAAGGGGGCCCAGACAGATGAAGACAAGGAGGAAGACCCCAAAGAGCCAGAATACGCGACCGAGCATTCCGCCGCTTAGGCAATATTCGCAACTCGGATATGCCAGTTCGTGACCTCTACGGTAGGATAGGTCGTGTAACCCCTATGCGCAGTCAAGTCCTTGTATGGTTCATTTGAAACCATTTAGTGTTTGCTTTTTTTGTGTTTGGATGCATGTCGTATTCTCCCTTCGGGAATATGTAAATGACTGCATCACCATTTTGGATTTTAATGAATGTGTTTTGGCCTTTCGGCCCTTGCATGATTTGATTAGTGTCACACCCACCCCCTTACTAGGCACCCATCTATATTGCTTTCCCTCTTCCAAGTCGTGAGACCTTTTACCGCACCAACAGGATGCCTGTTGTAACTCGTACTAGTACCTCTACCCAGCAGCCTGAAGCCGGAGCATCCGCTCAGTCAGAGGCAGGCCACGACCAAACCAACGACCAAGCTCCACCACCACCACCTCCTCCGAACATGGACATGGCTCAGCTTCTCCAAGCTTTCTGAGAGGAACGCCAAGCCAACACCGCAGCGCTTCAGTTGATTGCTCAAGCTGTCACCAACAACCGCCAGCCGACGGGGAATGGCAATGGACGTTCCACATTGGAAGAGTTCAAGAAGCATGCACCGCCAACTTTCATCGAGACTGCTGAACCCCTGGATGCAGACGACTGGGTCCGCACCATTGAGGACTTGTTGGAACTAGTCGGATGCACCGAAGACCGCGAGAAGGTGGCTTATGCAGCCCACTGCCTCGGGGGGACTGCTAGAGCTTGGTGGGATGGATTCAAGGTCATGCATGCTGGACAAGACATCACTTGGGCCAACTTCAAGGCAGAATTCCGCAAAGCCCACATTCCTTCCGGGATCATGGCTATCAAAAAGCGTGAGTTCCGAGCCCTGAAGCAAGGAAGTGGCACTATCAAGGAATACATGCAGAAGTTTAGTGTTCTGTCAAGGTATGCCCCTGAAGATGTCAGCACTGATGCTGCAAAAAGGGAGCGCTTCATGGAAGGCCTCAATCAGACTCTGCAGTATTCGCTTGTCGTGTGCGACTGCCCGACCTTCCCTGACCTGGTGAACAAAGCACTCATGCTTGAAGACAAGCGGCGTGCTCTTGAAGACACTCACAAGCGCAAGATGGTCAGCAAGGGAAGTTCCAGTAACCAGAAGCCTCGCCCGTGGCAGTCAGCCCCGGCCAAGCCAACCTATCAGCAACCGAGAGTTCCTGCACCTCGCACTAACTGTCAGCCTCAGCAGTATGCCAACCCAAGGCCAGCTTTCAACCCCAATAACAGTGGTGGCAATAAGATCAACAATCCAAACCAAGTCACTTGCTTTGGATGTGGTCAGTCAGGACACATCTCAAGGGTGTGCCCCAACAAGAAGCCTGATGCCCCGCGCCCCAATGCACAGAACCCTGGACAAGGCCGCGGGATGCCACCAAGGAACCCAGCTCCTCGCAATCCGCCTAACCATGGGAAGGGGCGTGTGAATCACGTCACTGCTGAAGAAGCCCAGGAAGACCCGGACGTCGTGCTGGGTACGTTCCTTGTCAACTCAGCACCTGCAACTGTCTTGTTTGATTCTGGAGCCACGCATTCATTTGTTACTCAAAGATTTGCATTAAAAAGTGGCATGACCCCTACACCCCTTGTCGATGTACTAAGATAGGGGTACCTTAGTACCCCAACTTGTGCACGGGCAGTAGCAGCTTCCCATGGCATGGCTTACCACGTGCTCGCCAAGAACCGTTCTGGTCCCTATGAAGCCGTTCAAGAACAAAGTATACAAGTCAGAAGATCAAGGCCCCGGCAAGAGGAGCTTGCCGGGAAGGCCGCACCAGGCTCAAGGTTATCACTTTAGCACAAGACCTTGGCAAGAGGAGCTTGCCAGGAAGGCCAAGGAACACATACCTAAAGAGATGTCTCGGCGCATCATACGCCCCGGCAGGACCCGGAGAGCGACAAGCTTCCGGGCCCGGCAAGATCACGACCCCGGCAAGGTGCTTGCCGGGGGAAACCTACGCTGTGTGCCCACGCTCCAGCTCATCTGCCCACGCGTCGCCCTGGGGCCCTTCCAGGGGCGCGTGGCAGACGGCTGTGCAGCCTGGGGCACACGGTGGCAAGCCACGGTGACGAGGCTACCGCCGTGGCGAACGGAGACGCATGGACAGACGCTTTTACGCTTTTACCCTCCTCTACGTTGACACCTGTCGGTGACCCCTTTGAGCTATAAAAGGAGGCCCATGCACAACGTAGAGGGGGTTCGAAACCTGGACAACTCACTCGCTCGGTGTAGCTGGTACTGTAGATCTTCAAGCTCCCGAGCGCAATACAACCTAAGGCAGGAGTAGGGTTTTACGCGTCCGCGCGGCCCGAACCTGGGTAAACTGCCCGCGTGTGCTCCTCGATCTGCTCTCCGTGCTCCCTCCGCTCCCTTACCGCAACGTAGAAAGGGGCTCTGGTCCCATAGGTGCTCGTGGGAGGACAGTTTCCCCCAACATCTTTGGCGCGCCAGGTAGGGGGCGTCGAGGTTGTGCGAACCTGATCCGGCGCTCACGCGGGCGCAACCTTCAGCAACTTCACCAACTTCATCAGCTTCTTCGACAACTTCCTAGTACTACTCTCGCCCAAGCACGCTTAACTTCGGAGTTCTGGTCATGGAGGATGAAGACGATGATGATGACATGGAAGAAGGAGACAACAGCGAGCAGGAGTTCCAGAAGGCCACAGAGGTTCTGTGTGTCGACGGAGGCGCCTCTCTGCACACTTCCCACCGCCAGCTCAAGCAGTGGGTGCGAGAAGTGAATGCAGCTGAGCCGCCCGTCGAGTCACGCTGTAGGATCGAAAGTAGGTCTAGAGGGGGGGTGATTAGACTACTTGACAATATAAAAAATCTGCCTTTAGATCATGCAAAGTTTTTGGCAGTTTCACAAACAAGATCAATTCAAGTAACACCCTACACATGCAATTCTAGAGTATATGCAGCGGAAAGTAAATTGCACATGTAAAAAGGAGGTGGAGAAGATCAAACGCAGTTTGGTGACACGGAGATTTTTGTCGTGGTTCCGATAGGTGGTGCTATCGTACATCCACGTTGATGGAGACTTCAACCCACGGAGGGTAACGGCTGCGCGAGTCCACGGAGGGCTCCACCCACGAAGGGTCCACGAAGAAGCAACCTTGTCTATTCCATCACGGCCTACGCCCACGGAGGACTAGCCTTACTCGGGGTAGATCTTCACGAAGTAGGCGATCTCCTTGCCCTTACAAACTTCTTGGTTCAACTCCACATCATCAAGACGGAGGCTCCCAAGCGACACCTAACCAATCTAGGAGGCACCACCCCCCAAAAGGTAATAGACGGTGTTGATGATGATGAACTCCTTGCTCTTGTGCTTCTGATGATAAACTCCCCAACACTCAACTCTCCTCACTGATATGGCTGTGGTGGAAGAAAGGTTTGAGTGGAAAGCAACTTGGGAAGGCTAGAGATCAAGTTTCATATGGTAGGAATGGAATGGCTTGATCTCAACACAAGGGTAGGTGGTTCACTTCTCAGAAAGTGTATGGTAGGAATGGTGGTACTTTCTGATGGCTCTCCTCACAAATGAAGAGGGGGTGGAGGGGTATATATAGCCTCCACACAAAATCCAACCGTTACACACACATTTGACCAATCTCGGTCAGACCGAAGTGAAAACTCGGTCAGACCGAAAGTTCAAATATAGTGAACGTTGGGATTTTCGGTGGGACCGAAAATACCATCTCGGTGGGACCGAAGTGAGTCAAAGGTTAGGGTTTGCCATTTCGGTGAGACCGAAAATATAAACTCGGATATTCCGAATTGATGTCAACTGATCACAGAAGGTTGGCAGCCCTTTTTCGGTGAGACCGAAACTCAGAATCGGTTTGACCGAGAAGCTAGGGTTTGGAGAAACAACTGAAGAGGTTCATCTCGGTGGGACTGAGTTGGATGAATCGGTGTGACCGAGATGTTAGGGTTTGTAGAGATAACTTCATCCCGGTGAGACAGAGTTGGTTTGACCGAGATTACTTATGGGTGTGTGTTAAGTAGTGAATAGTGCTGATAGTTGAGGGAGTTAGATCACCAAGCACTTGAGCAACAAGAACATTAACACAACCTCATCCCCTTTTAATAGTATTGGCTTTTCCTATGGACTCAATGTGATCTTTGATCACTAAACCAAAAATGGAGTCTTGAGCTTTTGCCAATGCTTGTCTTAGCATTTTGAGGGGTCCACTTCTTCAAACATTTCCATACCCATATCATCGAATTTCTCTGAAATGATTCTCAAGATAATATTAGTTCAATGATATATATGTTGTTATTAATTACCAAAACCACCCGGGGATTAGTTGCACTTTCAATCTCCCCCTTTTTGGTAATTGATGACAACATATAGATCAAAGCTTCGACAAAAGATATAATCAATGAATAATATCGTCGCTTTGAGAAGTATGTGATAAACAAGAGCTCCCCCTAAATTTGTGCATTATTTAAAATTTGCGTTTGAATGCAAATGCACAATCGATTAGGATTATGGGTCACTCTTCCATGTCACATACATCTTGGTGGAGCGCACAAAACGATAAGAATGAATAACATGCACTTAATCACCAAGACAAGAGTAAATAGCCATACAATAAGGAATAGCATAGGATAAGCAATAAGCACACATTAAAGCATAGTATGGCTAAGCACTCATTAAGGTAGCATCAAACGTAGTAGCAAGCACACTTAAAGTATCTGGAACCAAAAGAAACCAATGTATCTCAAGGAAAACCGGCAAAAGAACGAAAAGACGAAAGAGCACTCTCTCTCTCGAAGCCCTATGATCTATAACAATTTCTCCCCCTTTGGCAACAAGTTACCAAAAAGTTCGAAAAGGTATAGAGCTAAACGTCACTGCGGGCTCGGCTGGCTGCTCCCATCTGGGTCGATGTCGGTGTAGAGATAGTTGCATCTGCGAAGACCTCTGCCGATGTCTGCGGTGGAGGAGTGGATGCTGGAGCTGTAGCTGGTGCTGAAGTGGTAGCCCTGGAGTCTGTCACTGGGATAGCTGCAGATCTGGATCCTCTGGGAACCTGAGCAGCCTGGCGATGAGAGTCCTGGACTAGAGCTGCTAGCAGGACTTGTATCTGCCTCTGGAATCTCAGCAAATGGTGATTCAGACCTGTTCTGGCTGTCACTGACATCTGACATGGCTGAAAGACCTGTGAAAAGATAAGGTATAGGCAGAATGGAAGAGTTATCACAACTGCAGAAGTTTTTGAAAAAAAATGAGTTAAAAACTTAGTTTTGAGTTTTCACAGAATGTATTTCGGTCAAACCGATTTCAAGTTTCGGTGTAACCGAAGTGTTCAACAGAACCTACACACCACTTTCGGTCAGACCGAAATGGGTTTCGGTCCTACCGAAAACTTAGGGTTTCACAGAAACTTCAATTCGGACATTCCGATCTCCACAACTCGGTCAGACCGAACTATGTAGTGCAATGGTCAGAGACCAAATCGGTCAGTCCGAGTTTCAGGAATCGGCTTCACCGAGATGCATTCCGTGGAAACCTAAACCTAAGAATTTTCCTCGAAACTAGAAGATCTGAACAATGTATTGGGATCATATCAAACGTGGATTGAATCAGGGCAGTCCTATCATGCAAGAATCAGAAGTGGAGCATGAAAGGGATCGGGACACACCCTAACTTGGTGGTGTCCCTCTACGGCGGCAACGGCGGAGAAGATTACCGTTGATGGCGGCGGAGACCTGCGGCGAGGGCGCACAGGTGATGAAGGCGACGATCCGTAGACCAGGGCGGCGGCAGCAGGGGTCTTGGAGGGCGAATGTTTGAAAGGAATAGATCGCGCGCAGCCCTCAGTATATATAACCCCGTGCTGTCGGTGGGACCGAGTTGAAAAACTCGGTGTCACCGAGATGCATAATTGCAGTGCAGTTACGCATATCGGTCAGACCGAGATTTTGAACTCGGTTTCACCGAGATGAAACCTAGATCAATCTAAGTGTTTCGGTTGGACCGAGATTGAGAAGCCGGTCAGACCGAAATGGACTTAGAAGGTTTTGGAAGTCAGCCTTAGACGAATCGGTGGTTCCGAGTGCTCCTCACTCGGACTGTCCGAAAAAGACTTGTTCAAAGTTGTGATATAAGCATGAATAGAATTTGAGACAAGATAGCATAGATAGCTAGGGAAGGTGCTTAGGCATTCTTGTCCATCCATTTGGCCAGAAAAAGAAACCAAAACAATCAAAACCACAAATGGATGTCCTTGAATGAATAAAAACATGCATTCAACATGCTCACACAATAAGATAGCAACTGAAATATGTGTCAAACATGCACAACCAAAACTCTAGCTACTAGCACACAATTTGTCGATGACTAGGTCATCTATATATGAGTATATTGACTTAGGAGCCAAATGAGAACATTTGATCATAGGTCATACTCATCGTTTAAGCACAAGTGGGGTTACCACTTTTACATAAAGCATTTATGTGTTCACATCATTTGGAGATGCTTTAGCTCAATTTTTAGAGCAAAGCTCCCCCTAGATGTGAGAACCCCTTTTAAAGGGTCAAACTAACCTTGGGTTGTCGTAGAAGACTTCATGTAGATGTTGAAGATGTGGATGCTCAATGTTGATGTAGATCATCAAGAGTTGAGAGCTATCCTTGGATTAGGGCACTTTCAATACCTACATGGGTTAGTCCCACAAGGAACAAACAAGAATATCCATGGACATAGAGTGAAGTACACAAGAGATGATGTCCATGAAAGCAATGATTACCTTGTCCCTTGACTTACCAACAAGCGGGTTTGTGACTCCATGAACTAGTGCATGATGTGGAAGTTGATTGCACAAGTTCTTGCCAAAACGAATATGAGTGAAGTTTGTTGGCGGAGTCACCTTCAAGAACCTACTAGTTCTTCTTCTTTGGGGATCCACATCATCTTGATGGGAATCCTTGGTGTTGTAGTTGAGCTTGACGAAGTAGAACTTGGTTTGTCCTTGGGAACCCACTTGACCATGGCTTGAGGTGCTTCAATGAATGCATCAATCTCCTCTTGAAGCTTGTCCTTGGCCTTTAGCTTGTGGTCTTGTGGTGGAAGGTCATCTTGAGCTTGTTCCACATTGGAAGAAGTAGGATCATACTTCTCCTTTTGTGAGACAAACTGTGGAGTAGGGTATTGACCTTCTTCCCACTCAACACCTTCGGCGTTGAACTTTCGCTCAAAACCAATCCCTTGATTCTTCCGGTGTCTTCCTTGTTTGCGAACAATCTCCTCAAAGTTCTTGCTTCCGGCAAGACTCTTGTAGACACCTTTCTCTATGATTTCCTTCAATAAGCTATTTTCTTGCTCAAGTGTAACTTGGCTTGAAACATTGTTAGTGGAATCAAGAGAACTACTAGAAGCAACAACATTTGATTTAACATTGTTATTGTTACTACTAGAGGAAGAATTTTTCTTATGCTTGTCATGCTTATTCTTAATAGGTGGCAAGAAATTAGACAAGAGAAGTCGTTTGGCAAGATATGAAGAACTCTTCTTTCGAAGATCGTCATTGATCGCTTTTAGAAACTCATGTTCTTGCTCTAGAGTGAGCTTCTCGAAGCGTAGCTTCTCATGAGATCTTAGGAGCTCTCTATGATCTTCTTGAGTTGTTTCATGAGCTAACTTAAGAGTGTTTAGTTCTTTAGTTAGACGCTCAATCTCCTTCATAGCATTGTCATTCGACTCTTCTCGACTATAAAGACTACTAGCATTTTCATCATTACTAAGCTCACTAGATTTATCATGCAATAGCTCATCTTCACCAAGTAAGTCATCCTCATCACTATCAAAGTCAATGAATTCAGGGTGTGTTACCTTGGGGCCTTTAGCCATGAAGCATCTTCCAATTCCCTCATTTGGTGAATCAAATAAGTCGTAGGAGTTGGAGTTGGAGGATACTAGTGCAAGTCCGGCAACACCTTCATCTTGACTATAGTCGGAGTCGGAGTGATAGCTTCCATCGGATTGACTGTCAGAGTCGGAGCCGGAGACCCATTCACCAACATGAGCTTGATGTCTTCTTCTTGTGTAGCTCCTTGATGACTTGTCTTTCTTCTCCGAATCCTTGCTTCTCCGAGAGGGTCTTCGTTCATAACGATCATCTCTACTCCTTCTCTCTCTCCGAGGTGACTCATCTCTTGCTCTTCTTCTTGGAGATTCTTCTCTTCTCTTGTGGGGAGCCGTACACTCATTTGAGAAGTGTCCGGGTCTTCCACAATTGTAGCAGTTTCGATCACGACTAGAAGATCTCTTTCCATCATATGATCTAGACATTGAGCTTCTTTCTTTGCCTCTATTCTTGTAGAACTTGTTGAAGTTCTTGACCATTAGGCTTATCTCTTCATTGGAAATTAGCTTGTCACTTGAGGTAGTAGGAGCATCACTTGAAGCTTTGTAAGCACCACTTGACTTGTTGTGAAGCTCTTCCTTATCCTTAAGTGTCATCTCATGAGCAACAATTCTTCCAATGACTTCAGTTGGCTTGAGAGTCTTGTAGTTTGGCATCATTTGGATCAAAGTGCACACGGTGTCATACTTTCCATCCAAAGCTCTGAGAATCTTCTTAATGATGAATCGGTCGGTCATTTCTTCGCTTCCTAAGCCAGCAATCTCATTTGTGATGAGAGCAAGCCTAGAGTACATTTCAGCGACTCCTTCACCATCCTTCATCTTGAACTTGTCAAGTTGACCTTGAAGAATATCTAGCTTTGATTCCTTCACAGATTCAGTACCTTCGTGCATTTCAACCAAAGTATCCCAAATCTCTTTAGCATTCTCAAGACGGCTGATTTTGTTGAACTCTTCGGGACACAAAGCATTGAATAGAATGTCACAAGCTTGAGCATTGTTTTGCAACATCCGCAACTCTTCCGGTGTAGCTTCGCGATCCGGAACTTTTCCTTCTTCAAAGAAATCACCTTGCATGCCAACACAAATAATGCCCCATGCGGCTGGGTTATGACCAAGAATATGCATTTTCATTTTATGCTTCCAACTAGCAAAATTTGTACCATCAAAGTAAGGACCTCTACGATAATTACCCTCACTAGACGCCATACTCTCCTAGGTTGTGAAACCAAGCTTATGGAGTCCAATGCAATGGAAACCAAGGCAATGGAGACCAAAGCTCTGATACCACTTGTAGGATCGAAGTAGGTCTAGAGGGGGGGTGATTAGACTACTTGACAATATAAAAAAATCTGCCTTTAGATCATGCAAAGTTTTTGGCAGTTTCACAAACAAGATCAATTCAAGTAACACCCTACACATGCAATTCTAGAGTATATGCAGCGGAAAGTAAATTGCACATGTAAAAAGGAGGTGGAGAAGATCAAACGCAGTTTGGTGACACGGAGATTTTTGTCGTGGTTCCGATAGGTGGTGCTATCGTACATCCACGTTGATGGAGACTTCAACCCACGGAGGGTAACGGCTGCGCGAGTCCACGGAGGGCTCCACCCACGAAGGGTCCACGAAGAAGCAACCTTGTCTATTCCATCACGGCCTACGCCCACGGAGGACTAGCCTTACTCGAGGTAGATCTTCACGAAGTAGGCGATCTCCTTGCCCTTACAAACTTCTTGGTTCAACTCCACATCATCAAGACGGAGGCTCCCAAGCGACACCTAACCAATCTAGGAGGCACCACCCCCCAAAAGGTAATAGACGGTGTTGATGATGATGAACTCCTTGCTCTTGTGCTTCAGATGATAAACTCCCCAACACTCAACTCTCCTCACTGATATGGCTGTGGTGGAAGAAAGGTTTGAGTGGAAAGCAACTTGGGAAGGCTAGAGATCAAGTTTCATATGGTAGGAATGGAATGGCTTGATCTCAACACAAGGGTAGGTGGTTCACTTCTCAGAAAGTGTATGGTAGGAATGGTGGTACTTTCTGATGGCTCTCCTCACAAATGAAGAGGGGGTGGAGGGGTATATATAGCCTCCACACAAAATCCAACCGTTACACACACATTTGACCAATCTCGGTCAGACCGAAGTGAAAACTCGGTCAGACCGAAAGTTCAAATATAGTGAACGTTGGGATTTTCGGTGGGACCGAAAATACCATCTCGGTGGGACCGAAGTGAGTCAAAGGTTAGGGTTTGCCATTTCGGTGAGACCGAAAATATAAACTCGGATATTCCGAATTGATGTCAACTGATCACAGAAGGTTGGCAGCCCTTTTTCGGTGAGACCGAAACTCAGAATCGGTTTGACCGAGAAGCTAGGGTTTGGAGAAACAACTGAAGAGGTTCATCTCGGTGGGACTGAGTTGGATGAATCGGTGTGACCGAGATGTTAGGGTTTGTAGAGATAACTTCATCCCGGTGAGACAGAGTTGGTTTGACCGAGATTACTTATGGGTGTGTGTTAAGTAGTGAATAGTGCTGATAGTTGAGGGAGTTAGATCACCAAGCACTTGAGCAACAAGAACATTAACACAACCTCATCCCCTTTTAATAGTATTGGCTTTTCCTATGGACTCAATGTGATCTTTGATCACTAAACCAAAAATGGAGTCTTGAGCTTTTGCCAATGCTTGTCTTAGCATTTTGAGGGGTCCACTTCTTCAGACATTTCCATACCCATATCATCGAATTTCTCTGAAATGATTCTCAAGATAATATTAGTTCAATGATATATATGTTGTTATTAATTACCAAAACCACCCGGGGATTAGTTGCACTTTCACACGCAGGCTGCTGAAGTGGTCCGGCACGCCCATCGTGTTTGACCTTGAGGACCACCCTGACCGCACAACTGCAGTCGGGTGCTTGCCGATGTTGGTCTCACCAACTATCCGCAACCTCAAGGTCACCAAGATGTTGGTTGACGGCGGGGCCGGCCTAAACTTGATCTCCTCAGCTGTGATCAAGAAGCTACAGATCCCCGACAGCGAGCTCGAGGAAACCGGGTCGTTCCAAGGGATCAACCCGGGAAGGAGCAAGCCGAAGGGGAAGATTACGCTGCCAGTGACCTTTGGCGGGGAGCTCAACTTCAGGACGGAGAGGATCACGTTTGATGTTGCTGATATCCCATTACCATACAATGGGATACTTGGCCGTCCTGCCCTCGCCAAGTTCATGGCAGCTTCCCACTATGCATACAACATGCTCAAGATGCCGGGGCTGATAAACGTCATCTCTGTCCCTGGCGACAAGAAGGACGCGCTTATCTGCGCCGACAAGATCTACCGGGATGCAGCAGCCGCAGCAGAAAGCAACACACTTGTCGCTGAAGCTCCCGGGGGGAAGAACAAGACCAAGTCCGGCACGAGCTCTAGAGCCCACTCCGGCAAACGCACCTCCTCGGAGTGCTACGCTTTCGTCGATGACGCGCCATCGAGCTCCACCGGCAAGTGCAAGAAAGGAATGGCAGCTCCACCGGCAACCAAGAAGGTGTCCGCAAAAGAGGACGGCACTGGTGGTACCTTCACCATCAGTGCTACACTCGACCACAAAAAGGAAAGCGCGCTCGTTGCCTTCCTGCGGGCGAATGTCGACGTGTTTGCATGGCAACCGTCTGACATCCCCGGCGTTCCCAGGAAGGTAATGGAGCACAAGCTTGTTGTTTGTCCTCACGCGCGGCCCGTCAAGCAGAAGGTCAGGAAGCAAGCCGTGGAGCGCCAAAAGTTCATAGCTGAAGAGATAAAGAAGTTAGAAGCAGCAGGCATGGTTAGAGGCGTAATACATCCCACGTGGTTGGCCAATCCAGTTGTCGTGCGAAAGGCTAATGGAAACTGGAGACTTTGTATAGACTTCACCGACATGAACAAAGCTTGTCCCAAGGATCCCTTTCCCTTGCCGCGCATCGACCAAATTGTTGACTCCACAGCTGGATGTGAGTTGCTCTCATTCCTTGATGCATACTCAGGTTATCACCAGATATTCATGGCCAAGGAAGATGAAGAGAAGACTGCATTCATTACTCCATGCGGCACATATTGCTTCATAAGCATGCCCTTTGGATTGAAGAATGCAGGCTCAACATTTGCGAGGGTGGTGCACACTGCTTTTGAGCCACAGATCCACAGGAATATAGAAGCTTACATGGATGATATAGTGGTCAAGAGCAAGAGCAAAGATACCCTGATACATGACTTAGAGGAAACCTTTGAGAATCTGCGCAAGATCCAACTCAAGCTGAACCCCGAGAAGTGCGTCTTCGGAGTTCCCTCCGGCAAGCTTCTCGGTTTCTTTGTGTCCCAGAGGGGGATTGAAGCCAATCCCGACAAGATAAAAGCCATCGAGCAGATTGAAGCACCGAAGCACGTCAAGGACGTAAGAAGACTTGCTGGTTGTGTGGCTGCCCTCAGCAGGTTCATTTCAAAGTCTGCAGAGCGCGCCCTGCCTTTCTTCAAAATTTTGAAAAAGGCAGGTCCCATGAAATGGACTCCGGAAGCGGAGGCAGCGCTGCAAGACTTGAAAGGATACCTGTCCTCTACTCCAATACTTGTCGCACCTAGGCCACAAGAGAAGTTGCTGCTGTACCTAGCGGCAACCAATCAAGTGGTTAGTGCTGCGTTAGTAGCGGAGAGAGAGGCGAATGAGGAACCCACATCCCCGACAAGCGAATCCAGCGAAAAGCAGGGGGCTTCCCCGACAAGCTCTGGCCCCGACAAGGACAAGTCTGCGCAGGATCAAGGAGAAGTGCGAAGGAAGATGGTGCAGCGCCCAGTGTATTTCGTAAGTTCCCTTCTGCAGGGGGCTAGATCAAGATACTCTGGGGTGCAGAAGTTGCTGTTCGGCCTCCTCATGGCCTCAAGGAAGCTGCGCCATTACTTCCAAGCACACGAGATAACAGTGGTCACTCGCTTTCCGTTGAAAAGGATATTGCAGAATCCCGAAGCAACAGGCAGGATCGTCGAGTGGGCACTGGAGCTGTCAAGGTTTGGTCTCAAGTTTGAGAGTACTTCAACCATACAGAGCAGAGCTTTGGCAGAATTCATAGCAGAATGGACCCCAACGCCAGATGAAGAAGTCCCAGAGACAAGCGTCCCCGTCCAAGAAGCAAGCAACGAGTGGATAATGTACTTTGATGGTGCTTTCTCGCTGCAAGGCGTCAGTGCCGGCGTGGTACTCATAGCGCCCACCGGAGAGCACCTCAAGTATGTTGTCCAGATGCACTTTCCCAAGGAGCAAGCGACAAACAATACTGTTGAGTATGAAGGTTTGCTTGCCGGCCTCAGAATTGCGGCCGAACTTGGGATCAAGAAGTTGATTGTGCGGGGAGATTCACAGTTGGTGGTCCGACAAGTGAATAATAGTTACCAGAGCCCTTTGATGGAAGCTTATGTTGATGAAGTGAGGAAGCTTGAAGAGAACTTTGAAGGTCTGCAAATGGAGCACGTCCCAAGAGCTCAGAATGATATTGCAGATGGCCTCTCAAAGTGTGCTGCAATGAAGTTACCTATGGAACCAGGGACCTTCGTGCTCAAGTTAACTCAGCCATCCATTACACCATCGGTTGGGCAAAACAAGAAGAGGAAGTTGGTCTCCGGCGACTACTTGCCGGCGGATCTTCCCGAAGCCGCCGCCAAGGTCCCCAAGATCAACAGCCAAGATGCTGAGGAACAGTTTGCTCCTGCAGATCCAAGGGTCTGTACAGTTGAAGCAGGCGTTCCTGACGAGCCTTGCCCCGGCAGGCTTGCCGGGGGACCATCAGCTCCGGCAGAGCCGCAGGTTCTTGCCGTGGAAGCTGAGGTTCCCGCAGCAACCCTCATGCCTTTAGTCCTTGTTGTTGAGCCTCAGGCTCCAGCATGGGCACAGCGAATCGTCCGCTTTCTGCAAACTGGAGAACTTCCTGACGAGCCAGAAGAGATAGAGAAGATAACCAGGCAGTCGAGTATGTACCAGTTCGTTGGCAATGAACTGTACAGAAGAAGACTCAATGGTGTCAGGTTGAAGTGCATTTCCAGGGAAGATGGACAGAAGCTGTTGGCAGATATACATGGAGGCATATGTGGCCACCACATTGGCGCAAGGGCACTTGCCGGGAAGGCGTTCCGGCAAGGGTTCTTATGGCCAGAAGCCCTCCAAGATGCAACTGCACAAGTAACCAAGTGTGAAGCGTGCCAGTTCCATGACAAGCGAATTCACCAGCCAGCTCAAGCTCTCCAGACGATCCCTTTGTCCTGGCCCTTCTCGGTCTGGGGGCTCGATATTCTCGGCCCCTTTCCCCGCGCAGTCGGGGGCTTTGAGTACTTGTACGTAGCAATCGACAAGTTCACAAAGTGGCCAGAAGTGGAACCAGTGAGAAAGGTGACAGCACAGTCAGCAGTCAGGTTCTTCAGATCGATTGTTGGCCGTTTCGGAATCCCTAACAGGATCATCACCGACAACGGCACACAGTTTACAAGTCGCACCTTCATGCAGTACGTCCAAGAACTTGGCGCCAAGGTCTGCTTCGCTTCTGTTGCTCATCCGAGGAGCAATGGTCAAGCGGAGAGGGCCAATGCTGAAGTGCTGCGCGGGCTCAAGACAAGAACCTTCAACAGGCTGCACAAGTGCGGAAGAAACTGGATAGAGGAGTTGCCGGCGGCTCTTTGGTAAATCAGGACGACACCAAATCGAGCCATCGGACAGACATCCTTTGCTCTTGTCTATGGAGCAGAGGCAGTTCTCCCCACGGAACTCGTATACGGATCTCCTCGAGTGCTCGCTTATGATGAGCTCGAGCAAGAGCAACTGCGACAAGATGATGCATTGCTCCTTGAGGAGGAACGTCTCCAGGCTGCTGTATGAGCTGCTCGATACCAGCAAGCCTTGCGTCGCTATCATAGCCGCAAGGTCAGGGCCAGGAGTCTCGAGGAAGGCGACCTTGTTCTTCGGCGTGTTCAGTCCGCCAAGAATTCCAACAAGTTGACGCCAAAGTGGGAAGGCCCTTATCGGGTGAGACAAGTCACAAGGCCCGGCGCTGTCCGCCTTGAGACAGAAGAAGGCTTACCGGTGAGCAACTCCTGGAACATAGAGCATCTTCGCAAGTTTCACCCGTAAGGCGCGGTTGCCGTGATCCGCTCCGGCAACCACCTTTTGTACAAGTCTTGCCGCTGTTGCATGTAAACCTTTGTACAAAGCCGGGCGCAGATCCCGCGCATCAGTAAAGCTTTTGTGCTTCGCACTATTTGTCATTTCCATGCTTTTCTTTGTTATTTGCATGCATCATCCGACACCTTGTGCAACGCACATCCCCGGTAAGCACTAGCAAGCCATAAGGCCCTATACTTGTTTTTCCTCCCCTTTTTCTTTCCCTCTTAAGCAGAAGGAGTATTCCTCGCGCACAAGTTTGCCGGGGGGGAAGGAGATGGAGGCATGAACCAAGTACTGTTCAAGAAAGAGAAGCCTTGTCGGGGAGCAAACAATCTATGAAAGCTAAGTTACCAAAGTTTGAGTAATTCAAATTTTTAGTTGTCTTCCTTGAACAACCACACTTTGTATGGAAAACCTGTGCGCGGAGGAACCTACCCGTGGCTAGCCGCACCCTTACTTTGTTTCGAGCACGCTCAATGACTTAAGTGAGCTGCAACAAGTGTCGCGCCCTTACTTCTTTTTCGAGTTCGCTCAGCAATCTAAGTGTGCTGCGACTAGCTGCGGCAAGGTTTCTTGCCGGCAAAGGTATTGCCAGCAGGCTGCTAAGAGTCCAGCACTCAGCGCTCGCGGCAAGGGTCCTTTGCCGGCAAGTTCCCTAAAAACGTAGGGTGGAATGCATACAAAGTGAAGGGACCAAAGCAAGGGAGATAACACTGCATTGGTTGCTCAAAGTAAGATTGTATATTACAAAGATAACTTGCCGCAATACTAACAGATTCTTGTCCGTAACATGCTTTGCAGTGGCAAAGCAAGCAGAAAGAAAGGAATCTAATCTACGCGGTCGCCTTCACGCCTCGTGATCTTGCCCACCTTGGCGACGATGTGGGCAACTTGCGCCTTTAACGCCTCCTGGTTAGCTTCGGGCGGCAAGGAGCGGAGGACGTTGACAAGGTTGATCCCGGGGTTGCGGTAGACAATCTTCGACAGCACCCGCTCCATGGTGCCCATGCAGAGCTGGCGCGCCTCATCGGCCAGCTGCTCGGGGAACTTCTCCCGCAGCCTCGCAAGCGCCGGCGCCACTCCCCTGAAGAACAGACTTAATTTGGCGCTGTGAGGGAGGTTCTCGTCGGGGGAGTACACGAGATGCTCCGCCCTCAACGCCATCATCTCCATGTCAATGTTGGTGGCGAAGGCGACGAGGTCCTCAGTCCACCACTCCACCGTCTGCTGGAATTGGTTTTGCGAGACGGCGGTGCTTTCCAGCACAGCCCTCTCGGCCCGGAGATCATCCTTCAGCTTCGTCTCGCCGTCCCGGGCAGCGTCAAGCGAATTGGTCAGGGTGGAGACTTTCAACTCTAGGTCGGCAATGGAGTCCCTGGCATCTGTGAGCTCTTTACCCTTCTCGGAGAGGCGGATTTGCAGCTCCGAGTTGGTGTGGGCATCCTTCTCCCGCTCCACGTTGAGCGCGGTGACCCTGTCTTCGCTTGCCTTCAAGAACAGCTCCAACTGCGACACTCTGGCCTCCAGATCCTTCTTGGCAGTCTCTGCGGCAGCGACAGCATCCCTCGCCTCCCGCAGAGCCCCACCAATAGCCTGCTCCCGGGCGGTAAGGTCGTCCTCGTGGCTGTCGAGGTCGACCTTCCGCTGGTTGAGCGCCCCTTCCCGCCGAGACAGCTCTTCGGCGGCCAGACGCTGCTTCTCCTCGACCTCGCCTTTTCGAGGACGAATGCTTGCTGCACCCCGGCAAGCTCCTCGCGCTCCTCCACCAAGTTCCGGAGGGCCGCCTGGTTGGTGGCACGGAGCTCCGCGGCGCGCTTCTCCAAGTCAGCACCAGCCTTGGCAGCCAGAGCCTCCCAAGACTCCAACTTCGCCTGCCTGGCCCGGTACAAGGCCAGGAGCCGGCGAAGGAGCAGCTCCTCTTCAGGCTCGTTGCTGCTGCCGGGCGCATCTACAACCTTCAATCTGGCGGAGGCGAGGACTTCTCCGTCAAACGTCTCTCCCTCCGCGGGTGCCCTTGATGAGGACGCCCACGTGACTTGAATGAACACCCCGTTGGCAGCCTCCAGATAAACGCCCGACCCGGGTGCGGCGGCGGAAGGGTCGGCGGCCGGTGCAGCGTCCGGCGCTCCCGCGGCTTCCGGGCCAGCGGTATGGTCGCCGGTCCCTTCCCCAGTCGCGGCGTCGGCAGGTGGGACAGTCTCCTCGGTAGCTGGCTCGTCGGCGCCGACCGTCCCTTCCGCGCGCGCCTCCTCCTCGACGATGGTTTCCGTCTCCATCGGCTCCGGAGCGGGCGGGTCTGACATCAGGAGGAAAAGAAAAGAAAGATCGTCAAGCAAATATCCAAAAAAGACGAATTCGAGAAGAAGAAGTCACAAGGGTTGCCTTCGCGGACTTCTTCGACGACGGGGTCCCTCACCGGGGAATTCTCCCTTGGCGGCGGAGTAGTGGCTCCTGCTGGCGGAGGGCCGCCTGCGCCCTCCCTTGGCGGGGTGCTCACCCTTGTCGGGCTGCTCACCCTTGGCGGGGTACTCGCCCTTGGCCGAGTGCCCGTCCTTGGCGGAGCATTCTCCCTTGCCGGGGAGTTCGTCCTTGGCGGGGAGGGTGGAGCAAGTGGCTCGTCGAGGGCGACCTCCTGGCGCTCCTGCGGCTGCGGCTCCACTTCTGCACAAGACAACAAGACATCAACCAAGATGATAACCTCAAGCGCACCCATCAAGCAGAAAGATAAATACCAGACTTACGCTAGGGGCTGCGCTGGGGGCTGCTCCTCGGAGCAGCAGGCTGATCCGGCAAGCTCGTCGCTGGCGCGTCGCTTGTCGCCGCGACGGGCTCGTCGTCCTCGATATTGACCACAGGGATCTTGGCCCTCTTCGCCATCCGCTGGGTCAAGGTCCTGCAAAGCAAAACAAAAGCAAGATCAGAACCAAGCAAGGAAAATCAAGACAAAATCAAAGAAACTAAAAGAATTGCAAGTACTTACTCCTCTTCCTCTTCGTCGGAGCTGAGGGCGGAGAAGTCAAACTCTGCCTGGTGTGCTCCCGCGCGAGGAGCTGGAGGAGAAGACTCCCTCGGGCGCTTGGCGGGCTCCGGGGCTGTGGGCTGTGAAGACCCGGCCCCCGTTGTCGCCGAGGACCGAGGGGCAGAAGGAGCACCCGTCCCGCTCCGGGAAGATCACCCTCCGCTTGGCGCTCGAGCACGGGGCGCCTCCTTGACGACTTCGCTCGTCTTGGTGGCGCGCGTCGCACGGCGCGTCGGCTGCTGTCGAGGCGCCTGTGGCCTTGCCGTCTCAGTTGCCTTGCGGAGGCGCTTCTTCGGTTGCTGCGGAGGGCTTGGCGGAGGCGGAGAGTTCTCCGAGGATGAGGAGGCATCGTCGTCAAGATTCAGAGATCCACCAGAGTCTTCATCGGAATCTCCAGCCTCGGCGTCCTCCTCCTCCTCGGCAGGCCCGCTGGACTCGGTGCCATGCCCGGCGGCCTCGCTCCCCCCGGCAACCTCGCTCGTCCCGGCAAGCTTCACGGAAGGCTCCCCGGCAAACTCCTCGGGCGCAATCTTCAGCAGCTTGAGGATCTCCGCCTCCTCTGCTTGACTCACTGCGTCCGCGGCCTCTGCCTCGTCCACAGTGTATCCAAATTCGCCCGCAGCCGCAGCTGCGGCGGCCTCCACCATCCTGGAGGCAATGTAAGCTACATCCCGGTCAGTAGTATCCCGGGTGAGGCCCTTCTTCTCCTCGGCGTTGCGGGGCTTCTCGACCAAGTTGTCGAAGAAGGTCTGCACGGTCTCCGCTGGAGGCTCCAGCCAAGTGGGGACGACGCCATGGGAGTCGCACTCGGGCATCATCACGCGTATGGAATCGCGGGCAGTGCTGTTGCACAGCGGCACCACTCCCCGGGAAGGTTTAAACCACTCCGGGTGGGTGGGGTCATGCTTGAAGAGCTCCCGGACCATCCCCTTCAACTCCAAGACGGTGAAATTGTAGTTCAATCCAGGGCGCAGCCTCATGATGTCCGCCGTGTTGCCGAATTCCCAAGCGGGCCTCTCCCTCTCCTGCAGAGGGGCGATGCGGCGGCGGAGGAAGTCAGCTCCAACTTCTCCCACAGTCAGATTGGCGACCCGGAGGCGGAGGATCCTAATGAGGGCGATCTGAAGCTTGCTGTCCTCCGGGGCCAATTCGCTCCAATCCTTGCCGCGCACTATTGGAGTTTTGCGCGGCGAGGTAAACTGCTCGGGCTTATCTTCCAGGACCCAGCACCAGTCGGCCCTCCACTCCTCCCACTTGCCGCGGAGCTCTCCTTTCAAGTATGCATCCTTCTTGTTCAACCTAAAGATCCAGGAGATGCCGCCGGAGAGCAGGGATCCGGACTCTACTCTAGGCGTGAAGAAGTGGCGGAAAAGAGCTACATTTGGGTGGACCCCAACATAGTTTTCGCACAGATGTGCGAAAACAGCCATCGTAAGGACAACGTTGGGGGTGAAATCTAAGAGGTGGAGGCCGTAGGTGTTCATTACATCACAAAAGAACTCCGAGTACGGAGGGCACAGACCACAGTGGAAGAATGCGGCAAAGTAAAAGTACCCGCCGGGGAACATGTCGGCGGCGACGGCGGGGAGGACTCTGGTGCGGGGATGAGCTTTGGTCTCCCTCGCCCAGAACAAATAGTATTTGTCCCGCAGCTCCCTCGTGCCAAGCCTCGGCGCGAAGACCACGCACTTCCTCCGCAGGGCTGCCAGCTTCGCCGCCTGCTCGGACTTCTCCTTCTTGGCCTCGTCACTCTTCGCCTTGTCGCTCTTCGGAGCCATGGCGGGGGCGGCGAGGAAAGAGGCGAGGAGGTCGACGGTGCCGCGGATGCGGGAGACGGCGGAGGAAGGGAGGGGCTGAGCTCTCTGTCGACCTTTGGGAGGCAGAGGGCGACGGGGGTTTCTGGAGAATCAAGGCGCATTGAAAACAATGCAGGGCACTGCCCCTGCTTCCTCTGCTTTTAAGGGGGAAGTGGGGGACGTTCCGCATTTCCAATTAAAGAACAGGCCACGATCTCTCCCACGACGCCGCAATCGACGCGTGTCGTTAGGGAGGGATGCGGCGGATACGGAAGGGGATACGGCTTGCCGTGGGCCACGTGTGCCCGTGCACTGTCTTGGGCCTGGCCCAACAGCGCTCGGCACCGTGTGTGGCCCAGGCCCGGGGCTCCTGTCGGTGTACTAAGATAGGGGTACCTTAGTACCCCAACTTGTGCACGGGCATTAGAAGCTTCCCGTGGCAGGGCTTACCACGTGCTCGCCAAGAACCGTTCTGGTCCCTATGAAGCCATTCAAGAACAAAGTATACAAGTCAGAAGATCAAGGCCCCGGCAAGAGGAGCTTGCCGGGAAGGCCGCACCAGGCTCAAGGTTATCACTTTAGCACAAGACCCTGGCAAGAGGAGCTTGCTAGGAAGGCCAAGGAACACATACCTGAAGAGATGTCTCGGCGCATCATACGCCCCGGCAGGACCCGGAGAGCGACAAGCTTCCGGGCCCGGCAAGATCACGACCCCGGCAAGGTGCTTGCCGGGGGAAACCTACGTTGTGTGCCCACGCTCCAGCTCATCTGCCCACGCGTCGCCCTGGGGCCCTTCCAGGGGCGCGTGACAGATGGCTGTGCAGCCTGGGGCACACGGTGGCAAGCCACGGTGACGAGGCTACCGCCGTGGCGAACGGAGAGGCATGGACAGACGCTTTTGGGGTCGACGGCGACGGGCATTAAATGCCCTTGTCCCCCATCGTCAAAGTTAGGTGAAGACCACTGTTCATACACTGTTCATGCACTGTTGCAACTACCACCAAAATTACACTTTTACCCTCCTCTACGTTGACACCTGTCGGTGACCCCTTTGAGCTATAAAAGGAGGCCCATGCACAACGTAGAGGGGGTTCGATCCCAGAAACTCGCTCACTCTCTCGCTCGGTGTAGCTGGTACTGTAGATCTTCAAGCTCCCGAGCCCAAAAACTTAATACAACCAAAGCAGGAGTAGGGTTTTACGCGTCCGCGCGGCCCGAACCTGGGTAAACAGCCCGCGTGTGCTCCTCGATCTGCTCTCCGTGCTCTCTCCGCTCCCTTACCGCAACGTAGAAAGGGGCTCCGGTCCCATAGGTGCTCGTGGGAGGACAGTTTCCCCCGACACCCCTGAATAACCCCATGGTGGTACAAACCCCCAGAGCAGAGATGAGAGCCAAGATAGGCTGTAAAGGAGTCAGTATTACCATTAACGGTGTAGACTTCCTAGCAGACCTTATCATCCTAAGATCGCAAGGCTTGGATGTGATCTTAGGGATGGATTGGCTCAGTAAGCACCAAGGATTATTAGACTGTGCCAATCGGACTGTCACTGTGACCAATGACCAAGGAGTCGAAGTCAAGTTTGCTCCCAACTCCTCTTCCGCTCAAGCCGTTCAAGTCAACTGTCTGCCTGAAGTTGGGCTAGGGCAAGTACCGGTGGTATGCGAGTATCCCGATGTCTTTCCGGATGAGCTACCGGGAATGCCCCCTGATCGTGACATTGAGTTCATCATCGAGCTCGTGCCCGGGGCAGGACCCATCTATAAGAAGCCTTATAGAATGGGGACGGAAGAATTAGCCGAGTTGAAGAAGCAACTGGAAGAGCAGCCGAGGAAGGGAGTTATCCGCCCAAGTGCCTCCCCTTGGGAATCACCTGTTCTGTTTGTGGCAAAGAGGGATGGTACCATCCGCTTATGCATTGACTATCTCTCCCTCAATGAAGTTACAATCAAGAACAAATATCCACTTCCCAAGATTGAAGAATCTGTTTGATCAGCTCAGCGGAGCCAAGGTGTTCTCCAAGATCGACCTCAGATCTGGGTACTACCAGCTGAAGATCAGACCCCAAGATATTCCGAAGACGACATTCGTAACCCGATATGGCCTGTACGAGTGCACGGTCATGTCCTTTGGGTTAACCAATGCCCCAGCTTACTTCATGTATCTCATGAATAAAGTCTTCATGGAATATTTGGACAAGTTCGTTGTTGTCTTCATCGATGACATTCTTGTCTTCTCGAAGATGGAGGAAGAACACGAGCAACATTTGAGGATGGTCCTAGACAAGCTTCGGGAGCACCAACTATACGGCAAATTCAGCAAGTGTGAGTTCTGGCTGCATAAAGTTGGATTCTTAGGTCATGTCTTGACCGAAGAAGGATTATCAGTTGATCCCGCGAAGATCGAAGCTGTGACCCAATGGCAATCTCCAACGACCATTAAGGAAGTTAGAAGCTTCCTCGGACTTGCGGGCTGTTACCGCAAATTCGTGGAAGGATTCTCTAGCATTGCCCGGCCAATGACTCAGCTCCTCAAGAAGGACAAGAAGTTCGAGTGGACGCCAAAATGCGAAGAGAGCTTCCAAGAGCTCAATAAGAGATTGACCACCGCCCCAGTCTTGGCAACACTTGATATTCACAAGGAGTTCGTGATATATTGTGATGCCTCTCGAACCCGATTGAGAAGCGTTCTGATGCAGGAAGGCCGAGTCATAGCATACCTCTCCAGGCAGCTACGACCTCATGAAGAGAACTATGCTACTCACGATCTTGAGTTAGCGGTAGTGGTTCATGCCTTGAAGACATGGCGGCATTACCTCCTAGGGAAACGGTGTGAGATATACACGGACCACAAAAGTCTAAAGTACATTTTCACCCAGAAGGAATTGAACATGAGGCAGCGAAGATCGTTGGAACTCATCAAAGACCATGATCTCAGTGTTCAATATCCCCCCGGGAAGGCTAACGTGGTGGCCGATGCCTTAAGCAGGAAGGCTTGCTCCTTGAATGCTATTATTCAAGAGAGGCAGCCAGCCTTGTTTAAGGAACTCGAACAATTCAGTTTGGAATTGGTCACCCCTGGATTTCTGGATCATTTGGAAGTCAAACCAACCCTAATGGATGAAGTCAAGAAGGCGCAAGGTGGGCACGCAAGCATTGAAGGCATCAAGAAGAAGATGAAGCTAGACAAGGCCCCAGGATTCTCTGAAGACGAGCACGGGATTGTTTGGTACAAAGGCTGCACCTGCGTACCAAAAAAGATGGAGCTGAAGAACCTAATCCTGCAAGAAGCCCACGACACTCCATATTCCATCCACCCTGGAGGAACCAAGATGTCCCAAGACCTGAAGGAAAGATTCTGGTGGCACGGGATGAAAAGAGAGATTGCAACCTATGTTGCAAAGTGTGATGTGTGCCAAAGGGTCAAGGCTGAATATCAGCGACCCGCTGGATTGCTTCAACCACTCAAGGTTCCTGAGTGGAAGTGGGATAAAATCGGAATGGACTTCATCACTGGATTACCAAGGTCGAATAGAGGACATGACTCTATCTGGGTCATAGTCGACCATTTGACCAAGGTGGCCCATTTTATTCCTGTCAAAACTACTTATGATGGCAACCGGCTGGCAGCTCTCTACATCGACAGAATCGTAAGCCTTCACGGGGTTCCCAAGGAGATTGTGTCAGATCGAGGAACCCAGTTCACCTCAAGGTTCTAGAAGAAGTTCCAAGAAGCCTTTGGAACCAAGTTATCTTTCAGCACGGCTTTCCACCCACAGACCGGAGGTCAGACAGAACGAGTAAATCAAATTCTCGAGGACATGCTCCGAGCCTGTGTCTTGGCATATGGAGCCAAGTGGGAATATTGTCTCCCTTTTGCCGAGTTCTCCTATAACAACAGTTATCAGTCGAGCCTTCAGATGGCACCATTTGAGGTGTTGTACGGACGCAGATGTCGCACACCCCTCAACTGGTCAGAGACTAGAGAAGGGCTAGTCTTTGGACCGGATATTCACCACGCAGCAGAAGAGCAAGTCCAACTAGTCAGAGAGCGTTTGAAGGCAGCCAAATCAAGGCAGAAGAGTTATGCTGACACTCGCCGTCGGGACATGAGTTTCCATGTCGGGGACCATGTGTACCTGCGGGTAACTCCTCTAAAGGGAACCAAGTGTTTCCACGTCAAGGGGAAGCTCGCACCAAGGTTCATTGGACCCTTTGAGATCACTGCACGACGAGGAAAAGTGGCTTACCAGTTGGAACTACCACCTGAGCTATCCGATGTGCACAACGTATTCCACATGTCGCAACTCCGGAAATGTCTCCAAGTTCCGAACAAGCCTGATCTCTACAAGGATGTTGATCACCAAGCCATTGATCTGCAGCCTGATCTGACCTACCGCGAGAAGCCCATTCGCATTCTGGATGAAGCAGAACGACGGACGCGAAGCCGCACCATCAAGTACTTCAAGGTCCAGTGGAGCAACCACATGGAAGCAGAAGCAACCTGGGAACGTGAAGACTATCTTAGATCCGAGTATCCCGATCTCTTTTAAGACCTAGTCTAGGAATCTCGGGGACGAGATTCTTGTAAGGGGGGTAGGTCTATCACACCCTGCATTTTGTAACATGTCATTTGCATCAATGAAGCATGAAAATTTGGACCAGTAATTTTTTTTGGCATTATTTGGCTTTATTTGGAATTGAGTTTTTCTTCCTATGTTTTTCAAGTGCTCATTAAAGTCAACTATTACCTCTTGTAGAATTCATCTCCATACCCAAAACTTCTGCCCAATGATCATGCCAAGTGTTATATAGCAGTATAGTATTTTCTTATAAAATTAATTTGGCCAAAATGTATTTTCAAAATTTAGTATTCCAAAAACCCCTGAATTGAGGTTTGCACTGCAAGTGCTTGATTTAGGGTGAGAAAATTATTTCAAAAAGTATATTTGAGACCTAGTAGTCATAGGACTCCTAGAAACAACAAAAGTATAATTTTAAAATTTATTTTCATATTTTATTTAAAAGCTTTTTCTTAAGGCCGGAAATGGTCTTTAATAGGGAAATATTATTTAAGTATTTCAAAAATATTTGCCAAAATTCAGAGAGACTCATAGGACATATATTGTCCATATATAAGAGTTTCAACACTTGGTCATGTTCAAAATAATGGGCTAATCCCTCTAAAACCCTTTCTGGATATTTCAAGCTTTTGAAATATTTACAAAGGAAATAATCTCCAAAAATTTCAGGGAAATTCTATCATGTCATATATGACATATTTGATGATCTTGCCAAGCCCCATGCCTTGGGAAACAAGAAAACATCATCAAAACCCTATAAAACCATTCTGTCCATATCTGAAGTTTGAGCAACTTTACATTGCCAAACTTGTCCAAATGCTCTCAAACTTGGTGCACATGCTAGAATGGCCTAATAAGGCATCTAGACCAATTGGCACAAGATTTGAGTAGGGCAACTTGATCAGAATACCCCAAAACCATTTCTGTTCAAATTTAAATTTGAACAACTTTACATTACCAACTTTTTACCTGGAGCTTCAAACTTTGTGGGCATGATCAATACCCCAAATGATGAAACTACACCAAGTGGTGCATCAAGGGGAGATGATTAACTTGACTTAAACAAGATGAAGCCATTTCTGTTGGTTTATAGGGTTCACCAAAGTTACATTGGCTAGTTTCTTCAAATGAGCCCACATTTGGTGAAACACCCTATTTCCATATGACATTCAATCCTGTTAAGTGTCATGGCTAGTGGAGATCATTTGCTTGCCCAAAACATGATCAAACACCTTCTGCCTTTTTACCAAAACCATCTTCTTGACCACTTTTACCATTTACTTTTGCCTCAGCTTTCTACCACAGCTTCATCTAGTTACATTCTACCCCCAGTAACTCCCCCATGTCCACAGCTCCATGATTGGGGGGTGAAAACCCTAATTCACCTTGCTGGACAGCCAAATTCTACCTAGTTACCAGCTTCACCTCTCTCTCACTGATCATCCAGAGCATCCAAGGCCACAGCTGAGTCGTCTACTTCGTGCTGGACCCCACAGACACGGCGGACGCGCCCAGAGAGCCAATGGCATGCCATGGCATGCGATAAGCTCGCTCGAGAACGTGCTACAGTGCGCACCCGCACTGTAGCTTCGCCCAATCAAGCGCCTCCGACCACCTCGTGCTCCCCCCTCGAGCCTACCGATGCGCCTCGACGTCTGCGACCTTCCCCGGCGCTGTCCCCCTCCTCCTCCTCCCTCCAGTGGCCGCCCTCGCACGCGCGCCGGCCGCCCACAAGCTCCACTCGTCGGCCTCACACGCGCGCGCCCTCTGGAGCATCCCCCGCTCCCCCTCTTCCTTCCCTCCGCCCTGGAATTCGTCCAGCAACGCCACAGACGCATCCCCATCGCCTCCCGTGCACTGTGGCGTCGAGCAGAAGCTCGCCGGCGCACAAGTCCACGGGACCTCGCCGCTCCCCTATAAATAGGGCCCCCGAGCCCCTCCTCTCTTCACCAACAGCCTCACCACACTCCCAGTAGCACTCCAGCACCACTCATTCGCCCTCAGAGGGCCTCAGTGCTCGGGATCGACCGGAGCTCCGCCGTGTCGGGCGACCGGAGATCTCGCAGTACAGCCTCCCTCCGCCCCTACTTTCACTCGATCTAGCACCGCAGCAAGATACTGATGCGATTCCCCCTCTTTTCCCTCTCTGCAGCTGCCGGAATCGACCGGAGCAACCCCCTCCCGACGCTCCTCCGCCGTTCAACCTCGCCGCCGGCGAACCAGGCCTCTCCGAAAAGCCACACCACCACCACTGGTATGGCGACTCCTCGCTGAGCCCGTTCCTGCCCTCCGTTTGCCCCGCCGTGCCCGGAATCGCCGCAGGTGAGCTCGCCGTCGCTTTAGCCGTGAGGTTGAAGATGACAGGCGGGCCCCGCCTGTCATCCCCACCGCTCTCTCTCTCCCCTCGCAGCCACTGACCGCCGGGCCCCGCTCGTCAGGTTTGAAAACCCTGACGCGCGCGCGCTGGCGCCCGAGCGGTGGGCTATTAGCCCTGGGCCGTGCACTGTGGCCGCTCTGGCCCAGTGACACATTGCCTTTTCTCATTTTCTTTTCTGTGATTAATTCAAATAATTTCACAGAAATAAATATTTGTCCAAATGAATTAATTCCAACTCCTAAAATCTTGTAAAATTCCAACCTATTTAATGGTGTCACTTTCACCCATATCCATGAACCTTTTCTGTTCTATTCAAATTTAAATTCAAATTTGAGCATTAAAACTTCGGTTAAAAAATCCTTAGATCCCATTCTGCAACTCCAAAACTCCAACTAAGAATTTTTTCCATCTTAGTTTTCCCTCTAGTAGTTAACAAAAATAAGTTGACATTTTTCTGAGCACTTTGATTTTTCTGTTTTTATTATGGTCTTATTTTACCGTTGTTATTTTGCGACGATTAGATACCGTATTTGACGAAGTTGCTGAAGAAGGAGAAGCAGAAGGATTTGAAGACTTTGAAGACCAAGCCAATCCAGGCAAGCAGCCCTTTGACCATGATACTTGTGTTCTTCGGAACCCGTTTGTTTCCGAGTGCATGATGATAAGAGTTATGGTGGTGACCTAGTTTAAAACCACCACATGATGCATGCTTACTCATCATCTTGCTATGTGCTAGATGTCATGCAAATGGTTAGTAGTGATGCTTAGTGATGCATGTGTGTCATGAAACCTTCGTGGTTGAAATCTTTTCATAAACCCCATCGGGTTCCCCTAATGCCCGAGGGTGATGCTGAGTTAGGTCATCACTTGAGGAAGAAGTGATGTGCCGGTAAAAATCTTGTGCATGGGTGAAATGATGGATTAGATTTATGTGTGACTACCGTCCCAACCATATATGTGCAACCACTCTACCCCTTATGGGACGGGGCGTTATCGATTACTTAGGCCGATACTAGCATGGTGCCCGCATTACAAGTGACAGGAAGACTTGAGGTCTTTCCCGGGACGGGGTCGTGCTTGGATAGATGACCATGACTGTTTTCACAGGGCCCCGGACACACCGTTGGTCCCTTCGTGTACGCGTGACATTGAAAATAGGGCAAGTCCCATGATCTATTGTTTGTACTCGAGGGCCGTGTACCAACGAGTGGACTCTATGTTAGTGTCGTCTAAGGAAAGATAATGTCCGGGTGCTTCCCCCGAGTACTTGAGGTACTGCGGGATCATGGGTGACACGAAAGCTTCCCGGATCTTGTGGGTAAAGTGTGCAACCTCTGCAGAGTGTAAAACTATTCGAATAGACGTGTCCACGGTCATGGACAGTTGGGTGGTGCTACTTAAACTATGTCCGGAATTTTACTACATCGGTGAAGTATGTGTGTGTGATGAGTCAAGGTGGAGACTTGACTCGTTGAATTGAATCATATTCATGTTGATATTGGTAACCGTCCTCGAGGTTACGTGAATCTATTGATGCATACACTTGATGGTAGAATATTTATTCTAGCTCATAGCTAGATTGCTCATTGTTGTTCAATTGCATTGTTACTTTGAACCAAATCATGGGTTGCTTGCGAGTACATTCAAAGTACTCATTGGCTTGCCACTGGTTACTTAATTGGCCAGGCATGGAGGAACAGGAATATGAAGAAGAGTTCTATGGAGACGAACATGCGAACTGGGACGCTATCCCAGTCAGAATGCCTGTAGGGTTAAGGCAGATGGCATGGGTTCTACTTATCATCGAAGACTTCCGCTATTTGAGTTATTTGCTATTTCAGCCGTGAGGCTTTATCTATGTAAGACTTGGCCATAATGGCCTTAATTTGTGTAAGACGGTATGTAAGGATGTAAGACTCTTGTTATTCAGCTTCTGTGTGTTCAGTGAGCATTGATCTCTGGGATCACTGTACACGTGCATTCGGTGATCTCGACTTCTAAGTCTGGGTCCCCACACGCACTACTGACGGGACGGAATGGAACAATCATAATTTCAGTTTTTCCAGTTTTCCATGGTAAGCTGGCTCGCTAAGCCATGCCTGCTTACGCATTGAATTGTGACGACCGTCCTGTTTCCCGTGACAAGCTGCTTCACCTACCTTCCGCCTATAATTACCGGTTCCCGGCATTCTCCGGTAGCACCGTCACCCAACTCGCCCTATCGGTTCCCCTCACAGCCCCCGACCGTCCGCAATAGGCGACGCTAGAGGTACTCACCACCAGTGCTAGTGTTCAGTTATTCAGCGGAAGGAAGACAGAGGGAGGAGGCATTCTATCGGTCTTTAGATGGCAATGCGGAGTACGAAGACTTGTTGGAGCACGAACGCCTAGCGAAGGAGCAGCGTATCGCCGATTTGCGCCGCCAGCAGGTCATGGAGCAGCAGTGCACCACTGCTCTGAGTCACGAGCTGAGCACCCGCAATTGGGCCAACTATGTGGAGGCTGGCGCTCGGCAAATTGCCCTAGAGGCTGCCGGGCATGCACGCGTGCGCGACGCCGAATTATACTATGAGCTTGTCAAGTGTGTTTCCCTCTTAGAAGCCTAAGCTTCGGTGGAGCACGCCGGCATGGAAAGGGCCAATGCGCGCGAGCAAAGTGCCCTATCGCACCTCCCGCAAGTCTGAGGCGAGGAGGAGGACGTCGGTGACGGCATTTAGCGTGTACCGCAGATGGCGGTCGGCATCGTCTAGTTAGCTAGGAGTAAGTTAGTACTTGTACACTAGAGTATTAGTGGGAGTAGATAGTTAACTTGGCTATTATGGTTGTCAACATGGAAGTTCAGTACTCTATATCTGATCAGACCTGCTACTTTGCTCTAAACATCGAACTTTCCATGTGAACAAATGGAATGGGTTGTTATATTTTTAAATGGGATGTATTTGTCCGCCATTGGTTTAGAGGCTGACTTGTGGGCCTACTAGGTTAAAGTGTACACAATCAGGAGATGATTTTACGTGGAGAGGACGACAGCAGGGACCCACCTGGGTCATGTCAGTACGCAAGCAAGTGCCTCCTTATTTCAAGCCAAAAAATTGGTTCCTCCTAATGGATTTCTGACATCTGGGTCCCATGCAATTGTCAACGTAGTCAATAAATGAGAGAATTGCACAACAAGCGGCACACACCAGGTACCCAGCAACTTGCCCATTTATTTTTGTTTTTGAGATGGAAGTAGGGTGTCAACTGGGTTGTGCGGGGCACTCTGGCCTGTCTAGCTAGCCTTTTCTTTTATGTTTACCACAAGACCAGCCCAGTTGTTTTTTTTTTCTTTCTGAAAATGGCAAGCCTAGTTTTTTTATTCTTTTGCAGAATACCCAACTGAGGCCTACTTGCTTTGTCAGCCCTGCTGGGCTGCAAATCTTTCAACGTGGAGAGCTTCATTCGGCTTGCCTAGAAAATGGGCTATCAATAATGAGAAATGAGTTGTACATTTTTTAAACACATCAAACCGACAATTAGTTTCAAATTTCTTTTTTTTTTCATTTCGAGATTTTAAATTCCATTGATTTTTATGCGTGGACAAGTATTTGGATTTATATTGATATAAATTTATTTTTCAAATTAGTTTGAATGTGACTCGAAATTTTGGTATTAAAAACAGTTCCGACCGCACCGAAATATGCACAATTTCATATAATGTTTTAACCGTGAGCACGATATGGGCCGTAATGCTAACAAAAAGAATATGGGCTCCAAAAGAATGCTTAAGAATTAGCAAATGGGCTGTAAATTATTAGAAAAAATGGCAGATGGGATGTATGCCGTTGTCCACATATTTGAGGCTGACTTGTGCGACTACTATAGGTTGACACATACGCTTTCCTAAAAAAAGATTGACGCACACGCAACGCCGTGTCAACTTAGTCAACACATGAGAGTAGTGACTATTGGATGTGCATCCAACGTCCATCGTGCTTCTTCAATCTCTGCTCTTCCTACTCCAGCCGCTCTAACAAGCGCCGGCGGGACTGCCTGCTCCCTCCTCCTGTGGCCGGCTGTGCTGCCGCCCAGGCTTCACTGCCCCACCATACTCCCATCGCTGGCCTAGCCATCCCTCTACTCACCTAGAGCTCCTGTTATTCTCCGGTGACTGCAGCCTCACACTGCAGCCGAAGTAGTAAACCCTCGTACTCCCCTCTGCGTGGGAAACAACTGATGTGTCTTCCTCAGCTCCTGGTCATTCCCTTCCTAGGCCTCACCGTCGTCCATTGCCCTGGTGCTCTCGGCGCGGCGTGGTCAACATGGTCAATGAATTACATCCATCGAAAGAGGATAATACGTGGAGAGGCTGACAGCTGGTTCCACGGTCGCACGCAAGGAACTGCCTCCTTGTTACCTGCAAAATAATGATTCCTCCACCTGACAGCAGGGACCCACTGGAAGGGCCTCTCTATTTCGCAAAAAAACGTTCGTCCCTCTGACAGCACGGACCCACCAGCTATATCTTTGCACACATGGAACTGCCTCCTTATTATGCACAAAAAAAGAATACAACCCCTGCTATCTGGGACCCACCATAGTTGAGGCTGACTTGTGGGCCTACTAAGTTGACGCGGACGGAGGGCTTTGTCAACTTAGTCAATATGAATGATTCTTGCTCCAGTGACCGTATGATGTCCATTCGATGGCCATAGTGCTTCTTCAACCTCTAGTCTTTTTGCTCCAGCCACCCAAACCAGCGTCGGTCGTGCCGCCTGCTCCTGCCTCTCTTGGCCGGCTCTGCTGCTGCGCAGGCCTAACCACCCCGCCCTACTCTCATCCCTGGCCTGGACAACCATGTACTCACCCAGACCTGCATTTATTCTCCAGCGATAGGAGCCTCACACTGCAGCCCAACCAGTAAACCCTCGTATGTCCCTCCACGTGGGAAACAACTACAGAGTCTTCCCCGGCTCTGGGTCATTCCCTTCCTAGGCATCGTCGTCGTCCACCGCCTTAGTGCTCTCGGCGCGGTGTGGTCAACGTGGTCAAGGAACGACTTACATCAGAAGAGGACTATGCGTGGAGAGGCTGACAGGTGGTTCCATGGCCGCAGCAAGGAAGTGCTTCCTTATTACACGCAAAATAATGATTCCTCCACCTGACAGCAGGGACCTACCGGAAGGGCTCTGTATTTTGGCTTAGCGATATTTTGCGAAAAAACGTTCTCCTTGACAGCTAGGACCCACCAGCAATATCTTTGAACGCAAGGAAAGTGTCTTCATATTAGGCGCGGAAAAAATGAATGCCTCTGACATCTTGGACCCACCATCAATAACTTCGCACGCAAGGAAGTGCCTCCTTATCCGCCCTGACAGCCGGGACCGACCTGGTCGAAGCATACGTAGCATTGTTATTCTGGTCATGAACGTGTACATACATACTGGTCGACCGGTCTCTCTGCAATGATGAACCATGGCCGAGCAAGCAGCAGCATGAGTAGTAGTACAGCCCCTGACGTAGCAGTTCAAGCAGTCCCTTCAAAACCATGTACATGTACGTACAGCGATGATACGTCTCCAACGTATCTATAATTTATTATTGTTCCATGCTATTATATATTCTGTTTTGGATGTTTAATGGGCTTTATTATACACTTTATATTATTTTTGGGACTAACCTACTAACCCAAGGCCTAGTGCATATTGCTGTTTTTTTGCCTATTTCAGGGTTCCGCAGAAAAGGAATATCAAACAGAGTCCAACTGGAATGAAACCTTCGGGTGAGTTATTTTTGGAACCATATCTTCATGGAAGACTTGGAGTACACGTGAGGGAATGAAGGAGGCGGCCACGAGGGTCTAGGGCGCGCCCCCTCCCCCTGGGCGCGCCCCCCACCCTCGTGGGCCCCCTCTGGCTCCCCCGATGCCCTCCTTCCTCCTATATATATCCATGTACCCTGAAAACATCGAGGCAACAGAGAAAACCTTAATTCCACCGCCGCAACCTTCTGTTCTCGTGAGATCCCATCTTGGGGACTGTTCTGGAGCTCCGCCAGAGGGGGGATCTACCACGGAGTGCTTCTACATCAACACCATGGCCTCACCAATGAGTTGTGAGTAGTTTACCATAAACCTTCGGGTCCATAGTTATTAGCTAGATGGCTTCTTCTCTCTTTTTGGATCTCAATACCAAGTTCTCCTCGATCTTCGTGGAGATCTATTCGATATAATCTTTTTGCGGTGTGTTTGTCGAGATCCGACGAATTGTGGGTTTATGATCAAGATTATCTAAGAGAAATATTTGATTATTTTCTGAAATCTTTTATGTATGATTATAATATCCTTGCAAATCTCTTCGAATTATTGGTTTGGTTTGGCCTACTAGATCTATAGTTCTTGCAATAGGAGAAGTGCTTGGCTTTGGGTTCAATCTTGTGGTGTCCTTTCCCAGTGACAGCAGGGGAAACAAGGCATATATTGTATTGTTGTCGTCAAGGATATTATATCATATTGCTTGAGTTTAACCCTCTACATCATGTCATCTTGCTTAAAGCATTACTCTGTTCTTATGAACTTAATTCTCTAGATGCATGCTGGATAGCGGTCGATTTGTGGAGTAATAGTAGTAGATGCAGAATCATTTCGGTCTACTTGTCACGGACGTGATGCCTATATATATTGATCATGCCTAGATATTCTCAAAACTATGCGCTTTTCTATCAATTGCTCGACAGTAATTTGTTCACCCACCGTAGAATTCTTCTATCATGATAGAAGCCACTAGTGAAACCTATGGCCCCCGGGTCTATTCTCAACATATTAATCTTCCATCTACTTTACTTTTCTTTATTTACTTTCTATTCTTATATCCAAAAATACCAAAAATATCACACTATCCTATATATCAGATCTCACTTTCGTAAGTGACTGTAAAGGGATTGACAACCCCTTATCGTGTTGGCCGCGAAGTTCTTATTTGTTTGAGAAGGTGCGAGGGACTCGCGCTTGGTCTCCTACTGGATTGATACCTTGGTTCTCAAAAAGTGGGGGAAATACTTATGCTACTGTGCTGCATCACCCTTTCCTCTTCGAGGGAATACAACGCAAGCTCGAGAAGTAGCAAGAAGAATTTCTGGCGCCGTTGCTGGGGACGATTACGCAAAAGTCATATACCAAGTACGTATCACAAATCCTTATCCTTCGCATTACATTTATTTGCCTCTCGTTTTCCTCTCACCCACTTCACCCTTGCCTTTTTATTTGCCCTTCTTTTTGCCGTGTGTTTACCGTTCACTTGCTTCTTGTTTGCTTGTGTGTTGGATTGCTTGCTTGTCACTATGGCTCAGAAGAATACCAAATTATGTGACTTCTCCAATACCAACAATAATGATTTTATTAGCACTCCGATTGCTCCTATTACCGATGCTGAATCTTGTGAGATCAATGCTGCTCTGTTGAATCTTGTCATGAAAGATCAATTTTCCGGCCTTCCTAGTGAAGATGTCGCTACCCATCTAAACAACTTTGTTGATTTGTGTGATGTTCAAAAGAAGAGGGATACGGATAATGATATCCTAGTGAAGCTATATCCGTTTTCACTTAGAGATCGTGCTAAAACTTGGTTTTCCTCTTTGCCTAGAAATAGTATTGATTCATGGAATAAGTGCAAAGATGCCTTTATCTCTAAGTATTTTCCTCCCGCTAAGATTATCTCTCTTAGAAACAACATTATGAATTTTAACCAACTAGATCATGAGCATGTTGCACAAGCTTGGGAGAAAATGAAATTAATGATACGTAATTGCCCTACACATGGTTTGAACTTATGGATGATTATACAAAACTTTTATGCTGGCTTGAATTTCGCTTCTAGAAATCTTTTAGATTCGGCCGCGGGGGGCACTTTCATGGAAACTACCTTAGGAGAAGCTACCAAACTCCAAGATAATATTATGGCTAACTACTCTCAATGGCACACCGAAAGATCTACTAGTAAAATAGTGCATTCTGTTGAAGAGATTAGTGTTTTGAGTGCAAAGATGGATGAACTTATGAAATTATTTGCTACTAAGAGTGCTTCTTCTGATCCTAATGATATGCCTTTATCCACGTTGATTGAAAATAACAATGAATCTTTGGATGTGAATTTTGTTGGTAGGAATAATTTTGGTAACAATGCTTATAGAGGAAACTTTAATCCTAGGCCTTTTCCTAGTAATTCCTCTAATAAATATGGTAATTCCTACAATAACTCTTATGGAAATTTTGGTAAGATGCCCTATGAACTTGAAACTAGCGTTAAAGAGTTTATGAATTTGCAAAAGAATTTCAATGCTTTGCTTAAAGAAAAACTGCTTAAGATTGATGAGTAGGCTAGAAACGTGGATAGAGTTACTCTTGATGTTGATTCTTTGAAACTTAGATCTATTCCACCTAAGCATGATATCAATGAGTCTCTCAAAGCCATGAGAATTTCCATTGATGAGTGCAAAGAAAAAACCACAAGGATACGTGCTAAAAAAGATTGCTTTATGAAAGTGTGTTCTTCTAGTTATCATGAAAATAAAGATGAATATCTGAAATTTATTGATGTGTCTCCTATTAGATCCTTGTTTTCTAGTATAAATCTTGATAAAGATGGGACTGGAGATGAGTCTACTTTAGTTAAAGGGCGTCCCAATGATTCGGAGTTTTTAGATCTTGATGCTAAAATTGTTTAAAGTGGTATTGAAGAGATTAAAACTTTGCATAGTGATGAACCCACTATTTTGGATTTCAAGGGATTCAATTATGATAATTTTTATTTGATAGATTGTATTTCCTTGTTGCAATCCGTACTAAATTCTCCGCATGCTTATAGTCAAAATAAGGCTTTTACCAAACACATAGTTGATGCTTTGATGCAATCTTATGAGGAAAAACTTGAATTAGAAGTTTCTATCCCTAGAAAGCTTTATGATGAGTGGGAACCTACTATTAAATTTAAAATTAAAGATCATGAATGCTTTGCCTTGTGTGATTTGGGTGCAAGTGTTTCTACTATCCCAAAAACTTTGTGTGATTTGTTAGGTTTCCATGAGCTTGATGATTGTTCTTTAAATTTGCATCTTGCGGATTCTACCATTAAGAAACCTATGGGAAGGATTAACGATGGTATTATTGTTGCCAATAGGAATTATGTGCCCATAGATTTCATTGTTCTTGATATAGATTGCAATCCTTCATGTCCTATTATTCTTGGTAGACCTTTCCTTAGAACGATTGGTGCAATTATTGATATGAAGGAAGGAAATATTAGATTCCAATTTCCGTTAAGGAAAGGCATGGAACACTTTCCTAGAAATAAATCAAATTACCATATGAATCTATTATGAGAGCCACTTATGGATTGCCTTATAAAGATGGCAATACCTAGATCTATTCTTGTATCGTGCCTAGCTAGGGGCGTTAAACGATAGCGCTTGTTGGGAGGCAACCCAATTTTATTTTCTTTGCTTTTGCTTCTGTTTAGGAATAAATATTGCATCTAGCTTCTGTTTAGATGTGGTTTTGTGTTTTAATTAGTGTTTGTGCCAAGTAGAACCTTTGGGAAGACTTGTGTGAAGTTTATATGATTATGCTGTAAAAAACAGAAACTTTAGCGCTCACGAGATTAGTCACCAGATTTTACTAGGGAGTGATATTTAGTTGATTCTTTTTTAATATGATTTATAGACAAATTCCCCACGTTTACCAACTTATTTCAAATTTTTTGGAGTTACAGAAGTATTCGAAAGTTACAGATTACTACAGACTATTCTGGTTTTGACAGATTCTGTTTTTCGTGTGTTGTTTGCTTATTTTGATGAATCTATGAGTATTATTGGAGGATATAAATCATAGAGAAGTTGGAATACATTAGGTTTAACACCAATATAAACAAACAATGAGTTCATTACAGTACCTTAGAGTGGTGGTTTGTTTTCTTATACTAACGGAGCTCACAAGATTTTTGGCTAAGTTTTGTGTTGTGAAGTTTTCAAGTCTTGAGTATGGCTTTGATGGACTATGGAACAAAGAGTGGCAAGAGCCTAAGCTTGGGGATGCCCAAGGCACCCCAAGGTAAAATTCAAGGACAACCAAAAGCCTAAGCTTGGGGATGCCCCGGGAAGGCATACCCTCTTTCGCCTTCATCTATCGGTAACTATACTCGGGACTATATTTTTATTCACCACATGATATGTGTTTTGCTTGGAGCGTCATGTATGATTTTAGTCTTTGCTTTTTAGTTTTCCACAATCATCCTTGCTGAACACACCTTTTGAGAGAGATAAATATGGTTTAAAATTTATTAGAATACTCTATGTGCTTCACTTATATCTTTTGAGGTCGGGATCGCGCGATGGTTAACTCCTACCAACCCTTCCCCTAGGAGCATGCGTTGATTACTTTGTTTTGATGACTCGTAAATTTTTGCAATAAGTATATGAGTTCTTTATGACTAATGTTGAGTCCATGGATTATACGCACTCTCACTCATCCACCATTGCTAGCCTCTCTTGTACCGCGCAACTCTCCCCGGTACCATACACCCACCATACACCTTCCTCAAAACAGCCACCATACCTACCTATCATGGCATTTCCATAGCCATTCCGAGATATATTGCCATGCAACTTTCCACTGTCCGTTCATATGACACACTTCATATTATCATATTGCCATGCATGATCATGTAGTTGACATTGTATTTGTGGCTAGGCCACCAAGCATAATTTCTCATACATGTCATTCTTGATTCATTGCACATCCCGGTACATCGCAGGAGGCATTCATATAGAGTCATATTTTGTTCTAGCTTTGAGTTGTAATCTCTGAGTTGCAAGTCAATAAAAGTGTGATGATCTTCATTATTAGAGCATTGTCCCATGTGAGGAAAGGCCAAATAAAAAAAAGAGATGGCCAAAAAAATAGAGAGGGGCTAAAAAAAATAGAGAGAAAGCCCCTCCAAAAAAATGAGAGAAAAGAGAGAAGGGACAATGCTACTATCCTTTTCCACACTTGTGCTTCAAAGTAGCACCATGATCTTCATGATAGAGAGTCTCTTGTTTTGTCACTTTCATATACTAGTGGAAATTTTCATTGTAGAACTTGGCTTGTATATTCCAAATGATGGGCTTCCTCAAATGCCCTAGGTCTTCGTGAGCAAGAAAGTTGGATGCACCCACTTAGTTTCCTTTGATGAGCTTTCATACACTTATAGCTCTAGTGCATCCGTTGCATGGCAATCCCTACTCACTCACATTGATATCTATTGATGGGCATCTCCATAGACCATTGATACGCCTAGTTGATGTGAGACTATCTTCCTCCTTTTTGTCTTCTCCACAACCACCACTCTATTCCACCTATAGTGCTATATCCATGACTCACACTCATGTATTGCATGAAAGTTGAAAGGTTTGAAAAAATTTGAGTATGAAAACAATTGCTTGGCTGAAACCGGGGTTGTGCATGATATGAATATTTTGTGTGATGAAGAGCTAGCATAGCCAGACTATATGATTTTGTAGGGATAACTTTCTTTGGCCATGTTGTTTTGAGAAGACATGATTAGTTTGTTAGTATGCTTGAAGTATTATTATTCTTTTGTCAATATAGACTTTTGTCTTGAATCTTTCGGATCTGAACATTCATGCCACAATAAAGAAATAACATTGAAAATTATGTTGGTTAGCATTCCACATCATAAATTCTGTTTTTATCATTTACCTACTCGAGGACGAGAAGGAATTAAGCTTGGGGATGCTTGATACGTCTCCAACGTATCTATAATTTTTGATTGTTCCATGCTATTATATATTCTGTTTTGGATGTTTAATGGGCTTTATTATACACTTCTATATTATTTTTGGGACTAACCTACTAACCCAAGGCCCAGTGCAGATTGCTGTTTTTTTTGCCTATTTCAGGGTTTCGCAGAAAAGGAATATCAAACGGAGTCCAAACGGAATGAAACCTTCGGGAGAGTTATTTTGGAACCATATCTTCACGGAAGACTTGGAGTACACGCGATGGAACGAAGGAGGCGCCCATGAGGGTCCAGGGCGCGCCCCCTCCCCCTGGGCGCGCCCCCACCCTCGTGGGCCCCCTCTGGCTCACCTGATGCCTTCCTTCCTCCTATATATATCCATGTACACTGAAAACATTGAGGCAACAGAGAAAACCGTAATTCCACCACCGCAACCTTCTGTTCCCGCGAGATCCCATCTTGGGGCCTGTTCCGGAGCTCCGCCGAAGGGGGGATCTACCATGGAGTGCTTCTACATCAACACCATGGCCTCACCAATGAGTTGTGAGTAGTTTACCATAGACCTTTGGGTCCATAGTTATTAGCTAGATGGCTTCTTCGCTCTTTTTGGATCTCAATACCAAGTTCTCCTTGATCTTCGAGGAGATCCATTCGATGTATTCTTTTTGTGGTGTGTTTGTCGAGATCCGATGAATTGTGGGTTTATGATCAAGATTATCTACGAGAAATATTTGATTCTTGTTTGAAATCTTTTATGTATGATTATAATATCCTTGCAAGTCTCTTCGAATTATAGTTTTAGTTTGGCCTACTAGATCTATACTTCTTGCAATGGCAGAAGTGCTTGGCTTTGGGATCAATCTTGTGGTGTCCTTTCCCAGTGACAGCCGGGGAAGCAAGGCACGTATTGTATTGTTGCCATCGAGGATAAAAAGATGGGGTTTATATAATATTGCTTGAGTTTATCCCTTTACATCATGCCATCTTGCTTAAAGCATTACTCTGTTCTTATGAACTTAATACTCTAGATGCATGTTGGATAGCAGTCGATGTGTGGAGTAATAGTAGTAGATGAAGAATCGTTTCGGTCTCCTTGTCACGGACGTGATGCCTATATATAATGATCATGCCTAGATATTCTCATAACTATGCGATTTTCTATAAATTGCTCCATAGTAATTTGTTCACCCAACGTAGAATTCTGCTATCATGAGGGAAGCCACTAGTGAAACCTATGGCCCCGGGGTATATTCTCAACATATTAATCTTCCATCTACTTTAATTTGATTTATTTACTTTCTATTCTTATATCCAAAAATACCCAAAATATCACACTATCCTATCTATCAGATCTCACTTTCGTAAGTGACCGTAAAGGGATTGACAACCCCTTATCGCGTTGGCTGCGAAGTTCTTCTTTGTTTGTGCAGGTGCGAGGGACTCGCGCTTGGTCTCCTACTGGATTGATACCTTGGTTCTCAAAAACTGATGGAAATACTTACGCTAATGTGCTACATCACCCTTTCCTCTTCGAGGGAATACAATGCAACCTCGAGAAGTAGCAAGCGATAGGGAAAAAAAACATGGCTACGTACATACATACGAGCGGAGTCTCGAACGCGTACTCGCACATACTTACGACATCAATGGCATCGTGTTCACCGGCAGCCAACCGGCGGGGTCGGAATGGAGAAACAGCGTCGTGTTCATCGGGAAACAACTGGCTTGGACGGAATAGCCGATACCTGGTGTGGCGTATCGCAAAACGGAGGGAAACGGCCTTCTGTCAGAGCTCGTATGGTTGAAACGGGTCCTGCTCATTGAGAAGGGTCTGGCAAACTGCAAAACGGAGGAAACGGCCTTCTGCTCGACCGGCTAAGGTCGAAATGGGATCCTGTTCATCGGGAGGGGTTTGGCATACCGCAAAATAGAGGAAACGGACTTGTGTTGGAGCGCTACGGTCGAAACGGGGGTCCTGTTCATCGGGAGGGGTGTGGCGTCACTACTGCAGGATGCTGCTAACGCGACACTACGGTCAGAGATCCTTCGAGAAACTGTGTGTGATGCAATCATCGCAAACGGTGGTGTATGGAAACCGTCAAAAATGTGTAAAACGTTTGCGAAGACGGATGCATCAAACACGGTTCAGATTTTAGTTGCATGTGCAATGAAGGGCTTATGGTTCAGTTAAATTAACTGTTTGCGATGAGGTGGAATAAAAGAAACGGGCAGCCAGATGAAGGCGTGTGCGATACATAACATACGGTTCACTCGGATGAACTATTTGTGATTAGACAACACAAAAGGAACGGGCAGACAGTTGAAGGTGTGTGTGATATATAGCATACGATTCACTCGGATGAACTGTTTGTGATTAGGCAACACAAAAGAAACAGTCAGCCAGATCAAGGTGTGTGTGATTGAGGGCATATACTTCAGAAGGATTAACTGTTAGCGATTAGGCAGCAGAACAGAAACGGGTAAGCCAGATCAAAGTGTCTGCGATTGATGGCATACACATCATATGGATGAACTGCTTGCGATTAGCCACAACAAACTGAAACAATTAGATAGATCAACGTGTGTGCGCTAGACAAGCACACCCATTCTAATTAAAAGAAGTGTGTGCGATGGTAATAACGAGCGCGCACGGTTGTTGGAACAAGACGTGTGCTGACATTGCCTATTGCGGTACACCCTATGGTGCAAACGCCATGTACGCGGCCGAGAAGGCGTATGTGCCCACGTTACGCCTTCTGGGAATAGTGCCGCACTTATAACCGTCAGTAAATTTTGAGCATGCATCCCGTCACATTCCAAATTGCAAACCTGTTCACACCGATCAAAACATAAATGATTTCCCACTTAGGAGTGTATTACTACGTGGTTGTAAATACTACTACTCCAAGATGACTACACATTCCTCGTCAACTCCTCATCCACAAAAAGTTAAAAACAAACAAGTCATTCATCATCGTTCCCTTGCGTCCGCCATGGCCAGCGTGAGTTCTAGGTCGAGATTGCCACCAGGGAGAGGTGAGCCTGGAAGCGGGATGTGACACCCCGAGACCGGTGCGCCAGGTGTCAGTCAGTTATTCGTTGTCAGTGCCATGTCATCTGCTTGCGTGTTGCATCTTGCCATGTCATCATGTGTGTTGCATCATCATGTTTTCAAAACTTGCATCCGTCCGAGTCTCCTAATCCTTTCCGTTGTCCGTTCTGAGCCCAGACACACTCGCACACGCCAGCGGTGCCTCCGAATATTTATTTTGTGAGTGGCCGAAAAACATTCTCGGAATGGGTTGAAACTTGTCGTGTGGTCTTATTATAGTGTAGACAGGCCGCCTGCCAAATTTCATCGCATTCGGAGCTCATTTGATAGCCCAACGGATATTTATAGCGGCACTAGTCGCCGGTTATTTCATCGAATGTTTTCGGTCTCCGAAAACCCCCGCGGGCCTCTTCTCTCCTCTCCTCTAAGCCCTTCTAACACAGCCCACTAACCTCCCCTAGGCCCATCCTACCTCACCTCGCGATCGGATCCGTCGGATCGTGATCGGAGGGCTCTAAAACCCCTCTAAACTCCAAACCCTAGCCCTCCTACTATAAATGGACAGCCCCTTGCCATTTTTGGCCTTCCCCTACCTCCCTCCTCAAATTCCGCGCAGTGCTTCCATCGTTGCCGCGCCGTGTTTCCACCTTTGCAGCGCCGTGCTTCCACCGTTGCCGCGCCGTGCTTCCAGCCGCACCGCGTCATGGCCGCCTCTGCAGCTTCCCCGTCGCTCCCGTCGTCGATCCGTGCCGTTCCGGCCAGATCCGGGCGCGGGATGGCCGGATCCGCCGCTTCCCGGCCCGATCTGCTCCGCCCAGGCCTCCACCGGAGCTGCCCAGCTCGCGCCGCCGCCGGGTCCTGCCATGGCCTCCGGCCTCTTCTCTGAGCGGGGACGACGACGCCCTGAGGCCTTCCTCCAGCCGAGGCCTCCCTCAGCCGCTTGGGCCCGGCCCAGCCGCCATCCTCCAGCCGCGGCCCGAGGCGCTGCAGCCACCGCGTGGGCCGAGCCCTTCCAGCGCCGCATGGGTCGGCCTGCCTCGCCCCTCCTCGGGCCGGTCCAACCCCCAGCCGCCAGCCTCCAGCCGCTCCTGGGCCGCTTCGCTTCAGCGCCCCGCAAGGCCCAGCTCCCCGTCCAGGCCGCAGGCCTCCCCCGAGTCCAGGCCCAGATCCTCCACACCGGGCCTGCTGCCTCCTCTTCTCTTCTGGGCCAAAGCCCTTGGTGAGCAGCCCCTATATTCCGCCCGTGCGTGCTGTAGCTTATCTTGCGCTCAGTTTTACTTAGTAGTTTTTCTGCCAAGTCCTTTTCTGTTGTAATCTGATGCATACTTTGACTGCTAATAACTTTTTGTGTGCTTATCCGTTTTGAGTGAATGATATGTCAAAATGATCGTGGTGATATGCTCTACACTTTGTTCCATTGTGCCATGCTCATTTGAGTTCGTCTAGATGCTTAAATATCTGTTGCGAGAGTGCTACTTGTTATAAACTGCTGCTACTTGTTATTTTGTTGCCATGTTCGTGATGTGATAACTTGGTGCATGTTTATCCAAATGATGCAAATGATATGTCAAAATGTTCATCATGAGATGCTCTACATGTTGGTTGCTATAGCATGCTTGTTTGAGTTCATATTGCCATGTTTATCTATGTTGCAAAAGTGCATTTGGCCGTTATGTTTTGTACCTTGTTACGAGATGCCTAGTTGAGGAGCTTGTTGCTATTGATGTGTTTGTCCCCTTGTCACATGCCTAGATGTTTTAGAATCTCCATGATGTGTTCTTTGAGGTGTTGCATTTAACTTTCCATGACATGCCTTGTGTTGACTTAAACATGCTTGCAAACTTGCCATGTTGTTGTTACTGTTTTAACACTTGGTGAAATTTCACTAAGTCTGGAATCTATAATTTCCAGATGCCATGTTTGCTTGTTGTTCTAGGCAAATCCATTATAGTTTTGGGGTGACTATTGATGATTCCTTGTTGTATATGTTGTTGGCTATCCATTCATGCTCTCACATGCTCATTTGGGTGGCTGTAGCATATTTAACTCTTGCTCCCAAGTTGCTATAAAATACTGCTGTCAGGTTTTTGTTGTCATGTTCAAAATGTTGTAGCTTGTTGCTATTGATCCATGCCTCCTATGGAGATGCTCCAATGGACTTGTTTGCCGTAGGTTATGTCTACTTCATGTTCATGCTTCTTGTTGCCATGTTTGAGTGTTGTGGCTTATATTTATCATGCTCCAAAGTTGCTATGTGGCCGTTATTTTCAGCTTGTTGTTATATCTTGTTTCATGTGTATCTTTTAGCCCGTTGCTCCATTTGGAGTGTTCCTTATATGTAACTTGTGTGGTTTTGCATGTAGATTCATATTATCCTCTTGTTATCATGTTTTGGAAGTATCTTGCTTGATGCTTATTGCCAGTTTCCTTGTGTTGTATCTCTGTGTTTCCTATGTTGTCTTTATGTGCATCCTTAGTGCATCTGCAGTGCTTCCTTAGTGCATCAGCCATGCTTCTTGTATAGATTTGTCATGCATCATACATTGCCATGTAATGCTTCCTGTATAGACTTGTTGTGCTTCCTGTATAGATTTGTCATGCATCATACTTTGCCATGTATTGCATCATATAAACTTGTGTTGTTTTCTGTGCTTCTTATGTTGCCATATTATGCTTCCTGTATAGACTTGCTGTGCTTCCTATATATACTTGTTGTGCTTCCTGTATAGATTTGTCATGCATCATACCTTGCCATGTATTGCATCATATAAACTTGTGTTGTTTTCTGTGCTTCCTATATTGCCATATTATGCTTCCTGTATAGACTTTCTGTGCATCATAAGTAGACTTGTTTTGCTTCATACTTGGTAGTGCATATTGTTATGTTCTTGAGTGGTTTGTTTACC
>LR738711.1:471536326-471610161 GCA_902687465.1 Secale cereale | reverse complement strand
CATGCATCATACTTTGCCATGTATTGCATCATATAAACTTGTGTTGTTTTCTGTGCTTCTTATGTTGCCATATTATGCTTCCTGTATAGACTTGCTGTGCTTCCTATATATACTTGTTGTGCTTCCTGTATAGATTTGTCATGCATCATACCTTGCCATGTATTGCATCATATAAACTTGTGTTGTTTTCTATGCTTCCTATATTGCCATATTATGCTTCCTGTATAGACTTGATGTGCTTCCTATATATACTTGTTCTGCTTCCTGTATAGATTTGTCATGCATCATACCTTGCCATGTATTGCATCATATAAACTTGTGTTGTTTTCTGTGCTTCCTATATTGCCATATTATGCTTCCTGTATAGACTTTCTGTGCATCATAAGTAGACTTGTTTTGCTTCATACTTGGTAGTGCATATTGTTATGTTCTTGAGTGGTTTGTTTACCGTATTGCTTGATTCTTCTCGTTAGTGCTTGTTCCATTGCGTTCGTGAGGATTCGTTCGTCTACCCGTGGTTCTTCATCAAGGCTTCTTCTTCGTCTTCCTCACGTATTCGTTCTTCTCCCTTGCGGGATCTCAGGCAAGATGATCATACCCTTGGATACCTTTACTATCATAGCCATGCTTAGTAGTCTCGATGCTATCGTTACATGTCGCGCTACCCATCTTTTATGTCAGCCTCTCCTTGTTGCCATGAAACCTCTAACCTTTGACACCTTCCTAGCAAAACCACTGTTTGGCTATGTTACCCGCTTGCTCAGCCCCTCTTATAGTGTTGTTAGTTGCAGGTGAAGATGAAGTTCGTTCCAGGAGGGAACTTGTTGTTGGAATATCACAATATCTATAATTATTATTAACACACCTATATACTGGGCATGGGTGGAAGGCTTGGCCTTTTGCTCGGTGTTTTGTTCCACTCATGCCACCTTATGTTCCTTGATTTTGCGTTCCTTACACGATGGGTGGATGGGGACCCCTTGACAGTTCGTCTTTGAATAAAACTCCTCCAGCAAGGCCCAACATTGGTTTTTAATTTGCTCATAATAACAACTTAATTAATTAATTAAATTGCATAGGGAGTTAGCGCTACCCGAGGATTCTTCTACATAACAGGGGGGGCCAGTGCTGATGGTGTTGGTCCCAAACGGGGGTCCCGTAGGGCTACCACGGGGAAACTCGAGGTTTGGCTTTACCTATAGCATCGCCCATCCGGTCGTGGCCTGAGACGAGATACGCGCGGCTACTATCAGGTTGTTGACACACCGGGAGGTCTTGCTGGACTTGTTTTACCATTGTCGAAATGTCTTGTGCACCGGGATGCCGAGCCTGATCGGATTTCCCTAAGATAAGGGGTGAGGATATTATATTTATCACTTCAGCTAATCGTGAGAGCTTGTGATGGGCTAAGTTGGGACACCCCTGCAGGGTTATGATCTTTCGAAAGCCGTGCCCGCGGTTATGTGGCAGATTGGAATTTGTTAATGTCCGGTTGTAGAAAACTTGACAGAGGATCCGAAGTAAAACACACAACTGTGTGAGTAACCGTGACTGTCTCTTTTCACTTTGAGAAGAGAACACGGTGGGGTTATGTTTGACTCGTATGTAGTTCAGGATCTTTAGCGATCACTACTTTTGCGTCCGTTTGCGTAGATGCTCATCTTATTCTTGTACTCGTAAGTTAGCCACCATATATTTTGCTTAGCCGCTGCTGCAACCTTACCACCGTACCTCTTCCTACCTATTAAGCTTTGATAGTCTTGTTACCCATGGTTATGGGATTGCTGAGTCCTCGTGGCTCACAGATACTACAACAACAGTTGCAGGTGCAGGTTCCGATGTCTTGACGTGAGAGCGATGTTCTTTTGTTGGAGTTCTTCTTCTTCTTCTTCAGTCCTGGGTTAGGTTCCGGGTCGGCAGCCTGGGATAGCAGATGGATGTCTTGTGCTTTTCTTGTTTGTATCCGTAGTCGGATACTTTGTATTGATGTTGTTGTATTCATGTGACTTGTATGTATTGTTGTATCCCCCATGTATGTATGTAATGGTACGATGTAATGATATCCATCTTGCTAAGCGCCCGAAATGCAGTTGTGCCCCAATCACGTAAGTGTCACGTGATCGGGATAGAATCGCATCTTGGGCCTGACACGGGAGTACGAGAGATGTCCCGCCTCGCCACGATAGCAACCAACATGTCCTGCTGCATGACCGTAGCAGCAGAGAGGTCCCGCCACGCCGCCGAAGCAGCACGGAGGACCCGCCACGTCGTCGATTCATCAGACTGGTCCGGCCGCGCCGTGGAAGCACAAGAGATGTCCCGCCGCGCCACGAATGCAGTAGAGATGTCCTCCCTTGCCGCGGCGGCCTAGAAAAATGCCTCGCGGGCAGGCGAGGACTCTTACAAGCACATGTGTGCCCTCATCCTTAGGCAGATGGATCAAATCTCCAGGTGGGCGAGGTTGCAGGATTACCTGCAAGCCTCATTTAAACAGTCTAGCGACGTCATCCGGCAACTAAATGTGAGCAATGCAAAGCTCTGGGCCGAGCGCGACCTACCGAGGGCGAAGATCGTCGGAAGTGCGGAGCACTAGGATTAGACCACTGCCTTGTTAAAGAGGACCGGCTTTATCATCAAGAAACTTATGGACGAGAATGCCATGCTGCGCAACGAGCGCAGAAGGCTGGTGGAGGAATCTGTGGATGCTCTCAACCAGCATCTTGAGGACAAGAAAGAGCTCGTCGCCGCCCGCCGCAGAGACTAGATGTCTTCCTTCTACTTTTGCCCTTGTGTATATTGGGCGTTGCCCCAAGTGGCTTTTTGAATTTTGTTTATAAATATGTAAGACAATTATTATCCAATGCCATCGTCCTTATATTCATCATGCTTGCTATAACTCGCAGTCGATGCTATATAGGTCCGTCGGATCTTACATCAAGATCCGTGCAAAACTTTCTTTTCAGATTTTCATTTTTCTCTCTCAAATCTCAGTCCAGTGAGACATATAGCCACGCCGTAGAATAGGTGCTTGGGCGCCATTAATGGAGACATTGGGCGGGAGGTGCACGGCAGGTAGCAGTCAAAAAGGGTCTCCTCCCAATGATCACACGCAGGGGTCTGATCGCATGCCTCCCATACTCAAATAGCTACCCCGCACGGCACCTCCTAGCCAATAAAAAAAAAGGGACGCATGGCCACACGTGATTGGTAAGTCGAACGCCCACGGTTTCAATAATACTTGTGTTTCCGATTTATAACGTTAAAGCACTTGTTCCAAAATGACTTTGTTGATTGTTCATGATTTTCATGCATGTTTTGGAATTACAGGAATTAAAAAACCAAGTTTCTCAATCTTTTCAGCCGAGCCAAGACACTCAGATGTTTGAATTTCACTCCCATCTCTTGCATGGGACCTAGAAATTCACCCAAGGACATACAAGTGATTTTTCAAGCAACTTTGGTGCACTGGAGCATGTGCTTATAGTTCAAATTTGAATTATGCACATTAAATGCCCAGAAACTTAATTCATGTACAAAAAGGCCAAACGAACCAAGAATAATTCCAAAATTTAGCACGGTACTTCTATTTGGTCTAATCTGGCTGTGTAAAAAAATAAGGCGGGAGAAGGCAGTGTACATATGTAGTTTCGCACACGGAGGTGGCACGTTCCCTCTCAGAATCACGAGCTTTCTTGAGGGAAGCTCCGGTTTGCAAGAAGCTTACACCAAAGCTTGTCCCAATTCGGCCAAAAAAAAATACCGCAACATGTGTGTGCCATGTCATGACACCATGCCAAGTTTCATGATTTTCAGGCGTGATTTGGAATTACAGGAATTAAAAAACCAAGTTTCTCAATCTTTTCGGACGAGCCACGACGCCCAGATGTTTGAATTTCACTCCAATCTCTTGCATGTGACCTATAAATTCACCCAAGGACGCCCATGTCATTTTTCAAACAACTTTGGTGCACTGGAGCATGTGCTTGTAGTTCAAATTTGAATTATGCACATTAAATGCCTAGAAACTCAATTAATGTATAAAAAAGTCGAAACGAGCCCGGAATATTTCTAAAAATTAGCACGGTACTCCTATTTGGTCTAATCAGGTTGTGTAAAAAAATTAAGGAGCGAGAAGGCTGTGTACGTATGTCGTTTCGCTCAAGGAGGTGAAACGTTCCCTCTCGGAACCACGAGCCTTCTTGAGGGAAGCTCCGGTTTGCAAGAAGCTTACACCAAATCTTGTCCCAATTCGGCCAAAAAAATACCGCAGCATGTTCGTCCCATGTCATGAAACCATGCCAAGTTCTGTGATTGTCAGGCGTGTTTTGGAATTACAGGAATTAAAAAATCAAGTTTCTCAATCTTTCCGGCCGAGCTAGACGCTCAGATGTTTGAATTTCACTCCAATCTCTTGCATGGGACCTAGAAATTCACCCAAGGACACACATGTGATTTTTCAAACAATTTTGGTGCACTGGAGCCTGTGCTTGTAGTTCAAATTTGAATTATACACATTAAATGCCCAGAAACTCAATTAATGTATAAAAAAGGCGAAACAAACCCGGAATAATTCCAAAATTTAGCATGGTACTCCTATTTGGCTTAATCTGGCTGTGTATAAAAATTAAGGCAGGAGAAGACTGTGTACGTATGTTCTTTCGCACAAGGAGGTCATACTTTCCATCTCGGAACCACGAGCCTTCTTGAGGGAAGCTCCGGTTTGCAAGAAGCTTACACCAAAATGTAGCGACCAGACCTCAAACAGTCTGATCTCCGTGCATCAGTGTCATCCCTGGATCAGTAATGCTGACAGGCACGGTACTTGAAGGATTTATAACATAGTAGCAATCACACACTTATTACATCGATAGTCCAACGATGAATTCATTACAAATAATATGGCTGAAGGCCATCTAATACGATAACAGCGGAAGGCTTGGAAGATAAGTGAGTCCATCAACTCCAGCGGCATCACTGAGTATAGAACCACGACCTAAAAGGGCATCTTACTCGTCGTCTGAAAAGTCTGCAACATGAAACGTTGCAGCCCGAAAACGGGTCAGCACATGGAATATACTGGCAAGGTAACACAAGAGATGCAATGAAAGTAAAGCTATACTATATGCAATATCGCTGGTGGAAAGCTCTATGGTTAAGTTTTTGCGTAAAGCCAATTTTTCCCTACTTCAAAGGAATGTATTTTAATTAACTATCATGGTAGTTGAAACATCGTTGAGAAGATAGACATCCTCTCAACCCCAATTAAAAGTAATCATTAAACCCAGAGTTCGGGCAACAGGGCGCGACAGGAGGCGGCGGGGCGCTTGGGTTCGGGCGACGGGGCGCTGGGCTGGGTGGAACGGGCCGGCTCTGGCGCTATTTAAAGCCCAGAGTCCTAGTCCTTTACTAGTCCTAGTCGGTTTCTATTTTTTTTAAAAGAGTCCCGGCGCAGAAAAACAAACGAAAAAAATACCAAACGGACTCCAAAATTCCCGAAATAAATTTTCACCGTCCTCTAATAATATTTAGGACAAAGTGAACATTTTTCCTGGACCTAAATGCAATTTTGGAAAACGCGTATTTTTTCTATGCAAATAAATCCGAAAATAAATCCAGAAAAATACCAAAAGTGATTTTAATATTTTTCCTCCAATATTTCTGTTATTTTGGAGAAGTCATATTATCTCCGCTCATATATTTTATTTGGAAATATTTTTCGGAGAGAAAAATAATTAGAATCACACTGTCCTCGTACCGGTATTCGAGCGAACTCAAATACGAAAACGGTAAAATTCCCAACTCTCTCCGTAGGTCCTTGAGTTGCTTAGAATTTCGAGGAACTCCACGAACAAAATGCAAAAACATGCAAATGCAATATGATCTATGTATAACATTCCAAATTGAAAATTTGAGATGTTACAAACCTACCCCCCTTAGAATGAATCTCGCCCTCGAGATTCGACTTGGCTAGACAACAGGTGTGGGTGGTCCGTGCGTAGATCATCTTCTCGCTCCCAGGTGGCTTCTTCCTCGGTGTGGTGACTCCACTGAACTTTGCAAAACTTGATCACCTTGCTGCGAATAACTCTGCTTGAAAACTCGAGAATCTTAACGGGCTTCTCCTCGTAGGTCAGATCACTGTCCAACTGAATGGCTTCCAGGGGTACTGTGTCTCTAAGCGGTATATCGGCCATCTCCGCATGACACTTCTTAAGCTGCGAAACGTGAAACACATCTTGCACTCCTGACAATCCTTCGGGCAAATCCAACTTATAGGCAACTTCTCCCATGCGTTCCAAAACACGGTAAGGTCCCACAAATCTCGGGGCTAACTTCCCTTTAACTCTGAAACGTTTAACTCCTCGCAGAGGCGATACCCTCAAGTACGCTCTGTCTCCGATCTCATAGGTTATCTCCTTGCGCTTCGAGTCTGCATAACTCTTCTTCCTGTACTGAGCTACCTTCAGTCTATCTCGAATCAACTTAACCTTCTCCTCAGACTCTTTGATTAAGTTTGGTCCAAACAACTGTCGATCTCCAACTTCATCCCACGACAACAGTGTTGGGCATCTCCTTCCATACAATGCCTCGAACGGTGCCATCTTCAAACTAGCCTGGTAACTATTGTTGTATGGGAATTCCGCGTAGGGCAAGTTGTCATCCCAACTAGATCCATAACCTAATGCACAGGCTCTAAGAATATCTTCCAAAATCTGATTGACTCTCTCCGTCTGTCCATCTGTCCGTGGATGAAATGCTGTGCTAAACTCTAGTCTGGTACCTAAAGTTTCATGTAACTGATTCCAGAACTTTGAGGTAAACTGGGTTCCTCTATCTGATACAATGCTCTTCGGAACTCCATGCAGACATACAATTCTGGTCATGTATATCTTTGCCAACTTTGCACTGGTATATGTGGTTTTCACAGGGATAAGGTGGGCTACCTTCGTCAATCAGTATACTACTACCCAGATTGAATCATATCCTGCTTTGGTCCTGGGCAATCCGGTGATAAAATCCATGCCAAGCTTCTCCCACTTCCATTCGGGTATTGGCATAGGTTGTAACAATCCTGCTGGCTTCTGATGCTCTGCCTTCACTCTCTGGCATACATCGCAAACTGCTACATACTCCGCAATATCTTTCTTCATACCGGTCCACCAGAAAATATCCTTCAAATCCAAATACATCTTAGTATTTCCTGGATGAATCGAGTATGGCGAATCATGGGCCTCCTGTAGAATCAACTTCCTAATCTCCGGGTCATTGGGCACATAGATTCGATCCTCAAACCATAGGGTGTCGTGTTCATCCTCACGAAAACCTTTAGCTTTTCCTTCGCTCATTCTCTCCTTTATAGCGATAACCTCCTTGTCAGCTTTCTGAGCTTCTCTGATTTTTATCCATCAGGGTAGATTGGATTTCTAGTGTTGCTACATAGCCTCTCGGAACTATCTCCAACCGTAGTTCTCGTAGGTCCTCGGCTAACTCCTTTGGAAACTCCTCCTTCATTAGGGTATTGACATGGCTCTTACGGCTTAGCGCATCAGCTACTACGTTAGCCTTTCCGGGATGGTAATGCAATCTCATGTCATAATCCTTAATGAGTTCCAGCCATCTCCTTTGTCTAAGATTCAACTCTTTCTGATTGAATATATACTTCAAACTCTTATGATCCGTATATACTTCACAATGGTTTCCAATGAGAAAATGTCTCCACGTCTTCAGTGCATGCACTACGGCTGCCAACTCCAAATCGTGGGTGGCATAGTTCATCTCATGAGGTTTTAGTTGTCGTGAAGCATACGAAACAACTCTTCCTTCCTGCATAAGAACTGCTCCAAGTCCTCGACGTGAAGCGTCGCAGTACACCTCATAATCCTTATGTTGATCAGGCAAGATCAACACAGGGGATGATACCAACTTTTTCTTCAACTCCTGGAAACTAGTATTACATTCTTCGGTCCAACTAAACTTGGTGTCCTTCTTCAACAACTCCGTCATTGGCTTTGCAATCTTCGAGAAATTCTCGATAAATCTCCGGTAGTATCCTGCGAGTCCAAGAAAACTCCGGATCTCTCCAACTGTTGTTGGTGCTTCCCAATTGGTCACAGTCTCCTCCTTGGCGGGATCTACTGCTATTCCTTCTCTGGATATAACATGTCCTAGGAATCCGACTTCTTTCAACCAAAACTCACATTTGCTAAACTTGGCATATAACTGATGTTCTCTGAGCTTTTCCAATACCAAACGCAAATGTTCTTCATGCTCCTCTTCATCCTTCGGGAAGATCAAAATATCATCTATGAACACTACGACGAACTTATTCAAATACTCCATAAACACTGTGTTCATCAGGTTCATAAAGTAGGCCGGTGCGTTTGTCAGACCAAACGACATAACGGTATACTCATACAACCCATACCTAGTGGTAAAGGCCGTCTTAGGGATATCTTGCTCTCGAATCTTCAATTGATGGTACCCTGATCGCAGATCGATCTTAGAAAATACCTTAGCTCCTTGCAATCTATCGAACAGATCATTGATCATTGGCAATGGGTACTTGTTCTTGATCGTTACTTCATTCAATCCTCGGTAATCAACAATCATTCTTAACGATCCATCCTTCTTCTCCACTAGAAGTACTGGCGAACCCCAAGGCGAAGAACTTGGGCGTATGTATCCTTTATCCAGTAACTCCTTAATCTGCTTCTTTATCTCCTCCAAATCTTTTGCGGGCATCCTATAGGGTCTCTTAGAAATTGGTCCGGTGCCTGGCAAAAGTTCAATCAAAAACTCTATATCTCTATCCGGTGGCATGCATGGTAACTCCTCTGGAAACACATCCGGATAATCCTTTACTACTGGCACTTCCTCTTGAACAACTCCCGTGAGAGAATATACTTGAGTCCTTGTGGGCGAATGCCTAGATACGTACTTAATCTTTTTTCCCTCCGGGGTGGTGAGCAAAATAGACTTACTGGCACAGTCAATGTTACCTCCATACTTTGATAGCCAGTCCATACCTAATATCACATCCAATCCTTGTGACTCCAGAACTATTAGGTCAGAGGGGAAAGTATGGCGTCCTATGATCAATGGCGTCTGAAAACATCCTTGGTGTGCCATATAATCTGCTCCAGGCGAACTTACTAACATGGGGGTCTTAAGAACTCGGGTGGACATCCTATGTCTATTTACGAACCCCCTTGAAATGTATGAATGTGATGCACCAGTATCGAGAAGAACTATTGCGGTAAATGTCTTAACCAAAAACTTACCGACAACAGCATCTGGTTGCTCTTCTACCTCCTCCACGGTCACGTGGTTCACTTGTCCTTTGTTGAACGGGTTGGGCTTCTTCCCGGCGCTTCCATTGCCGTTCCCATTCTTAACTTCTGGGCATTCACTAGCATAATGTCCAGTCTTCCCGCACTTGTAACAAGTGACATGGCTAAAATCCCTCTTGGTGGGTGTGGACGGTGTAGGGCGGTTCTGTCTTCCATTGGCTCCATTCCCATTCCCATTACCATTGCCATTCTTGGTGCCATTGTGGTTGTGTGAGCTACTTCCTCCATGGGTATGCTGAAACTGTCCTACTGCTTTAGGGGTAAAGCGAGGCTTCTGCTGAGCTCCAGAATTATACTTTCCTTGGCCATACTTCCTCTTGCGACTCTCAATCTGCTGGTGCTTCCTTTCAATCATTAGTGTGCGGTCAACCAACTCCTGGTAATTGTTGAAAGTTGCCACCATCAACTGTACACTCATCTCATCATTCAGCCCTTCCATGAATCTTTCCTGCTTCTTGGCATCTGTGGCCACATCATCTGGGGCATAACGAGATAGGGTACTAAACTCATCCACGTACTGGGCCACAGTACGATTTCCTTGGTGCAAGTTGTGAAACTCCTGCTTCTTCATACTCATTGCTCCAGTCGAGACATGGGCGGTACGAAAAGCTTGCTAAAACTGTTCCCAAGTCACATTGGCTACGGGGTAAGTGGCTGTGTAATTCTCCCACCATGCTGCAGCTGGTCCAGACAACTGGTGTGCGGCAAATCGCAACTTCTCAGCATCCGAGCAATTGGCGGTGGTCAAATCCCTTCCAATCTTGTGTAGCCAGTCATCAGCCACAATTGGTTCGATGCTGCTAGCAAACACGGGTGGTTGCAACCTTAAGAAACGTGTCAGGTTGTCCACGGGTGGTGGTGGTGGAGGGTTGTTGTTGTTCTGGTTGTTCTGAGTGTTCTGGACAAGAAGTTGCATCAGGGTGTTCTGCTGCTGGATCAACTGAGTGAGCTCAGGGGGAAACTCGAATTCACGTCTTGGAGGCATCTGATGGGTGTAGAGGGAAGAGATTAGAATAGAAAAGAGGTCTAAGGGAAAATCACTACCCATATGCACATGAGTCAAACACACAATCATATCACACCAATCAATTTCACACAAGGTCTTACAAATCTAAAGATCATTACAAAGGTGCTCTAAAACTAATATTTGGAGGTAAACTACTAGTCATAGGGTGGTCATCTAAAAATATTGATCGGCAGAGGATTCCATAATATCTGCCCCAGCTTCATCTTCATATTCTTCATCCTTGCTATCCTCAGCTTCCGAATCCGTGTCATCTATGATGATATAATCCTCCGGTGGAATCTCCTTGGGTTCTTCTTCCTCGTCTTCTTCTCCCATGAGTATCCCTAACTTCCGTGTTAAATCATCATTCTTCTCCACAAGTATCTTCATCTCCTCCTCATATCCGTCGCGCGTAGACTTGAGTTCTTCTTCTAGCTCCAAATTCCTATTTAGGGCCTTCTTCAAATCTATCATCCCAGCACACATCTGGTGCTCCTAGCGACGAATGTGGTGGTTCAACTCCTGGATGATTGCTGCAATGGATATACGCTTCCGAGTGCTGATCATATCCCAGTTCTCATCTCGGCCTCCACAAATCTGGTAGATAGTGTCCTTTAGCTCCTGCTTGTAGATTTCTCCAATCCTTCCCATAGCAATGTGGGCTTCCATACTCCTTCCTAGGCTCCATGTAGGTGCATTAAAGGAAAATGCTATGAGTGAGGTGACGGGTGCGAACGTCCTTCCTGGAACTTGGGCTTGAATCAACCAACGCTCCTCCTCAGGTAGAGTGGCATTGTAGGTTCCGGTGAAACTTGGTAATCCAATGTTGAGATATCTAGTGACTTCCTTCAGGTGTCGTCCAAATGGCGTATCATCATCTGGTTGCATGAACTTGTGCTTTGCTTCCACCATCCTAAAGAGTAGAAAAGATGAGGAGTCAGAAGAGAGAAGAGTGAATTGTGTTCCAGGGCTTGTCTTAGTGGTCGTGTCCTACAGTCAGCGTGTGCTCTGATACCATCTTGTAGCGACCAGACCTCAAACATTCTGATCTCCGTGCATCAGTGTCATCCCTGGATCAGTAATGCTGACACGCACGGTACTTGAAGGATTTATAACAGAGTAGCAATCATACACTTATTACATCGATAGTCCAACGATGAATTCATTACAAATAATATGGCTGAAGGCCATCTAATACGATAGCAGCGGAAGGCTTGGAAGATAAGTGAGTCCATCAACTCCAGTGACATCACTGAGTATAGAACCATGACCTAAAAGGGCATCTTACTCGTCGTCTGAAAAGTCTGCAACATGAAACGTTGCAGCCCGAAAACGGGTCAGCACATGGAATATGCTGGCAAGGTAACACAAGAGATGCAATGAAGGTAAAGCTATACTATATGCAATATGGCTGGTGGAAAGCTCTATGGTTAAGTTTTTGCGTAAAGCCAATTTTTCCCTACTTCAAAGGAATGTATTTTAATTAACTATCATGGTAGTTGAAACATCGTTGAGAAGATAAACATCCTCTCAACCCCAATTAAAAGTAATCATTAAACCCAACAAAATTAAATTATAGTAACATGTTGAGATGCACATGATAATCCAAGTACTAGATACTCAAGGCGTCCATAACCGGGGACACAGCTAATCATGATCAGTTTGTACACTCTGCAGAGGTTTGTGCACTTTCCCACAAGAATCGATCGCCTCCGTTTGGTTTCTCGCACTTCATGGTGTTTGAGAAACAGATGACCGAGACACAGTCTTTCTGAAGAGGTCCCCTTAACCAGATAGATAGGCCGGTACACCTACAAAACCCAACTACATCTGCTAGCCCATCATGGAAAGGTTTCCCACAACTTACTCAACTATGCCAGAGCCCATATTGGCATGTGGCTGCACACGGAAGTTTCCAGTATGAAAAATCTCATGATCCCTTTGAGCCTGGGTGGCGGTCCAAAAGAAAAACAGGCCATCCTGGAACACCCAGATGCCTCAATCCACCCAGATGTGTATTAATGTTGCCACCTTAAGTTGAACCATTAATTAACAACTCACATCTGTCATGGATTTCACTCAACCCAAACCACGTCTACGAGCATAGCATGTCCTAACAGCAAATGTAGAAGTAACTCCCAAGGGTTTGAATGTAATGCTGGTAATAGGTACTACCTCAATCTACTTCCCAATCCCACAATTTAATTAATCCAACTCATGCAATGTGTGAGGGTTTGACTAATGCAATGAAAACTGGGTAATTGGAAAGCATGATCAAAGTGTTACTTGCCTTGCTGATGATCCGCAAAACCTAGAGACTCAATGTAGCAAGCGGCGCACTCCGGGTACTCTATCGCAATCAACAAACAAGCATACAATAAGTACTTAACTAATGCGCGGGTAAAACTCAAATAAGAGATCTAACCATAAAGTTCAACTTAAGAACTCTGGTTTGCAAAAAGAATCTACTCGAAAGAAGCAACGAAACTCAAACTGCAAAAGAAACGAGCTCCGAATTACTAGTTTGCCTAAAGTAAAATTTTAAAGTAGCCAAAACTTTGTTCAAGTTGATCTAACGTAAAGAGGGCTTCGAGACGAAGATCTGGGATTTTGAATCACCTGATTCCGACTCTCGAGCGAAAAGAAAAACGAAAAACAAGATCAGGGCAGAAATCGCGATCGGAATAATCGCGGATAAATACCCCGAAAAAGAAAAACGACGAACAGGCTAACGAATGAACGTTCGCTGTCTGCGGTTAACTAACGAAAACCGTTCGTTAAAACGAACGTACGGACGAACGTCCGCTATTTAACTAAACCGGCGGAAAAAAAAAACGAACCGATCTAATCTAAAAAAACGGATCTACTGGTTTATTTCTAAACCGATCGGTTTTCTAAAAAAAAACTACATCGACGAACTCCGGCGACTCCGGCGGCGGCGGCGGGTACTCTGGCGGGGGGGCGGTGGTGAGGTGGCGGCTCCGGCGGCGGCGGCGAGCGGCGGGCGGCGGCGGCGCGGTAGGAGGCGGCGGGGTGCTAGGGTTCAGGCGACGGGGCTCTGGGCTGAGCGGAACGGGCCGGCTCTTGCGCTATTTAAAGCCCAGAGTCCTGGTCCTTTACTAGTCCTAGTCGGTTTCTGTTTTTTTAAAGAGTCCCGGCGCAGAAAAAGTAATGATAGAAATACCAAACGGACTCCAAAATTTCCAAAATAAATTTTCACCGTCCTCTAATAATATTTAGGACAAAGTCAACATTTTTCCCGGACCTAAATGAAATTTTGAAAAACGCGTATTTTTTCTATGCAAATAAATCCGAAAATAAATCCAGAAAAATACCAAAAGTGATTTTAATACTTTATTCCTCCAATATTGCTGTTATTTTGGAGAAGTCATATTATCTCCGCTCATATATTTTATTTAGAAATATTTTTAGGAGAGAAAAATAATTAGAATCACACTGTCCTCGTACCGGTATTCGAGCGAACTCAAATACGAAAACGGTAAAATTCCCAACTCTCTCTGTAGGTCCTTGAGTTGCTTAGAATTTCGAGGAACTCCACGAACAAAATGCAAAAACATGCAAATGCAATATGATCTATGTATAACATTCCAAATTGAAAATTTGGGATGTTACACAAAGCTTGTCCCAATTCGGCCAACAAAAATACCGCAGCATATTCGTGCCATGTCATGACACCATGCCAAGTTTCATGATTTTCAAGCGTGTTTTGGAATTACAGGAATTAAAAAACCAAGTTTCTCAATCTTTCCGGTCGAGCCACGACACCCAGATGTTTGAATTTCACTCCAATCTCTTGCATGGGACCTAGAAATTCACCTAATGACACACATGTGATTTTTCGAAGAACTTTGGTGCACTGCAGCCTGTGCTTGTAGTTCAAATTTTAATTATGCACATTAAATGCCCAGAAACTCAATTCATGTATAAAAAAGGCGAAACTAACCCGGAATAATTCCAAAATTTAGCACGGTACTGCTATTTGGTCTAATCAGGTTGTGTATAAAAAAAGGTGGGAGAAGGCTGTGTACGTATGTCGTTTCGCACAAGGAGGTGACACGTTTTCTCTCGGAACCACGAGCCTTCTTGAGGGAAGCTCCGGTTTGCAAGAAGTTTTCTCCAAAGCTTGTCCCAATTCGGCCAAAAAAATTACTGCAGCATGTTCGTGCCATGTCATGACACCATGCCAAGTTTCATGATTTTCAGGCGTGTTTTCGAATTACAGGAATTAAAAAACCAAGTTTCTCAATCTTTCCGGTCGAGCCACGACACCTAGATGTTTGAATTTCACTCCAATCTCTTGCATGGGACCTAGAAATTCACCTAAGGACACACATGTGATTTTTCGATGTCACAACCCAAGTTTGGTATGCACTAGGTTAGCCTTGTTGTTTGCATCATGTTTAAATTTTCAAATGAAATTGAATTGAGGACTTGTGAAACCCTCAGAAACCCTTTTTGAAAATGACCCAAATAAAAATTGCTCCAAAAGGGTCCAAGAAAATGTTCATGTTGCTATCTGGAAATATTGGTTTGAGATAAAAATCAAACCAATAATATTAGGAGCTCATAAGTATTTATTTTGGGCATTTGGAATTAATGCAATAGTTATTTGCTTGGATATATATTTATTATATATTTTATATATGTCCAAAATTCTGATTCTTTATTTTGAGGGGCTTGGATTAATTCCTAGGTCCCTGCAAAATAAAAATGTCAGAAGAAAATAATTGATTTAATTTAGAAACTAAATCAAAACAAATGTTAGAAAAATAGAAAAAAGAAATAAAAGGGTTAGAGTTTTACCTGGGCCACTTGCTGGCCTAGCACTGGGCCGGCCCAGCTGCCAGTCGTCGTCCTCCTGGCGATGACAGGAGGCAGGGGCACGCGCCCGCCGCTCTCGCGCATGGCGCCACGCCTCCTGCCTGCCTGTCCTCCCCCTCGCTGCCTGGAAGACGCCTCGCGACGCCACGCACCTCCCCTTACCTCTCTCGCTCTCTCTCGTCGCATCTCCCCTCCTCTCCCTTGCTCTTCCTCGCACCCCCGAACGCCGCCGTCGCCGACGCTCGCCGCTGCCGTGGCCACAGGCCACCCCACGCCCAGCCAAGGTGCCCGAGAGCTCCGCCACCTCATCCCCGACCTCTCCGACGAGTCACACGTCGTCGGACGCCCTGAGGAGCTGCCACCGTCATCTTCTTCATCGCCGGCCGCCGGAGATCCCCTCCGCCGCCCTGCTCGCTCCGGCCCTCCTCCGAGCCCTCCGCCTGCACCGCTGCGATCGCCGTGAGCTTCTCCCTCGAACCCTGCCCTCCGTTTCGCCGTTCTTACGCCGTAGCCATGCCACCCACCGGACCCGAGCAGTTGCGCCGCCGTGTCTCCTCTCCGCCATGGCCAGAGCCACCGTGGCTCGCAACTTGGCGTGTCACTGCATTTGCCACACTGCCAGGAGCCCGTAGCACCCCTCCGTTGGCCTGCCCGTTCCCTGAAGCGCCATTTCGGACGAGGCCCAAACTCCGGCGCCGCCGCGAGCTCGTTTCCGGCGAGCTCCGGCCGCCCTAGCTGCTGCCGCTGGCTAGAATGGATGCGGGTGAGCTCCAGCTCCCCGTAGATGGTCTCCGTTGCGCAAAAGACCCCCGGAATGGAAATCCCGACGCCCTCCGCCGCGTTTGCTGCCGCCGGCGGCTAAACGCCGGCGTGTTAGCTGGGGTTTGACTAGGATTTGACCCCCTGGGTCAATGACAGGCGGGCCCCCACCCTTTCAGTTAGTTGACTGTTTAGTTTAATAAAGTAATTTTGGTTAATTAGATTAGCCACTGACATGTGGGCCCTGCCCTGCTAATTTTCTGTTAGGATTAGTTTAGTGTTAATTAACTCAGTTAATTAACTGAGTCACTGACCAGTGGACCCCACTGTCAGGTTTGACTCTGGACCAGCCCTTTGACCTGCTGACGTCATGCTTGGGTCATGCTGACGCAATATTCCAATTCTGGTATTTAAATAAATCTTAAATGATTTATTTATTTCAGAAAATTGTTTAAAACTTCAAAAAATCAGAGAAATTCAACCGTAGCTCAGAATGAAATAATTTATATATGAAAAATTATCAGAGAAATTCAATCTATCCATCTGTACCATTTTCATGCATGACAAATGAAGTTAAACCTACTGTTTATATGAAAACACATAATTGGCATTTAAAAATACTTATTTTAGAGTTGCATTTGAACCCTTGGTTCAAATGGAGTTCAACCAATTAAAATTCTAGTTGCATTAGCTCAACAACATCATATTTTCATGCCATATTCATGCATCATATTGTTGCATATGCTTGTGTTTGATTGTCGGCACAGTTCTTCTCGATAGGTCCAGCTCCGGAGACCGATCCAGAGTACCTGTCAGAGGAGTAGTGCTCTGCACGTTGTTTTACCAGGCAAGCAAACCCCCTTGTTCATTCCGATACAACCCCTCTCTCGCTCCTGCTCCCTGTTATTGCATTAGGACAACAACGACTTCAACTGCTACTTTATGCTGCGGTAGTTGAACCCATTCCTCTGCATGACCTGTCATTCCACAATAAATAGTTGAAACCCACTAGCATGTGTAGGAGTTGATTGAAGCCATGTTGTGATCTTACCATGCCTTGCTTGCTATTGCTTAGAGTGTATCAGGTCTGATTCATCGGGAATGAATTGGAGTACAATGATATGTTCTGATGCTGAGGGTTAAGTGTGTGAACACGATTTGGTAAAGGTAGTGGTGAGAGGCCATGTAGGAGTACATGGTGGGTTGTCTCACTGGAACCGTCCCTAAGAACTGAGTTCTGTGTATGTTGTCCAATGACCAGCTACTACCACGCATTGGAATGCTTAAGTGCCCATCTCGACTTATTAACCGACTTGGTCTCTGTCCAGGAGTTGCAATTAGTTTCTGGTGTTTGTAGGTAGTGTTAGTAGTCTACCAAGTGGCACTCGGCCAGTGGGCCTAGGACAGACTAGGCACCGTGGCACGGTGTACCAAGCGTAGATCCACTCGGCGAGGTGGGCTTGGGAACCCTGCGCACATCATTTGGGGCCGTGAGCGACACCACGGCCGGATCTCCTTACGGATGGAACCCGAATAGGCGATAAACCTGGACTAGAGTCTTGTGTGGTTAGTCAGGTCGTGGCCGACACCCTCGCCAGGCTTCCGCTTGATGGTTGCCGAGATACACGAGATGTACATGGCGGTAAGTGGCGAGAGCGTGTGTGAAGCAGTACACCCCTGCAGGGTTAACATGATCTATTCGAATAGCCGGGTCCACGGTTATGGACTTCTTGGATGCTTACGTGGTACATAGACAACTTGAAGTGGATACTCTAAAATACTCAAGACAAGTGTGAGTGCTATGGATGGCCTTCTCGTAGGGAGACAGGAATGAATCCATAGTGGTGTATTGTGTGGTGATTAGTAGACTCGTGTGCGCCACCTCAAAGTTACCAGCAATCGTAGTACAGGATAGCCACTGAGTCAAAGCTGGCTTGCTGCAACTAAACCCGACTTTGCCATCTTGATACAAGTGCATGTATGATAGGATCTGATGTAAGTCTTGCTGAGTACCTTTGTACTCATGTTTGCTTAATTTATGTTTTGCAGATGAGATTGATGTCTCACTAGTAGTTCCGCTTGGACTTCGACAAGTAGCTTGTACCTCAGCTACGTTCTTGGACAAGTGTTGTAGATAGTCAGGCTCGTCAGCCTTTTTCATTTGTAGATGTCTGTACTCAGACATGTTGTGCTTCCGCTTGTTGCTTGTATGCTCTGAATGTTGGGTCATGAGACCGATGTTTGTAATATTTGGCTCCTTGGAGCCTAATGAATAAATACTTTGTTTATTAGAGTCTTGTTGTGATGCCATGTTGTATTTGCACATATTGAGAATATTGTGTGTATGTTATTGAAATGCTTGGAATGTGTGGGTTCCGACACCTAGTTGTTTACCCTTGGTAGCCTATCTTACAGGGAAATGTCTCCTAGTGCTTCCACTGAGCCTTGGTAGCTTGCTACTGCTCCGGAACACTTAGGCTGACCGGCATGTGTCCTTCTTCGTTCCTGTGTCTGTCCCTTAGGGGAAATGTCACGCGTTGTTCCTTTAAGTCCTTGTAGCTTGCTACGACTTGGGTTCATACGTTGATGACCGACACATTCGTTGTTGGGTCATGAATGCCTGTCTCTGTAATTTAGTGCCACTTTTGGTTTATAACTGGTCATGTCGGCCCGGGTTCTCTGTCATATGGATGCTAGCGACACTATCATATACATGAGCCAAAATGCGCAAACGATCCCGGGCCAGGTAAGGTGGCACCCGTGGGGATACCGTGTGTGAGGCCGCAAAGTGATATGGTGTGTTACATGCTAGACCGGTGTGACTTAGGATCGGGGTCCTGACAGCGTTGGTATCAGATCCTGACTGCCTGTAGGATTACCAAGCCAAAATGGTCGAAGTTGAGTCTAGAAATTCCTTAGTTATATAAGGGAATTGATTGTGGAAGGGAACGTAAGGCTCTTTTTACTCCTTATACCTCATGTCTTCTGATCTGAGTCATCCTACCTTTCCTACGGGGTTAGGGAACTAGGCTTTCTCTTCCATCTATCAGGATCACGAGTTACTACTCCGTAGTCCCTTAGGATTGGTTGATCAGAGTCCTATTCTTGTTTCAAGTTCTTCCGGTGAAGTTGTTTTAGTACTATCACAGAACCTTGAGTGATGATGTTGAGATGTTGAACTACCCTTTGTTAGCAGGATGTCTCATTCTGAGCATTTTACTGCCGTTATGCTGCCGGAATTATCCTAGTAGTTCGAGAGATACTAATTTCTTGTTCTACCTTATGCATCCTATAGTTGTTGATGTTTCCGTCTTCGGTTTCGCTTCTCAGGATGTCTTCAGTTAAGTGAAGCTCAGCTGCTCGTAGACAGAACCACAAAGGTGGTAGGGATGAGGAGGATCCTCCCGACCAGCCTTCGTTGGCCGAGTTAGTGTTAGAGATGGAGAGAAACAAGCGTTAGTCTAACCGCTTGTTGGCACGTATTGGGGAGAACACCGCACAACAGTGCAAGGAATCAGCAACCATCCATGACTTCATTCGTCTGAAACCACCCACCTTCCATCATTCCATTGAGCCACTCGATGCAGATGACTGGCTCCGTAGTATCACTCACAAGCTGCGTTCTGCGAACGTAGCTGAAGATGACAAGGTCATCTATGCCACTTATCACCTGGAAGGTCCTGCTAGTCTTTGGTGGCAGAACTATGAGGCCATGATTCCAGCTGGCCAGATTCCTACCTGGAGAGATTTCATCGAGGATTTTCGTGAGCATCATATCCCTCAAGCCCTTATCGATCGTAAGAGAGAAGAGTTCTGTAGTCTTACACAGGCTAAGATGGCTGTTGATGCTTATAGTCGAGAGTTTGAGAACCTCGCCCTCTATGCTACAGAGGAAGTGTCCACGGATGCCAAGAAGCAGACTAGGTTCCGGAAGGGTCTCAACCCCAAACTGCATCGTGATCTCCACTTGCATCATTGCAACACATTCCATGCTCTTGTGAACAAGGCCATCAATGCAGAGACAACTCAACTCACTTACGAGGAGTCTCGTAAGCACACCCTTGATTTGGGATCTTCCTCCGGTTCTAGTTCTCAGAAGCGCCGGATTTGGGTTCCGAACTCTGTTCTTCCACCCACTTATCCTTCGAGGCCATCTTATGTGGTACCTCTTCCAGTTCAGTAGTATGCTCCACCCAGGCCTATTGTTGGACCGATTATCAATGTGGGTCCACGTCCTACCTCCAAGATTTGCTACAAGTGCGGAGAGCCGGGCCACATTGCCCGTATTTGCACTCGGACCCGTGTTGTTCCATCCGAGTCCGAAAAATATGTTAGACGTGATAAATCATCATGCAAGATGATCAGTGTCAAGTCAGCTCCCACCGAACACGGACGTGTGCATCACGTCTCAGCCAAAAACGCGCATGATGATCCAGATGTCGTTCTTGGTACACTCCTTGTTAATTGTCATCCGGCATCGGTTCTATTCGATACTGGAGCGTCTCATTCCTTCATTTCCGAAGTTATGCCCGCTTGCACGACATGTCATTTTGTGATATGCCCTCCCCACTACTCATTCAAACTCCTGGATCCAAATGGGAAACTTCTAGTGTAAACCATGGTAATGAAATCCTTGTCGACAGACTTGTGTTCCTTGCATCACTTGTAGCCCTCAAGTCTTTAGATATTAATATCATCTTGGGTATGGACTAGATGACAGCTCATCATGCCAAGATTGATTGCTTCACTAGGTCTGTTCAGCTTACACATCCATCTGGTAAGATAGTCACCGTCACCACTAGAGTTGCAACGCGTCAACTCTATTCTCTTAATGCCAGTCCTCTTCCAGATCTTGAAGATGTTTCGGTAGTCCGTGACTTTCCGGATGTCTTTCCAGAGGAACTGCCAGGTGTTCCACCTGACCGGGATGTAGAGTTTGTTATAGAGCTTATCCCAGGAACCGCTCCAATCTCTAGGAGACCTTACAAGATGGCACCCTTAGAACTAGCTGAGCTTAAGAAACAACTTGATGAGTCCTTGCAAAAGGGTTTCATCCGTCCTAGTTCTTCTCCTTGGGCTTGCCCCGTCCTCTTCGTTAAGAAGAAGGATGGTACGGATCGGATGGTTGTAGATTATCGTCCCGTTAATTTGGTCACGGTAAAGAACAAGTATCCGCTTCCCAGGATCAATGACCTGTATGATCAGCTCGTTGGATCCTCAGTCTTCTCCAGGATGGATTTGAGGTTAGGATACCATCAAATCAAGATTAGAAATGGGGACATCCCCAAGATGGCTTTTGTCACTCGTTATGGTCAGTACGAGTACACCGTCATGTCCTTCGGTCTAACAAATGCTCCAGTCACTTTCTCCCGCTTGATGAACTCGATCTTCATGGAGTATTTAGATAAGTTCGTCGTGGTTTATCTCGATGATATTCTTATTTACTCGAAGAACGAGGAAGAGCATGCCGAACATCTTAGACTTGTTCTAGAAAAACTTAGAGAGCATCGCCTTTATGCCAAGTTCTCCAAGTGCGAATTTTGGTTGCCATAAGTGACCTATCTCGGCCATGTAATCTCTGGTAAGGGCGTTGCTGTCAATCCCGAGAGAGTTCAGGCCGTTCTTGATTGGACTCCACCTAAAACAGTTAAACAAGTTAGGAGTTTCCTCGGTCTAGCCAGTTATTGTTGCCGCTTTGTCGAGAACTTCTCTAAAGTGGCCAAACCTCTCACGGAACTTCTCAAGAAAGATAAAAGTTTGAGTGGTCCCCACAGTGTGAGCACAGTTTTCAGGAACTGAAAATACGCCTGACTTCTGCTCCCATACTTGTGCCACCGGATTTCACTAAGGACTTTGTTATCTACTGTGATGCCTCACGACAGGGACTAGGTTGCATGCTTATGCAGGATCGCCATGTGATTGCCTATGCATCTCGACAGTTGCATCCACATGAGGAGAATTATCCTACACATGATCTAGAGCTTGCAGCCGTAGTCTATGCACCTAAGACCTGGCGGCATTACCTCCTTGGTAATCGTTGCGAGATCTACACCGATCACCAGAGTCTCAAGTATATCTTTACCCAACCAGATTTGAATCTTAGGCAGAGACGTTGGTTGGAGTTGATCTCAGATTACGACTTAGGAATTACCTACACCCCAGGCAAGGGAAATGTCATGGCTGATGCGCTAAGTCGTAAGTCTTATTGCACCAATCTCATGTTGCAGCAGGGCCAACCACTTCTCCATGAGGAATTATGTAAGATTAACCTTCACATTGCTCCTCACGGATTCCTTTCTACCATGGTGGCGAAACCTACCCTTGAGGATCAGATCATTTCTGACCAAAAGTTTGATAGGGGTGTTATCCGCATCAAGAGAAACATTAAAAAGGGAGTTGGTGGATGTTTCTCTATGGATGATCGAGGTGTTGTTTTCTTTGAGAATCGCTTGGTAGTTCCCAAGAATCAACATCTTTGGCAATTAATTCTTAAAGAGGCTCATGAATCTCCTCTCACGATTCATCCCGGGAGTACTAAGATGTATCAGGACCTACGACAGAGGTTCTGGTGGACTAGGATGAAGAGAGAAATTGCTGAGTTCATTGCTAAATGTGACGTTTGTCGTCGCGTTAAGGCAGAACATCAAAGACCTGCTGGCACCCTTCAGCCTTTAGCTATTCCTGAGTGGAAATGGGGTAAAGTTGGTATGGACTTCATCACCGGCTTTCCCAGGACCAAGAGAGGGAATAATGCTATCTTCGTAGTCATTGATCGTTTCTCCAAAGTGGCTCACTTCCTACCTGTTCGAGAGAGTATCACTGCTAGTCATCTTGCTGACTTGTATATCTCTCGAATAGTGTCACTTCATGGTGTTCCACTAGAGATCAATTCAGACTGTGGTACTCTTTTCACTTCTCATTTCTGGGAGAGTTTCCAGACTGCCATGGGCACCCATCTTTCCTTCAGTACCGCTTTCCACCCTCAGTCAAGTGGTCAAGTGGAACGAGTTAACCAAATTCTCGAAGACATGCTTAGAGCTTGCGTTATCTCATTCGGTATGGATTGGGAGAAATGTCTTCCTTTCGCCGAGTTTGCTTATAACAATAGCTATCAATCCAGTCTCAAGCAAGCTCCTTTTGAGATACTCTATGGACGAAGATGTCGAACACCTTTGAACTGGTCAGAAACCGGTGAAACACAATTCTTTGGACCGGATATGATCCAGGAAGCAGAAGAGCAAGTTCGCATCATTCGTGAGAATTTGAAAACAGCCCAGTCTCGTCAAAAGAGCCAGTATGATCGTCATCATAAGGAAGTGGCTTATGAGGTTGGTGACAAAGCTTATCTTCGGGTTACTCCTTTGAAGGGTACCCATCGTTTCGGTATCAAGGGCAAGTTGGCTCCTCGTTACATTGGTCCTTTTCGCATTCTTGCTAAACGAGGAGAGGTTGCCTACCAATTGGAACTACCCCCACATCTTTCTCGAGTTCATGATGTCTTCCACGTCTCTCAACACAGGCGTTGCTTCTCGGATCCCATCCGCGGAGTGGACCACGAAACGCTTGATCTCCAAGATAACCTCACAAATCGAGAGTATCCCGTCCGCATTCTGGATCAAGCAGAGCGTGTCACTCGACGTCATAACATCAAGTTTCTCAAGGTTCAGTGGTCTCATCATTCCGAGAGAGAAGCTACTTGGGAGCGAGAAGATCGTCTCCGACTAGAGTACCCTACCTTTTTTCCGCCTACTCCTGAATCTCGGGACGAGATTCTTTCGAGTGGAGGCGAGTTGTCACAACCCTAGTTTGGTATGCACTAGGTTAGCCTTGTTGTTTGCATCATGCTTAAATTTTTCAAATGAAATTGAATTGAGGACTTGTGAAACCCTCAGAAACCCTTTTTGAAAATGACCCAAATAAAAATTGCTCCAAAAGGGTCAGAGAAAATGTTCATGTTGCTCTCTGGAAATATTGGTTAGAGATAAAAATCAAACCAATATTATTAGGAGCTCATAAGTATTTATTTTGGGCATTTGGAATTAATGCAATAGTTATTTGCTTGGATATATATTTATTATATATTTTATATATGTCCAAAATTCTGATTCTTTATTTTGAGGGGCTTGGATTAATTCCTAAGTCCCTGCAAAATAAAAATGTCAGAAGAAAATAATTGATTTAATTTAGAAACTAAATCAAAACAAATGTCAGAAAAATAGAAAAAAGAAATAAAAGGGTTAGAGTTTTACCTGGACCACTTGCTGGCCTAGCACTGGGCCGGCCCAGCTGCCGGTCGTCGTCCTCCTGGCGATGACAGGAGGCAGGGGCACGCGCCCGCCGCTCTCGCGCATGGCGCCACGCCTCCTGCCTGCCTGTCCTCCCCCTCTTCAAGGAAAAGAGGATGAGTGCTCCTATTCAAAAGGGATCCTTTGACTCCAGCACCATTAGAGAATAGGGGCAGACGCTCTTGAGGATAAGGATATTTGATATCATCTTCAACAGACAACACTTCAGTGCCATAAATTACTGAGTCTGAATGATGAAGAGTAACAGACTTTGCTGCAGAAGGTCCAACATCTGAAATAATTTGAGAATTGTTGATGGAAAGTCGCAGAGGAGAGGGATTAGACCCTTTTTAGGCACTGATTCTTTATTTACCACTTGGGATCATTGAGGATTTTCTTAAACAGTTGGTTCAGAAATAGAAGGAGGCAGTGAATCATTTTTTTCAACACAAACCGGAGAAGACTGAGGCGCAGTCTATGGAATTTCACCTTCTTCCGAAACATTTTGTTGAGGCGGAAATTCTACACATACTGGAGAAGCCACAAGCACTGTTTTAGTTGGCCTTGGCAAGCTAGGAGCATCTGCACTTGGTGCATGATTCAGCGAAGGAATCGCTTGATCAGTTGAGTTCTCCATCTGAGTTTCATCTTCAAGAGATTATTCTATCTGCGGAGGAGATGAAGCATTTTTCTTCGCAATTTTATTTTTCTTCTATTGCATGTTCTTTTTCAGCCTTCTTGGCTCTCTTTTCAGCATTCTTGAGGTGCTTGGACTTTTCTTTAGGATAAGAATCAGGTGTCTTAGGAGACGACCAGAGGATCAGGAGGCGGTGGAGGCCTAACCTAAGGATCACCTGCCCAAATGAGGCCTATTTCGCGACAATCACCCCACTGGGGATGAAAGGCAAAGTTCTTGGCATAGCAAGGATGAACCATTTTATTGTTGAACCACTTCCGTACCCAATGACGTGGAATCTTTTGCACACGTATCCTTCTCTGAGCTGAGTCTTCTCCAGTAACTGTGTTGTAGTCATCATGAGATATATACTATGCTGAATTTGCGATAGGTTGCCTGCCACCTTTCCTGTTCTTCGGAGTATCTACTTCTTGCTCGTTTGCTTTTGGTTTAGATCTCTTTCTTTTGCTGGAAGACAGGCCTACCGTTTGACACTTTGCATTTGGAGCATTGGATTCATCAGCAGTGCCAATAAATACCTCTTCTTCATCAGCCATATTGTGCAGTCTAGCAGAGTCCTCATAAGGAAAATGGGGTCAGGGTTACAAATGCTCAGAAGGAATAAATTTTCCGAAAGAAAACATTTTGAGGAAGAAATAGATGCAGACTTTGAGAAATGTTTCGTACGAAGGAAACCTATAGGACAAACTAGTAGCTCCAAAGAACATACTAGATAGCGTGCTAGGCATTCCATACGAGCGGAACATTACACAAACTATAGATCTAAAAGATTCGGATGCGAGGAACAACTACAAAACACATCCGCACTTTCAAACATAAAAACCTGGATCTAAGATATGCGGAAAATTGGAGATAATTGACCGTAGACAAACTCGGCTCGAGAAAGAGACCCCAGTCCGGACCACACGTACCCTACCTTGGTGACATGCAGCAGCTATGTCAGCGTGGGGAAGATTATGTCCCGCGGCGGCGTGGAAGGACTTCGGTGACCTTTTTCCGGTCGTGAAGTGGCAAATAGGTCGTTGAAGGGAATATGCCCTAGAGGCAATAATAAAGTTGTTATTTATATTCCCTTATATATCATGATAAATGTCTTTTATTCATGCTAGAATTGTATTAACTGGAAACTTGATACATGTGTGAATACATAGACAAGACAGAGTGTCCCTAGTATGCCTCTAATAGACTAGCTCGTTAATAAAAGATGGTTAAGTTTAATAACCATAGACATGTGTTGTCATTTGATGAATGGGATCACATCATTAGGAGAATGATGTGATGGACAAGACCCATCTGTTAGCTTAGCATTATGATCGTTTAGTTTTATTGCTATTGCTTTCTTCATGACTTATACATGTCCCTCAGACTATGAGATTATGCAACTCCCGAATACCGGAGGAACACCTTGTGTGCTATCAAACGTCACAACGTAACTGGGTGATTATAAAGATGCTCTACAAGTATCTCTGAAGGTGTTTGTTGAGTTGGCATAGATCGAGAATGAAATTTGTCACTCCGATTGTCGGAGGGGTATCTCTAGCCCTCTCGATAATGCACATCATAATAAGACTTGCAAGCAAAAGACTAATGATTTAGTCACAAGATGATGTATTACGGAACGAGTAAAGAGACTTTCTGGTAACAAGATTGAACTAGGTATGAAGATACCAACGATCGAATCTCGGGCAAGTAACATACTGATGACAAAGGGAACAGCGTATGTTGTTATGCGGTTTGACCGATAAAGATCTTCGTAGAATATGTAGGAACCAATATGAGCATCCAGGTTCTGCAATTGGTTATTGACCGGAGATGTGTCTCGGTCATGTCCACATAGTTCTCGAACCCGTAGGGTCCGCACGCTTAACGTTCGATGACGATTTGTATTATGAGTTATGTGTTTTTCATGACCGGAGATTGTTTGGAGTCCCAGATGAGTTTACGGACATGACGAGGAGTCTCGAAATGGTCGAGACATAAATAATGATATATTGGACAATGTTATTCGGACACCGGATGAGTTCCGAGGGGTACCAGATAATTATCGGAGGGTCGGAGGGTTGTCGGAACCCCCAGGGAAACTAATGGGCCTTCATGGGCCTTAGTGGAGAGAGAGGAAGGTCCACAAGGGGAGGCCGCCCCCCCATAGCAATTCCGAATTGGACTAGGGAGGGGGCGGTGCGCCCTTCTTTCCTTCTCCTTCTCTCCCTCTCCTTCCTTCCCCTTTTCTTCCTTGGAAAGGAATCCTACTAGGACTAGGAAGTCCTAGTAGTTCTCCCTTCTTTGGGCGCGCCCTAGGGCCGGCCGGCCTCCTCCTCCTCCTCCTTTATATACGTGGGGAGGGCGGCACCCTAGAATACACAAGTTGATCTTCTAGCCGTGTGCGGTGCCCCCCTCCACGGTTTAACACCTCGGACATATTGTCGTAGTGCTTAGGCGAAGCTGTGCGCGGATCACATCATCAACATCGTCAACACGCCTTCGTGCTGTCGGAACTCTCCCTCGACCATCTGCTGGATCAAGAGCTCGTGGAACGTCATCGTGCTGAACGTGTGCTGAACACGGAGGTGCCGTACGTTCGGTACTTGGATCGGTTGGATCGTGAAGACGTTCGACTACATCAACCGCGTTACTAAACGCTTTCACTTTCAATCTACGAGGGGACGTGGACACACTCTCCCCGCTCGTTGCTATGCTTCTCCTAGATAGATCTTGCGTGATCGTAGGATTTTTTTTGAAATACTACGTTCCCCACCATTGGGATCATGAGCCAGGTCTATGCGTAGATGATATGCACAAGTAGAACACAAAGAGTTGTGGGCGATAATAGTCATACTGCTTACCACCAATGTCACACTTTGATTCGGCGGTATTGTTGGATGAAGCGGCCCGGACCGACATTACATGACCACGTTCATGAGAATGGCTCTACTGACGTGCTTTGCACACAGGTGGCTAGCGGGTGTCAGTTTCTCCAACTTTAGTTAAATCGAGTGCGACTACGGTCGGTCCTTTTTGAAGGTTAAAACAACATACTTGATGAAAAATCGTTGTGGTTTTGATGCGTAGGTAAGAACGATTCTTACTAGAAGCCCGTAGCAGCCACGTAAAACTTTCAACAACAAAGTAGAGGACATCTAACTTGTTTTTGCAGGGCATGTTGTGATGTGATATGGTTAAGACATGATGAGTTATATGATATTGTATGAGATTATCATGTTTTGTAAATTATCGGCAACTGGCAGGAGCTTTATGGTTGTCTCTTCATTGTATGAATTGCAAACGCCATGTAATTGCTTTACTTTATCACTATGAGTTAGCAATAGTAGTAGAAGCAATAGTTGGCGAGACGACCATGATGCTACGATGAAGATGATGGTGTCAAGCCAGTGACGATGGAGATCATGACGATGCTTTCGACATGGATATCAAAACCACAAGATGATGATGGCCATATCATGTCACATATTTTGATTGCATGTGATGTTTATCTTATTATGCATCTTATTTTTCTTAGAATAACGGTAGCATTATAAGATGATCCCTTACAAAATTTCAAGGTACAAGTGTTCTCCCTGAGTATGCACTGTTGTGACAGTTTGTCGTGCCGAGACACCACGTGATGATCGGGTGTGATAAGCTCTACGTTCACATACAACGGGTGTAAGACAGTGTCACGCCCAAGATGCGATTCTATCCAGATCACGTTATAATCTCGTGATTGGGGCACAACCGCATTTTGGGCACTTAGCAAGATGGATATCATTACATCGTACCATTACATACATACATGCGGGATACATGCAAGTCACACAATAGTCACATGAATACAACACAATATACACAAGACATCCGACTACGGATGAAACATGACAAGCACAATGACATCCATCCCGCTATCCCAGGCTATCGACCAGGAACCTATCCCAAGATCAATGAAGAAGAGGGAGAGAGAACTCCAACACAAGTAAACATCGCTCTCACGTCAAGTCATCGGAAAACTGCACCTGCAACTGTTGTTGTAGTATCTGTGAGCCATGAGGACTCGGCAATCCCATTACCATGGGTATCAAGACAAGCAAAGCTTAATGGGTTGGGAGAGGTTAATTGGTGAGGTTGCCGCAACGGCTAAGCATATGTATGGTGGTTAACTTACGAGTACAAGAATAAGATGAGCATCTACGCAAACGGTCGCAAACTAGTAATGATCGCTAAAAGATCCTGAACTACCTACGAGTCAAACATAACCCCACCGTGTTCTCTTCTCAAAATAAAAAGAGACGGTCATGGTTACTGATGCGGTTCGTGTATTTTATTTCGGATCCTCCGTCAAGTTTTCTACAACCGGACATTTACAAATTCCAATCTGCCACATAACCGCGGGCACGTCTTTCGAAAGATCATAACCCTACAGGGGTGTCCCAACTTAGCCCATCACAAGCTCTCACGATCAGCAGAGGTAAAAAAACCTTATCTTAGGGACAACCCGATCAAACTTGGAATCCCGGTGCAGAAGACATTTCGACAATGGTAAAACAAGTCCAGCAAGACTTCTGGCGTGCCGACGCCCTGATAGTAGCCGCGCGTATCTCGTCTAAGGCCACGTCCGGATGAGCACAGCGTACAGCGACCAAATTACCAAAGTTTCCAAGGGGCGGCGACGCAAACGACTCAAGTTTGGACCAACACTCATGAGGAGCACTGGCCCGAGGGTTGAATTAGGAATCCACGGGTAGTGCTAACTCCCTATGCAAGTTTTAGTAATTAGGCATATGGTAAAAACAATGTTGGGCCTTGCTGGAGGACTTTTATTCAAAGCAAACTGTCAAGGGGTTCCCATAAACCCAACCGCGTTAGGAACGCAAAATCAAGGAACATAACACCGGTTTATCAGTTCTTAAGGCGGCGTGAGTGGAACAAAACACCGAGCAAAAGGCCAAGCCTTCCACCCATTGCCAAATATATAGGTGCATTAAAAGTAATAGATATTGTGATATTCCCAAAACCAAGTTCCGACATGGAGCAATCTTCATCTTCACCTACAACTAACAATGCTATAAGAGGGTCTAAGCAAGCGGTAACATAGCTATACAACGGTCTACTGGGATGGTGTCATAGGTTAGGGGGTGTTTCATGGCAACAATGATAGGCTGACGAACAAAAGATAGGCATCACGTCATATAGCGATAGCATTGAGACAACTAGCATGGCAATGATAGAAATGAGATCCAAGGTGATGCTCATCTTGCCTAAAATCCAGCTAGGAAGAAGAACGAGTCCATGAAGAAGACGAAGAAGAAGCCACGTAGACGAACCAAGTGTAGACGAACGAATCCTCACGATCGCAACAAAACAGGAACTAATGAGAAGAAGCAAACAACATGTTAAACACACAATGCACAAACATGACATGATGCTCAACTAAGTATGATGCATGACAAGGCTACATGATGCAAATCATGGCAAGAGATGAAGCATACAAGAACAACACAACCCAACAAGTCTAAATGAGGCCGGAAACACATATAACAATTCTGGTAAGTCCTCATATGCAAATTTAGAAATTGGTCCTGATCTGAACAAACATTAAGTTCAATTGTTAAACATCAAGTTAACAAGCACCATGATGATCTACTAGGAATTCTAGTCAAGTTACATATAAAGTTCATTTGAATCGGAGCTACGGCCTAGAAGATACGAGCAAAACAAGTCAAGCATGCCATTGATGGAAAACACATCCAAACATCAAGAAAACACACTCCAAACAGGTTTACAACATTTTATTATGCATCTACATGCAAAAATACACAAGTTTCATGTAGACCATGCCCAAAATGGAGCAACGGTTCATCACATAAACACGACACAAGTTCGAAACACAATCTGTTTAAAACAGAGACTAGGCATATTGTTGACATCAAAGCAACATGATATAATAGCAAGATGGGCATAAGCATGGCATGAACTCAAACAACATATTACAAGCTTCCAATATCAACAAGAATTAGGTCCAAAGGCATCAAGAGCAATCTAACATGAATAAGACAACAAGCATACTTTATTACACAGCTTAGTACTTAGTGAAAAACTGGGCAAACATGAGCATAAATAATCATGAAGGCATGTAGGATGCAAGAAATAACTAAGCTACAGTGCTAGATCATGACAAGTAAAGGCATGGCATGCTAGAACACAATATGTAGGTCAAGGAACAATTCATGGCATATACATGGGAGAAACAGGATCATAGCATTCATCGAAACAAGAAGCAAACATATTATAATAGATTCTCAGACTTAGTGAAAATCTGGAAAGGCAAAAACATCATCACGATGTTGTCTTCGGCGGCACAAAACAACACGCATATCAACTCTACTAAGTATGCAAAGATCATGAACATGTAATAGACATGGAATACTACAAACAACTCCATTGGCATAACTCCATAGGAGGCATGGATTATAAACAACAAGCTTCACCAAATTGATCATGCTGATAACAGGCTGACAGTAACATTTTGAAGCAACTTCAGAGCATGAAAACAACAAGCTACAGCAGGCCATAATTGCAAACAAGGAAATGGATGGATAGAGCATAACATGGACTTCAAGACATGGTCATTCGGCATTCCAAAACATGCATGGATATGACTGTAGCATATAGGGAACATGGCATAAAAATTAACAGATTCAGACTTGGCAGTTTTCTACTAAGTCATAGAAATTAGCAAACATCAAGTAGGTCACTTAACAAGCTTGTTGCACTCACCACAAAGCATATCATAAAAAGTGGATTGCACCACAGCAAAGATGGCATGACATAGCTCCTAACACATGTTGACATGATGCTCAAACAAAAATCACACAAATAGATATGAAAAAGACAAATGAGCAAGTTATTACAAATTTTAGCAGTTTTAAACACTTAGCACTTTTGCAACAGAGATAAACATGTCCATATGCATCCTAACATGAATGCAAAGCACACCATCATGTATAGCACTTCATAACATACATTTTGATATATCATATGCTCCATTTGGATCACCGAGCACAAAGATATCATAGGTCAAACATGCACATGTAATTACAAATGCCAGGGACTTAGCAGAAAAACAACCTCGGGAAAGTTGATCTCGCGGTTCAGCGGGACGAGCCGTTGCAGTCATGCTGCTTGGTTGAAGGCTCAGGGCAGAACCGGATGAGGCCATCCCGGTGGGAGCCCGAGGACGTGGCGGCGACGATGATGGCTGCCGGCGAGGCGGCGGCCGTGAGAGGACCGGATGGGGCGGATCCGGCGAGGGGAGCCCTTTTCCCGGTGAGATCCGGCGATGGCGGGGGCTGGATGGACCGAGCGGCGGCGAGCAAAGGAAAGGAGGCGGCCATGGGACGCGGAGGAGGGCCGTCGGTGCGCAAGCATCTCGATGGCAGGGAGCTTGGGACGCGCTAGGCGGAGGCAGTGCGCGAGGGTGGCGGGGCACGCCAACGACGAGGCGCGGAGGCGGCGCGGCTTCCTGGCGAGGGGCGGAAGACGGCGGCGGGCTCGGTTGGGGCGCAGGGTAGAGCAGGGCTCGGGCGAGCGTGGACTCGGGCCTGGGCGGGCCTGGATCAGCCCGGGGCGACGGATCTGGGCCCTAGCGGGCCTGGCGCGGCTGGGAGGTGGGGAGGACACGACGTGGAGGCGTGCCACTGGTGGAGGGGCGCTGACTGGCGGCGGGGGCCAACTCGAGGCCACCAAGTGGCGGGCACGGGCTGGACTTCGCCGGATTTGGAGGTGGAGGTGGCTGGCTGTGGCTGGTTGTCACAGCCCTAGACCAGCCCTTGCCTGTCTTGCTTGGTCTTCATGTGCATCATGTTTAAATTTCTCAGAAACTGGAAATGGGGATGTTCAAACCCTAGCACCAAATGAATTCAACTAGGGTCAAGAATAAAATCATTTCCAATGACGCAAAATGCCTTCATCAATGTTTGATAATTTTGGCAAGGCTTTGAAACCAAACCAAAAATAGTGAACATTTTTGTAGAATATTTTGGGCACTGAATTAAATCATATCTTATTTGCATTTGGGCATTTAAATTTTATATATTATTTTAAATGCTCAAATAATCATAAACTAAAATGTTTACTGTTGGATCTCTCCTAAACAGTAGCCATGCTTGGTTTCATGATTTGTGGAAATGCCCTGGCATTTTTAATAAAGCCCTAAAGTTTACAAAAAAATAGAAAACAGAAAGTATTAATAAGAGAGAGAGAGAGAGAAGAGTTACCTGACCCAGATCATGTGCAGCCCAGCTGTGGCCCAGCGTTGTAGCTGGCCCAGCCCAGCCGCCCCACCGTCTTCAACCTCCTGCCAGTAGGCAGGAGGGCGTGTGCTCGCCGCGCGTGGCCACACGCCGGCCACCTCCAGGCTGCCTGCCTACTCCTCGACCCCCCTTGGAGACGCCACGCACCCCCGTGGACCTCTCTCACTCTCCCTCGCCTGAATTTCCCCCTAGCTCTCTCCCTCGCCTGTTCTTTGCCTTGGCTGAACGCCACCATCGCCGGCGCTCGCCGTTCCCGCACCCAGAGCCTCCCCCTTGACCCCTCGGCGTGCCCAGTAGCTCGGCCACCTCGTCCTCGACCTCATCACCAAGCCAGGCGACGCCGGAAGCCCTGAAATGTCGCCGTCTTTGTCTTCTTCAACCTCGGTCCGCCAAGATCGCCGGCGGCCATGTGCCCGCTCCGGTGCTCCCTCAAGCTCGCCGAGGCCACCACTTACTTTGTCGTGAGCCCCTGCTTGTTTCCCCTCTCTCTTCGCGGTCGTTTGCTCCACCTAGCCCAGCTAACCACCGCACCCGAGAGCTTGGCTCCGCCGGCCAAGTCGCCGCTGTGGCCACAGCCACCGTAGCGTGCGTCCGAGCTCGCCACTGCACGCCTTGCACTCCCGCTCATCGGACAGGGCCACCCGTTGCTCCTGGAGAGGTTCGTAGCGCAGTTTTCTTCATCACCCAAACGCCGGCCGCCGCGTCTGAGGTCGCCGCCGTCACTTTAGGCCACCTCCGGCGAAGTTGAGGGCACCAATCGACGCGCGCGAGCTCCAGCTACTCGTAGATGGGCTCAGCCGTTGATTTGGTCGCCGGAGGACATTTTCCGAGCCTCTCCGCCGTGTTTAGCCTCGCCGGCGTCGAGTCGCCGGCGGGTTTGACCCAACTTGACCAGGGTCTGACCATCCTGAGTCAATGACATGTGGGGCCAGCCCTGAGTAGTTTTAGTTTAAGGTTTTAATTAAGTTTTAATTGCTGTCATTAACTTAATTAGACACAGACATGTGGGCCCGCCCGACTAATTAAACTAGGTTAGTGTTAAATAAGTTACTTTAGTTAGTTGTGTCACTGACCAGTGGGCCCCACTGGCCAGGTTTGACCTGGACCCGCCTGTTGACTTGCTGATGTCAGCATGACCTAGTGCTGACGCAGTAACTATTTTCTGTAATTTAAAATAAATCAGAAATGATTTATTTATTTTAGAAAATAGCCAAAACTTCTAAAAATCACAGATAATAATCTATAACTCCAATGAAAATAATTTATATATGAAAAATGATCAGAAAAATTCAAGGAATCTGTTTATGGCATTTTCATGCATGTTAGAACAACTTATGGCTGCTGTTTAGGACAAATCATATAAATGGCATTTGAATATCCACATATGGAGTTTGAATTTGAATCTTGGATTCAAACCAACTTCATTTAACCTGTTGCTAGTTGCATTAGCTCAAATCAAAGCATAATGCCATGTCATGATCATGCATCATATTGTGCATTGCATTGACTGTGTTTCTTTCTCTGTTGCCGGTGTTTGTTCCCTTTCAGTAGACGTGTTCCGACGATGTGATCGATGACACCGATGAAGACCCAATGTTACCTTCAGAAGTGCTAGGCAGGCAAAACCCCATTGAGCATTCCAATACAATCCCACTCTCTCGCTCTTCCTCTCTTTTACTGCATTAGGACAACAACGCTTCAACTGTTACCTGATGCGGTAGTTGAACCCCTTTCCACTGCATGACCTGTCATTGCCACAGTAAATAGTTGAAACCCACTAGTATGAGTAGGAGTTGTTTGAGCCATGTTGTGCCTACTCATTCATGCTTTCTGGTTATGCCTGCTATTGCTTAGAGTTGTGTCAGGTCTGATTCATCGGGGATGAATTGAAGGGTGATGAACATGTCCTACTGTGTGTGAGCTAAGTGTGTGAACACGATTTGGTAAAGGTAGCAATGACAGGCCATGTAGGAGTACATGGTGGGTTGTCTCATTTCAGCCGTCCTTAGGAACTGAGTTCTGTGTTTGTGATCCATGAAACAGCTACTACCACACATTGGGATCCTTAATTGACTCTCTCGACTTATTAATCAACATGATCTCTCTCTAGGAGTTGCAACTAGTTTCTGGTGTTTGTAGTTTACTGGAGGTCGTGCGCAGCGCTAACCCTCGGGGTGGGCTGTGACGCGGCAGGTACGTGGCACGGTGTACCGATCTCCCGTTTGGTGATGCGGGATCCCTGTACACATCATTTGGGGCCGTCAGCGACACCCCGGCCGGATCTCCCCACGGATGGAACCCAAATAGGCGATAAACCTGGACGAGAGACTTGTGTGGTTAGTCAGATCGTGGCCGACACCCTCGCCAGGCTTCCGCTTGAAGGTTGCGGAGATACATGACGTGTACATGGCGGTAAGTGGCGAGAGCGTGTGTGAAGAAGTACACCCCTGCAGGGTTATATATAATCTATTCGAATAGCCGTGTCCGCGGAAATGGACTTCTGAGTTACCTGTACAGTTCATAGACAAGTGAAAGTGGATACTCTAAAACGCGCAAGATAAGCATGAGTGCTATGGATGGCCTTCTCGTAGGGAGACGGGAGCGGATCCATAGTGGTGTATTGATTGGTGAAATTGTGGACTCGTGTGCGCCACCTCAAAAGAGTTACTTGCAGTCGTAGTTCAGGATAGCCACCGAGTTAAAGATGGCTCGCTGCAGTCAAACTCCACCACCCCTTTGTTGATACTGATGCATATGTAGCTAGTTCTGATGTAAGTCTTGCTGAGTACCTTTGTACTCACGTTTGCTTAATTTATGTTTTTGCAGAGAGACTTCAGTCTCGCTAGTGATTCCGCGTGGACTTCGACGTTTAGCTTGTTACCTCAGCTACGATCTTGTACCTTGGGAGGGTCTTGTATATAGTTAGGCTTCTCAGCCTTTTTCATTTGTAGTTGTTTGTACTCAGACATGTTATGCTTCCATTGCCTGTATGCTCTGTATGTTGGGTCATGTGACCTCTGATTGTAATAAATGCTATGATGGCTCTTCTGGGCCTTTATCTATATGAGTTGTTGAGTTATGTTGTGATGCCATGTTGTACAACACATACTTGCATGTTATGCGTACGTGTAATGTGTAATGCTATGTGTGGGATCCGACAGCTAGTTGTTTACCCTTGGTAGCCTATCTTACAGGGAAATGTCTCCTAGTGCTTCCACTGAGCCTTGGTAGCTTGCTACTGCTTCGGAACACTTAGGCTGGCCGGCATGTGTCCTTCTTCGTTCCTGTGTCTGTCCCTTAGGGGAAATGTCACGCATTGCTCCTTTAAGTCCTTGTAGCTTGCTATGACTTGGGTTCATACGTTTATGACCGACACGTTCGTTGCTGGGTCATGTATGCCTGTCTCTGTAATTTAGCGCCACTTTTGGTTTATAACTAGTCATGTCGGCCCGGGTTCTCTGTCATATGGATGCTAGCGACACTATCATATACGTGTGCCAAAATGCGCAAACGGTCCCGGGCCAGGTAAGGTGGCACCCGTGGGGATACTGTGCGTGAGGTCGCAAAGTGATATGATGTGTTACAGGATAGGCCTGTGTGACTTAGGATCAGGGTCCCGACAGCTTTGGTATCAGATCCTGACTGCATGTAGGATTAGTAAGCCAAACTGGTCGAAGTCGTGTCTAGACATTCTTTAGTTATGTAAGGGAATTTTTTGTGAAAGGGAACGTAAGGCTGTTTTTAGTCCTTTACCCTATGACCTTCTGATCTGAGTCACCTTCTTCTTTCTATGGGGGTTAAGAAACTAGGATTCTCATTCTATTTATCATGATCACGTTATTGTGGATTCAACCCTTAGTGCAGTTTCTACTACTTTTGTGTGTTCAACTGTTGATCTCAGAACCTTGATGTTATGATGTTCAGTGGTTATGCTATCTTTGTGCATGAGTCTCAAAACTACTTTCGAGCATTTACAGCCGTTATGCTGTCCGAGTCTTCCCAGGTTTCTAAATAATCTGATGCATTTGCAAACCTTTCCTCCCTGTTTCCGATGTCCTTTTAGGCCAGATTAATCACACTAGTCGGTGTGTTGAGGTACTCTGTTACCTCGACATATATGTTGGACTTATTATTATGACCCTAGGTGTCTTAGAAGATCACCAGTAATCTAGCTATGCTTTGTATTCCCAGTGTGATGATTTTGGCAATCGTTCTCGAAAGCATCCAGTGATGCCATTTAGTTAGTAGGCATTCTATTTCTGGGTTCTTGAACCCAAGATTCTTCTACCTACTTCATGTTGGTAGCATTTGCTCGTCCCTTTAGGATATTAGTAACCTTGTGATAGTCCTCGAGGTCCGTGGCATATCATTCTTCCAAATACCATGAACCATCCTTGGCAGAAGTTCTCCCGAACTAAAAGATCACTACCAGAGTGCTCCTGATTAGTACTCCATTCATATTGTGACTCTGCCAATTCTACCTTTCTGCATGGGTTATCCGGAAGAAATATGTTGAACTAGTTCGACATGCTAATCTATGCATCCACAACTCAGAAAGTTATATGTTCCGTTGAGTTGTCCCCTTTTAGTTGTATTATGACCCCGTCTATCAGTTGATAGTCAGGAGTAGTTGTGCACTCGTGTTCATCGATGCCTTTTACTCTTGTGGTCTGTCAATCCATTCTATTTCAGAATGACTAGGAGAAACAAACTCCAGTACCTCATCCATACCCAGGATTGGGTCAAAGAAGTTGTACTTCGCAGATGGAGAATGCTAATACAACTTCTAATCTGTTCTATCCCGAAGTATTACCATCCTTATGTCAAGAATGTCATGGGAATTGCACCACCTCCTACGAACTCCTGATATAGTGATACTTCTCACCATCATCGTTCATTCCTCGGTCTCCGTGTTGTCGTAACCGTAATACTGACAAGTGAATCGTGATGTGTGTAATCAATACTCCTAGCAACTACGTTGCCTGGTAGTTAATGGACAATAACCTCATCCTTAGCGAGTTGATTATTGAATCATCACCCTAAGGTTGATTGTGCTACCTAGTCCACTTCCCTGGTGCACTCCTTGATCAGTGAGTTAGGATTGTGTCAATCCCTCGCTCACTTGATCATATCGTCTTGCCCTGAAAAGCAAGATTGATCTCGAGCTTAGTATTATAGCGGTGGTCTGTGATTTTCCGAATATCTTCTCGGAAGTATTACCAGGTTGTTCCCTGACCGCTATGTTGAGTTCCCGATCAAGTTGGTTTTCTTATAAACCACCCCTTCTCCAAGAATCTGTGTTGGATACCCTGAACTAGTTGGTTAAGATAAACAACAACTTGGAGAGTTGGAAGATAAAAGCTTGCCTGACCTAGTTCCTTCCAAGGGATATCTTTTGTGTGTGTGTTGAAGAAAGATGATATCTTCATTGATTGTTCCTCGTGACCAGTTGTTGGATCCATTGTCTTGACAAAACTTTGACTTGAGAGTGGGCTATCGTTAAGTCAAATCAGAACCAACGATATTCATAATGTTGTCTTACTCGTGGTTGATCCCTTGAACATACACCGTTACATCTATTGGTCTGACCAATGCTATCACTTTGTTCACATAGTTATGGAATTCCATTTTATGGAAGCCTCGATGAATTGTTGTCAAGCCCGTCGACAACCTGTTTATCCCCTCCATGATTCATGTTGAACATTAAAAGCTAGTGTTGGAAACTTTGTAAGCATTATCTTCATGTCCCATTCATGAGGTATATGTTGGATAAGAGAAGATACTTTCCCTAATTCATGTGTAATTGACGTAAGTTGCCACCGTGAGTTCGAGAAAGCTGTTTTGCTTCATGTGGAATCATCCCAAGTCAGTCATGCATATGTGCGAAGTATTTTGTGGTTTGGAGATTTGCAACCTTCACTCCATATGTATTCCTAGCACACCAAGCCACTGATTGATTTGTTCAAGGAGAAGAAGTTCCATCATAAGAGCTAATCATATGACTTATGTAAGGACTTCGATATCCTAGACGATGGTTCCCAACCAGAACTCGGTAGTGTTTATCATAAGACTAGTACGTGGTCATGCTTGTCCTGGACAACGTGTTCACAGGTTTTGTAGCGGAACCAGCTCATATTTTGGAGCTTGCTATCGTAGTCCACTCCCCGAGAATCTTGCAATGTCATCTCGTCGATTTGTGTTGCAAACTTTCATTTTTTTTCTTTCTAGACTCGATGAGTCTGGAATATCCTGAGACCAACCGGAACTGAATCTCAGGCAGATATGATGGTTGGAGCCTTTTCCTAGAACTATAATATTGGTCTCTCGATAACCGGTAAGGTGGATGTCGTGGCCAACACACCCAGCCGGAAGACCTATTGTTGTAGTATCTTGATTGAAGAAGTTGGCCACCTCCCCACAAGGACTTCGTAGGAATAACTCCCTAGTTGTTCCTTATGGATTTTTGTGCTCCTGAAGTCCGACCTTTTACTTGACGTTTGATACGTCCAAAATGTATCTATAATTTCTGCTTGCTCCATGCCTCTTTTGGGTGATATTGCTATGATATTTATACACTTCCATACACTTTTGATCATATTTGGACTAACCAATTAACTCAGTGCACCCCAGTGCCAGTTTCTGTTTTCGGCTGTTTTTGTATTTCAGGTTTTCCCATTACGAGAACTGCCAGAAAAATCCCGGAAAAATTATATAAAAAATCAGCGTTCCAGAAGCTACCAGGCACCCGAAGCACAGCCGGAGGGGGGCCACCGGGGCTCCAGGCGCCCTGGTGGCGCGGCCCCCCTGGCCGCGCCGTGGGGGGCGCCTGGGCCCCCCGAGCCTCGTCTGATGCCCCCCTTTGGCATATATTTATATCGAGTCCCGAAACCCTCGAGACGGGAACCCTTTTTCGCGATCTCATCTCTGTTCCGCCGCCGCCACCGCTTCCAAGATCGGGAGCACCAGGAGAACACTTCCCGGCACCCTGCCGGAGGGGAGGATCACCACCGGGAGCTTCTCCACCACCATGGACGCCTCCTGGATGAGTTGTGAGTAGTCTCCCTTGGACCATGGGTCCATGACCAGTAGCTATGTGATGTTCTCCTCCCGTTCTTGTGCTTCACTAATTAGTCCTCGTGAGCTGCCCTACATGATCGAGGCACATATGTAATCCTTATGCTGTTGCTATAATGAGTTTGCTGGGATCCGATGGATTATGAGATTATGTTCAGATTGTGTTTGAGTAATATATTTGATTCACCTCTTTTATATTTATGTTCGTAAGTAATTCTTGCATGTTCTCCGTTGTTATTTATTGCTTTGGCCAAGTAGTAGGTAGTGACTCCAAGAGGGAACGTTATGCTTGATTGTGGGTTCATGCCCCTCGATGACTAGCTTGAGTGACAGAAACATGAGTCTAGGGGATGTGCTGTTGCCACAAGGGGGAAAACAACGGTGCTTGTGCCCGCGGGTGCAAGGATTGTTTACTTTACGCAAAGTTCTTTTAATGCAGTTGTCTGTTGCTTTGAGTTTACACTATAGGTGGGACTCGCAACTTAATACCAGCGAGATGTTCTAGACAGATATCTCAAGGTGGATGATTAGTAGTAGACGCAGATGGATTTCGGTCTACTTACCTCGGCGTACCGCCCATGCTTTGAACCTCTACCTTTCTTGCAACTTAGTCAGCATTGGTTTGCGCACATGGTCCTGTCAATTGCCCAGCTGCAATTCGTTTACCTCACATAGCTGTTTTATCGTCTTTTGGGAGAGAGATATCACTACTGAACATCATGGGACTCCGGTCCATATTACCATCATTGATCACATCCGCTATTTACTTTACGCTTTTACTTACTATTGCAGCAATATCTATCACTACTATCACTTGCGTTTGACCCTTTGTAAACGACAAGGCCGGAGGGATTGACAACCTCTCTGTACTCGTTGGGAGCAAAGTTATTTGTATCTGTGTGCAGGTCCAAGTTGATTGCTAATATCTGGCGTCGTTAGCAGTTAACACCTTCTTGTTGAAACTGGGAGTCTCAGGGGAAATCGATGCTTGGTATCTTTGCCAAGGGAAAACTTTCGCTACACTACATCTCAAACCTTCCACTTGGGGTAACCAACGAGGGGCGAGAAGCCATCAAGCAAAGTTTTCTGGCGCCGTTGCCGGGGACTCCACTATTCAGGATAGGGGAGTTACACGCTATCTTTTACCTTTGCTTTTTAGTCTTGTTAGTATACCTTTCAGTTTTTGCTTTAGAATCTTTTATCGAAAATCACAAAAATAGTTATCTTGCTTGCTTGCTACTATGGGTTCCACCGAGAACACCAAGTTGTGTGACTTCACTAGTCACAACAACGATGACTTTATCTGCACACCTATCACTACACCTGCCACTTCAGCACCTTCGTATGAAATTAAACCTGCTTTACTGAACCTAGTTATGAAAGATCAATTCTCCGGTGCTGGAGATGATGCTGCTTTACACTTAAACAACTTTGTTGAACTCTGTGATATGCAAAAGTACCAAGAAATAGATGGTAATATTGTTAAGCTTAAGCTTTTTCCTTTCTCCTTGAGAGGAGGAGCTAAAAGTTGGTTTCAGTCTTTGCCTAGAAATAGCATAGATTCATGGGACAAGTGCAAAGATGCTTTTATTGGAAAATACTATCCACCTGCTAAAATTATCCAACTAAGAAGCAACATAATGAATTTTAAACAATTGGATAATGAACACATTGCCCAAGCTTGGGAACGTATGAAATCTCTTATCAAGAACTGCCCTACTCATGGTTTGACTACTTGGATGGTTATCCAAACTTTTTATGCAGGCTTGAACTTTACCTCGCGGAACTTGTTAGATTCGGCCACGGGAGGAACCTTTATGTCAACTACACTTGGTGCTGCCACAAAGCTTCTCGATGAGATGATGACCAACTATTCCCAATGGCACACCGAACGCGCTCCAACATGTAGGAAGGTAAACTCTGTCGAGGAGATTTCCTCCCTAAATGAAAAGGTTGACTTGATCATGTCTCTACTTTCGAAGCAATCTTCTATTGATCCTCGTGATGTTCCTTTAAATTCTTTGATTGCTCAAGAACAAGTAGATGTGAACTTTATCTCTGGAAACAATTTTAACAACAATGCTTATAGGAGTAATTTTGGTAGCAATCCTAGACCGTTCCCCTCTAATTCTTATGGGAACAACAATGCTTATCCTAGCACCAAGAACTCCACTACTGAACTAGAGATTATGCTTAAAGATTTCATCACTACCCAAAAAGCTTTTAATAATAGTGTAGAAGAAAAACTAAACAAACTAGGTGATCTCTCTTCGAAGGTAGACAATTTAGCCAATGAAGTAGAATTGCTTAAAATTAGAACTTCTCCTCTTGAGGAGACGAAGGTCACTCCTATGAATGCTATTCAAGTGCAAATTAATGAAAATATTAGGATGATGGCTAAACTTAAAGAGAGATGGGCTAGAGAAAGGGAGGAAGAAGATAGAATTAAGAGCCTTACTACCCACCACACTGTTGCTACTATCCAAGTTGTTGAGGATATCCAAACTCTTAGCACCCAATGCACTCCTGGTCCCGATGGACCTATTAATGGTGATGCTATGACTATAGAAACTACCAAACAAGTGAACCTAAAGGACACCACTACAACCTTACTTGATAGTAGTGACCTTGATTTTGATAATTGCACTCTTACCGAAGTTATTGATTTCCTTCACAAGATGTCTAGAGATCCCCGCACTAGCACGATTAACCTTGCCTTCACAGAGCATATCACTAATGCTCTTATCAAAGCTAGGAAGGAGAAACTTAGAGTAGAAGCCTCCATACCTAGAAAGCTAGAAGATGGTTGGGATCCTATGATTAAAATTAAGTTGAATAACTTCTGTTGCTATGCTTTATGTGATGTTGGTGCTAGTACCTCTGTTATGCCCAAAAGAATATATGATATGCTTAAACTGAAACCTTTTGATTCTTGTTCTTTTGGTGTTCGTCTCGTTGATTCTTCCATAAAGAAACCTTTGGGGAGGATCGACGATGTTCTTATCATTGTCAATGACAATTACGTTCCCGTTGATTTTACTATTATGGATATTGAATGTGAACCTTCTTGTCCAATTATTTTGGGACGTCCTTTTCTACGCACCGTTGGTGCTATCATTGACATGAAAGAGGGGAATATAAAATTCCAGTTTACTCTCAAGAAAGGGATGGAACACTTCCCTCGAAAGAAGATTAAGTTACCTTTTGAGTCCGTTGTACGGGCTAGCTATTCTTTTACTCTTGATAAAACTTGATCTCTTTGCATTATGCCTAGCTTAAAGGCATAAAAGAAAGCGCTTTTGGGAGGCAGCCCAATGAATAAATTTTATTTTGCTTTTGTTGTGTCTTGATGTTGTTACTACAGTAGCATCATCATTGTATCTTTGCTTTTCAATTTTGTGCCAAGTGTAGCCTCTGATTGCAAGAAAGTTCAAAAGTTGTGACGTGCTGTCCAGGAAACAGATTCTGTCCTTGGATAGAAAAATTCGTATCAAATCACTAGATCATCTTTTTGGTCTGACTTTGTTCGACAACGTGCTATATATAATTGTCTTTCGTGCATCTGTTCTGAGTTTTTTGATTAGAGTTGCAGAAGTACCCCGAAAAAATCATTTACTACCTGCTGTTCTGTTTTTCACAGATTCTGTCCTGTTTTTGCTTTCCTTCATTTTGCAAACCTAGAGCTTGCTTTTTCTTTGCAAAAACCTTTTGGCAATCTTGAGAAACAGTAGACCTTCAAGAATATCCTTATTTCCAGCAAGGAACAATTATTTTATTAAGGGTACTAACCTCGCTAACCAGATTATGATGAGTTATGTATGAAGGGAGTTTTCAAGTGTGCGAGGGAAGATGATAAAAAGATTCAGGAGTGTCAAACGCTCAAGCTTGGGGATGCCCCCGTGCACCCCCGAGAAATATTCAAGGAGACTCAAGCGTCTAAGCTTGGCCATGCCCCCGTGCATCCCCTTCTCCATCAACATTATCAGTTCGTCTTTCGTTCCACTATATTTTAATCACTTCATGTGTTATGTGCTATGCTTGGAGCGTCTTGCTTTTAGTTTTCCTTTTTAGTTTTCCTTAGCTTTTCATAACGAGTTGGAACTCAACTTTCTTTATGTGGGAGAGAAACACGCTCCACTTCTACCTAGAACATAACATAGAATTTTCATGTCTATCTTTGCTGTTGTCGGTGTACTAAGATAGGGGTACCTTAGTTCCCCAACTTGTGCACGGGCAGTAGCAGCTTCCCGCGGCAGGGCTTACCACGTGCTCGCCAAGAACCTTTCTGGTCCCTATGAAGCCATTCAAGAACAAAGTATGCAAGACAGAAGATCAAGGCCCCGGCAAGAGGAGCTTGCCGGGAAGGCCGCACCAGGCTCAAGGCTATCACTTTAACACGAGACCCTGGCAAGAGGAGCTTGCCAGGAAGGCCAAGGAACACATTTTCCCAAGAGATGCCTTGGCGCATCATGCATCCCAGCAGGGCCCGGGGAGCGGCAAGCTTCCGGGCCCGGCAAGGTCACGGCCCCAGCAAGGTGCTTGCCGGGGGAAACTTATGCTGTGTGCCCGCGCTTCAGCTCATCTGCCCACGCGTCGCCCTGGGGCCCTTCCAGGGACGCGTGGCGGACGGCTGTGCAGCCTGGGGCACACGGTGGCAAGCCACGGTGACGAGGCTACCGCCGTGGCGAACGGAGAAGCATGGACGGACGCTTTTGGGGGCGACGGTGACAGGCATTTAATGCCCTTGTCCCCCACTGTCAAAGTTAGGTGAAGACCACTGTTCATCCACTGTTCACGCACTGTTACAACCACCACCAAATTTACGCTTTTACCCTCCTCTACGTTGACACCTGTCGGTGACCCCTTTGAGCTATAAAAGGAGGCCCATGCACAACGTAGAGGGGGTTCGAAACCTGGACAACTCACTCGCTCGGTGTAGCTGGTACTGTAGATCTTCAAGCTCCCGAGCGCAATACAACCTAAGGCAGGAGTAGGGTTTTACGCGTCCGCGCGGCCCGAACCTGGGTAAACTGCCCGCGTGCGCTCCTCGATCTGCTCTCCGTGCTCCCTCCGCTCCCTTACCGCAACGTAGAAAGGGGCTCCGGTCCCATAGGTGCTCGTGGGAGGACAGTTTCCCCCGACAGCTGTGTGTGCTCTTTGTCTTTTAATAGCTACTATCAGGCTTAGCTCTTAGTTTTCATGCTTATCTTTTTAAAGAGCTTTTGTTTAGTTGGTTGCTTGAACTCTCTCTAGTTATCATGCTTATCTTATTAAGAGAATTTGCTTCCGTTGCATTGGTTGATATGTCTATGATAAAGATGATACGTGCATAATGGCGCTTAGTAGTTCATGTTTTCTTATGGTTAGTCTCAAATAGCTGGGGGGGTTCCCAATGTGTTATTGGAGTACCAACATGATTTGTTTGCCTATGATGTGGTATGGTTTAGTAATATCTTCCTTTAAGAATTTATTTTGATTGACTTGGCGTATGCTCATGCATATTTAAGACTGTAAAGAAAGTCTGTCAAGCCTTGATGATCTTTTATTTCTGAGTAGCGATATAACTTCCATGCCTGATTCAATGTTGCTTTGTCGCTCTGCATGATTATGACCGTCATTGCTCTCTTAGTTGGTCGCTCCCAGTCTTTTGCTAACCTCCACCTGTACTAAGCGGACTGACTGCTTGTGCATCCAATTCCTTTAAACCAGTTATGCCATATGAGTCCACCACACCTTACTACATGGTATTTACCTGCCATTCCTAACGGAGACTTGCATGTACCATCTCGAAATTATTCAAAAAAAAATGCATTCTTATTTTGTGCCTCTGTTGTAAGTTCATGAGGAAGTAGTAGTTAATTCATAATCTTTTTATGTTGGACAAGCTTCACCCCGGGATTGCATGTATAATGTGCAAACCCATAATACGAGAAGGAACTGGCATTGAGTGCGCCCGGCTCAAAAAGATAATATAACAAACAAACCCCCCTTCACGCTTTGGTCATGAGAAATCAGAAAACTTGGGCAGTGATAAACAAAGGAGATTAAGAGGATGTGATCGTCCTCATTCGGGAGTCGTTCCTCAAAACTTGTCCATCTCAAGAAGTGATTGAGTTGTCTGCTAGCATTCGTTGACGAAACATGCATATCCAAAAAAAAATATTATTACCTCTGTTTTTAAAACCAAGAGCTCTGGTACATGTTTTGTCTTTGTTTCCGACTACGGGTTTTCAACCTTGCCAACAAAAGCCACGGTTCGAGAGTCTCCACCTTTTTTAAAAGCACCAACTACTGAGAGCATGATTGTCATTCTGAGTGTAATGTGCATTGTCCCAAAGTAGCATTGTCTTTTGCATGATTGTGATATCGTTTATTTTGAAATCATTGTATCTAGTCATCACTTAAACCTTGGAGGTACCCCTGCATTTATGTTTTGCTTCACTAAAGGGGGCAAGCGAGCTATCACTTTATCATATTTGCACACCATGCTAATTACAAATCTATTTGATGTTTCAGTATCATATTGTAAAACTTTCAGTTCTTTGTGATTTTCTCATGAGGCAACTTAATTACTATAGATTCATTGTCTCAGTAAGCTTTTGTCATGTGACTATGAAAAAGTCCTATATGGTTAATAGCATGTCACCACAGAAATTATTCTTGTTATCATTTACCTACTCGAGGACGAGCAGGAATTAAGCTTGGGGATGTTGATACGTCCAAAACGTATCTACAATTTCTGCTTGCTCCATGCCTCTTTTGGGTGATATTGCTATGATATTTATACACTTCCATACACTTTTGATCATATTTGGACTAACCTATTAACATAGTGCACCCCAGTGCCAGTTTCTGTTTTCGGCTGTTTTTGTATTTCAGGTTTTCCCATTACGAGAACTGCCAGAAAAATCCTGGAAAAATTATATAAAAAATCAGCGTTCCAGAAGCTACCAGGCACCCGAAGCACAGCCGGAGGGGGGCCACCAGGGCTCCAGGCGCCCTGGTGGCGCGGCCCCCCCTGGCCGCGCCGGGGGGGGGGGCGCCTGGGCCCCCCGAGCCTCGTCTGATGCCCCCCTTTGGCATATATTTATATCGTGTCCCGAAACCCTCGAGGCGGGAACCCTTTTTCACGATCTCATCTCTGTTCCGCCGCCGCCGCCGCTTCCAAGATTGGGAGCACCAGGAGAACTCTTCCCGGCACCCTGCCGGAGGGGAGGATCACCACCGGGAGCTTCTCCACCACCATGGACGCCTCCCGGATGAGTTGTGAGTAGTCTCCCTTGGACCATGGGTCCATGACCAGTAGCTATGTGATCTTCTCCTCCCGTTCTTGTGCTTCACTAATTAGTCCTCGTGAGCTGCCCTACATGATCGAGGCACATATGTAATCCTAATGCTGTTGCTATGATGAGTTTGCTGGGTTCCGATGGATTATGAGATTATGTTCAGATTGTGTTTGAGTAATATATTTGATTCACCTCTTTTATATTTATGTTCGTAAGTAATTCTTGCATGTTCTCCGTTGTTATTTATTGCTTTGGCCAAGTAGTAGGTAGTGACTCCAAGAGGGAACGTTATGCTTGATTGTGGGTTCATGCCCCTCGATGACTAGCTTAAGTGACAGAAACATGAGTCTAGGGGATGTGCTATTGCCACAAGGGGGAAAACAACGGTGCTTGTGCCCGCGGGTGCAAGGATTGTTTACTTTACGCAAAGTATTTTTAATGCAGTTGTCTGTTGCTTTGAGTTTACACTATGGGTGGGACTCGCAACTTAATACCAGCGAGATGTTCTGGATAGATATCTCAAGGTGGATGATTAGTAGTAGATGCAGATGGATTTCGGTCTACTTACCTCGGCGTACCGCCCATGCTTTGAACCTCTACCTTTCTTGCAACTTAGTCAGCATTGGTTTGCGCACATGGTCCTGTCAATTGCCCAGCTGTAATTCGTTTACCTCACAAAGCTGTTTTATCGTCTTTTGGGAGAGAGATATCACTAGTGAACATCATGGGACTCCGGTCCATATTACCATCATTGATCACATCCGCTATTTACTTTACGCTTTTACTTACTATTGCAGCAATATCTATCACTACTATCACTTGCGTTTGACCCTTTGTAAATGACAAGGCCGGAGGGATTGACAACCTCTCTGTACTCGTTGGGAGCAAAGTTATTTGTATCTGTGTGCAGGTCCACGTTGATTGCTAATATCTGGCGCCGTTAGCAGTTAACACCTTCTTGTTGAAACTGGGAGTCTCAGGGGAAATCGATCCTTGGTATCTTTGCCAAGGGAAAACTTCCGCTACACTGCATCTCAAACCTTCCACTTGGGGTAACCAACGAGGGGCGAGAAGCCATCAACGTTCTAGGTACCAAACCATTTTTAATAAATGGGTTGCGCTAGCACATCAAGGAGAACATTAGAAGCGGAGTGCTAAATGTCTCTCGGTCGATCATCCAGATTTTGCCCCTTGACTCCGCTAAGGTGAAATCTGAGAAAGCGTTATCTTCCATTGCATCTGCATCGTCCATCAATATTCATCATGGTGGTATGTGGTGTTGCCAGGATCCTTGACACAGATATTGGTAAAACCTTGATGAATATGGGAATGCTCAAGTTCTTGAGAGCACGCACAAACACTAGGTGTTATCTCTGGCTCTAACCGGGATTGCTCCCAGTGTTCTTGGTTATGTTATAACCTCTCAAAGAGTAGATTACCCTCTACTGTTGGGATTCTTCCCAGTTACCAGAATCATTCCCAGCATTTGCATTTTGTTCCTAGCTTGCACCGCCAATGTGCCAATTTTCCATGGTTACCGTTTTCAATCACTGCTGTTCAGGATTATCCTCAGTAGTGGACTTGCCATGGGTCCCATCCATCTCCGGTGATAACCAAAATCATCCCTTGTGTTGTCTTTTACAAGGTAGTCCACATCATCCATTCTGGCCCGAGAATGTCATTCCTTCGGACTCCGTCAAACGATCGATTGTGTTTGCCTTAGGCTGGTATAGGGAATCTCAATGATCTCTATATCAAAAGTAATTCTTTTTGCCACTTAAGGGGATAATTCTACGAGTCACCTTCTCTAAGGTGCCCCGTCTAGTGACCTCGATCACCCTCTTCTTAGGTGTGGAATTATTGCCACTAGGTGAACCTTCATCGTTTGTTTCACTCCATCCCCCTGGAAGTGTACTATGTGTCTCAGCTCAAGAGATGTCTCAACGTCTCACTCCATGAGTTGATCTTGAGTTGCTCGATCTTTCAGAAGATCAATTTTGTAGAGTTTCTTTCGTCGCCACCGTGTTGGACAAAGACCTCAAAAGCAAGGGTTTCAAGATCAACATGATGCTAGCAATCAACATTCATATGAAGGGCACTTGGATCATGAAGATTGTGTTAGTTAGTGTCCCCTCTGATTTCTTACCCTACGCTTGAATCTCGGGACGAGATTCTTGTTTAGTGGGGGTGAGTTGTCACAGCCCTAGACCAGCCCTTGCCTGTCTTGCTTGGTCTTCATGTGCATCATGTTTAAATTTCTCAGAAACTAGAAATGGGGATGTTCAAACCCAAGCACCAAATGAATTCAACTAGGGTCAAGAATAAAATCTTTTCCAATTACCCAAAATGCCTTCATCAATGTTTGATAATTTTGGCAAGGCTTCGAAACCAAACCAAAAATACTGAACATTTTTGTAGAATATTTTGGGCACTGAATTAAATCATATCTTATTTGCATTTAAATTTTATATATTATTTTAAATGCTCAAATAATCATAAACTAAAATGTTTACTGTTGGATCTATCCCAAACAGTAGCCATGCTTGGTTTCATGATTTGTGGAAATGCCCTGGCATTTTTAATAAAGCCCTAAAGTTTAAAAAAAATAGAAAACAGAAAGTATTAATAAGAGAGAGAGAGAGAGAGAGAGAAGAGTTACCTGACCCAGATCCTGTGCAGCCCAGCTGTGGCCCAGCGCTGTAGCTGGCTCAGCCCAGCTGCCCCACCGTCTTCAACCTCCTGCCAGTAGGCAGGAGGGCGTGTGCTTGCCGCGCGTGGCCACACGCCGGCCACCTCCAGGCTGCCTGCCTGCTCCTCGACCCCTGGAGACGCCACGCACCCCCCTGGACCTCTCTCACTCTCCCTCGCCTCAATTTCCCTCCTGGCTCTCTCCCTCGCCTGTTCTTCGCCTTGGCCGAACGGCACCGTCGCCGCCGCTCGCCGTTGCCGCACCCAGAGCCTCCCCCTCGACCCCTCGGCGTGCCCAGTAGCTCGGCCACCTCGTCCTCGACCTCATCACCAAGCCAGGCGACGCCGGAAGCCCTGAAACGTCGCCGTCTTCGCCTTCTTCAACCTCGGTCCGCCGAGATCACCGGCGGCCATGTGCCCGCTCCGGTGCTCCCTCAAGCTCGCCGAGACCACCACTACCTTCGCCGTGAGCCCCTGCTTGTTTCCCCTCTCTCTTCGCGGTCGTTTCCTCCACCTAGCCTAGCTAACCACCGCACCCGAGAGCTTGGTTCCACCGGCTAAGTCGCCGCCGTGGCCACAACCACCCTAGCGTGCGTCCGAGCTCGCCACTGCATGCCTTGCAATCCCGCGCATCGGACAGGGCCACCCGTTGATCCTGGAGAGGTCCGTAGCATTCATCACCCGAACGCCGACCGCCGCGTCTAAGGTCGCCGCCGTCACTTTAGGCCACCTTCGGCGAAGCTGAGGGCACCAATCGACGCGCGCGAGCTCCAGCTACTCGTAGATGGGCTTAGCCGTTGATTTGGTCGCCGGAGGACGTTTTCCGAGCCTCTCCGCCGTGTTTAGCCTCGCCGGCGTCGAGTCGCCGGCGGGTTTGACCCACCTTGACCAGGGTCTGACCACCCTGAGTCAATGACATGTGGGGCCAGCCCTGACTAGTTTTAGTTTAAGGTTTTAATTAAGTTTTAATTGCTGTCATTAACTTAATTAGACACTGACATGTGGGCCCCGCCCGGCTAATTAAACTAGGTTAGTGTTAAATAAGTTAGTTTAGTTAGTTGTGTCACTGACCAGTGGGCCCCACTGGTCAGGTTTGACCTGGACCCGCCTGTTGACTTGCTGATGTCAGCATGACCTGGTGCTGATGCAGTAACTATTTTCTATAATTTAAAATAAATCAAAAATGATTTATTTATTTCAGAAAATAGCCAAAACTTCTAAAAATCATAGAAAATAATCTATAACTCCAATGAAAATAATTTATATATGAAAAATGATCAGAAAAATTCAAGGAATCTGTTTATGGCATTTTCATGCATGTTAGAACAATTAATGGCTGCTGTTTAGGCCAAATCATATAAATGTCATTTGAATATCCACATATGGAGTTTGAATTTGAATCTTGGATTCAAACCAACTTCATTTAACCTGTTGCTAGTTGCATTAGCTCAAATCACAGCATAATGCCATGTCATATCATGCATCATATTGTGCATTGCATTGATTGTGTTTCTTTCTCTGTTGCCGGTGTTTGTTCCCTTTCAGTAGACATGTTCCAACGATGTGATCGATGACACCGATGAAGACCCAATGTTATCTTCAGAAGTGCCAGGCAAGCAAAACCCCATTGAGCATTCCGATGCAATCCCACTCTCTCGCTCTTGCTCTCTTTTACTGCATTAGGACAACAACGCTTCAACTGTTACCTGCTGCGGTAGTTGAAGCCCTTTCCACTGCATGACCTGTCATTGCCACAGTAAATAGTTGAAACCCACTAGTATGAGTAGGAGTTGTTTGAGCCATGTTGTGCCTACTCATTCATGCTTTCTGGTTATGCCTGCTATTGCTTAGAGTTGTGTCAGGTCTGATTCATCGGGGATGAATTGGAAGGGTGATGAACATGTCCTACTATGTGTGAGCTAAGTGTGTGAACACGATTTGGTAAAGGTAGCGATGAGAGGCCATGTAGGAGTACATGGTGGGTTGTCTCATTTTAGCCGTCCTCAGGAACTGAGTTCTGTGTTTGTGATCCATGAAACAGCTACTACCACACATTAGGATCCTTAATTGACTCTCTCGACTTATTAATCAACATGATCTCTGTCCAGGAGTTGCAACTAGTTTCTGGTGTTTGTAGTTTACTGGAGGTCATGCGCAGCGCTGACCCTTGGGGTGGGCTGTGACGCGGCAGGTACGTGGCACGGTGTACCAATCGCCCGTTTGGTGATGCGGGAACCCTGTACACATCGTTTGGGGCCGTGAGCGACACCCCGGCCGGATCTCCCCATGGATGGAACCCAAATACGCGATAAACCTGGACGAGAGACTTGTGTGGTTAGTCAGGTCGTGGCCGACACCCTCGCCAGCCTTCCGCTTGAAGGTTGCCGAGATACATGACGTGTACATGGCGGTAAGTGGCGAGAGCGTGTGTGAAGAAGTACACCCTTGCAGGGTTATATATAATCTATTCGAATAGCCGTGTCCGCGGAAATGGACTTCTGGGTTACCTGTACAGTTCATAGACAAGTGAAAGTGGATACTCTAAAATGTGCAAGATAAGCGTGAGTGCTATGGATGGCCTTCTCGTAGGGAGACGGGAGCGGATCCATAGTGGTGTATTGATTGGTGAAATTGTGGACTCGTGTGCGCCACCTCAAAAGAGTTACTTGCAGTCGTAGTTCAGGATAGCCACCGAGTTAAAGCTGGCTTGCTGCAGTCAAACTCCACCACCCCTTTGTTGATACTGATGCATATGTAGCTAGTTCTGATGTAAGTCTTGCTGAGTACCTTTGTACTCACGTTTGCTTAATTTATGTTTTTGCAGAGAGACTTCCGTCTCGCTAGTGATTTCGCATGGACTTCGACGTTTAGCTTGTTACCTCAGCTATGATCTTGTACCTTGGAAGGGTCTTGTAGATAGTCAGGCTTCTCAGCCTTTTTCATTTGTAGTTGTCTGTACTCAGACATGTTATGCTTCCGTTGCCTGTATGCTCTTTATGTTGGGTCATGTGACCTCTGATTGTAATAAATGCTATGATGGCTCTTCTGGGCCTTTATCTATATGAGTTGTTGAGTTATGTTGTGATGCCATGTTGTACAACACATACTTGAATGTTATGTGCACGTGTAATGTGTAATGCTATGTGTGGGATCCGACACCTAGTTGTTTACCCTTGGTAGCCTATCTTACAGGGAAATGTCTCCTAGTGCTTCCACTAAGCCTTGGTAGCTTGCTACTGCTCCGGAACACTTAGGCTGGCCGGCATGTGTCCTTCTTCGTTCCTGTGTATGTCCCTTAGGGGAAATGTCACGCATTGCTCCTTTAAGTCCTTGTAGCTTGCTACGACTTGGGTTCATACGTTGATGACCGACACGTTCGTTGCTGGGTCATGTATGCCTGTCTCTGTAATTTAGCGCCACTTTTGGTTTATAACTAATCATGTCGGCACGGGTTCTCTGTCATATGGATGCTAGCGACACTATCATATACGTGTGCCAAAATGCGCAAACGGTCCCGGGCCAGGTAAGGTGGCACCCGTGGGGATACCGTGCATGAGGTCGCAACGTGATATGATGTGTTACAGGCTAGACCTGTGTGACTTAGGATCAGGGTCCCGACACTGGTGGCGGCGGATCCGAGGAGAAGGGGCCTTAGGTGTAGGAGAAGACTAGGTAGGCCAAAATTGGCAGGTTAGGGGGGTTTATATAGGGTAGGTGCTAGGGTTAGGGGGTTTTGGGGTGTTTTTGAACCCTCGGATGCCGATAGGTCTTAGTGGGCTGATTTAGTGGGCTGTGGAGAGGCCGTGGGAGAGAAGAGGAGAGAGGCTTGGCACAACGTCTCCGAGACAGAAACATCATACGCTCGTCCGGCTATATTGCTGCTATAGGTTTAACGGTTGGGCTATCAAATGAGCTTCGAATGTGACGAAATTTGGCAGGCGGTCTGTATAAACTATAATAAGACCACACGCCAAGTTTCAACCCATTCCGAGAACGTTTTCCGGCCACTTATAAAATAAATATTTGGAGGTGTCGCGGGCGCGTGCGAGCGTGTCTGGGCTCAGAACCGACAACGGAGAGAACCGGCAACTACGAACGGATGCAAGTTTTGAAAACTATGACGATGCAATGCACATGACGACATGGCAAAATGCAACATGCAAGAGGATGACATGGCAATGACAGCGAATAACTGGAAGAGACCTGGCACAACGGTCTCGGGGCATCACAACACTCCCCTACTAACAAGAGATCTTGTCCCGAGATCTTAGGAACAAGACGGGAGTGGAAAAGGAAGAAGGTGAAACCAAAGAACCTTGAGAGGTTGAGCCACTTGGAAGAGAGAATACAACAGAGATGAACGAGATATGAGAAACTCTAATACAAAAGAGGAACGCGGAATAAAAGAGAACTATGATGGTTGAAAAACATGAAACAAGAGCTGAAGGAACAAGAATGAATTTGAAACCAATCCGGTTAAAAGAGATAGAAAAGCAATTCGAACGTATGAATTTGGGCAACACTCCGGCTGAAAATGGAAATAATAGAAGTTGAACTTGACAAGATAGAACAATCCATGACGAGATGAACAAGAAAATGCATCCCGAAGAATTGAAAGGATGGAATGAAATGAATGGAGAAGAAGATGACGACTTCTAGCATGAATGAAATTGAAAGCATCCTTAGAAGGAAGGATTGGATGGAGTTGTTGAGAACAACTACAACAATAAAAGAATAAGCCTATTGTGGGCTTATAGAAAACATCTCAAAACTTGAGGTGAGTTTCTGCCACTACCAAATGATTGAATAGCTAAGAATGAAGAAATGCAAAACTCCACTTCAAAAGAATACGGAGAATTATTTGCATCTCGAAGTGCAAGAAAATAATGCTTGAGCCTCTCCACAAGGATTTTGAAGAGCGCTTGAAGAAAGAATTAAATCCAGATGAGCCACCATGAAGAACTCCGGTAATAAAAGGATGATGATAGAAATGAAGGATGCAAGAATAAGGTTCAAGGCTTGCAATTATTAAGATGGAGGTTCCGACAAGATGGCCGAGGAACTTTGAACTCCAGAAAGGAAAAGAAGAAGCTGTTGGGATTAGAATTTATTCATCAAGAGCAAACTCTAAAGGGCGTAATAATAACCTTGTAGAAAAAGAATTATGTTATGCTTATCCTTCACCAATTAAATTGATGAGAAGCAATGGATTGGCATACCACTTATTCACGTTGAAACGGATTAAAGAGGGATATAGCACAAAACTCGAGAAAGTCTTCATGAACCACCGGTAGGATTGGAATGAACAAATGAATTGATATGATAACAGGAAAAGAACTCTTGAGCGAACCACCATGAGAATTGAAACCAAGTGAAAAAAAGAACGATCCACCGGGAAGAATTAAAATCGAGTGATGAAAGAGAACAAACCACCATGAAGAATTCAAACTGGACGAAGAAAAGAGAATGAATCTCTGGAATAATTTGAAAATGAATAAGGAACTCAAGAGAGTTTAGATACAAGAGAACGAAGAGATTGCAAATGGATTAAATAACACTTGAACGAAGCACCAGAAAAATATGGAGACGAACGAAGAGGCATCAATTAAGAATATTTGGAGGACGAAGTTGAAAACTGAGAACGAAGAAATCTTCTGAAATGATGGCCTTCGGATGATCACAATGGAAAGAATTCATGAAATGCTCCAATTGGGAAAAAAAGAGTTTAGGGCAAGTATAATTATTCGAGAGGATAACAGGAAGCTAGAAGCCCGAATCTTCGAGAGAACGGACAAGATCTAGAGGTAAACTCTTCTTCGGTCTTCAAATGACGACGAGAAACACCACCAAACTTGTTGAGAGACTCCGGACGAATGAAAAGAGGAGATGTTGAACCAACAATGAAAATAATAGAAAGCGATCTTTGGAAGGCATATGACTGATGGAATCCATACTTACGTCACACTTGAAAAGAATTTGGGAATCACTCTGGAAAAAAAATTAGAAGAGTCAGGTAAGATCCTGGGAAAAGACCTGTGGTTTAGGGCCCACTGAAGAAAAAAACACCATTGGAAAGGAATGTTTGAATGAGATATGATGCACCAGAACGATTAAAAGACTCGAAGGAGGTGACAACCTTGAATTAATTGGAACACAGACGAATCTCCTGAGATGTCTTCGGAACTTTGGAACAATTAAATGGCGAGAGATGAACGAGAAAGGAAAAAATTTGAGCCGAGGGAAAGAATATGATGAACACCGAATACTTTAATTGAATTGGAACCACCATAAAAGAAAAGATATGAAGAATGTCGAACGAGAGGAGAATTCATCAGAGAAGAAAAGAAGATGAAGAATGACGACCCAGGCAAGAATTCACAAGTTGAAATAATCGAGGAAATAATTCAAAGACTTCACACGAATAGGATGGATACTCGATTAAGGACTTCGTCTCCGAGAAGAAAAAGGGTGGGCGGGTGGGAAAAAGAAAGACAACTCCGGATGGATAAACAACACCGGTTGGGAAAAACTGAGGAATGATCTTCCAAAAGACGAAGAGGATCCAATCAACTCGACGAGAAACGCATCCGATGAAAACGGCTGGCATCGCAATGAACAAAAACTAACTATGTGATCCTAAAAATATTAAGGGGGAAGAGGAGTAATTCAAAACCCTACGTCAAGATTCCTCACCAGAGCGACGAAGGGACTGAGGAGTAAAAAGAATTCCTACTCTCCGATATAACAAGACTCCAAAGTAGTTTTCTTCTAGACTCGACAACTGCCAAACTACGATCAATCAAGGGGGCTTCTATGGTCAGCCGAGGCTCTGATACCCTTGTGACGCTAAAGATGCGATTCTATCCCGATCACCTTATAATCTCGTGATTGGGGCACAACCGCATTTCGGGCACTTAGCAAGATGTATATCATTACATTGTACCATTACATACATACATGGGGGATATATACAAGTCATACAATAGTCACATGAATACAACACAATATACACAAGACATTCGACTACGGATGAAACATGAAAAGCACAACGACATCCATCCTGCTATCCCAGGCTGCCGACCAGGAACCTATCCCTAGATAGATGAAGAAGAAGAAGAAAGAACTCCAACACAAGTAACATCGCTCTCATGTCAAGTCATCGGAAACCTGCAACTGCAACTGTTGTTGTAGTATCTGTAAGCCACGAGGACTCAGCAATCCCATAACCATGGGAATCAAGACTAGCAAAGCTTGATGGGTAGGGATAGGTTAAGTGGTAAGGTTGCAGCAGCGGCTAAGCATATGTATGATGGCTAATTTATGAGTACAAGAATAAGATGAGCATCTACGCAAACGGTCGCAAACTAGTAATGATCGCTAAAAGATCCCGAACTTCCTAGGAGTCAAACATAACCCCATCGTGTTCTCCTCTCAAAATGAAATGAGATGGTCACGGTTACTCACGCGGTTCGTGTACTTTATTTCGGATCCTCTGTCAAGTTTTCTACAACTAGACATTACAAATTCCAATCTTCCACATAACCACGGGCAAGGCTTTCGAAAGATCATATCCCTACAGGGGTGTTCCAACTTAGCCCATCACAAGCTCTCACGATCAGCAGAGGTAAGACCCCCTTATCTTAGGGACAACCCGATTAGACTTGGAATCCTGGTGCACAAGACATTTCGGCAATGGCAAAACAAGTCCAACAAGACCTCCCGGCATGTCGACTCCCTGATAGTAGCCGCGCGTATATCGTCTCAGGCCACGTCTAGATGAGCACAATATACAGTGACCAAATACCCCAAGTTTCCATGGGGCGGTGCCGCAAACGACTCTAGTTTGGACCAACACTCATGAGGAGCACTGGCCCGGGGGTTGAATTAAGAATCCACGGGTAGCGCTAACTCCCAATGCAAGTTTTAGTTATTAGGCAAATGGTAAAACCAATGTTGGTCCTTGCTGGAGGAGTTTTATTCAATGCGAATTGTCAACGGGTTCCCATAAACCCAATCGCGTTAGAAACGCAAAATCAAGGAACATAACACCGGTTTATTAGTTCTTAATGCGGCATGAGTGGAACAAAACACCGAGTAAAAGGCCAAGCCTTCCACCCATTGCCAAATATATAGGTGCATTAATTTAAGTAATATATATTATGATATTCCCAAAACCAAGTTCCGACATGGAGCAATCTTCATCTTCACCTGCAACTAACAACGCTATAAGAGGGGCTGAGCAAGCGGTAACATAGTCATACGATGCTTTGTTGGGTTGGTGTCAAAGTTTAGGGGGTGTTTCATGGCAACAATGAGAGGCTGACGAACAAAAGATAGGCAGCGCGACATATAACGATAGCATCAAGATAACTAGCATGGCAATGATAGTAATGAGATCCAAGGTGACGGCCATCTTGCCTAAAATCCCGCTAGGAAGAAGAATGAGTCCATGAAGAAGACGAAGAAGAAGCCACGTAGACAAACCAAGTGTAGACGAACGAATCCTCATGATCGCAACGAAACTGGAACTAACGAGAAGAAGCAAACAACATGGTAACCACACAATGCACAAACATGACATGATGCTCAACTAAGTATGATGCATGACAAGGCTACATGATACAAATCATGGCAAGAGATGAAGCATACAAGAACAACACAACCAACAAGTTTAAGTGAGGCCGGAAACACATATAACAATTCTGGTAAGTCCACATATGCAAATGTAGAAATTGGTCCTGATCTGAACAAACATTAAGTTCAAGTTGTTAAACATCAAGTTAACATGCACAATGATGATCTACTCGGAATTCTAGTCAAGTTACATATAAAGTTTATTTGAATCGGAGCCACGGCCTAGAAGATACGAGCAAAACAAGTCAAGCATGTCATTGATGCAAAACACATCCAAACATCAAGAAAACACACTCCAAACAGATATACAACATTTTATTATGCATCTACATGCAAAAATACACAAGTTTCATATAGAGCATGCCCAAAACGGAGCAACGGTTTATCACATACACATGGCACAAGTTTGAAACACAATCTGTTCAAAACAGAGACTAGGCATATAGTTGACAACAAAGCAACATGATACAATAGCAAGATGGGCATAAGCATGGCATGAACTCAAAGAACATATTACAAGCTTCCAATATCAACAAGAATCAGGTCCAAAGGCATCAAGAGCAATCTAACATGAATAAGACAACAAACATACTTTATTACGCAGCTTAGTACTTAGTGAAAAACTGGGCAAACATGAGCAGAAATAATCATGAAGGCATGTAGGAGGCAAGAAATAACTAAGCTACAGTGCTAGATTGTGACAAGTAAAGGCATGGCATGCTAGAACACAATATGTAGGTCAAGGAACAATTCATGGCATATACATGGGAGAAACATGATCATAGCATTCATCAAAACAAGAAGCAAACATATTATAATAGATTCTCAGACTTAGTGAAAATCTGGAAAGGCAAAAAGATCATCACGATGCTGCCTTCGGAGGCACAAAACAACAAGCATATCAACTCTACTAAGTATGCAAAGATCATGAACATGTAATAGACATGGAATACTACAAACAACTACATTGGCACAACTCCATAGGAGGCATGGATTATTAACAGCAAGCTTCACCAAATTGATCATGCTGATAACAGGCTGACAGTAACATTTTGAAGCAACTTCAGAGCATGAAAACAACAAGCTACAGCAGGCCATAATTGCAAACAAGGACATGGATGGATACAGCATAACATGGACTTCAAGACATGGTTACTCGGCATTCCAAAACATGCATGGATATGACTATAGCATCAAGGGAACATGGCATAAAAATTAACAGATTCAGACTTGGCAGTTTTCTACCAAGTCACAGAAATCGACAAGCATCAAGCACGTCACTTAACAAGCTTGTTGCACTCACCACAAAGCATATCATGAAAATTGGATTGCTCCACAGCAAAGATGGCATGACATAGCTCCTAACACATGTTGACATGATGCTCAAACAAAAAATCACACAAATAGATATGAAAAAGACAAATGAGCAAGTTATTACAAATTTCAGCAGTTTTAAACACTTAGCACTTTTGCAACAGAGATAAACATGTCCATATGCATCCTAACATTAATGCAAAGCACACCATCATGTATAGCACTTCAGAACGAACATTTTGATATATCATATGCTCCATTTGAATCATCGAGCACAAAGATATCACAGGTCAAACATGCACACGTAATTGCAAATGCCAGCGACTTAGCAGAAAAACAACATCGCGAAAGTTGATCTCGCGGTTCAACGGGACGAGCCGGTGCAGTCGCCCTGTTTGTTTGAAGGGTCAGGGCAGAACCGGATGAGGCTATCTCGATGGGAGCCCGATGACGTGGCAGCGACGGCGGTGACTGCCAGCGAGGCGCCGGCCGTGAGAGGAGCGGAGGGGGCGGATCCGGCAAGGGGAGCCCCGTTCCCGGTAAGATCTGGCGACGGCGGGGGCCGGACAGGCTGAGCGGCGGCGAGCAAAGGCAAGGAGGCGGCCATGGGACGCGGAGGAGGGCTGTCGGTGCGCGAGCATCTCGACGGCAGGTGGCTTGGGGCGCGCGAGGCGGCGGCGGTGCGCGAGGGTGCCGGGGCGCATCGGCAACGATGCGCGAAGGCGCCGCGGCTTCCCGGTGAGGGGCGGAAGACAGCGGCGGGGTCGGTCGGGGCGCAAGTCAGAGCGGGGCTCGGGCGAGCATGGACTCGGACCCAGGCGGGCCAGGATCTGCCCGGGGCGACAGATCTGGGCCACAGCGGGCCTGGCATGGCTGGGAGGTGCGGAGAACGCGACGTGGAGGCATCCCACTGGTGGAGGGGCGCTGACTGGCGGCGGGGGCCAACCAGAGGCCGCCAAGTGGCGGGCACGGGCTGGACTTCGCCGGATTTGGAGGTGGAGGTGGCTCGCTGTGGCTGGTGGCGGTAGATCGGAGGACAAGGGGGCTTAGGGATAGGAGAAGACTAGGCAGGCCAAAATTGGCAGGTTAGGGGGGTTTATATAGGGTAGGTGCTAGGGTTAGGGAGTTTTGGGGTGTTTTTGAACCCTCGGATGCCGATCGGATGGTCCGGAGCGGAGGGGAAGTTTGGTGGTCTTAGTGGGCTGATTTAGTGGGCTGTGGAGAGGTCGTGGGCTGTGGGAAGAGAAGAGGAGAGAGGCCTGGCACAGCGTCTCCGAGACCGAAACGTCCAACGCTTGTCCGGCTATATTGCTGCTATAGGTTTAACGGTTGGGCTAGCAAATGAGCTCCGAATGTGACGAAATTTGGCAGGCGGTCTGTATACACATCAATAAGACCACACACCAAGTTTCAACCCATTCCGAGAACGTTTTCCGGTCAATTATAAAATAAATATTCGGAGGTGCCGCGGGCGTGTGCGAGCGTGTCTGGGCTTAGAACCGACAACGGAGAGAACCGGCAACTACGAACGGATGCAAGTTTTGAAAACTATGCTGATGCAATTCACATGATGACCTGGAAAATGCAACACGCAAGAAGATGACATGGCAACGATAGCGAATAACTGGAAGAGACCTGGCACATCGGTCTCACGGCATCACAACACTCCCCTACTAACAAGTGATCTCGTCCCGAGATCTTAGGAACAAGACGGGAGTGGAAAAGGAAGAAGGTGAAACCAAAGAACCTTGAGAGGTTGAGCCACTTGGAAGAGAGAATACAACGGAGATGAACGAGATATGAGAAACTCTATTACAAAAGAGGAACGCGGAATAAAAGAGAACTATGATGGTTGAAAAAACATGAAACAAGAGCTGAAGGAACAAGAATGAATTTGAAACCACTCTGGTGAAAAGAGTTAGAAAAGCAATTCGAACGTATGAATTTGGGCAACACTCCAGCTGAAAATGGAAAGAATAGAACTTGAACTTGACAAGATAGAACAATCCATGACGAGATGAACAAGAAAATGCCTCCGGAAGAATTGAAAGGAAGGAACGAAATGAACGGAGAAGAAGATGACAACTTGTAGCATGAATGAAAATGAAAGCATCCTTATAAGGAATGATTGGATGGAGTTGTTGAGAAAAACAACAACAAAAGAATAAGCTTATTGTGGGCTTATGGAAAACATCTCAAAACTTGAGGTGAATTTCTGCCACTAGCAAATTATTGAATAGCTGAGAATGAAGAAATGCAAAACTCCACTTCAAAAGAATACGGAGAATTACTTGCATCTCGAAGTGCAAAAAGAATAATGCTTTAGCCTTTCCACAAGGATTTTGAAGAGTGCTTGAAGAAAGAATTAAATCTTGATGAGCCACCATGAAGAACTCCGGTAATAAAAGGGTTATGATAGAAATGAAGGATGCAAGAATAAGATTCAAGGCTTGCAATTATTTAGATGGAGGTTCCGACGAGATGGGCGACGAACTTTGAACTCCAGAAAGGAAAAGAAGAAGCAGTTGGGATTAGAATTTATTCATCAAGAACAAACTCTAACGGGCGGAATAATAACCTTGAAGAAAAAGAATTATGTTATGCTTATCCTTCACCAATTAAATTGATGAGAAGCAATGGATTGGCATACCACTTATTCACGTTGAATCTGATTAAAGAGGGATATAGCGCAAAACTCGAGAAAGTCGTCAGGAACCACCGATAGGATTGGAATGAACGAATGAATTGATATGATAACAGGAAAAGAACTCTTGAGCGAACCACCGTGAGAATTGAAACCAAGTGAAGAAAAGAACGAACCACCGGGAAGAATTAAAATCGAGTGATGAAAGAGAACAAACCACCGTGAAGAATTCAAATTGGATGAAGAATAGAGAATGAATCTCTGGAATAATTAGAAATGAGTAAGGAACTCGAGGGAGTTTAGATACAAGAGAACGAAGAGATTGCGAATGGATTAAATAACACTTGAACGAAGCACCAGAAGAATATGGAGTCGAACGAAGAGGCATCAATTAAGAATATTTGGAGGACGAAGTTGAAAACTGAGAATGAAGAAATCTTCTGAAATGATGGCCTCCGTATGATCACAATGGAAAGAATTCATTAAATGCTCCATCTAGGTAAAAAAATAGTTTAGGACAACCAGAATTATTCGAGAGGATAACATGAAGCTAGAAGCCCGAATCTTCGAGAGAACAGAAAAGATTTAGAGGTAAACTCTTCTTCGGTCTTCAAATGACGACGAGAAACACCACCAAACTTGTTGAGAGACTCCGGACAAATGAAAAGAGGAGATATTGAACCAACAATGAAAAGAATTGAAAGCGACCTTTGGAAGGCATATGACTGATGGAATCCATACTTACATAACACTTGAAAAGAATTTGGGGATCGCTCTGGAAAAAAAATTAGAAGAGTCAGGTAAGATCCTGGGAAAAGACTTGTGGTTTAGGGCCCACTGAAGAACAAAAACACTGTTGGAAAGGAATGCTTGAATGAGATATGATGCACCAGAACGATTAAAAGACTCGAAGGAGGTGACAACCTTGAATTAATTGGAACACAGATTAATATCCTGAGATGTCTTTGGAACTCTGGAACAATTAAATGACGAGAGATGAACGAGCAAGGGAAAAATTTGAGCCAAGGGAAAGAATATTATGAACACCGAATACTTGAATTGAATTGGGACCACCATAAAAGAAAAGATATGAAGAATGTCGAACAAGAGGAGAATTCATCGAAGAAGAAAAGAAGATGAAGAATGACGACCCAGGCGAGAATTCACCAGTTGGGATAATTGAGGAAATAATTCAAAGACTTCACACGAGTAGGATGGATACTCTATTAAGGACTCCGTCTCCAAGAAGAAAAAGGGTGGGCGGGTGGGAAAAAGAAAGACAACTCCGGATGGAGAAACAACACCGGTTTGGAAGAACTGAGGAATGATCTTCGAAAAGAGGAAGAGGATCAAATCAACTCGACGAGAAACGCATCCGATGAAAAGAGCTCACATCGCAATGAACGAAAACTAACTGCGTGATCCTAAAAAGTTAAGGGGGAAGACGAGTAATTCAAAACACCTACGTCAACATACCTCATCGGAGCGACGAAGGGACTGAGGAGTAAAAATAATTCCTACTCTTCGATATAACTAGACTCCAAAATAGTATTCTTCTAGACTCGACAACGGCCAAACTACGATCAATCAAGGGGGCTCCTATGGTCGATCGAGGCTCTGATACCAACTTGTCACGCCAAAGATGTGATTCTATCCCGATAAAGTTATAATCTCGTGATTGGGGCACAACCGCATTTCGGGTTCTTAGCAAGATGTATATCATTACATTGTACCATTACATACATACATGGGGGATACATACAAGTCATACAATAGTCACAAGTCATCCGACTATGGATGAAACATCAAAAGCACAACGACATCCATCCTGCTATCCCAGGCTGCCGACCAGGAACCTATCCCAAGATCGATGAAGAAGAAGAAGAAAGAACTCCAACACAAGTAAACATCGCTCTCATGTCAAGTCATCAGAAACCTGCACCTGCAACTGTTGTTGTAGTATCTGTGAGCCACGAGGACTCAACAATCCCATAACCATGGGTATCAAGACTAGATAAGCTTAATGGGTAGGCAAAGGTTAAGTGGTGAGGTCGCAGTAGCGGCTAAGCATATGTATGGTGGCTAATTTACGAGTACAAGAATAAGATGAGCATCTACGCAAACGGTCGAAACTAGTAATGATCGCTAAAAGATCCTGAACTACCTACGGGTCAAACATAACCCCACCATGTTCTCCTCTCAAAATGAATTGAGATGGTCACGGTTACTCACGCGGTTCATGTACTTTATTTCGGATCCTCTGTCAAGTTTTGTACAACTGGACATAACAAATTCCAATCTGCCACATAACCGCGGGCACGGCTTTCTAAAGATCATAACCCTACAGGGGTGTCCCAACATAGCCCATCACAAGCTCTCACGGTCAGCAGAGGTAAAACCCCCTTATATTAGGGACAACCCGATCAGACTCGGAATCCCGGTGCACAAGACATTTCGACAATGGCAAAACAACTCTAGCAAGACCTCTCGGCGTGCCGACTCCCTGATAGTAGCTGTGCGTATATCATCTCAGGCCACGTCCGGATGAGCACAGCATACAGCGACCAAATACCCCAAGTTGCCAAGGAGCGGCGCCGCAAACGACTCTAGTTTGGACCAACACTCTTGAGGAGCACTGGCCCGGGGGTTGAATTAAGAATCCACGGGTAGCGCTAACTCCCTATGCAAGTTGTAGTTATTAGGCAAATGGTAAAACCAATGTTGGGCCTTGCCGGAGGAGTTTTATTCAAAGCAAACTGTCAGGTGGTTCCCATAAACCCAATCGCATTAGGAACGCAAAATCAAGGAACATAACACCGGCTTATCAGTTCTTAAGGCGGCATGAGTGGAGCAAAACACCGAGTAAAAGGCCAAGCCTTCCACCCATTGCCAAATATATAGGTGCATTAATTTAAGTAATAGATATTGTGATATTCCCAAAAACAAGTTCCAACATGGAGCAATCTTCATTCTTCACCTTTAACTAACAATGCTATAAGAGGGGCTGAGCAAGCGGTAACATAGCCATACGGCGCTTTGCTCGGATGGTGTCAAAGGTTAGGGGGTGTTTCATGGCAACAATGAGAGGCTGACGAACAAAAGATAGGCAGCGCGACATATAACGATAGCATCGAGACAACTAGCATGGCAATGATAGTAATGAGATCCAAGGTGACGGTCATCTTGCCTGTAATCCCGCTAGGAATAAGAATGAGTCCATGAAGAATACGAAGAAGAAACCACGTAGACGAACCAAGTGTAGACGAACGAATCCTCACGATCTCAAAGAAACACGAACTAACGAGAAGAAGCAAACAACATGGTAACCACACAATGCACAAACATGACATGATGCTCAACTAAGTATGATGCATGGAAAGGCTACATGATGCACATCATGGCAAGAGATGAAGCATACAAGAACAACACAACCCAACATGGTTAAATGAGGCCGGAAACACATATAACAATTCCGGCAAGTCCTCATATGCAAATTTCGAAATTGGTCCTGATATGAAAAAACATTAAGTTCAAGTTGTTAAACAGCAAGTTAACATGCACCATGATGATCTACTCGGAATTCTAGTCAAGTTACATATAAAGTTCATTTGAATCGGAGCTACGACCTAGAAGATATGAGCAAAACAAGTCAAGCATGTCATTAATGCAAAACGCATCCAGACATCAAGCAAACACACTCCAAACAGGTATACAATATGTTATTATTCATCTACATGCGAAAACACACAAGTTTCATATAGAGCATGCCCAAAACAGAGCAACGGTTCATCACATACACACGGCACAAGTTTGAAACACAATATGTTCAAAACAGAGACTATACATATAGTTGACATCAAAGCAACATGATACATTAGCAAGATGGGCACAAGCATGGCACAAACTAAACGAACATATTACAAGCTTCCAATATCAACAAGAATCAGGTCCAAAGGCATCAAGATCAATCTCACATTAACAAGACAACAAGCATAGTTTATTACACAGCTTAGTACTTAGTGAAAAACTGGGCATACATGAGCAGAAATAATCATGAAGGCATATAGGAGGCAAGAAATAACTAAGCTACAGTGCTAGATCATGACAAGTAAAGGCATGGCATGCTAGAACACAATATGGAGGTCAAGGAACAATTCATGGCATATACATGGGAGCAAGAGGATCATAGCCTTCATCGAAACAAGAAGTGAACATATTATAACAGATTTTCAGACTTAGTGAAAATCTGGGAAGGCCAAAAACAACATCACGATGCTGCCTTCGGAGGCACAAAATAACAAGCATATCAACTCTACTAAGTATGGAAAGATCATGAACATGTAATAGACATGGCATGTTACAAACAACTCCATTGGCACAACTCAATAGGAGGCATGGATTATTAACAACAAGCTTCACCAAATTGATCATGCTGATAGCAGGCTGACAGTAACATTTTGAAGCAACTTGAGAGCATGAAAACAACAAGCTACAGTTTGCCATAATAGCAAACAAGGACATGCATGGATAGATCATAACATGGACTTCAAGACATGGTCATTGGGAATTCCAAAACATGCATGGATATGACTGTAGCATCAAGGGAACATGGCATAAAAATTAACAGATTCAGAGTTAGCAGTTTTCTACTATGTCACAGAAATCAGCAAACATCAAGTAGGTGACTTGACAAGCTTGCTGCACTCACCACAAAGAATATCATGAAAAGTGGATTGCACCATAGCAAAGATGGCATGACATAGCTCCTAACACATGTTGACATGATGCTCAAACTAAAATCACACAAAACGATATGAAAAAGACAAATGAGCAAGTTATTAGAAATTTCAGCAGTTTTAAACACTTAGCACTTTTGCAACAGAGATAAACATGTCCATATGCATCCTAACATGAATGCAAAGCGCACCATCATGTAGGGCACTTCACAACGAACATTTTGATATATTATATGCTCCATTTGGATCACCGAGCACAAAGATATCACAGGTCAAACATGCACACATAATTACAAATGCCAGGGACTTAGCAGCAAAACAACCTCGGGAAAGTGGATCTCGCGGTTCAGCGGGATGAGCCAGTGCAGTCGCGCTATTTGGTTGGAGGGTCGGGGCACATCCGGATGAGGCCATCCCGACAGGAGCCCGAGGACGTGACGGCGACGGCAGTGGCTGCCGGCGAGGCGACGGCCATGCGAGGACCGGAGGGGGCTAATCCTACGAGGGGAGCCCCGTTCCTGGCTAGATCCGGCGACGGCGGAGGCCGGACGGGCCGAGCGGCGGCGAGCAAAGGCAAGGCGGTGGCCGTGGGACGCGGAGGAGGGCTGGCAGTGCGCAAGCATCTCAACGGCAGGCGGCTGGGGCGCGCGAGGCGGCGGTGGTGCGCGTCGGCGGCGAGGCGCGAAGGCGGCGCGGCTTCCCGGCGAGGGGCGGAAGACGGCTGCGGGGTCGGTCGGGGCGCAAGGCATAGCGGGGACTCGGGCCCGGGCGGGCCTGGATCGGCCCGGGGCGGCAGATCTGGGCCCCGACGGGCCTGGTGCGGCTGGGAGGTGGGGAGGACGTGACGTGGAGGCGTCCCACTGGTGGAGGGGCGTTGACTGGCGGCGGGGGCCAACCAGAGGCCGCCAAGTGGCGGGCACGGGCTGGACTTCGCCGGATTTGGAGGTGGAGGTGGCTGGCTGTGGCTGGTGGCGGGGGATCCATGGAGAATGGGGCTTAGTGTAGGAGAAGACTAGGTAGGCCAAAATTGGCAGGTTAGGGGGTTTATATAGGGTAGGTGCTAGGGTTAGGGGGGTTTTGGGGTGTTTTTGAACCCTCGGATGCCGATCGGACGGTCCGGAGCGGAGGGGAAGTTTGGTGGCCTTAGTGGGCTGATTTAGTGGGCTGTGGAGAGGCCGTGGGTTGTGGGGAGAGAAGAGGAGAGAGGTCCGGCACAGCGTCTCGGAGACCGAAACGTCTGACGCTTGTCCGGATATATTGTCGCTATAGGTTTAACGGTTGGGCTATCAAATGAGCTCTGAATGCGATGAAATTTGGCAGGCGGTCTGTCTACACTATAATAAGACCACACGCCAATTTTCAACCCATTCCGAGGACGTTTTACAACCACTTATAAAATAAATATTCGGAGGTGCCACGAGCGCGTGCGAGTGTGTCTGGGCTCAGAACAGACAACGGAGAGAACTAGCAACTATGAACGGATGCAAGTTTAGAAAACTATGCGGATGCAATGCACATGACGACAAGGAAAAAGGCAACACACAAGTAGATGGCATGGCAACGACAGCGAATAACTGGAAGACACCTGGCACATCGATCTCGGGGCGTCACAGACAGTTTGGAACATGCAGAATAGTCGGGTTAAACTTGACGAGCCTAGCATGTACATACATGGCCTCGGAACACTGGAGACCGAAAGGTCGAGCGTAAATCATATAGTAGATATGATAAACATAAGATGTTCACCATTGAAAACTACTCCATCTCAAGTGATGATCGGACATGGTTTAGTTGATTTGGATCACGTGATCATTTAAATGACTTGAGGGATGTCTATTTAAGTAGGAGTTCTTTAGTAATATGATTAATTGAACTTTAATTTATCATGAACTTAGTCCTGATAGTTTTTGCATATCTATGTTGTTGTAGATCAATGGCCCGTTCTACCGTTCCCTTGAATTTTGATGTGTTCCTAGAGAAAGCTAAGTTGAAAGATGTTGGTAGCAACTACACGGACTGGGTCCGTAACTTGAGGATTATCCTCATTGCTGCATAGAAGAATTATGTCCTTGAAGCACCGCTAGGTGACAGGCCAGCTGCAATAGCAAATCCTGATGTTATGAATGTCTGGCAAGCTCGATCTGATGACTACTTGATAGTTCAGTGTGTCGTGCTTTATGGCTTAGAATCAGGACTTCAATGACGATTTGAATGTCATGGAGCATATGAGATGTTCCAAGAGTTGAAGTTAATATTTCAAGCAAATACCTGAGTTGAGAGATATGAAGTCTCCAACAAGTTCCATAGCTGCAAAATGGAGGAGAACAGTTCCGTCAGTGAACACACACTCAAAATGTCTGGGTACCACAATCACATGACTCAACTTGGAGTCAAAGTTGATCATGATAGTGTTATTGACAGAGTTCTTCAATCACTACTACCAAGCTATAAAGGCTTCATGATGAACTATAATATACAAGGGATGCAGAAGACAATTCCCGAGCTCTTCGCAATGCTCAAAGTTGCGGAGGTAGAAATCAAAAAGGAGCATCAAGTGTTGATGGTTAACAAGACCACTAGATTCAAGAAAAAGGGCAAGGGAAAGAAGGGGAACTTCAAGAAGAATAGATAGCCGGATGCAACTCCCGGGAAGAAACCCAAGTTTGGAGCCAAGCCTGAAACTTCGTGCTTCTACTGCAAAGGGACTGGTCATTGGAAGCGGAACTGCCCCAAGTATTGGCGGCTAAGAAGGATGGCAAAGTGAACATAGGTATATTTGATATACACGTTATTGATGTGTACCTTACTAATGCTCATAGTAGCACATGGGTATTTGATACTGGTTTGGTTGCTCATATTTGTAACTCGAAACAGGGGCTACGTATTGAACGAAGATTGGCTAAGGACAAGGTGATGATGCGCGTGGGAAAAGGTTCCAAAGCCGATGTGATCGCCATCGTCACGCTACCTCTACATTCACCTTCGGATTAGTTTTAGACCTAAATAATTCTTATTTGGTGCCAGCGTTGAGCATGAACATTATATCTGGATCTTTTTTGTTGTGAGACGGTTATTCATTTAAATCAGAGAATAACGCTTGTTCTATTTATATGAGTAATATCTTTTATAGTCATGCGCCCTTGATGAGTGGTATATTTTTGTTGAATCTCGATCGTAGTGATACACATATTCATAATATTGAAGCCAAAATATTTAAAGTTGATAATGATAGTGCAACTTATTTGTGGCACTACCGTTTAGGTCATATTGGTGTGAAGCTCATAAAGAAACTCCGTGTCGATGGGCTTTTGGAATCACTTGGTGCTTGCGAACCATGCCTCATGGGCAAGATGACTAAGACTCCATTCTCCAGAACAATGGAGCGAGCAACTGACTTAATGGAAATCATACATACTGATGTATGCGGTACAATGGGTGTTGAGTCTTGCGGCGGGTATCCTTATTTTCTGACCTTCACAGATGGTTTCAGTAGATATGGGTATATCTACTTGATGAAACACAAGTCTGAAACATTTGAAAAGTTCAAAGAATTTCAGAGTGAAGTAGAGAATCATCGTAACAAGAAAATAAATTTTCTACAATCTTATCGTGGAGGCGAATATTTAAGTTATGAGTTTGGTATTCATTTGAAACAATGCGGAATAGTTTTGCAACTCACGCCACCTGGAACACCACAGCGTAATGGTGTGCCCGAACATCGTAATCGTACTTTATTAGATATGGTGCAATCTATGATGTCTCTTACTGAATTACCACTATCGTTTTGGGGTTATGCTTTAGAGGCAGCTGCATTCACGTTAAATAGGGCACCATCTAAATCTGTTGAGACGACACCTTATGAATTGTGGTTTAGCAAGAAACCCAAGTTGTCGTTTCTTAAAGTTTGGGGTTGCGATGCTTATATGAAAAAGCTTCAACCTGATAAGCTCGAACCCAAGTCGGAGAAATGTGTCTTCATAGGATACCCAAAAGAAACTGTTGGGTACACCTTCTATCATAGACCCGAAAGCAATATATTCGTTGCTAAGAATGGAGTTTCTGTCGAAAGAAATGAGTGGCAGGAAAGTAGAACTTGATGAGGTAATTGTACCTTCTCCCGAATTGGAAAGTAGTTCATCACAAAAATCAGTTCCAGTGATTCCTACACCAATTAGTGAGGAAGCTAATGATGATGATCATGAAACTTCAGATCAAGTTGCTACTGAACCTCGTAGGTCAACCAGAGTGCATTCCACACTAGAGTGGTAAGGTAACCCTGTTCTAGAAGTCATGTTTCTAGGCCATGACGAACCTACAAACTATGAGGAAGCGATGATGAGCCCCGATTCCGCAAAATGGCTGGAAGCCATGAAATCTGAGATGGGATCCATGTATGAGAACAAAGTATGGACTTTGGTTGACTTGCACAATGATCGACGAGCAATTGAAAATAAATGGATCTTTAAGAAGAAGGCTGACGCCGATGGTAATGTTACTATCTACAAAGCTTGACTTGTTGTGAAAGGTTTTCGACAAATTCAAGGAGTTGACTACAATGAGACTTTCTCACCTATAGCGATGCTTAAGTCTGTCTGAGTCATGTTAGCAACTGCCACATTTTATGATTATGAAATCTGGCAAATGGATGTCAAAACTGCATTCCTTAATGGATATCTCAAAAAAGAGTTGTATATGATGGAACCAGAAGGTTTTGTCGATCCTAAAGGTGCTAACAAAGTGTGCAATCTCCAGCGATCCATCTATGGACTGGTGCAAGCATCTCGGAGTTGGAATATATGTTTTGATTAGGTGATCAAAGCATATGGTTTTATATAGACTTTTGGAGAAGCAGCAATTTACAAGAAAGTGAGTGGGCGCTCTGTAGCATTTCTGATATTATATGTGGATGACATATTGTTGATTGGAAATGATGTAGAATTTCTAGATAGCATAAAAGGACACTTGAATAGGAACTTTTCAATGAAATACCTCGGTGAAGTTGCTTCTATATTGGGCATCAAGATCTATAGAGATAGATCAAGACGCTTAATTGGACTTTCACAAGGCATATACCTTGATAAAGTTTTGAAGAAGTTCAAAATGGATCAGTCAAAGAAAGGGTTCTTGCCTGTGTTAGAAGGTGTGAAGTTAAGTCACACTCAATGCCCAACCACTGCAGAAGATAGAGAGAAAATGAAAGTCATTCCCTATGCTTCAGTCATAGGTTCTATCATGTATGCAATGATGTGTACTAGACCTTATGTGCGCCTTGCTATAAGTATAGCAGTGAGGTACCAAACTAATCCAGGAGTGGATCACTCGACAGTGGTCAAGAGCATCCTGAAATACTTGAAAAGGATGAAGGATATGTTTCTCATTTATCGAGGTGACAAAGAGCTCATCGTAAGCGGTTACGTCAATGCAAGTTTTGACACTGATCCGGATGACTCTAAGTCACAAACCGGATACGTATTTTTGTCGAACGATGGAGCTGTCAGCGGGTGCAGTTCCAAGCAAAGCGTCGTGGCGGGATCTATGAGCGAAGCGGAGTACATAGCTGCTTTGCAAGCAGCAAATGAAGGAGTCTGGATGAAGGAGTTCATATCCGATCTAGGTGTAATACCTAGTGCATCCGGTCCAATGAAAATCTTTTGTGACAACATGTGACGCCTGGATAATCAAGCTACAGTAAACCTCTACTAATGATGCCACGTCACCGCGGTTACTGTCGATAAACTCACGTTAGTTTAAAACCAATTCAAATTCAAATTTGAATTAAAGTCAAATGATAAAATTATTCAAATGTTTAAACTAAAATGTTCGGGTCGTGCCAAATAATGCATAGGTGATCATGTTGGAGAAACCACATTTTTATCGAGTGTTTGAATGTCCTAAAATAGTTAAAACACTAGCCAAACAATTAGTGAAATGCCTTTTACAAATAAATAAAATATTAAATTATTTTATTTTGTTGCCCAAACTTATGTGGGAGTGGCATACTTATTAACACCAAATTTGGGACTGCCTTTATAATTTACAAAACTAAAATAAATGGGGAACTAAAATTAAACATAAAATATAAAACAATAAAAGAAGATAAATAAAAGGCAGACAACCCCCTACCCCATTGGGCCAAACCCCTCCCTCTGGCCCAGCTGGCCGCCCCGAACCGGCCCACCCTGTGGCCTATATGGCCTACCCCCCCTCCCACCGACAC
>LR738711.1:471513663-471535998 GCA_902687465.1 Secale cereale | reverse complement strand
CCCCCGTGCACCAGCCCGCCACTCCGGCCGCCGTCGGCCCCCTGCGGCACCCATCGCTCCTCCCCACCCACTGCTCTGTGCTGCCGCTGCGCTGGCCCCGCCTCCACCGCTCGCCGCCGCCGCTGCACGCCACGGCCCCGCTCCTGCTGCTCATCCGTCGAACCGCCACCGCAGCTCGCCGGCGTGCCCGTGCCCGTGCCCGCGCCCGCTATGCCGCTGCTCTGCTGGTGCCGCCGCCGGCGCCCCGGGTCCCCGCGCCGCTCGACCTCTGCTGCTCGCCAGCCGTCGCGCGGCCATGGCTGCAGCCACCGCGCGCCGTGCGCAGGCCAGCCCCTCCGAGCCGCCGGCCACCACAGCTCCTTGCCGCGCCGTTCGCCGTCCCATTCCGGCCGGCGCCCGTGCGGCCCCTGGCCGCCGGCGCCCGTGCTCGGCCCCCCCCACCCGTCCATCGCTCGAGCGGGTGACGCCCACTCCCCCGGGGCTCCGCCCCATTAACCCACACCCAATAGGCCACTAGGCCTATGGCAACGGGGGCCCAGCCCCAGAACGTTATAAAAAAAGGATTTTAAAAACAAAAATAAAAATAAAAATAAATAAATAAATAAATATTATCAATAATTAATTATTTAACAAATTAATTAAGTAAATTAATCCTTTTTAATTATTCTAATTAACTAGTTAGTTTAACTAAATAGTAATTAGATTAGATAAACCCAGATTAGGCTTAACACTGTATGACACACGGGCCCCCCTGGTCAGTTTGACCAGTCAACCATGATGACGTCAGCATGATGTCATGCTGATGTCATAAATCCTTTTCGAATTAATTTAATCAATATTAAATTCCAGAAATTAATAAAAACTTTAGAAAATCATATCTTTTAAACCGTAACTCAGATGAAAATACTTTGTACATAAAAGTTGCTCAGAATTTCGAGACGCATCCGAATGCGCAGACCGTTCGTCAACCACACGTCCCTAACATACCGAACGTGCAACATTCCCCCTCTGTTTCATCTGCCCAAAAACGCGAAACACCGGGAATACTTTCCCGGATGTTTTTCATCCTGGCCAGTATCACCTCCTACTGCGTTAGGCCACACGTAGCACCGCGTATTTCCATGTTATGCTTTGTGATGCTATTCTTTGCTCTGTTATTTATTTGTTTCCCCTTCGTTGCTTATTTTCGGTAGACTCCGATACTGTGATAGACCCCTAAACCATTGATGCTTCGGTGTTCGACTACGGCTACGCTTCCGAAGATTCCTTTCGTCTGCAGAGCTTCCAGGCAAGCCCCCCCCCCCTTGATCAACCTGATATCGCCTATTCTTCTCTCTACTGCTTGCATTAGAGTAGTGTAGCATGTTACTGCGTTCAATACTCCTATTCTGCTGCATAGCCTGTCATTGTTGCTACAACTGTTGATACTTTACCTGCCATCCTAATGCTTAGTATAGGATGCTAGTACTCCATCAGTGGCCCAACACCCTTGTCCGTCTGCCCTGCTATTCTATCGGGCCGTGATCACTTGGGTGTGATCACGGGTATATACTAAATACACTTTACATGATACATGATGTGACTAAAGTCGGGTTGGCTCATTGAGTACCCGCAAGTGATTCGATGTGGGGGCTGAAAGGACAGGTGGCTCCATCCAGGTAGTGGTGGGCCTGAGTTCCTGACGGCCCCCGAGTGGATCTTTGTGGCGGAGCGACAGGGCAGGTTGAGACACCCAGTGGAGAGGTGGCCTGGCCCTGGTCGTTGTCCGCGGTTATTTCATAATAACACGCTTAAGGAGTTTGGATATTTGATCTGAGTCTGGCCGTTGGCCTATACGCACTAACCAGCTACGTGGGAATAGTTATGGGTACTCGACCTCGTGGTATGAGCCGAAGCCTTCTTGACGTCAGCGACTTAGCGGCGCGCGCCGGGTTGGACCGCGTAACGCAACTTCCTTAGTAATGGAGGTTGCTAGGTCTGCTCACCGGCCGCGTACGCAACGTGCAGGTGTGCGTTGGGCGATGGGCCCGGACCCCTGCGCTCCTAGGACTTAGACCGGCATGCTGACCTCTCTGCTGTGCTTAGGTAGGGCTGCGACGTGTTGATCTTCCGAGGCCGGGCATGACCCTGGAAAGTGTGTCCGGCCAAATGGGATCAAGCGTGCTGGGTTATGTGGTGCACCCCTGCAGGGAAGTTAATCTATTCGAATAGCCGTGTCCCTCGGTAAAAGGACGACCCGGAGTTGTATTCCGACCTCATGACAACTAGAACCGGATACTTAATAAAACACACCCTTAACAGTGCCAGATACAACTCGGTGGTTGCTCTCTCACAGGGTGATGTGCGGGAGGATCGCCGAGTAGGTTTATGCTATACGATGTTACTTGGTGAACTTACCATCTACTCCCTTCTACTACTGCAAGACGGAGGCTGTGAGAAGCGAGGATACTTGTTACTTTTCAGCTACCCTCATCTTCTGCTGCAAGATGGAGGTTACGAGAAGCGTAGTCTTCGATTGGATTAGCTATCCCCCTCTTATTCTGCTATCTGCAGTTCAGTCCACATATATTACCCCTTTACACAGATATCATTGCATTTGTAGTGTAGATCCTTGCTTGCGAGTACTTTGGATGAATACTCACGGTTGCTTTCTCCTCCTTTTTCCCCTTTTGTCCCTTCTTCTCGATGATGCAACCAGGTGGTGGAGTCCATGACCCAGTTGATCCCGAGGATGTTTCTACGTGGAGTTCGGCTTCGAGGAGTAATTAGGAGGTCCCAGGCAGGAGGCCTTGCCTTTTCGATCGTTGCTACTTTTGTGCTAGCCTTCTTAAGGCAAACTTGTTTAACTGTGGGGACCCCAACTTGGAAGTCGAGATCACCGAATGCACGTGTACAGTGATCCCAGAGATCAATGCTCACTGAACACACAGAAGCTAAAATAACAAGAGTCTTACATCCATACAAATAGTCTTACACGAATTAAGGCCATTATGACCAAGTCTTACATAGATAGAGCCTCACGGGCTGAATAGGAAATAACTCAAGTAGCGGAAGTCTTCGATAAACGGGTAGAACCCATGCCATCTGCCTTAACCCTATAGGCATTCTGACTGGGATAGCGTCCTAGTTTGCATGATCGTCTCCAAAGAACTCTTCTTCATAACCCTGCTCTTCCATGCCTGGCCAATTAAATAACCAGTGGCAAGCCAATGAGTACTTTGAATGTACTCGCAAGCAACCCATGATGTGGTAACAATGCAATGGAACAATAATGAACAATCTAGCAGAAAGCTAGATCAATATGCTATCATCAAGTTTATGCATCAATAACCTCGCGTAACCTCGAGAACAGGTTACCGACATCAACATGAATATAGATCATCTCATCGAGTCAAGTCACCACCTTGACTCATCACACACATACCAACACTGATGAAGTAAAATTCTGGACATAGTTTAAGTAGCACCACCCAACTGTCCATGACCGTGGACACGGCTATTCGAATAGTTTTACACTCTGCAGAGGTTGCGCACTTTACCCACAAGATCCAGGAAACTTCCGTGTCATCCACGACCCGCGGTACCTCAAGTACCCGGGGTAAGCACCCGGTCATTACCTTTCCTTAGACGACACTAACATAGAGTCCACTCGTTGGCACACGGCCTTCGGGTACAAACAATAGATCACGGGACTTGCCCTAATTTCAATGTCACGCGCACCCGAAGGGACCAACGGTGTGTCCGGTGCCCTGTAAAAACAGTCATGGCCGTCTATCCAAGCACGACCCCGTCCCGGGAAAGACCTCAAGTCTTCCCGTCACTAGTAATGCGGGCACCATGCTAGTATCGACCTAAGTAATCAATAAAGCCCCGTCCCATAAGGGGTAGTGTGGTTGCACATGTTTGGTTGGGACGGTAGTCACACATAAATCTAATCCATCATTCCACCATGCACATGATCTACCGGCACATCACTTCTTCCTCAAGTGATGACCTAACATTTCATCACCCTCCGGCATTAGGGGCACCCGATGGGTTCATGCAAAGTTTTCAACTATGGGGGTTCATATCACACATGCATCATATAAGCATCAAGACCAACTATTTGCATGACATCTAGCACATAGCAAGATCAACAATAAGGCATGCATCATGTGGTGGTTCATCTGGGTTACCATCGTAACCCTAATCATCATGCATCGGAAACAAACGGGTTCCGAAGAACAAGTGTATCATGGTCAAAGGGCTGCTTGCCTGGATTGGCTTGGTCTTCAAAGTCTTCTAGTCCTTCTCCTTCTTCTTCCACAGCAACTTCGTCAAATATGGGATCTATACGTCGCATAATAACCACGGGAAAATAAGAATACAAATAAAACAGAAAAGTCAAAGTGCTCAGAAAAATGTCAACTCATTTTTGTAAAATACTAGAGGGATTTCTAAGATGGGGAAAAATCTTAGTTGGAGTTTTGGAGTTACAGAATGGAATAGATTGATTTTTGAACAGGAGTTATACTGCTCAAATTTGAATTTAAATTTGAACAGTGCAGAAAAGTTTCATGGATTTGAATGAAAGTAGTACCATTAAATAGGTTGGAATATTACAAGATTTTAGGAGTTGGAAATATTTAATTTGGATCAATATTCTTTTCTGTATAAATGTTTAAAACATTAACAGAAAAGAAAAAGGAAAAAGGGTCCTATGCACTGGGCCAGAGAAGGCCACAGTGCACGGCCCAGACGGGCTGGCCCAGCCGCACGGAGCCAGCGCGCGCGCACGTCAGGTTTTCAAACCTGACGGGCGGGGCCGGTGGGTCAGCGGCACAGAGGAGGGGGAGAGAAGTGGGGGGATGACAGGCGGGGCCTGCCTGTCATCTCTAACCCCTCGGTTACGGTGGCGGCGAGCTCACCGGCGACGATTCCGGCCACGGCGACGGCAACGGAGGCCAGGGACGGACTCAGTGTCATGTCGCGGTTGCAGCGGTGGTAGTGTGGCACGGCGGGGAGACCTGGTTCGCCGGCGACGAGGTGGGACGGCGGAGGCTCGTCGGAGGACGGTGGTCGGGGTCGTTTCCGACTGCAAATGGAGGGGGAAAGAGAGGGGAAAGGGTCAGTGAGGTGCGGCGGTTCCGAAATGAGTGGAAGGAGGGGCAGGGGAGGCCTGTACCTCGAGATCGCCGGCGGCCCGACGCGGCGGAGCTCCGGTCGATCCCGAGCACTAGGGCGTCCTGGGGTCGAGCTGGTGATGCAGGAGGGATCAGTGGAGAGGTGTGAGGCTGGTGGTGGTGTTGGAGAAGCTCGGGGAGGCCTATTTATAGGGGCTCGACGAGGACCCGTGGTCCAGTGCGCCGGCGAGCTCACCGGCGAGGCTACAGCGCACGGGAGGCTAGGGGAATGGGTCTGTGGAGCTCCTGGACGAGCTCCACGTCCAGCTGAGGTAAGAGGAGGAGCGGGGGAGCGTCAGAGAGGTGCGCGCGTGCGAGGCAGAGGAGTGGCCGCCGCGGGCGGCCAGCGCGCGTGCGACGGCGGCTACTGGAGGGCGCAGGAGGAGGGGGGACAGCGCCGGGGAGGTCGCGGACGTCGAGGCGCCTCGACTAGCGCGAGGGGGAGGCCCGAGGCTGTCGGGGGAGGCTGATTGGCCCGAGCCAGCGTGCGAGGTGCACTGTTCGCGCGCTCTGGAGCGTGCGTATGGCTGGCATCAGCATGCTCTCGCCGGCTTGGTCCGTCCCAGCGTGCCCAACAGTGTCTGGTGTGTAGAGGGAGGAGTAAAGAATTGCCCTGAGGCCTTGGATGCCCTAGGGTTGCAGAGAGAGAGGGGGAGGGCTGGTAACAAGGTGAAAGTTGGCTGTACAGCAAGGTAAAGTAGAGGTTTCACCCCTCAATCATGGAGCTGAGGTGCTGGGGGAGTTACTGGAGGTAGCTGGTAACTCAATGAGCCTGTGGTAAGAAGTTGAGGCTATGGAGAAAAGTGAAAGTGGTCAAGTTGGAGGTTTTAGAATTTCTGCAGAAGGTGTTTGATCTGTGTTTGATCAAGCAAATGAAGTCCACTTGACATGGCACTTGACAGGGTTGAAAAACATGAGAAAATAGGGTGCTTCACCAAATTTGGGCTCGTTTGAAGAAACTAGCCAATGTAACTTTGGTGAACCCTAGAAATCAACAGAAACAGTTTCATCTTGATTGAGTCAAGCTAATCATCTCCCCTTGATGCACCACTTAGTGTAGCATCATCATTTGGGGTATTGATCATGCTCACAAAGTTTGAGGCTCCAGATAAAAAGTTGGTAATGTAAAGTTGTTCAAATTTGCATTTGAACAGAAAGGGTTTTGAGGTGATCTGATCAAGTTGCTCTATTCCAAATCTTGTGCCATTTGGTCTAGGTGCCTTATTAGGCCATTCTAGCATGTGCACCAAGTTTGAGAGCATTTGGATAAGTTTGGCAATGTAAATTTGCTCAAACTTCAAATATGGACAGAATGGTTATGAAGGGGTTTGAGGAGGTTTTCTTGCTTCCCAAGGCATGGGACTTGGCAAGATCATCAAATATGCCATATATGACATGATAGAATTTCCCTGGAATTTTTGGAGAAAGTTTCCTTTGTAAATATTTCAAAAGCTTGAAATATCCAGAAAGGGTTTTAGAGGGTTTAGCCCATTATTTTGAACATGACCAAGTGTTGAAACTCTTATATATGGACAATATATGTCCTATGAGTCTCTCTGAATTTTGGCAAATATTTTTGAAATAGTTAAATAATTTTCCCCTATTAAAGACCATTTCTGGCCATAAGAAAAAGCTTTTAAATAAAATAGGAAAATAACTTTTAAAATTATAACTTTGTGGTTTCTGGGAGTCCTATGACTACTAGGTCTCAAATAAACCTTTTGAAATAATTTTCTCACCCTAAATCAAGTACTTGCAGTGCAAATCTCAATTCAGGGGTTTTTGGAAAACTAAATTTATAAAATACTTTTTGGCCAAATTAATTTTGTAAGAAAATACTATATTGTTATATAACACTTGGCATGATCATTGGGCAGAAGTTTTGGACAAGGAGATGAAATCTACAAGAGGTCATAGTTGACTTTAATGAGCACCAGAATAAGCAAATGAAGAAAACTCAATTCCAAATGAAAACCAAATGATGCTAAAAAAATTTGCTGGTCCAAATTTTCATGCTTCAAAGATACAAATAACATGTTACAAAATGCAGGGTGTGATAGACCTACCCCCCTTACAAGAATCTCGTCCCCGAGATTCCTAAACTAGGGCTTAAAAGTGATCGGGAAACTCGGATCTAAGATAGTCTTCTCGTTCCCAGGTTGCTTCTGCTTCGGTGTGGTTGCTCCACTGGACCTTGAAGTACTTGATGGTACAGCTCCGCGTACGTCTTTCTGCTTCGTCCAGAATGCGAATGGGCTTTTCGCGGTAGGTCAAATCAGGCTGCAGATCAATGGCTTGGTGATCCACATCCTTGTAGAGATTGGGCTTGTCTGGAACTTGGAGACATTTCCGGAGTTGCGACACATGGAATACATTGTGCACATCGGATAGCTCAGGTGGTAGTTCCAACTGATAAGCCACTTCTCCTCGTCGTGCAGTGATCTCAAAGGGTCCAATGAACCTTGGTGCGAGCTTCCCCTTGACATGGAAACGCTTGGTTCCCTTCAGAGGAGTTACCCGCAGGTACACATGTTCTCCAACACGGAAACTCATGTCTCGGCGTCGAGTGTCAGCATAACTCTTCTGCCTTGACTTGGCTGCCTTTAATCGCTCTCTGACTAGTTGGACTTGCTCTTCTGCTGCGCGGAGATTATCCGGTCCAAAGACTAGTCCTTCCCCAGTCTCTGACCAATTGAGGGGTGTGCGGCATCTGCGTCCGTACAACACCTCAAATGGTGCCATCTGAAGGCTTGACTGGTAACTATTGTTATAGGAGAACTCGGCAAAAGGGAGACAGTCTTCCCACTTGGCTCCATATGCTAGGACACAGGCTCGGAGCATGTCTTCGAGAATCTGATTGACCCGCTCAGTCTGACCTCCGGTCTGTGGGTGGAAAGCTGTGCTGAAAGACAACTTGGTTCCCAAGGCTTCTTGGAACTTCTTCCAGAACCTTGAGGTGAACTGGGTTCCTCGATCTGACACAATCTCCTTGGGAACACCGTGAAGACTTACGATTCGGTCAATGTAAAGAGCTGCCAGCCGATTGCCATCATAAGTGGTCTTGACAGGAATGAAATGAGCCACCTTGGTCAAATGGTCGACTATGACCCAGATAGAGTCATGTCCTCTATTTGACCATGGTAGTCCAGTGATGAAGTCCATTCCGACTTTATCCCACTTCCACTCAGGAACCTTGAGTGGTTGAAGCAATCCAGCAGGTCGCTGATATTCAGCCTTGACCCTTTGGCACACATCACACTTTGCAACATAGGTTGCAATCTCTCTCTTCATACCGTGCCACCAGAATCGTGCCTTCAAGTCTTGGTACATCTTGGTTCCTCCGGGGTGGATGGAATACGGGGTGTCGTGGGCTTCTTGCAGAATCAGCGTCTTCAGCGCGGTGTTGTTTGGTACGCAGAGACGACCTTTGTACCAAACAATCCCGTCCTCGTCTTCGGAGAATCCTGGGGCCTAGCCCAGCTTCACCTTCCTCTTGATACCTTCGATGCTTGCATGTCCTTCTTGAGCCTTCTTGACGTCGTCCATCAGGGTCGGTCTGACTTCCAAATGATCCAGAAATCCAGGGGTGACCAATTCCAAACTGAATTGTTCGATCTCCTTAAACAAGGTTGGCTGCCTTTCTTGAATAATGACATTCAAAGAGCAAGCCTTCCTGCTTAAGGCATCGGCCACCACGTTAGCCTTCCCAGGGTGATACTGAACAATGAGGTCATAATCCTTGATGAGTTCCAACCATCTCCGCTGCCTCATGTTCAACTCTTTTTGGGTGAAAATATACTTCAGACTTTTGTGGTCTGTGTAAATCTCACACCGTTTCCCTAGGAGGTAATGCCGCCATGTCTTCAAGGCATGAACTACTGCCGCTAGCTCAAGATCGTGAGTAGCGTAGTTCTCCTCATGGGGTCGTAGCTGCCTGGAGAGGTATGCTATGACGCGGCCTTCTTGCATCAGAACGCTTCCCAATCCGGTTCGAGAGGCATCACAATATATCAAGAACTCCTTGTGAATATCAGGTGTTGCTAGAACTGGGGCGGTGGTCAATCTCTTCTTGAGCTCTTGGAAGCTCTCTTCGCATTTTGGCGTCCACTCAAACTTCTTGTCCTTCTTGAGGAGCTGAGTCATTGGTCGTGCAATGCTAGAGAATCCTTCCACGAACTTGCGGTAATAGCCCGCTAATCCGAGGAAGCTTCTGACTTCTTTGATGGTCGTTGGAGATTGCCATTGGGTCACAGCTTCGATTTTTGCAGGATCAACAGATAATCCTTCCTCGGTCAAGACATGACCTAAGAATCCAACTTTATGCAGCCAGAACTCACACTTGCTGAATTTGGCATACAGTTGGTGCTCACGAAGCTTGTCTAGGACCATCCTCAGATGCTGCTCATGCTCTTCCTCCGACTTCGAGAACACAAGAATGTCATCAATGAAGACAACAACGAACTTGTCCAAATATTCCATGAAGACTTTATTCATGAGATACATGAAGTAAGCTGGGGCATTGGTTAACCCAAAAGACATGACCGTGCACTCATACAGGCCATATCTGGTTACGAATGCCGTCTTCGGAATATCTTTGGGTCTGATCTTCAGCTGGTAATACCCAGATCTGAGGTCGATCTTGGAGAATACCTTGGCTCCGCTGAGTTGATCAAACAGATCTTCGATCTTGGGAAGTGGGTACTTGTTCTTGATTGTAACTTCATTGAGGGAACGATAGTCAATGCATAAGCGGATGGTACCATCCCTCTTTGCCACAAACAGAACAGGAGATCCCCAAGGGGAGGCACTCGGGCGGATAAATCCCTTCCTTAGCTGCTCTTCTAGCTGCTTCTTCAACTCGGCTAATTATTATGTCCCCATTCTATAAGGCTTCTTATAGATGGGTCCTGCTCCGGGCACGAGCTCGATGATGAACTCAATGTCACAGTCAGGGGGCATTCCCGGTAGTTCATCCGGAAAGACATCAGGATACTCACATACCACCGGTACTTGATCTAGCCCAACTTCAGACAGATAGTTGACTTTAGCGGCTTGAGCTGAAGAGGAGTTGGGGGCAAACTTGACTTCTACTCCTTGGTCATTGGTCACGGTGACTGTCCGATTGGCACAGTCTAACAAGCCTTGGTGCTTGCTGAGCCAATTCATACCTAGGATCACATCCAAGCCTTGCGATCTCAGGACGATAAGGTCTGCTAGGAAGTCTACACCGTTAATGGTAATACTGACTCCTTTACAGCCTATCTTGGCTCTCATCTCGGCTCCGGGGGTTTGTACCACCATAGGGTTATTCAGGGGTGTAAGGGTCATGCCACTTTTTAATGCAAATCTTTGAGTGACAAATGAATGCGTTGCTCCAGAATCAAACAAGACAGTTGCAGGTGCTGAGTTGACAAGGAACGTACCCAGCACGACGTCCGGGTCTTCCTGGGCTTCTTCAGCAGTGACGTGATTCACACGCCCCTTCCCATAGTTCGGTGGGTTGCGAGGAGTTGGGTTCCTTGGTGGCATTCCACGGCCTTGTCCCTGACTCTGCGCATTGGGGCGCGGGGCATTAGGCTTATTGTTGGGGCACACCCTGGAGATGTGTCCGGGCTGACCACACCCAAAACAAGTGACTTGATTTGGAGTGTTGATCTTGTTGCCACCACTGGTATTGGGGTTGAAAGCTGGCCTGGGATTGGCATACTGCTGAGGCTGAGGATTGGCACGAGGTGCAGGAGCTCTTGGCTACTGATAGGTTGGCTTGGCCGGGGCTGACTGCCACGGACGAGGCTTCTGGTTGCTGGAACTTCCCTTACTGACCAACTTGCGCTTGCGAGTGTCTTCCAAAGCACGCCGCTTGTCTTCAAGCATAAGTGCCTTGTTCACCAGGTCAGGGAAAGACGGGCAGTCGCACACGACAAGCGAGTATTGCAAAGTCTGATTAAGGCCTTCCATGAAGCGCTCCCTTTTGGCAGCATCAGTGCTGACATCTTCAGGGGCATACCTTGACAGAATACTGAACTTCTGCATGTACTCCTTGATAGTGCCACTTCCTTGCTTCAGGGCTCGGAACTCGCGCTTTTTGATAGCCATGACTCCAGAAGGAATGTGCGCCTTGCGGAATTCTGCCTTGAAGTTAACCCAAGTGATGTCTTGTTCAGCATGCATGACCTTGAATCCATCCCACCAAGCTCTTGCGGTTCCCTCGAGGCAGTGGGCTGCATAAGCCACTTTCTCGCGGTCTTCGGTGCATCCGACTAGTTCCAGGATCTCCTCAATGGAACGGACCTAGTCGTCAGCATCCAGGGGTTCAGCAGTCTCGATGAAGGTTGGCGGTGCATGCTTCTTGAACTCTGCCAACGTGGAACGTCCATGGCCATTCCCCGCCGGCTGGCGGTTGTTGGCGACAGCTTGAGCAATCAGCTGAAGAGCTGCAGTGTTGGCTTGGCGTTCCTCTCGGAAAGCTTGGAGAAGCTGAGCCATGTCCATGCTTGGAGGAGGTGGTGGTGGAGCTTGGTCGTTGGTTTGGTCGTGGCCTGCCTCTGGCTGAGAGGATGCTCCGGCTTCGGGCTGCTGGGTAGAGGTACCAGTACGAGTTACAACAGGCATCCTGTTGGAGCGGTAAAAGGTCTCATGACTCGGAAGAGGGAAAGCAAGAAAGATAGGTGCCTAGTAAGGGGGTGGGTGTGACACTAAATCAAATCATGCAAGGGCCGAGAGGCCAAAACACATTCTTTAAAAATTCAAAGGGGGTGATGTAGTCGTTTACACCTTCCCGAAGGAAGAATACGACATACATCCAGACACGACAAAAGCAAACACTAGATGGTTTCATATGAACCATACAAGGACTCGGCTGCGCATAGGGGTTACACGACCTATCCTACCGTAGGGGTTACAACAGGCATATCCGAGTAGCGAATAATGCCTAAGCGGCGGAATGCTCGGTCGCGTATTCCGGCTCTTCTGGGTCTTCCTCCTTGTCTTCATCTGTCTGGGCTCCCTTGTCGCTGGAGGGAGTGGGGGAGTGGAGGAGTTGGATACGACGGTGCTTCGACGGTGGTGCAGGGAAAAGCTTGCGGTATTCCCTTGCTGTCATCCAGCGTCGCCGAGGTGGTTCTTCACCCTTGGAAGATACATCCTCGGAGGGCCTTCCGCCTCGATATGCGATAGCGGACTGTCCAGAAGGTGCTCCTTCCTTCTTGATCCTATTTGCCTTTTCTTGAGCTCGACGAAGAAGTTCCTTGGTCTTGTAAAGTTCTTCTTGAAGCTTTATTGATTCCGAGGCCAAGTCTTGTGCCAGGCTGTCGGCACATAGACTGAAGTAGGTCTGGAACCGAAGCGAGAGTCCTCCCTTCAGTGGAGGGGCTAGAGCGCTGCTTTCTTCGTCACCTTCCTTCCGGTAAGGTAAGAAGTGAGTTGCCATCTTGGCTGCCATCTCCGAAAGAAGCTCGCGGAGACGGGTTAATGCCTTAAGTGCAGCAGCCTCGACAGCGAGTGGTAGTGTCGCCATCTGGGGTCCCTCGAAGAACCAACTTGTGGGAGGATCGTTTGCCTTCACGATTACTTCCACATGGTTCTCCACCTCAGTATCGCTCACCCAATGCTCAAGGTAGGTGAGGATGGGTGCTCGGTGGAACTGACACTCCTGGAGGCTATCCTCGAGAAGTAGGGGAAATCCAGTGGTCAGGTGCTCTTCGGGAACAGCGACCATCTACAAAGGTGGAATAGGAGGGGTTAATAGCTGATGAAATCTCAGGTTTAGAAAAGAAGAGAGGTTCAGAAGGTTTTGAAAAAGGGGTCTCAACTAACTAACGCCCATGCTAACTAAGGCTTCCTACAGTCAGGTGGCTCTGATACCAGCTCTGTGGGGACCCCGACTTGGAAGTCGAGATCACCGAATGCACGTGTACAGTGATCCCAGAGATCAATGCTCACTGAACACACAGAAGCTGAAATAACAAGAGTCTTACATCCATACAAATAGTCTTACACGAATTAAGGCCATTATGACCAAGTCTTACATAGATAGAGCCTCACGGGCTGAATAGGAAATAACTCAAGTAGCGGAAGTCTTCGATAAACGGGTAGAACCCATGCCATCTGCCTTAACTCTACAGGCATTCTGACTGGGATAGCGTCCTAGTTCGCATGATCGTCTCCAAAGAACTCTTCTTCATAACCCTGCTCTTCCATGCCTGGCCAATTAAATAACCAGTGGCAAGCCAATGAGTACTTTGAATGTACTCGCAAGCAACCCATGATGTGGTAACAATGCAATGGAACAATAATGAACAATCTAGCAGAAAGCTAGATCAATATGCTATCATCAAGTTTATGCATCAATAACCTCGTGTAACCTCGAGAACAGGTTACCGACATCAACATGAATATAGATCATCTCATCGAGTCAAGTCACCACCTTGACTCATCACACACATACCAGCACTGATGAAGTAAAATTCTGGACATAGTTTAAGTAGCACCACCCAACTGTCCATGACTGTGGACACGGCTATTCGAATAGTTTTACACTCTGCAGAGGTTGCGCACTTTACCCACAAGATCCAGGAAACTTCCGTGTCATCCACGACCCGCGGTACCTCAAGTACCCGGGGTAAGCACCCGGTCATTACCTTTCCTTAGACGACACTAACATAGAGTCCACTCGTTGGCACACGGCCTTCGGGTACAAACAATAGATCACGGGACTTGCCCTAATTTCAATGTCACGCGCACCCGAAGGGACCAACGGTGTGTTCGGTGCCCTGTAAAAATAGTCATGGCCGTCTATCCAAGCACGACCCCGTCCCGGGAAAGACCTCAAGTCTTCCCATCACTAGTAATGCGGGCACCATGCTAGTATCGACCTAAGTAATCAATAAAGCCCCGTCCCATAATGGGTAGTGTGGTTGCACATGTTTGGTTGGGACGGTAGTCACATATAAATCTAATCCATCATTCCACCATGCACATGATCTACTGGCACATCACTTCTTCCTCAAGTGATGACCTAACATTTCATCACCCTCGGGCATTAGGGGCACCCGATGGGTTCATGCAAAGTTTTCAACTACGGGGGTTCATATCACACATGCATCATATAAGCATCAAGACCAACTATTTGCATGACATCTAGCACATAGCAAGATCAACAATAAGGCATGCATCATGTGGTGGTTCATCTGGGTTACCATCATAACCCTAATCATCATGCATCGGAAACAAACGGGTTCCGAAGAACAAGTGTATCATGGTCAAAGGGCTACTTGCCTGGATTGGCTTGGTCTTCAAAGTCTTCTAGTCCTTCTCCTTCTTCTTCCACAGCAACTTCGTCAAATATGGGATCTATACGTCGCATAATAACCACGGGAAAATAAGAATACAAATAAAACAGAAAAGTCAAAGTGCTCAGAAAAATGTCAACTCATTTTTGTAAAATACTAGAGGGATTTCTAAGATGGGGAAAAATCTTAGTTGGAGTTTTGGAGTTACAGAATGGAATAGATTGATTTTTGAATAGGAGTTATACTGCTCAAATTTGAATTTAAATTTGAACAGTGCAGAAAAGTTTCATGGATTTGAATGAAAGTAGTACCATTAAATAGGTTGGAATATTACAAGATTTTAGGAGTTGGAAATATTTAATTTGGATCAATATTCTTTTCTGTATAAATGTTTAAAACATTAACAGAAAAGAAAAAGGAAAAAGGGTCCTGTGCACTGGGCCAGAGAAGGCCACAGTGCACGGCCCAGACGGGCTGGCCCAGCCGCACGGAGCCAGCGCGCGCACGTCAGGTTTTCAAACCTGACGGGCGGGGCCCGTGGGTCAGCTGCACAGAGGAGGGGGAGAGAAGTGGGGGGATGACAGGCGGGGCCCGCCTGTCATCTCTAACCCCTCGATCACGGCGGCGGCGAGCTCACCGGCGACGATTCCGGCCACGGCGACGGCAACGGAGGCCAGAGACGGACTCAGTGTCGTGTCGCGGTTGCAGCGGTGGTAGTGCGGCACGGCGGGGAGCCCTGGTTCGCCGGCGACGAGGTGGGACGGCGGAGGCTCGTCGGAGGACGGTGGTCGGGGTCGTTTCCGACTGCAAATGGAGGGGGAAAGAGAGGGAAAAGGGTCAGTGAGGTGCGGCGGTTCCGAAATGAGTGGAAGGAGGGGCAGGGGAGGCCTGTACCTCGAGATCACCGGCGGCCCGACGCGGCGGAGCTCCGGTCGATCCCGAGCACTGGGGCGTCCTGGGGTCGAGCTGGTGATGCAGGAGGGATCAGTGGAGAGGTGTGAGGCTGGTGGTGGTGTTGGAGAAGCTCGGGGAGGCCTATTTATAGGGGCTCGACGAGGACCCGTGGTCCAGTGCGCCGGCGAGCTCACCGGCGAGGCTACAGCGCACGGGAGGCTAGGGGAATGGGTCTGTGGAGCTCCTGGACGAGCTCCACGTCCAGCTGAGGTAAGAGGAGGAGCGGGGGAGCGTTAGAGAGGTGCGCGCGTGCGAGGCAGAGGAGTGGCCGCCGCGGGCAGCCAGCGCGCGTGCGACGGCGGCTACTGGAGGGCGCAGGAGGAGGGGGCACAGCGCCGGGGAGGTCGCGGACGTCGAGGCGCCTCGACTGGCGCGAGGGGGAGGCCCGAGGCTGTCGGGGGAGGCTGATTGGCCCGAGCCAGCGGGCGAGGTGCACTGTTCGCGTGCTCTGGAGCATGCGTATGGCTGGCATCAGCATGCTCTCGCCGGCTTGGTCCGTCCCAGCGTGCCCAACAGTGTCTGGTGTGTAGAGGGAGGAGTAAAGAATTGCCCTGAGGCCTTGGATGCCCTGGGGTTGCAGAGAGAGAGGGGGAGGGCTGGTAACAAGGTGAAAGTTGGCTGTACAGCAAGGTAAAGTAGAGGTTTCACCCCTCAATCATGGAGCTGAGGTGCTGGGGGAGTTACTGGAGGTAGCTGGTAACTCAATGAGCCTGTGGTAAGAAGTTGAGGCTATGGAGAAAAGTGAAAGTGGTCAAGTTGGAGGTTTTATAATTTCTGCAGAAGGTGTTTGATCTGTGTTTGATCAAGCAAATGAAGTCCACTTGACATGGCACTCGACAGGGTTGAAAAACATGAGAAAATAGGGTGCTTCACCAAATTTGGGCTCATTTGAAGAAACTAGCCAATGTAACTTTGGTGAACCCTAGAAATCAACAGAAACAGTTTCATCTTGATTGAGTCAAGCTAATCATCTCCCCTTGATGCACCACTTAGTGTAGCATCATCATTTGTGGTATTGATCATGCTCACAAAGTTTGAGGCTCCAGATAAAAAGTTGGTAATGTAAAGTTGTTCAAATTTGCATTTGAACAGAAAGGGTTTTGAGGTGATCTGATCAAGTTTCTCTATTCCAAATCTTGTGCCATTTGGTCTAGGTGCCTTATTAGGCCATTCTAGCATGTGCACCAAGTTTGAGAGCATTTGGATAAGTTTGGCAATGTAAAGTTGCTCAAACTTCAAATATGGACAAAATGGTTATGAAGGGGTTTGAGGAGGTTTTCTTGCTTCCCAAGGCATGGGACTTGGCAAGATCATCAAATATGCCATATATGACATGATAGAATTTCCCTGGAATTTTTGGAGAAAGTTTCCTTTGTAAATATTTCAAAAGCTTGAAATATCCAGAAAGGGTTTTAGAGGGTTTAGCCCATTATTTTGAACATGACCAAGTGTTGAAACTTTTATATATGGACAATATATGTCCTATGAGTCTCTCTGAATTTTGGCAAATATTTTTGAAATAGTTAAATAATTTTCCCCTATTAAAGACCATTTCTGGCCTTAAGAAAAAGCTTTTAAATAAAATAGGAAAATAACTTTTAAAATTATACCTTTGTGGTTTGTGGGAGTCCTATGACTACTAGGTCTCAAATAAACCTTTTGAAATAATTTTCTCACCCTAAATCAAGTACTTGCAATGCAAATCTCAATTCAGGGGTTTTTGGAAAACTAAATTTATAAAATACTTTTTGGCCAAATTAATTTTGTAAGAAAATACTATATTGTTATATAACACTTGGCATGATCATTGGGCAGAAGTTTTGGACAAGGAGATGAAATCTACAAGAGGTCATAGTTGACTTTAATGAGTACCAGAATAAGCAAATGAAGAAAACTCAATTCCAAATGAAAACCAAATGATGCTAAAAAAATTGCTGGTCCAAATTTTCATGCTTCAAAGATACAAATAACATGTTACAAAATGTAGGGTGTGACATTAACTTATGTCTGAACTCAGATATTATTGCTTTCGCTGACTCTTGTGTTTTCGAGCTTTTGTATTCGAGCCCTCGAGGCCCCTGGCTTGTAATATAAAGCTTGTATTATTTTAATTTGTGTCTAGAGTTGTGTTGTGATATGTTCCAGTGAGTCCTTGATCTTGGTCGTACACATTTGCATGCATGATTAGTGTACGGTCAAATCGGGGGCGTAACATGTTGGTATCAGAGCCAACTGCCTGTAGGAATCCCCCTTTCCAACTCCTTGGTCGAAGTTGAGTCTAGTTTTTGAAAAACAAATTTACTAACTTGTTGTGTGGCTTACGGGCCCACATCACCAATGGGTGGTATTAGGATCTTTTACTCCTCGTCTATACTCTGGGACTCTGATCTCTCTTCTATTCGGGATAAATGAAACTTGCAAAATCTAACATTAGGATCTCGTTATCACTTTCACCGGAGAACACCTTATTACCGATGATCGTCTGCTGCACCAGAAGACCCTGAAGATACTCTCCGTTGTTAACCCGAAAACTTGTGCTCATCACCTTTGCAATTCACTGCCACCGATATATCGCTATGGATATCTGCATGCAGTTGCCATTCTCATGATCGATCCTCGTCGCTCTTGTTATTACAAGATGCCTCGAAATATTCTCCGTTGTCCCGAGAATCCTTTGAGTTTACTGTCTTGCAGTTTTATTTTGCATGAAAACCCTTACGGTTATTTCCTCACATTTCTCGAGGATCCATTCTTCTCAATTGTTCACGCGTCTCACAATATTCTTCGAAATACTTTTGATCTTTCGAAAATTCTTTGCAGATGTTACTCTTGAAAATTTTGCCTGCTTGCATTATGGTTAATTCCATATGACTAGTAGTCTTCGTTAATATCCCTGTCTTAGCCATTTTGAGCCTACTGATTCAATGTGTGCGTATGCACGAAGTCATCAGGTTATCCTTTTTTAAAATTATCTTTCCGGCTCAGACGTCATTCCGGACATGAGTTGGTTCTCGGCAATTCAAACCTTTATTGATTGTCCAACTACGTGTTTTTAACTTATCCATCCTTGATCAGAGCGTCTGCTTCTGATCCTTCGTTTTAGAAACCATAATTTCTTTCTATTTAAGCATCAGACTAATCAGGTGATTCTTGAATCTGATGCCTCTGCATTCTTTCTTCCTCTGAGTGAGTACCGATACTCACATCAGCTCCGATGTGGATCGTCCGATCCATTGTTGGATTGATATTCAACAGTGTCCTTCATATTCAAACACCTCGTGAGTTCTTCCCCTGATACATAATGCCTTTGGTAAATTGTATCCTCTACTTGGCCAACCATGCTCTGCTTTCGAGCTGGTGTATTTACTTTTGAAACTTGTGGTATATGTTACTAAGATGCCCGATGGGTTGAACCTATACCTTCCCCGAATCCGTGAGAACTCGAAAGTTTTCACGAGTCATATTCTTATGGTGTTTTGCCAGATAAATTCCCAACACTACAACTTCGTCCGAACAAGAGGTGAATGAAACATATGCATTGGAGAAATGGGAGTCGACCTTGAGCTTTTGTTCATGCCCATGGAAATGAGGTAGATCGTCTCGGGAGCTTCTTGCAAATGATTTTTCATCTAAATAATTCTTTCGGTGTCAATAAATTTGATCCCTTGCAGTTACGGTTCCGACCATGCTGTCCTTATTCAATATATCTGGAATAAATCCATTCCAGGCCTCGTAAATTTTTGACAAGGTTAAAGTATCTACTGTCATAGGTCAATGACCTAGTTCAACTCCTATCGTGTTCTACCTTCGAGTTTTACCCTCTGATATCTCGAGGATATCATGCCTTTGCACCACACCTTTTGAACTTTTGATGAAGTAATACCTTTGCGTGTCGTAATCACTCTACGGGTTCTAGGTTGCCGTCAACCGAGGACATCGTTTAGTAAATCAAATCTTCTCTAAAAATTCAACACCCCTAGTAGATGTTACTGGGAAATTTTTAAACTCAATCTAGTTTATTCCTAGACTATCGGGTACATCCCTTGTCTAGCTATCTTTGACTGTGCTACCTCGTTCTTCTTTGGTGCACGAATTCTTTAGTGTGTGAGCACGACTTACGTCGAGCTTTCAACATCATGTTGCTTGTCTCGAAAGGCAACGTTGATTCCGATCTTGCATCTCTTATATTGATCCTATAACTTGCCACTTCGTCATTCTCTTGCTTGTTGTCGTTGTTGTTTGATTGCATCCTCTTGAAACTTCCCGGCAAATGTGTCAGATCACCTTCAACACTTTGACTTCCTTCGAGATGCCAACTGTGTTCATAATGAGAAATACCTTCCTTGCCCTCGATGATTTTTATTAGCATCGACAACACCCTTGACTTCCTTTCATTGTGAACTTGTCTGCATTATGAATACAACTTGCTCTCCAGCTAGTGTTGTGTTTAGCCTTGAAGTATTACTGTCTTTTATGTCGCGAATGTTGAGGGATTGCTCCACCTCTTAGAAATTCTCTGTATGATGATACTTCTCACCATCACCATTCTTCCTTGGCCCCGTGTTGTTTCTAACCGGGATATCAATATGTTAACAATGCTGCTTGAGTTCTGTACTTCTAGCAACCTTATTGCTTTGAAGTTAACGATCGATAGTTCGATCTTAGACTATTGATTAATGAATCTTCACTCTAACACTGATCCTGCTGCCTAAGGTCATATTTCGGGCACGCCTTTCACCTAATGATTAATGGTGTATGTTTTTTTTCCTTTCTTTCGAGCATACAAGATTATATTGATAAGTGTCATCCTCTTGTTCACATTATTGTGGGAATCCCTCCGTTTGGAATTCTCGATGAATTGTCGCTGAGCCCATCAGCCACCTCCTCATCCTCTCCTTGGTTTAATGATGAACTATTGTTTCGGGAACCCGCCCCCGTAGTTCATTTCCCGAGAATCTTGCAATGTCTTTTCGTCGATTAGTGTTGCACCTTTTCTTCTCAAACATCCCGAGTCTGAGGTATCATGACACCAATCGGATCTGAATCTCGGTCAGATATGATGGTTGGGACAACTTTCCAAGGGTTATAATGTTGGTCCTTTGATGACCCGGTATTATGATGTCATGCCTAGCACCCCTAGCTGGAGGACCTATCATTATAATTTCTTTTGCAATGATAACCATTCTTACAGGAGGAAATTGTAAGGCTTATTTTAGAAGTTGCTCCTGATGGATCATTCGTGTATCCAAAGTCTGGCCCTTGATTGAAACACCATGTCATTGCTACCTCGAAGCATGGCAATCATACCCCAATCATCAACAAGAACATTGGAGGCACGATGCTAAATGTTTCTTGGTCAGTTATCCGAACACCGTTGTATGGGTAACATCTTGGTTAATCCTTGCCTCTTTATCAGAAAGGTTAGGTACTTGCTCTCCTACCATGTATGCCATGTTCTTCTTGTCCATGGGATGGATATACTCCTAATAATTGTGTGTAATCACAATTTTCCTTTCCATTCGTTTGTTTAACCTTTCTTTGATCTACATATAATCTAAGCAGTAATAATTTTCTGCTTATGTAAACACCTTGGTATACAACTCTGTCAGTAAGACCTCGTTATTATTGTTGTAACATTCCATTAACTGCCGGTGAATGAGAACCTTGCCTATTGATCCGCCTCGTTACAATGAGCAAGAAAATGGTTCTCTTCGTTCCCCGTCCTTGGTACCGACATTGTTGCCAACTTAGCTGACAGACTATCCTCTGACATACCTTGCTACTGTGGAAGATGTCATCGCCCTTCCTACTCTTAACCCACATGGTGGGCCCATAACCCACAGGTCCACGGGATCGAAACCTGACTCTCCTGTACAACCCTGATTCTAATATATTCTTGCACTTGCCTTAGTGTGTAAATCACGAGCTAAGTTATACCATGTTTCATCCTGGTATCAAACACCATATTATTCTCGTTGATCAAGACCCCATTCTAGCTTCTGGTTAGGTATCGAATGACTGCCTACCCGATTGAAAACACCATCGCTTATTGATCTCAATGCATTCTTTGAAATACTACTCGTAGGGTACTTCGTATATCACTTTCTGAATTCGCCGTCGTATGCACAGACTTCGTGGAAGATACGTTCCTCCAAAGTTTTTCCCCCTGGTCATGTTCGTAGGACGATGGAGATCCCAAAGAACGGATGACGATCACGATGACTTGAAGCAAAGAAATGAAGACATCAACGAAAGGAGTCAACCTCTTCGAAAGGGCAGCCAAGACCGAGAAGACTCGTTAGATTGCGCTACCAGCACCCCCCCTTACTACACTGCTTAAATCTCGGGACGAGATTTCTTGTAGTGGAGGAGAATTGTGACGCCCGGATAATCAAGCTACAGTAAACCTCTACTAATGATGCCACGTCACCGCGGTTACTGCTGATAAACCAATTCAAATTCAAATTTGAATTAAAGTCAAATGATAAAATTATTCAAATGTTTAAACTAAAATGTTCGGGTCGTGCCAAATAATGCATAGGTGATCATGTTGGAGAAACCACATTTTTATCGAGTGTTTGAATGTCCTAAAATAGTTAAAACACTAGCCAAACAATTAGTGAAATGCCTTTTACAAATAAATAAAATATTAAACTATTTTATTTTTGTTGCCCAAACTTATGTGGGAGTGGCATACTTATTAACACCAAATTTGGGACTGCCTTTATAATTTCCAAAACTAAAATAAATGGGGAACTAAAATTAAACAGAAAATATAAAACAATAAAAGAAGATAAATAAAAGGCAGACAACCCCCTACCCCATTGGGCCAAACCCCTCCCTCTGGCCCAGCTGGCCGCCCCAAACTGGCCCACCCCGTGGCCTATATGGCCTACCCCCTCCCACCGACACCCCCACGTTCCCCACTC
>LR738711.1:471398245-471513289 GCA_902687465.1 Secale cereale | reverse complement strand
CCCCCCCACCCGTCCATCGCTCGGGCGGGCGACGCCCACTCCCCCGGGGCTCCGCCCTGTTAACCCACACCCAATAGGCCACTAGGCCTATGGCAACGGGAACCCAGCCCCAGAACGTTATAAAAAAAAGGATTTTAAAAATAAAAATAAATAAATAAATATTATTAATAATTAATTAGTTAACAAATTAATTAAGTTAATTAATCATGTTTAATTAATCTAATTAACTAGTTAGTTTAACTAAATAGTAATTAGATTAGATAAACCCAGATTAGGCTTAACACTGTATGACACATAGGCCCCCCTAGTCAGTTTGACCAGTCAACCATGATGACGTCAGCACGATGTCATGCTGATGTCATAAATCCTTTTCGAATTAATTTAATCAATATTAAATTCCAGAAATTAATAAAAACTTTAGAAAATCATATCTTTTAAACCGTAACTCGGATGAAAATACTTTGTACATGAAAGTTGCTCAGAATTTCGAGACGCATCCGAATACGCACACCGTTCGTCAACCACATGTCCCTAACATACCGAACGTGCAACATTCCCCCTCTATTTCATCTGCCCGAAAACGCGAAACACCGGGAATACTTTCCCGGATGTTTTTCATCCTGGCCAGTATCACCTCCTACTGCGTTAGGTCACACGTAGCACCGCGTATTTCCATGTTATGCTTTGTGATGCTATTGTTTGCTCTGTTATTTATTTGTTTCCCCTTTGTTGCTTATTTTCGGTAGACTCCGATACTGTGATAGACCCCGAAACCATTGATGCTTCGGAGTTCGACTACGGCTACGCTTCCGGAGATTCCTTTCGTCTGCAGAGCTTCCAGGCAAGCCCCCCCCCCCCTTGATCAACCTGATATCGCCTATTCTTCACTCTACTGCTTGCATTAGAGTAGTGTAGCATGTTACTGCTTTCAATACTCCTATTCAGCTGCATAGCCTGTCACTGTTGCTACAACTGTTGATACTTTACATGCCATCCTAATGCTTAGTATAGGATGCTAGTACTCCATCAGTGGCCCAACACCCTTGTCCGTCTGCCCTGCTATTCTATCGGGCCGTGATCACTTGGGTGTGATCACGGGTATATACTACATAGACTTTACATGATACATGATGTGACTAAAGTCGGGTCGGCTCATTGAGTACCCGCAAGTGATTCGATGTGGGGGCTGAAAGGACAGGTGGCTCCATCCAGGTAGTGGTGGGCCTGAGTTCCTGACGGCCCCCGAGTGGATCCTTGTGGCGGAGCGACAGGGCAGGTTGAGACACCCAGTGGAGAGGTGGCCTGGCCCTGGTCGTTGTCCGCGGTTATTTCATAATAACATGCTTAACGAGTTTGGATATTTGATCTGAGTCTGGCCGTTGGCCTATACGCACTAACCAGCTACGTGGGAATAGTTATGGGTACTCGACGTCGTGGTATCAGCCGAAGCCTTCTTGACGTCAGCGACTTAGCGGCGCGCGCCAAGTTGGACCGCATAACGCAACTTCCTTAGTAATGGATGTTGCTAGGTCTGCTCACCGGCCGCGTACGCAACGTGCAGGTGTGCGTTGGGCGATGGGCCCGGACCCCTGCGCGCCTAGGACTTAGACCGGCGTGCTGACCTCTCTGCTGTTCTTAGGTAGGGCTGCGATGTGTTGATCTTCCGAGGCCGGGCATGACCCTGGAAAGTGTGTCCGGCCAAATGGGATCAAGCGTGCTGGGTTATGTGGTGCACCCCTGCAGGGAAGTTAATCTATTCGAATAGCCGTGTCCCTCGGTAAAAGGACGACCCGAAGTTGTATTCCGACCTCATGACAACTAGAACCGGATACTTAATAAAACACACCCTTACCAGTGCCAGATACAACTCGCTGGTTGCTCTCTCACAGGGTGATGTGCGGGTGGATCGCCGAGTAGGTTTATGCTATACGATGTTACTTGGTGAACTTACCATCTACTCCCTTCAACTGCTGCAAGACGGAGGCTGCGAGAAGCGAGGATACTTGTTACTTTTCAGCTACCCTCATCTTCTGCTGCAAGATGGAGGTTACGAGAAGCGTAGTCTTCGATTGGATTAGCTATCCCCCTCTTATTCTGCTTTCTGCAGTTCAGTCCACATATATTACCCCTTTACACAGATATCATTGCATTTGTAGTGTAGATCCTTGCTTGCGAGTACTTTGGATGAGTACTCACAGTTGCTTTTTCCTCCTTTTTCCCCTTTTGTCCCTTCTTCTCGATGATGCAACCAGGTGGTGGAGTCCATGACCCAGTTGATCCCGAGGATGTTTCTACGTGGAGTTCGGCTTCGAGGAGTAGTTAGGAGGTCCCAGGCAGGAGGCCTTGCCTTTTCGATCGTTGCTACTTTTGTGCTAGCTTTCTTAAGGCAAACTTGTTTAACTTATGTCTGTACTCAGATATTATTGCTTCCGCTGACTCTTGTGTTTTCGAGCTTTTGTATTCGAGCCCTCGAGGCCCCTGGCTTGTAATATAAAGCTTGTATTATTTTAATTTGTGTCTAGAGTTGTGTTGTGATATCTTCCAGTGAGTCCTTGATCTTGGTCGTACACATTTGCGTGCATGATTAGTGTACGGTCAAATCGGGGGCGTCACACAACACTTGAGCAATAGCCTTGGCGAAGGAATCCAGGTTTCACAAGAGAACCAAGCACATCAAGAGACGCTTCAACTCCATCCACGATCAAGTCAAGGGGGGAGACATAGAGATTTGAAAAATACATATGGATCTGAATGTTGCAGAACCGTTGACTAAGCCTCTTCCACGAGCAAAACATGATCAGCACCAAGACTCCATAGGTGTTAGAATCATTACTATGTAATCTAGGTTATTGACTCTAGTGCAAGTGGGAGACTGAAGGATCAGGCAAATGTTTCCATATCGGTGTAACAAGACCAAGGACAGTCAGAGCTGCAGAGTGGAGGTCATCGTGGAGCCCAGCGCGGCGTCACCACCAGAGCCTTTGGAAGACGAAGACCACTTTTGTCAGGATAACTTGTACTAGTTGTTCCCCTTCAAATTTGGCCGTTGTGGGATCCCTACCCACCGATATTTGGGAAGAGGACCAAGGCAACTATAAATAGGACCTAGCCACCACCATGGAGGAGGATGACTCATCTGATCTGATCTGATCTGAGATGCCACAAGCTCATCCAAGGCCAAGAACACCTGTCCTCCAGAGGCTGTTCATCCCTTGTACTAGTTCATCCTCAGCCATACAAGGCAATCCACCACACACACTGGAGTAGGGTATTACACCGCAAGGTGTCCCGAACCATTATAATCATGTGTGTCCCTTGTTCTTTGAGTTCGCCGAGCTATGTTGTGGAATCGTAGGGCGAGTGCGCTGGGAAGAGAGTGTTCTTCGAGCGCACCCCAGAGTTCGAAACTCTCAAGGGTTTGCAGAACCCGAAATCAGACAGCGCCATCGCTGATGGTGAGCTTGCCCTTGGCGACGGTCGTGCCGCCTCCAGCAGCGGCGGCTCCTCCACCAGAGAGAGCACCAGCGACGGCGATTATGACGAGCCGCCAGGTCGCCTAGCTCGGACTGGGGAGGAAGGCCAATCACGTCGCAGCCATGCCCCGCTGAAGCAGGAGAAGGACTTCGACTGAGCCCGAGCCCCATTATGCTAGCGTTTCCATGTTGCATTGCGATACCCGTGTCACCGTTGATTATGGTTGGGGCGATTTAGCTTAGCATTCTTGAGTGTACTCCCCTGCCACGAGAGTGCGCTTGCCCAGGGCTTGAATTATTTGCGTGCGGCAAGAGTGTACCTTGCCGCGAGGAGATTCGGAAGTCGCTAAGCCTATGGAGGCACCCTACAGCTGTAGGATTAGGAACCCTCCGGAGGCGTCGTGCCCGTGAGCTCATTTGAGAGCATCACGCGAGGATGAAGACGCCAAAAGGCCAGGGTACTGAGGCTTTGGCGAAGTGTGTTTGCGGCCAGGCTCGAGCGCACACACCTGCCCAGCCCTTGCACGTGGAACGCGCGATGAGGAGCGACGGGCAACTGCCACTCCTCGTGAGGCATGACCTGGAAGAGGAAAAGAGTGCAAGGAGAAGAAATTTCCCAACCCTCGAATGAAATGCGAAAAATTTGAAATTCCATTCAAGAAGCCATGAATCAGCTACAGAAAGCAAGCAAAAGAACGGCTCCGTCCGACACCTATACTAGTCTTCTTGTCTTCCCACCAGTGCGAAGCATGGGGCCTCAACTAGGACGTGGGTGGGAGCCCTCGTGAGGCCCAGGGGCGGCACTTAGGAGACTCAGGGGCATGTACATCCCAAACTCATTATTATGTCAGAGTGTCAGAGCGGAGATCTTCATGGGCGCATGGCCTTGGTCATGGGTAGAATTTCCAGAGATGTTGATGGCTTCTCGCCCCTCGTTGGTTACCCCAAGTGGAAGGTTGAGATGTAGCGTAGCGGCAAATTTCTCTTGGCAAAGATACCAAGGATCGAATCCCGTGAGACTCCGAGGGTCGACAAGTAGGTGTCAACGGCGCCAGAAACTTAGCGGTTGACGGGACCTGCACACAGATACAGATAACTTTGCTCCCAACGACTACAGAGAGGTTGTCAATCCCTCCGGCCTTGTTGTTTACAAAGGATCGAACACAAGAGATAATAATGATAGCTATGACTGCAACTAAGAAATAAAAACAGGAAGTAAATAGAAGGTGTGATCAGCGGTGGTAATATGGACCGGGGTCCCATGATGTTCACTAGTGATGTCTCTCTCCCAAAAGACGATAAAACAGCAAAGCGGGGTAAACAAATTACAGCTGGGCAATTGACAGGATTATGTGCGCAAACCAATGCTAACTATGCTGCAAAGAAAGGTAGAGGCTCAAAAGCATGGGCGGTACGCCAAGGCAAGTAGACCGAAATTCATCTGCATCTACTACTAATCATCCACCTTGAGATATCTATCCAGAACATCTCGCTGGTATTAAGTTGCGAATCACACCCAAAGTGTAAACTCAAAGCAACAGACAACTGCATTAAAAGAACTTTGCGTAAAGTAAACAATCCTTGCACCCGCAAGTACAAGCACCGTTGTTTTCTCCCATGTGGCAACAGCACATCCCCTAGACTCATGTTTCTGTCACTCAAGCTAGTCATCAGGGGGCATGAACCCACAATCAAGCATAACGCTCCCTCTTGGAGTTACTACCTACTACTTGGCCAAAGTAATAAACAGCAACGGAGAACATGCAAGAATTACTCAAGAACAAAGATATAAAAGAGGTGAATCAAATATATTACTCAAACACAATCTGAACATAGTCTCATAATCCATCAGATCCTAGCAAACTCAGCAAAGCAACAGCAGAAAGATTACATATGTGCCTCGATCATGTAGGGAAGCTCACGAGGTCTAAACCATGAAGAGCAAAGAGGGGAGGAGAACATCACATAGCTACTAATCATGGACCCATGGTCCAAGGTGGACTACTCACAACTCATCCGGGAAGCGCCCATGGTGGTGGAGAAGCTCCCGGTGGTGGTTCTCCGGTGGTGGTTCTCCCCTCCGGTAGGGTGCCGGGAAGAGTACTCCTGATGCTCCCGATCTTGGAAGCGCTGCGGCGGCGGAACAGAGGCGAGATCGCGAAAAAGGGTTCTGTCCTCAAGGGTTTCGGGATGAGAGGGATATATAGGCAAAGGGGGGAAGCCGGAGGCGGAGCAGGGGCCCCAGGCGACCCCCTGGTGCGGCCAGGGGTGGGGCCGCACCAGGTGGCCGCCTAGGCCTCCCCTGGCTCCCCTCTGGCCCATCTTTGGTTCTTCGCGAAGCTTCCTGTAAGCTGATTTTTCCTGTATTTTTCCTGGAATTTTTGGAGCACTTTTAATATGGGGGAAACCTAAATTAGAAAAACAGCAAAAAACAGGAACTGGCACTGTGGTGCACTGAGTTAATAGGTTAGTCCAAATATGATCAAAAGTGTATGGAAGTGCATCAATATCATAGCAATATCACACAAAAGAAGCATGGAGCAAGCAGAAATTATAGATACGTTTTGGACGTATCAACATCCCCAAGCTTAATTCCTGCTCGTCCTCGAGTAGGTAAATGATAACAAGCATAATTTCTGTGTTGACATGCTACCAACCATATAAGAACTTTTTAAGTAAAGCAATCAAGGCATGTAATTCAATTCAAGTCATAACAAGCAAGAGTCTATATTAGCATTGTAACAAGCCACATAAGAACATAAAGGTGCAAGAGCTCTCGCTGTCCCTGACTCAAATGTCTCCAAATGGTGTTTGCTTGCAAGAAAGGGGATAGGGATATACGAGAGAGTAAAACATAGTTTTTGTATTGTTGAGAACTTAATCTACTAAAGTTTCACACTTGGTCTTCTTTGGAATCTTATCTTGACTCATCCCCAGACCACTAGCCAGGTACAAGTCAAAATGATCCACTCCCTTTCGATATTTTGAGCACTCATGCAATGGATGAGCGTAAGCAAGAAAGTTGACAGTTAGGATGGCAAAGAGAGAAAAATGATGAAGGGGGAAGACAAAAAAGGTGTGAAAGGCTCACATCAATGAGGACAATCATAGGCGAGAGAAAGCCAAATGATAGATATGATGTGAGGAGTAGGGATTGCCATGCAATGGATGCACATATGAGCTAAGGTAAGCTCTCCAATGGAACTAGTGGGGGTGCATCCAACTTGCTCGCTCAAGAAGACCTAGAGCTCTTTTGAGGAGGCTCATCATCGGAATATACAAGCCAAGTTCTATACTGTGAAGGTCCCCACATAGCTATATGCATGAATGATAATCTCTATGGAGTACAAGGTATAAGATGAAGTACGAGTGTGGATCTCTCAAAAGGAATAGTAGTGTGCCCCCTTCTCTCTTTTTATTTCTTTTTCTTTTTTTTTCTTTTTTTGTGGCCTCAATGGCTCTTTCTATTTAACTCTCATTTGTCCTCTTTGGGATCTTTTGATTTTGTCCTCTTTGGGATCTTTTACTCACTTTAGGGGCAACATTCTATATATTACAAGAAGTATAGAAGGTCTTTCACACTTTACAAAAGTACTCAACATAAAGAAAATGAAACTATCATGATGTATGCAAATGTATGCCTCTGCCGGTGTAGCAGGATATGCAATGATACTAGCGCGTCATGTAGCAATGATTAGGGCAAGTCCCAACTAGCATGCGACTCATCGATCAAGCAAAAGCATGTATGACATGAAGATCAAGTCATGAGAAGATGGATGTTGCATGGCAATGTATCTCGGAAAGGCTATGGAAATGCCTTGATAGGTAGGTATGGTGGCTGTTTTGAGGAAGGATATAATGAGGCTTATGATGACAGAGTGTATTGTGCCAAGGATTTGGATGCACCGGCGAAGTATGCGCCGACTCTCGAGTTGAGAAAGGGCTATGCACGATACCGAAGAGGCTAGAAAAATATGGCTAGGTGGAAGTGTCAACTTTCGAATACTCACATTAGTCCGAAGAACTCATGCACTTATTATCGGTAACTCTCAATCTAATTAGGAGGTTCACAAAGAGACAAGTACCCCGAGGAGTGTATGGGGGTTTGGTTATCCTTGCGCATCCTCGACTCATGGTACGTGAGTGTACTCTAATATTCGATCCCTCCAAAGATTAGTGATCCATCTAGTAGCTAAAGTTCTCAACTATTTTGTAGGTTTTCGAAAATAAACACAGATTGCCCAAAATACGACATCTATAACTAATAGGCTAAAGCTCTTGACACCAAAAGTTCAGACATTACTCATGGCAATACCTCAAAACTATTGCAAGTTACTACTAAAATTAAATAGCAGCCTCAGTTACCTACTTTATGTTAAGACACACAACTCAGTGCAACAGGCAAACTCTCTTAACAAGATAAACAGGAAAACTAAAGAGAGTTCAGCAACCAACTAAACAAAAGCTCTTTAAAAAGAAAAGCATGAAAACTAAGAGCTAAACATGACAGCAGCTATGGAAAGACAAAGAACACACACAACAAAGATAAGCATGAAAATCCTATGTTGTGTTCTAGGTTGAAGTGGAGCGTGTTTCTCTCCCACACAAAGAAAGCTGGGTTCTAACTTGTTATGAACAGCAAGCAAAGCTAAAGAAAACTAAAAAAAGAAACTAAGAGCAAGACGCTCCAAGCATAGCACATAACGCATGAAGTGATAAAATTATAGTGGAACGAAAGACGAACTGATAATTGTTGATGGAGAAGGGGATTGTAATGCCCAGGATGGGACTATATCTCCTATGTGTCGAGGCACGACTTAGAGACATAACCCCATGCTGGAATGATCGCAAGTCTGGTATCTTTGCACAACTCATGTAAAAAGGGGAATGGAAAACATAAACATAGTTGGCTTACACTCGCCACGTCACACAAATACAATACATGTCTCAATCATCATTCAATAAAACATCACAGCCCTCTAAGGGTAAAATCCAAATGACAAGATACCAAACATAATTTAAATCCACAGGTCGGATCGAATCCTAGTAGAAGTCTCCACTACTGATCATCAGGATAACGAACATAGTATCGACTACGCTCCTCGTCATACTCCCAGTCTAGCTCGGTGCCATCACCTCGATAGCTCACCACTGGACCTGCATCTGGTGTGGTGAAGTAATTGTGAGCCACAGAGGACTCAGCAATCCCGTTCCCGGGTAACAAGACTATTTAAGCCTTGGGTGAGGGTAAGGCTGAAGAAAAGAGTAAGTGTCTGCAGCAGCAACTAGCACTAGCTTACGTGAGAGAGTGCGAGAAGAGAAGTGCCTCGGTGGAGAGATGATCACGAAGTGATCCTAGCTAAAGCTCAACAAACATAACCCCACCGTGTTCAACTCCCGAATCCCTATTCGGAAATTGACGGTCACGGTACACACGCTGGTAGTGTATTAGAACAATGTGTCAAGTTATCTACAACCGGATATTAACAAGCTCCCATCTGCCACATAACCGCGGGCACGGCTTTCGAAAGTTCATAACCCTGCAGGGGTGTTCCAACTTGGCCCATGACAAGCCCACGATCCGCGAAGTCGCAACTCCAAAGTGGGAAGACCCGAGTATTCTCGGAATCCCGTGCTCAAGATACTCCGAACTAAGGTAAGGCTAATCCAGCAAATCCTCCCGGCGTGCCGACACCCTGATAGTAGCCGCGCGTATCTCATCTCAGGCCACGACCGGATGGGCGATTCTACAGGTGTATGCCAGATACCTCGGGTTTCCCCAAGGCGGCCCCGCAGAACCCCCGTTTCGGACCAACACTCATGTGGAGCACTGGCCCGGGGTTGTTGATTAAGAAAGAGGGTTAATTACTCCCTATGCAAGTTTATTTAGTTATTAAGCAAATAGTACCAATGTTGAGACTTGCTGGAAAAGACTTAGCACTTAGCGGTTTATCGAGGGGGTCCCATACACCCCAACCGTGTTAGGAACGCATAATCAAGGAACATAACACCGGATTATACGGTTCCTAACGGCATGAGTGGAACAAATCACCAAGCAAAAGGCTTAGCCTTCCACCCTTGCCAATATATAGATGATTTCATTTTAAGCATTTATATAGTGTGATATAACCCAACAAAACTTCAACATGAAGCAAGCATCTTCAATCTTCACCTGCAACTAGCAATGCTATAAGAAGGGCTGAGCGAGCCTACGTATACCCAATCAATGGTTTGCATAGGTAGGGTGGTTAAACATGGTCATGGTTACAAGTAGGAGGCTGACAAGAAAGACATGGGCATCGAGGCAAAACTATAGATCGAGACTACTAGCAATAGGCAAAGATAGTAATGTTATCGGGGTTCGGTCATCTTGCCTGAAGAGTAGTCGTTCGGATCGTAAGAAGGGTCCTCGTGCTCAACCTCATTGGAAACCTCGTGCTCGTACTCGTACTCGGTCTCAGCTTCCATCTCTAAACAATACAACCACACAAGGCACGAATCAACAAGATGCAATGCGCACACCAAAATGATGGATGCATGATGGATGCACTATGAGAGCACACAGAGCACGGAAAATAGCACTCAAGCAAAACACCTCAAAACATGATAACAATAGGAGATAATGAATCTACACGGAAAATCAATCAAGTTTCATATAAGATTTGCTGCAATCGGAGCTACGGACTAAAAGTTATGCCCAAAACAAGAAACGAGCGAAAGCTGAAAATTACAGCAACATAGCAACTTCGGAGCACTAGAAAAATAAGCTACAGCACTCAAACAACATGGCAAAGAGCATGAACATAAACTAGACATATCCTATAGCAAATAAGTCCAAAGTTGCACCCCCAAAGGAGCCACGGATCAAGAGCAACAAGCTTGGACATATTGAACTTGACAATAAAATTCTGACAGCAGAATTTTATTGAAACTTTGGAGCAAAAGTTAAACATGCTACAGCCACTTAAATAAGCATATGAGAACATGAATGGATAGCCAACAATATATACTACAATTAACCATCAAGAGACACTCCAAAACTATCATGGTTTGTGCTAGAACAGCACGCAAACATGGCATCGGAACATTACCGATTTCAGACTTACTGAAAATCCACCAAGTGTTAAAACAACAGTTTCATCATGGCATCTATAAGAGCAAGTTTAAGTCACCTCGAAACTAAACATGGCAAGTGGTAAGCACCACATCGAAGTACACATGATGGTGATTCCGAAACACACAAGCATGCATCATGGAGATAAACACAACGATAGCAATGAGCTCAATAGGATGGCATTTAATAACAAGTTAAATAACTAAACAGCCAGATAGCACTTTGCAACGAAGATATACATGGCAAGAATAAATCTATCATGCAACCTAACACAAACAACATGTAGAGCATGGCAAGACGAACACGTGGACATGTCATTTGCAACATTCGGATAAACGAGCTAAAAGATATCACTATCCAAAGATGGCATAAAAATAACACATAACAGCAGTTTATTTCGGGATGCCCTCTTGCAACAGAAAAATAAGCATTTAGATGACCACAAACATGCATGGCACAAAGGAATGAAACGTAGTGCTAGTCACCATGAACGTCTGGACACCTCATTTGCGCAAAACGGATCAACACACAGGAAGTTATCAACATATGAAAATTGCATCAAACAAGCAAAATAGGGGACTTAGATCTAGGGTTTTCGAAGTCAACCTCGGATCTGGACTTGCAAACGGGCCCGGGGCGGATCCGGCCCGATCTGGCTCGGAGAGGCGAACTGGCGGCTGGGCTTCGACCCGGCGGACTGAAGAGGCTCGGGCGGCCGGCCCACCTAGCGGCGGCCCGCGGGAGTCTGGAGAGGCGGCTGGGATCTGGGCCGCGGGAATCGGCGGGAGGCGGCGGCCTGGGGAGCTGCTGGGCCCTGGCGGCTGGCGAAGGCCCACGATGCGGTGGATCGGGGAGGCCGACGCGGGAGTAGGCGATCTGGCGACGCGGGCTGGGAGGCGGTCGCTCGGCCTGTGGGGAGGAGCGATCTGGCGGGGAGGAAGCCCGCCGGCCTGGAGAAGAGGGGAAGCCCACGGCTGGATCTCCTGGCTCGGCGAGGCCCGGGAGGCGACGCGCTGACAGGCCGCTGGAGCCTGGCCAGTCCCGGGCCTCGATCTGGAGCGGGAGCCGGAGGGATCGAGCGTCGGTGGCTTCTGCGGCTCGGCTGGAGGGTTGCGTTTACCGATCTGGGGATCGGTGCTCGATCCGATCGACTGGCCCTTCGAGCCAGTGGCTGGCGGCGGCGATGGAGAGCCTGGGCGGCGGCGATGGAGAGGACTGCCAAGTGGCAACCTGGTTCTGGCCAGGCACGGGAATTGAGGGGAGGTGAGGCTAGAGGTAGGTGGAGGGGGGTTAGGCTGCCAAAAATGGCATGGGGGATGATTATATAGGGTAGGTGCTAGGTTTGAGGGATTTGGGTGGTTTTAGAGCCCTCCGATCGCGATCCGACGGATCCGATCGCGAGGGGAGTTAGGATGGGCCAAGAGGAGGGAAGTGGGATGTTGGAGGGGTGTCTTGGGCCACAAAGGGGAGGCACTTTGAGCCCACACGAACAACTGTTGGGGTAGCAAACGGACTCAAAACGCGACGAGATTTGACAGGCGGGTTACGCACACCAAAACAACAACACACGACAAGACTCACGCCAAACCGGTAACGTTACACGGCCAAACACCAAAGTAGGCCTACGGAACGCCACGGACACGTGAGGGAGCTCCGGAACGCGAAACGGACAACGGGAAGGAACCCGTGGAACCGGATGCAACCGACAACACAAATGCAATGCGATGCACATGACTACATGATATGAATGAATGCCACACACGCACACAACAAAACGACGAAAACCCGAAAGACGAAGAACCCGAAATGGAATAGATGAAGCCGGAGATATATTATATGCCCAAAAGGGAAAGTATTACATCCGGGGCATTACAAACTCTCCTCTACTACAAAAAGATCTCGTCCCGAGATCTAGGAGTAGAAAAAGGAAGGGTACTCGGAACGAAGATGATCTTCTCGTTCCCACGTAGCTTCTCGGTCGGTGTGATGTGACCACTTGACTTTCAAGAATTTGATGGACTTGTTGAGGGTCTTGCGTTCGGTTTCTTCGAGAATAGCAACGGGATGCTCTCGGTAGGACAAGTCTTGTTGAAGATCAATCTCTTCAAACGGAATCATGCATTCAGGTGCCTTGAAGCATTTGCGGAGTTGAGACACATGGAAGACATCATGAACATTGGCGAAGTTGGGAGGGAGCTCAAGTTGATAGGCTAGATCGTCTCTTTTGCCAAGGATCTTGAAAGGCCCGACGTATCTAGGAGCATGCTTTCCTTTGATACCGAATCTTTGGGTGCCTTTCATCGGAGAGACACGGAGATTGACATGATCACCAATGTTGAAAGCCAAATCATGATGCTTGCCGTCATAGTAGCTCTTCTGACGCGACTGAGCGGCCTTGAGATTCTCACGTATGACTTTGCACATTTCTTCGGCTTCTGAGATCAAGTCATTGCCAAGAAGTTGACGTTCGCCTGTTTCAGGCCAGTTGAGAGGGGTACGGCACTTTCTGCCGTAGAGGATTTCAAACGGAGCTTTGCCTGCACTTGCTTGAAATCTTTTGTTGTAAGAGAACTCGGCAAATGGAAGGCAGTCCTCCCATTTCATGCCAAAGGATATGACACAGGCTCTGAGCATGTCTTCTAGAATCTGATTCACTCGCTCGACTTGACCACTAGTCTGAGAGTGAAAAGCAGTGCTGAACCTGATCTTAGTGCCCATGGCGGACTGAAAGGAGTCCCAGAACTTGGATGTGAACAAACTTCCACGGTCTAAGGAGATAACTTGAGGAATGCCATGTAAGGACACAATTCTGGAAGTGTACAGCTCTGCCAATTGAGCTGCATTGATGGATTCTTTGACTGGAAGGAAGTGAGCGACTTTGGTAAGCTTGTCAATCACCACGAAGATAGAATCATTCCCTCTCTTGGATTTAGGAAAGCCAGTGACGAAGTCCATTTCAATGTGGTCGAACTTCCACTCCGGAATAGGAAGAGGTTGGAGAAGACCGGCTGGACGTTGATGTTCTGCTTTCACTCTTCTGCAAAGATCACATTCGTTCACGAATTGGGCAATCTCCCTTTTCATGCGTGTCCACCAGTAAGATTGCTTGAGGTCTTGGTACATCTTGGAACTGCCAGGATGAATGGAAAGGAGAGAATCATGTGCTTCTTCTATTATGAGCTTCCTGAGATCACCTTTGGGAACAACGAGTCTGTCCTCGAAGAACAAGGTATCTCTCTCATCAACACGAAAGCACTTGTATTTAGGAGTTCCCTTTTCAATACCATGTTTCACCTTCTGCACCATGGCATCACTGAGTTGGGCCTGACGGACCTGATCTTCCAAGGTAGGAGCAATTTGAATATTTGCAAGAAAACCCTGTGGAACAACTTGGAGGTTGAGTTTCCTGAATGCTTCACAAAGCTCAGGCTGGAACGGCTTGATAAGAAGGCTGTTGCAATATGCCTTTCTGCTCAAAGCATCTGCAATCACATTCGCCTTGCCAGGAGTGTATTCGATGCTGGGATCATACTCTTGGATCATTTCAACCCAACGAGTCTGGCGGAGGTTCAGATTCGGCTGTGTGAATATGTACTTCAAGCTCTTGTGATCGGTGAAGATGTCGACTTTTCTGCCCAACAACAGATGTCTCCACGTAATCAAAGCATGTACCACAGCTGCTAATTCGAGATCATGTGTGGGATAGTTCTTCTCACTTGGCTTGAGTTGACGAGAAGTGTATGCCACAATTCTCTTATCTTGCATAAGCACACCACCAAGGCCTCGAAGAGAAGCATCACAGAATACTTCATAGGGCTTGGACTCATCTGGAGGAGTAAGAACTGGAGAAGAGACGAGCTTTTCTTTGAGAGTTTTGAATGCCACTTCACACTCTGGAGACCAAAAGTATTTGACATTCTTCTGAAGCAAGTTGGAAAGAGGCTTGGCAATCTTGGAGAAGTTCTCAACGAACCTTCTGCAATAGCTGGCAAGACCCAGAAAACTACGGAGTTGCTTGACGTTCTGAGGTTCTTCCCAGTTGACAATTGCTTCAACTTTCTCGGGATTTACCGCAATACCGTCAGCTGAGATGATATGGCCCAGGTACAAAACCTTATCGAGCCAAAATTCGCACTTGGAGAACTTGGCATAGAACTTATGCTCTCGAAGTCGATCAAGAACCAGACGTAAGTGCTTTTCGTGATCTTCTTCATTCTTGGAAAACACCAAAATATCATCCAGATACACAAGCACTAACTCGCCAGTATAGGGGTTGAAGATGTAGTGCATCATCCTCGAAAAGGTAGGAGGAGCATTGGCGAGACCAAAGGACATGACTGTATACTCATATGAACCGAAACTCGTTCTGAATGCAGTCTTGGGAATGTCTTTCTCGCGAATGCGAATTTGGTGATAGCCCATTCGGAGGTCAAGCTTAGAGAACACTTTAGCTCCTTTGAGCTGCTCGAAGAGTTCGTTGATGTTGGGGAGCGGATACTTGTTCTTTATCGTCTTCTTGTTCAATGGCCGGTAATCAACGTAGAGACGCTCCGTCCCATCTTTCTTCTTGACAAATAAGACACCACAGCGCCAAGGAGACGTACTAGGCCTGATGAGACCCATACGCTCCTGTTCATCAAGCTGCTTCTTCAATTCCTTCAATTCATCCGGAGAGAGCTTGTACGGACGCCGGCATGCTGGCTCAGTACCCGGCTCGAGGTCAATAACGAATTCCACCTGACGGTGTGGAGGCATGCCTGGAAGTTCTTCAGGAAAGACGTCTTGATATTCGTTCACCACCGGAATTTGAGATATGGCATTAATTTCGCCCTTATCATTGAGAGAGAAAAGCCTGATAGTGTTATCCATGGAGGCAAAGATAATCACATCTTCATCAGGATGAGTCATCTTGACTTCTTTCTGTGCACAATCAATGTGAGCATCATGCTGAGAAAGCCAATCCATCCCGAGGATGAGGTCAATGTCGGAATTACCAAGAACCACCGGATTAGCCAGAAATCGATAATCACCCATGCGAATAGAAACATTCGGAGCATATATACTGGAATGCATCTGCTTTCCCGGAGAAGAAATTGCCAACTGCCTTGGTAAAGCTGCTGTGGTCACACTATGCTTGGATGCAAATGGGTATGACATGAAAGAATGTGAAGCACACGAATCAAATAACACTTTAGCTGGAAAAGAGTAAACTGGAAGGTTACCCAAAATGACATCAGAAGAATTCTCCGCTTGCGCTGCACTCATCAGATTGACCCTTGCTGCCTTTGGATCATGCATGACAATAGCTGAACTGACAGGCGGAGGAGGTGAAAGAAGCTTTGGGTTCGGACATCTGTTGGCATAGTGACCCTTCTGGCCACACTTGTTGCACACCACTTCTGAGAGAGGACGGAAATGAGAACCACTTGACTTGGAGCCTTGAGACTGAAACTGCTTCTTCGACTGGTTGCTCGGGTTGGGTGGGTGGGAGAAACCACGGCCACCGGAGTTCTTGTTGCTTTTGGAGTTGTTGTAAGGAGCTCGAATCACTGGAGGAGGAGGAAGCCAAAATTTCTGTTGTTTCGAGACCATCTGAGACGATGAGGAGGAGTGAACGGCATCTCGAATCCTCTTTTTAGAAGCCTCCATCTTAAGCTGAGCTGCTTCTTGTTTCAAAGCCATGTTATAGAATTTGTCGAATTCATCGGGCTCGAACAAGGTGAGAGCAAGTTGAAGTTCATCTTTGAGACCTCCACGAAACTGGTAGATTTTGCTCTTGGCATCAGGAATGTCTTTCTTAGCATAGCGGGCGAGGTTTTGGAACTTGACATTATACTGGTAGACTGTCATAGAGCCCTGCTTCAGGTTGCGGAATTGCTCACGCATACCCTCGTTGACACTTGTTGGAATGTGGTGAGAGCGAAAGTCCTTGCAGAAATCCTCCCAACAGATCACATGACCTAGCCTGGAGTCTTTGTACTGCTGCCACCAGTCAGCTGCTTGGTCTTTGAGTTGGAAGGCTGCAAACTTCACATAATCCTCTTCCTTCACGTTACTGCACTCAAAATGCTTTTTTATGTCGGTTAACCAATCTTCAGCATCAAGAGGGTCGACACAGTAACTGAAAGCTTTTGGATTATTGGCCAAGAACTGGTTGAGAGTAGCATGGTGCTGCTGGTTGAAGAAGTTGCCGTGATTCCCTGGAACACCCTGATTAGCTTGATTAGCTTGCATCTGCTGCATCATCTGCATCAACATCTGGGTGTTCTGAGCTGTAGTCTGCATAATCGCTCTCCAAGCCTCAGACGGAGGAGGAGGGGAAGGAGGACGATCTGGGACCTCTTCACCCTCTGGGTTAGCGTTGGGAACCCTTTTCGGAGCCATCCTGAAAGAGATGACCACGAATCAGCAATTGATTGACAGAAGGTATAAGTTGAATCAATGGAATGAATTGCAACAAGTCTTCACAATAATCATTCGAACAATAGGAACGAATGAAATCATTCGAACAAGAGGAACGAATGAAATTCTCAGTTAAATGATAACATCAATCTTCACGAGAAGCCACATAGGGGACAAAAGGAAAATAAGAAAAACAACAAGGTACGGATGGGAACAAACACAAGATAGGAGCTTCGTTCTAACATCTTTGTGCTGAAAGCATATGAACGCGTTGTTGGAAATATGCCCTAGAGGCAATAATAAAAGAGTTATTATTATATTTCCTTGTTCATGATAATCGTTTATTATCCATGCTATAATTGTATTGATTGGAAACTCAAATACATGTGTGGATGAATAGACAGACTTTGTGTCCCTAGTGAGCCTCTACAGGACTAGCTCGTTGATCAAAGATGACCGCGGTTTCCAGGTCATAGACATGAGTTGTCATTTGATAACGGGATCACATCATTAGGGGAATGATGTGATGGACGAGACCCAAACGTTAAACATAGCTTTTGATCGTGTCAGTTATCGCTATAGTTTTCTGCATGTCAAGTATAAGTTCCTATGACCATGAGATCATGTAACTCACTGACACCGTAGGAGTGCTTTGTGTGTGCCAAACGTCACAACGTAACTGGGTGACTATAAAGGTACTCTACAGGTATCTCCGAGGGTGTCTGTTGAGTTGACATGGATCGAGACTGGGATTTGTCACTCCGTGTGACGGAGAGGTATCTTCGGGCCCACTCGGTAATACGTCATCTCAATGAGCTCAAAGTGACTAAGTAGTTGGTCACGGGATTATGTATTACGGTAACGAGTAAAGAGACTTGCCGGTAACGAGATTGAACTAGGTATAGAGATACCGACGATCGAATCTCGGGCAAGTAACATACCGACGAGACAAAGGGAATTGTATACGGGATTGCCTGAATCCTTGACATCGTGGTTCATCCGATGAGATCATCGAGAAACATGTGGGAACCAATATGGGTATCCAGATCCCGCTATTGGTTATTGAACTGGGAGTGTCTCGGTCATGTCTACATGGTTTCCGAACCAGCAGGGTCTACACACTTAAGGTTCGGTGACGCTAGGGTTGTTAGTGAGAAAAGTGCATGGTTACCGAAGGTTGTTCGGAGTCCCGGATGAGATCCCGGACATGACGAGGGTCTCCGGAATGGTCCGGAGACGAAGATTGATATATAGGATGAAAGGTTTCGGAGTCCGGAAGTGTTCCGGGGAGCATCGGGAAATCGGCGGAGTACCGGAAAGGGTTTCGGGGGTCCCGGAAGTGTTTCTGGGCCTAATGGGCCACAAGGGGGGACACCACAGCCCTCATAGGGCTGTGCGCCCCCCCTGGGCCCTCTCCTCATGCGCAAGGGGAGGTGGACCCTCCTAGGGCAGCCGCACCCCTCCTGGCTTGGGGGGCAAGGCGCCTAGGGGGGGAAACCCTAGGGCTGGCCCTTGGCCGCCGCCCCCCCTGCCTTGGCCGCCGCCCCCCCTTGCCCTGGCCGCCGGCCCCCTAGGGGAAACCCTAGGGCGCCCCCCTCTCCTCCTTCCCCCTATATATAGAGAGGTAGAGGGAGGGCAGACAACACAAGTTCGTGCCTCGGTGCTGCCCTCCCTCTCCCATAACATCTTCCTCTCCCGCGGTGCTTAGGCGAAGCCCTGCTGGAATCCTCCATCACCATCACCACCACGCCGTCGTGCTGCCGGTTCTCCATCAACCTCTCCTCCACCCCTTGCTGGATCAAGAAGGAGGAGACGTCTCCGAGCCGTACGTGTGAAGAACGCGGAGGCACCGTTGCTTCGGTGCTTGGATCTTCAGCGATCTGAATCGCGGCGAGTACGACTCCATCAACCGCGTTCTTAACGCTTCCGCTTAGCGATCTACAAGGGTACGTAGATCCAACTCTCCTCTCGTAGTAGCATCTCCTAGATTGGTCTTGGTGAACGTAGAGAAAAAATTTTGTTTTCCATGCAACGTTCCCCAACAGTGGCATCATGAGCTAGGATCTTGCGTAGATGCTTTCTCGAGTAGAACACAAAAGGGTTTGTGGCGTTGATGTTTAAATTGCTGCCCTCCTTAGTCTTTCTTGATTCAGCGGTATTATGGGATGAAGCGGCCCGGACCAACTTTACATGTCCACGTACATGAGACCGGTTCCATCGACAGACATGTGACTTTTGTTGCATAAGATGGCTGGCGGGTGTCTGTCTCTCCTATCTTAGTTGAATCGGAATAGAACAAGGCGGTCCTTGTAGAAGGTTAAATAGCAACTTGAATATCACCGTTGTGGTTTTGCGTAGGTAAGAAGCGTTCTTGCTAGATACCCATAGCAGCCACGTAAAACATGCAACAACAAATTAGAGGACGTCTAACTTGTTTTTGCAGGGTATGTGTGTGATATGATATGGCCAATGACATGATGAGTTATATTTGATGTATGAGATGATCATGTTGTAATAGTTAATATCGACTTGCATGTCGATGCATTCGGCAACCGGCAGGAGCCATAGGGTTGTCTTTAATTTTTGTATGACCTGCGTGTCAATCATTAAGCGCTTTGTAATGCTTTACTTTATCGCTAAACGGTAGCAATAGTAGTAAGAGCATGGTGGGCGCCGACAACCCTGATGGCGACACGATGATGGAGATCATGATGATGGGGATCATGGTGTGGCGCCGGTGACGATGGAGATCATGCCGGTGCTTTGGAGATGGAGATCAAAAGCACGAGTTGATGGCCATATCATGTCACTTATGATTTGCATGTGATGTTAATCCTTTTATGCATCTTATTTTGCTTAGGACGACGGTAGCATTATAAGGTGATCCTTCACTAAAATTTCAAGATAAAATTGTGTTCCCCCCGAGTGTGCGCCGTTGCGAAGGTTCGTCGTTTCGAAGCACCACGTGATGATCGGGTGTGATAGACTCTACGTTCGCATACAACGGGTGCAAGCCAGTATTGCACGTGCAGAACACTCGGGTTAGACTTGACGAGCCTAGCATGTACAGACATGGCCTCGGAACACGGAGGACCGAAAGGTCGAGCATGAGTCATATAGTAGATATGATCAACATGTTGATGTTCACCATTGACACCACCTCATCTCACGTGATGATCGGACTTGGGTTGGTGAATTTGGATCATGTCACGCTCGAATGACCGGAGGGATGTCAATTTGAGTGGGAGTTATAAATAATTTGATTAGGTAATAACTCACTTATCATGAACAATAGTCTAAAATGTCTTTGCAAATTTTTGGTTGTAGATGGCTCGCGCAGTAGCACCCCTGAATTTTAATGCGTTCCTAGAGAAAGCTAAACTGAAAGATGACGGGAGCAACTTTGTGGACTGGCTCCGCAATCTGAGGATCATCCTCACAGCTGCCCAAAAGGTTTATGTCCTAAATGCACCGCTAGGTGACCCCCCCGCTCCTACAGCCCCTGCGGACGTTTTGAACGTCTGGCAGACACGTTCGGATGACTATTCGATAGTGCAGTGTGCCATGTTGTACGGCTTGGAAGGAGGACTTCAAAGGCGTTTTGAACGTCATGGTGCATATGAGATGTACACGGAGTTGAAGTTCATCTTTGAAAAGAATGCTAAGATCGAGAGGTATGAGACCACCGATAAATTCTTTGCTTGCAAGATGGAGGAGAATTCGTCTGTCAGTGAGCACTTACTGAAGATGTCTGGGTACTATACCCGCATAGCTGATCTGGGACTTGTGTTCCCGGATGAGGCTATCATTGACAAGATTCTCCAGTCACTCCCTCCAAGCTACAAGAGCTTCGTGCAGCAGTATAACATGCAAGGGATGAACAAGACCATCGCCGAGCTGTTTTCGATGCTGAAAGTCGCTGAGGCAGACATCCAGAAGGAGTATCAAGTGTTGATGGTCAATAAAACCACCAGTTTCAAGAAGAATGGCAAGGGCAAGAAGGGTAACTCTAAGAAGGGTGGCAAAGCAGTTGCTAATCCAGTGAAGAAACCCAAGGCTGGGCCCAAGCCAGAGACTGAGTGTTTCTATTGCAAGGGGAACGGCCACTGGAAGCGGAACTGCCCCAAGTATCTGGCGGACAAGAAGGGGGCCAACAACAACAAAGGTATATGTGATATACATGTTATTGATGTGTACCTTACCAACTCTCGTTGTAGTGCCTGGGTATTTGATACCGGTTCGGTTGCTCACATTTGCAACTCTAAACAGGAACTGCGGAATAAACGGAGGCTGGCGAAGGACGAAGTGACGATGCGCGTGGGAAACGGTTCCAAGGTTGATGTGATCGCCGTCGGCACGCTCGCTCTTCGATTACCATCGGGATTAGTTATGAACCTGAATAATTGTTATTTAGTGCCTGCGTTAAGCATGAACATTATATCTGGATCTTATTTATTGCGAGACGGTTACTCATTTAAGTCAGAGAATAATGGTTGTTCTATTTATATGAGTAATATCTTTTATGGTCATGCACCCGAAGTTAGGGGTTTATTCTTATTGAATCTCGATAATGATGATACACATGTTCATAACATTGATGCCAAAAGATGTAGAGTAGATAATGATAATACCACTTTCTTGTGGCACTGCCGTCTCGGTCATATCGGCGTAAAACGCATGAGGAAGCTCCATGCTGATGGACTTTTGGAGTCTCTTGATTTTGAATCACTTGACACGTGCGAGCCGTGCCTCATGGGCAAGATGACAAGGACCCCGTTTTCAGGGACAATGGAACGGGCAAGTGACTTATTGGAAATCATACATACTGATGTGTGCGGTCCGATGAGTGTAACGGCGCGCGGTGGATATCGTTATTTTCTCACCTTCACTGACGACTTAAGTAGATATGGATATATTTACTTGATGAAGCATAAGTCTGAAACTTTTGAAAAGTTCAAGCAATTTCAGAGTGAAGTTGAAAATCATCGTAACAAGAAGATCAAGTTCCTACGATCTGATCGAGGGGGAGAATATCTGAGTTATGAGTTTGGTGATCACTTAAGAAAATGTGGAATTGTTTCACAGTTGACGCCACCTGGAACACCACAGCGTAATGGTGTGTCCGAACGTCGTAATCGAACCCTATTAGATATGGTGCGTTCTATGATGTCTCTTGCCGATTTGCCACTATAGTTTTGGGGATATGCGTTAGAGACAGCTGCATTCACTTTAAATAGGGCTCCATCTAAGTCCGTTGAGACAACACCGTATGAACTATGGTTTAGTAAGAAACCGAAGTTGTCTTTTCTCAAGGTTTGGGGTTGCGATGCTTATGTCAAAAGGCTTCAGCCAGAAAAGCTCGAACCCAAAGCGGACAAATGTGTCTTCATAGGATACCCAAAAGAAACTGTTGGGTACACCTTCTATCTCAGATCCGAAGGCAAAGTGTTTGTCGCTAAGAACGGGTCCTTTCTCGAGAAAGAGTTTCTCTCGAAAGAATTGAGTGGGAGGAAGGTAGAACTTGATGAGGTTATTGAACCTCTGCTTCAACCAGAGAGTAGCGCAGCGCAGAAAGATGTTTTTGTGGAGCCTGCAGAGGTTGAAGAGGAAGCCAATGATGATGATCAAGGAGCTTCTGATCAAGTTACTACCGAACCTCGTAGGTCGACAAGGGTACGCACTGCACCTGAGTGGTATGGTAACCCTGTCTTGGAGGTCATGTTGTTAGACAACGGTGAACCTACGAGCTATGGAGAAGCGATGGTGGGCCCGGATTCCGACAAATGGTTAGAGGCCATGAAATCCGAGATGGGATCCATGTACGAAAACAAAGTGTGGACTTTGGAAGTATTACCTGAAGGGCGGAAGGCCATTCAGAATAAATGGATTTTTAAGAGGAAGACGGACGCTGACGGTAATGTCACCGTGTATAAAGCTCGACTTGTGGCAAAGGGCTTTTCACAAGTTCAAGGGATTGACTACGATGAGACTTTCTCACCCGTAGCGATGCTTAAATCCGTCCGAATCATGTTAGCAATAGCTGCATATTTCGATTATGAAATATGGCAGATGGATGTCAAAACAGCGTTCCTTAACGGTTTTCTTAAGGAAGAGTTGTATATGATGCAACCGGAAGGTTTTGTCGATCCAGAGAATGCTGACAAAGTATGCAGGCTCCAGCGTTCCATTTATGGGCTGGTGCAGGCATCTCGGAGTTGGAATCTTCGCTTTGATGAGGTGATCAAAGCGTTTGGGTTTATACAAGTTTACAATGAAGCTTGTATTTACAAGAAAGTGAGTGGGAGCTCTATAGCGTTTCTAATATTATATGTGGATGACATATTGTTGATTGGAAACAATATATAATTTTTGGATAGCGTGAAGGGGTATTTGAACAAGAGTTTTTCGATGAAGGATCTCGGTGAAGCTGCTTTCATATTGGGCATCAAGATCTATAGAGATAGATCAAGACGCTTGATAGGACTTTCACAAAGTACATACCTTGATAAAGTTTTGAAGAAGTTCAAAATGGATCAATCCAAGAAGGGGTTCTTGCCGGTATTGCAAGGTACAAAGTTGAGTAAGACTCAATGCCCAGTGACTGCGGAAGATAGAGAAAAGATGAGTGTCGTCCCCTATGCTTCAGCCATAGGCTCTATCATGTATGCAATGCTGTGCACAAGACCAGATGTCAGCCTTGCCATAAGTATGGCCGGAAGGTTTCAAAGTAATCCTGGTATGGATCACTGGACAGCGGTAAAGAATATCCTAAAGTACCTGAAAAGGACTAAGGAGATGTTTCTCGTTTATGGAGGTGATCAAGAGCTCGTCGTAAAGGGTTACGTCGATGCAAGCTTTGACACTGATCCGGATGACTCTAAGTCTCAAACCGGATACGTATATATTCTCAACGGGGGAGCGGTAAGCTGGTGCAGTTCCAAGCAGAGCGTGGTAGCTGATTCTACATGTGAAGCGGAGTATATAGCTGCCTCGGAGGCGGCAAAGGAAGGTGTCTGGATGAAGGAGTTCATGACAGATCTTGGAGTTGTGCCTAGTGCACAGAACCCAATGACTCTGTTCTGTGACAACACTGGTGCCATTGCTCTAGCCAAGGAACCAAGGTTTCACAAGAGGACCAGACACATAAAGCGACGCTTCAATTCCATCCGCGATTCAGTCAAGGAGGAGGACATAAACATTTGCAAAGTACACACGGATTTGAATGTTGCAGATCCGTTGACTAAGCCTCTTCCACGGGCTAAGCACGATCAACACCAAGACTCTATGGGTGTTAGATTCATTACCTTGTAATGCTAGATTATTGACTCTAGTGCAAGTGGGAGACTGTTGGAAATATGCCCTAGAGGCAATAATAAAAGAGTTATTATTATATTTCCTTGTTCATGATAATCGTTTATTATCCATGCTATAATTGTATTGATTGGAAACTCAAATACATGTGTGGATGAATAGACAGACTTTGTGTCCCTAGTGAGCCTCTACAGGACTAGCTCGTTGATCAAAGATGACCGCGGTTTCCAGGTCATAGACATGAGTTGTCATTTGATAACGGGATCACATCATTAGGGGAATGATGTGATGGACGAGACCCAAACGTTAAACATAGCTTTTGATCGTGTCAGTTATCGCTATAGTTTTCTGCATGTCAAGTATAAGTTCCTATGACCATGAGATCATGTAACTCACTGACACCGTAGGAGTGCTTTGTGTGTGCCAAACGTCACAACGTAACTGGGTGACTATAAAGGTACTCGACAGGTATCTCCGAGGGTGTCTGTTGAGTTGACATGGATCGAGACTGGGATTTGTCACTCCGTGTGACGGAGAGGTATCTTCGGGCCCACTCGGTAATACGTCATCTCAATGAGCTCAAAGTGACTAAGTAGTTGGTCACAGGATTATGTATTACGGTAACGAGTAAAGAGACTTGCCGGTAACGAGATTGAACTAGGTATAGAGATACCGACGATCGAATCTCGGGCAAGTAACATACCGACGAGACAAAGGGAATTGTATACGGGATTGCCTGAATCCTTGACATCGTGGTTCATCCGATGAGATCATCGAGAAACATGTGGGAACCAATATGGGTATCCAGATCCCGCTATTGGTTATTGACCTGGGAGTGTCTCGGTCATGTCTACATGGTTTCCGAACCCGCAGGGTCTACACACTTAAGGTTCGGTGACGCTAGGGTTGTTATTGAGAAAAGTGCATGGTTACCGAAGGTTGTTCGGAGTCCCGGATGAGATCCCGGACATGACGAGGGTCTCCGGAATGGTCCGGAGACGAAGATTGATATATAGGATGAAAGGTTTCGGAGTCCGGAAGTGTTCCGGGGAGCATCGGGAAATCGGCGGAGTACCGGAAAGGGTTTCGGGGGTCCCGGAAGTGTTTCTGGGCCTAATGGGCCACAAGGGGGGACACCACAGCCCTCATAGGGCTGTGCGCCCCCCCCTGGGCCCTCTCCTCATGCGCAAGGGGAGGTGGACCCTCCTAGGGCAGCCGCAACCCCCCTGGCTTGGGGGGCAAGGCGCCTAGGGGGGGAAACCCTAGGGCTGGCCCTTGGCCGCCGCCCCCCCCTGCCTTGGCCGCTGCCCCCCCTTGCCCTGGCCGCCGGCCCCCTAGGGGAAACCCTAGGGCGCCCCCCTCTCCTCCTTCCCCCTATATATAGAGAGGTAGAGGGAGGGCAGACAACACAAGTTCGTGCCTCGGTGCTGCCCTCCCTCTCCCATAACATCTTCCTCTCCCGCGGTGCTTAGGCGAAGCCCTGCTGGAATCCTCCATCACCATCACCACCACGCCGTCGTGCTGCCGGTTCTCCATCAACCTCTCCTCCACCCCTTGCTGGATCAAGAAGGAGGAGACGTCTCCGAGCCGTACGTGTGAAGAACGCGGAGGCACCGTTGCTTCGGTGCTTGGATCTTCAGCGATCTGAATCGCGGCGAGTACGACTCCATCAACCGCGTTCTTAACGCTTCCGCTTAGCGATCTACAAGGGTACGTAGATCCAACTCTCCTCTCGTAGTAGCATCTCCTAGATTTGTCTTGGTGAACGTAGAGAAAAATTTTTGTTTTCCATGCAACGTTCCCCAACACGCGTTACAAAAGGGTTTTGCAATCCCCGGATCAGCATAGCCAAGGACCCTTTAAGATGCAACTCCCGATCGGAACATCGGTCATAATACCACTTCACTCAATGTAGAACCCCAAACTCACTAACCTGCATTCGTTGGAAGAATGCCTACGATCTACTGGATAAAAACACCTATGAATTTCCGAAAGATTCCAGTTATGCAATCAGGTGTTGGGGATACAGGGAAAGCACCGCGCAATCAACTCTAAACCTACATCCAGCTGTATCCATCCTTCAACACATAACCAGTCTTTCTCGGAAACTGTTTACCTCGGACCTTCGAAAAGCATCCACTATAACAAGCTATGGCAATACTCCCGAACTACCTCCCTAGTACTGGGTGATGTCGGGGTTATCTTGCCACTAACCGTATAGGAGAGATTTTCGATGTCGGCCGTCTTAAGTATTTAGTACTGCCGCGATATGCCGGTGACGACAATACTCCGAAGCTCAACTCCCCGGGACACTGCCACAACCCCTAATGTCAGGAGGCATCGAGAACAATATTCTCGTCACAAGAACATCGAAACAATCCCAGAATACTCGCGAGATTCCTAAAAGAAATTTGGTGCAATTTTTGAAGATAGAAGAGACAAGAGTAGTCGTCAGGAGTCCTCACCAGAGAGGAAGGGGATGAAAAGCAAAGAAATCCTACTCTCCGATATAATATAGGACTCAAAATGTTTTCAGTGTGTGCCTAGACTCGGCCGTCAACGATTCGATCAATCAGTGGGGGCTCCTAGGTTGGAGAAGGCTCTGAATAACAACTTGTAATGCCCAGGATGGGACTATATCTCCTACGTGTCGAGGCACGACTTAGAGACATAACCCCATGTTGGAATGATCACAAGTCTGGTATCTTTGCACAACTCATGTAAAAAGGGGAATGGAAAACATAAACATAGTTGGCTTACACTCGCCACGTCACACAAATACAATACATGTCTCAATCATCATTCAATAAAACATCACAGCCCTCTAAGGGTAAAATCCAAATGATAAGATACCAAACATAATTTAAATCCACAGGTCGGATCGAATCCTAGTAGAAGTCTCCACTACTGATCATCAGGATAACGAACATAGTATCGACTATGCTCCTCGTCATACTCCCAGTCTAGCTCGGTGCCATCACCTGGATAGCTCACCACTGGACCTGCATCTGGTGTGGTGAAGTAACTGTGAGCCACAGAGGACTCAGCAATCCCGTTCCCGGGTAACAAGACTATTTAAGCCTTGGGTGAGGGTAAGGCTGAAGAAAAGAGTAAGTGTCTGCAGCAGCAACTAGCACTAGCTTACGTGAGAGAGTGCGAGAAGAGAAATGCCTCGGTCAAGAGATGATCACGAAGTGATCCTAGCTAAAGCTCAACAAACATAACCCCAGCGTGTTCAACTCCCGAATCCCTATTCGGAAATTGACAGTCACGGTACACACGCTAGTAGTGTATTAGAACAATGTGTCAAGTTATTTACAACCAGATATTAACAAGCTCCCATCTGCCACATAACCGCGGGCACGGCTTTCGAAAGTTCATAACCCTGCAGGGGTGTTCCAACTTGGCCCATGACAAGCCCACGATCCGCAGAGTCGCAACTCCAAAGTGGGAAGACCCGAGTATTCTCGAAATCCCGTGCTCAAGATACTCCGAACTAAGGTAAGGCTAATCCAGCAAATCCTCCCGGCGTGCCGACACCCTGATAGTAGCCGCGCGTATCTCGTCTCAGGCCACGACCGGATGGGCGATTCTACAGGTGTATGCCAGATACCTCGGGTTTCCCCAAGGAGGCCCCGCAGAACCCCCGTTTCGGACCAACACTCATGTGGAGCACTGGCCCGGGGTTGTTGATTAAGAAAGATGGTTAATTACTCCCTATGCAAGTTTATTTAGTTATTAAGCAAATAGTACCAATGTTGGGACTTGCTGGAAAAGACTTAGCACTTAGCGGTTTATCGAGGGGGTCCCATACACCCCAACTGTGTTAGGAACGCATAATCAAGGAACATAACACCGGTTTATACGGTTCCTAACGGCATGAGTGGAACAAATCACCAAGCAAAAGGCTTAGCCTTCCACCCTTTCCAATATATAGATGATTTCATTTTAAGCATTTATATAGTGTGATAAAACCCAACAAAACTTCAACATGAAGCAAGCATCTTCAATCTTCACCTGCAACTAGCAATGCTATAAGAAGGGCTGAGCGAGCCTACGTATAGCCAATCAATGGTTTGCATAGGTAGGGTGGTTAAACATGGTCATGGTTACAAGTAGGAGGCTGACAAGAAAGACATGGGCATCGAGGCAAAACTATAGATCGAGACTACTAGCAATAGGCAAAGATAGTAATGTTATCGGGGTTCGGTCATCTTGCCTGAAGAGTAGTCGTTCGGATCGTAAGAAGGGTCCTCGAGCTCAACCTCGTTGGAAACCTCGTGCTCATACTCGTACTCGGTCTCAGCTTCCGGCTCTAAACAATACAACCTCACAAGGCACGAATCAACAAGATGCAATGCGCACACCAAAATGATGGATGCATGATGGATGCACTATGAGAGCACACGGAGCACGGAAAATAGCACTCAAGCAAAACACCTCAAAAACATGATAACAATAGGAGATAATGAATCTACACGGAAAATCAATCAAGTTTCATATAAGATTTGCTGCAATCGGAGCTACGGACTAAAAGTTATGCCCAAAACAAGAAACGAGCGAAAGCTGAAAATTACAGCAACATAGCAACTTCGGAGCACTAGAAAAATAAGCTACAGCACTCAAACAACATGGCAAAGAGCATGAACATAAACTAGACATATCCGACAGCAAATAAGTCCAAAGGTGCACCCCCAAAGGAGCCACGGATCAATAGCAACAAGCTTGGACATATTGAACTTGACAATAAAATTCTGACAGCAGAATTTTATTGAAACTTTGGAGCAAAAGTTAAACATGCTACAGCCACTTAAATAAGCATGTGAGAACATGAATGGATAGCCAACAATATATACTACAAGGAACCATCAAGAGACACTCCAAAACTATCATGGTTTGTCCTAGAACAGCACGCAAACATGGCATCGGAACATTACAGATTTCAGACTTGGTGAAAATCCACTAAATGTTAAAACAGCAGTTTCATCATGGCATCTATAAGAGCAAGTTTAAGTCACCTCGAAACTAAACATGGCAAGTGGTAAGCACCACATCGAAGTACAAATGATGGTGATTCCGAAACACACAAGCATGCATCATGGAGATAAACACAACGATAGCAATGAGCTCAACAAGATGGCATTTCATAACAAGTTAAATAACTAAACAGCCACATAGCACTTTGCAACGAAGATATATATGGCAAGAATAAATCTATCATGCAACCTAACACAAACAACATGTAGAGCATGGCAAGACGAACACGTGGACATGTCATTTGCAACATTCGGATAAACGAGCTAAAAGATATCACTATGCAAAGATGGCATAAAAATAACACATACCAGCAGTTTATTTCGGGATGCCCTCTTGCAACAGATAAATAAGCATCTAGATGACCACAAACATGCATGGCACAAAGGAATGAAACGTAGTGCTAGTCACCACGAACGTCTGGACACCTCATTTGCGCAAAACGGATCAACACACAGGAAGTTATCAACATATGAAAATTGCGTCAGACAAGCAAAACAGGGGACATAGATCTAGGGTTTTCGAAGTCAACCTCAGATCTGGACTTGCAAACGGGCCCGGGGCGGATCCGGCCCGATCTGGCTCGGAGAGGCGAACTGGCGGCTGGGCTTCGACCCGGCGGACTGAAGAGGCTCGGGCGGCCGGCCCACCTAGCGGCGGCCCGCTGGAGCCTGGAGAGACGGCTGGGATCTGGGCCGTGGGAATCAGCGGGAGGCGGCGGCCTGGGGAGCTGCTGGGCCCTGGCGGCTGGCGAAGGCCCACGATGCGGTGGATCGGGGAGGCCGACGCGGGAGTAGGCGATCTAGCGACGCGGGCTGGGAGGCGGTCGCTCGGCCTGTGGGGAGGAGCGATCTGGCGGGGAGGAAGCCCACAGCTGGATCTCCTGGCTCGGCGAGGCCCGGGAGGTGACGCGCTGACAGGCCGCTGGAGCCTGGCCAGTCCTGGGCCTCCATCTGGAGCGGGAGCCGGCGGGATCGAGCGTCGGTGGCTTCTGCGGCTCGGCTGGAGGGTTGCGTTTACCGATCTGGGGATCGGTGCTCGATCCGATCGACTGGCCCTTCGAGCCAGTGGCTGGCGGTGGCGATGGAGAGCATGGGCAGCGGCGATGGAGAGGACTGCCAAGTGGCAACCTGGTTCTGGCCAGGCACGGGAATTGAGGGGAGGTGAGGCTAGAGGTAGGTGGAGGGGGGTTAGGCTGCCAAAAATGGCATGGGGGATGATTATATAGGGTAGGTGCTAGGGTTTGAGGGATTTGGGGGATTTTAGAGCCCTCCGATCGTGATCCGACGGATCCGATCGCGAGGGGAGTTAGGATGGGCCAAGAGGAGGGAAGTGGGCTGTTGGAGGGGTGTCTTGGGCCACAAAGGGGAGGCACTTTGAGCCCACACGAACAACTGTTGGGGTAGCAAATGGACTCGAAACGCGACGACATTTGACAGGCGGGTTACGCAAACCAAAACAACAACACACGACAAGACTCGCGCCAAACCGGTAACGTTACACGGCCAAACACCAAAGTAGGCCTACGGAACGCCACGGACACGTGAGGGAGCTCCGGAACGCGAAACGGACAACGGGAAGGAACGCGTGGAACCGGATGCAACCGACAACACAAATGCAATGCGATGCACATGACTACATGATATGAATGAATGCCACACACGCATACAACAAAATGACGAAAACCCGAAAGACGAAGAACCCGAAATGGAATAGATGAAGCCGGAGATATATTATATGCCCAAAAGGGAAAGTATTACATCCGGGGCATTACAGGGATGCATGGGGGCATCCCCAAGCTTAGACGCTTGAGTCTTCTTGAACATTTCTTGGGGGTGCACGGGGGCATCCCCAAGCTTGAGCGTTTGACCCTCCTGAATCTTCTTTTATCATCTTCCCTCGCACACTTGAAAACTCCCTTCATACATAACTCATCATAATCTGATTAGCGAGGTTAGTACCCACAATAAAATAATTTTTTCCCTACTGGAAATAAAGATAATCTTGAAGAGCTAATGTTTCTCATGATTGCCAAAAGGTTTTTGCAAAGAAAAAGCAAGCTCAAGGTTTGCAAAACGAAGAAAAGGCAAAACAGGACAGAATCTGTGAAAAACAGACCAGCATGTAGTAAATAAATTTTTGGGGCACTTCTGCAACTCAAATCAAAAAACTCAGAACAGACGCTCGAAAGCCAATTGTATAGAGCACGCTGTCAAAAAAATTCAGATCAAAAAGATGATCTGGTGATTTTATTCGAATTTTTCTGTCCAAGGACAGAATCTGTTTTCTGGACAGCACGTCACAACTTTTGAACTTTCTTGCAATCGGAGGCTAAACTTGGCACAAAGCTGAAAAGAAAAGATACAATGATGATGCTACTGTAGTAACAAACATCAAGACACAACAAAAGCAAAATAAAACCTAATTCGTTGTGGGTTGCCTCCCAAAAGCGCTTTCTTTTATGCCTTTAAGCTAGGCATGATGCAAAAAGAGAAGATCAAGTTTTATCAAGAGTAAGAGAATAGCTAGGCCGTGTAATGGACTCAAAAGGCAACTTAATCTTCTTTCTAGGAAAGTGTTCCATCCCTTTCTTGAGAGGGGATTGGGATTTTATATTCCCCTCTTTCATGTCAATGATAGCACCAACGGTGCAAAGAAAAGGACGTCCCAAAATAATTGGACATGAAGGTTCACATTGAATATCCATAATAGTAAAATCAACGGGAACATAATTGTCATTGACAATGATAAGAACATCGTCGATCCTCCCCAAAGGTTTCTTTACGGAAGAATCAACAAGACGAACACCAAAAGAACAAGGATCAAAAGGTTTCAATTCAAACATATCATACATTCTTTTGGGCATAACGGAGGTACTAGCTCCAACATCACATAAAGCATAGCAAGAGAAGTTATTCAACTTAATTTTAATCATAGGATCACAACTATCTTCTAGCTTTCTAGGTATGGAGGCTTCTACCCTAAGCTTCTCCTCCCTAGCTTTGATAAGAGCATTAGTGATATGCTCCGTGAAGGCAATATTAAGTGTGCTAGTGTGGGGATCTCTAGACATCTTGTGAAGAAAACCAATAACTTCAGAAAGGGTGCAATTATCAAAATCAAGGTCACTACTATCAAGTAAAGTGGTAGTGGTGTCCTTTAGGCTCACTTGGTTGGTAGCTTCTATGGTCATAGGAGTTTCTTCTTCTACGGTTGAGGTCATAGCATCACCATTAATAGGTCCAATGGGACTAGGAGTGCATTGGGTGCTAAGAGTTTGGATATCCTCAACAACTTGAATAGTAGCAACAGTGTGGTGGGTAGGAAGGCTCTTAATTCTATCTTCTTCCTCCTTTTCTCTAGCCCATCTCTTTTTAAGTTTAGCCATCATCCTAATGTTTTCATTAATTTGCACTTGAATAGCATTCATAGGAGTGGTCTTCCTCTCCTCAAGAAGAGAAGTTCTAATTTTAAGCAACTCTACCTCATGGGCTAAATTGTCTACCTTCGAAGAGAGATTGTCTAGTTTGTCTAGTTTTTCTTCTACACTCTTATTGAAGGCCTTTTGGGTAGTGATGAATTCTTTAAGCATAATCTCTAGTTCAGAAGTGGAGTTCTTGGTGCTAGGATAAGCATTGTTTTTTCCATAGGAATTAGAGGGGAACGGTCTAGGGTTGCTACCAAAATTACTCCTATAAGCATTGTTATTGAAATTGTTTCTAGAGATAAAGTTCACATCTACTTGATCTTGAGCAATCAAAGAATTTAAAGGAACATCATGAGGATCAATAGAAGATTGCTTGGAAAGTAGAGACATTATCAAGTCAACTTTTTCATTTAGAGAGGAAATCTCCTCGATAGAGTTTACCTTCCTACCTGTTGGAGCGCGTTCGGTGTGCCATTGGGAATAATTGGTCATCATCTCGTCGAGAAGCTTCGTGGCAGCACCAAGTGTAGTTGACATAAAGGTTCCTCCCGTGGCCGAATCTAACAAGTTCCGCGAGGTAAAGTTCAAGCCTGCATAAAAAGTTTGGATAACCATCCAAGTAGTCAAACCATGAGTAGGGCAGTTCTTGACAAGAGATTTCATGCGTTCCCAAGCTTGGGCAACGTGTTCATTATCCAATTGTTTAAAATTCATTATGTTACTCCTTAATTGGATAATTTTAGCAGGGGGATAGTACTTCCCAATAAAGGCATCCTTGCACTTGTCCCAAGAATCTATACTATTCCTAGGCAAGGATTGAAAGCAGATTTTAGCTCCTCCTCTCAAGGAGAAAGGAAAAAGCTTAAGCTTCACAATATCACCATCTACTTCTTTGTACTTTTGCATATCACAGAGCTCCACAAAATTATTTAAGTGCAAAGAAGCATCATCTCCAGCACCGGAGAATTGATCTTTCATAACTAGGTTCAGCAAAGCAGGTTTAATCTCATAAGAAGGTGCTGAAGTGGCAGGTGTAGCAATAGGCGTGCAGATAAAGTCATTGTTGTTATGACTAGTGAAGTCACACAACTTGGTGTTCTCGGTGGAACCGATAGCAGCAGCAAGCAAGATAACTATTTTTGTGATTTTTGGTAAGGGACACTAAAGCAAAAACTGCAAGGTAAACTAACAAGACTAAAAAGCAAAGATAAAAGATAGCGTGCAACTCCCCTATCTTGAAGAGTGGAGTCCCCGGCAACGGCGCCAGAAACTTGCTTGATGGCTTCTCGCCCCTCGTTGGTTACCCCAAGTGGAAGGTTGAGATGTAGCGTAGCGGCAAATTTCCCTTGGCAAAGATACCAAGGATCGAATCCCGTGAGACTCCGAGGGTCGAAAAGTAGGTGTCAACGGCGCCAGAAACTTAGCAGTTGACGGGACCTGCACACAGATACAGATAACTTTGCTCCCAACGAGTACAGAGAGGTTGTCAATCCCTCCGGCCTTGTTGTTTACAAAGGATCAAACACAAGAGATAATAATGATAGCTATGACTGCAACTAATAAATAAAAACAGGAAGTAAATAGAAGGTGTGATCAGCGGTGGTAATATGGACTGGGGTCCCATGATGTTCACTAGTGATGTCTCTCTCCCAAAAGACGATAAAACAGCAAAGCGGGGTAAACAAATTACAGCTGGGCAATTGACAGGATTATGTGCGCAAACCAATGCTAACTATGCTACAAAGAAAGGTAGAGGCTCAAAAGCATGGGCGGTATGCCAAGGCAAGTAGACCGAAATCCATCTGCATCTACTACTAATCATCCACCTTGAGATATCTATCCAGAACATCTCGCTGGTATTATGTGGCGAATCCCACCCAAAGTGTAAACTCAAAGCAACAGACAACTGCATTAAAAGAACTTTGCGTAAAGTAAACAATCCTTGCACCCGCAAGTACAAGCACCGTTGTTTTCTCCCTTCTGGCAACAGCACATCCCCTAGACACATGTTTATGTCACTCAAGCTAGTCATCAGGGGCCATGAACCCACAATCAAGCATAACGCTCCCTCTTGGAGTTACTACCTACTACTTGTCCAAAGCAATAAACAGCAACGGAGAACATGCAAGAATTACTCAAGAACAAAGATATAAAAGAGGTGAATCAAATATATTACTCAAACACAATTTGAACATAGTCTCATAATCCATCAGATCCCAGCAAACTCAGCAAAGCAACAGCAGAAAGATTACATATGTGCCTCAATCATGTAGGGCAGCTCACGAGGTCTAAACCATGAAGAGCAAAGAGGGGAGGAGAACATCACATAGCTACTGATCATGGACCCATGGTCCAAGGTGGACTACTCACAACTCATCCGGGAAGCGTCCATGGTGGTGGAGTAGCTCCCGGTGGTGGTTCTCCCTTCCGGTAGGGTGCCGGGAAGAGTTCTCCTGATGCTCCCGATCTTGGAAGCGCTGCGGCGGCGGAACAGAGGCGAGATCGCGAAAAAGGGTTCTGTCCTCGAGGGTTTCGGGACGAGAGGGATATATAGGCGAAGGGGGGCAGCCGGAGGCGGAGCAGGGGCCCCTGGCGTGCCCCTGGCGCGGCCAGGGGTGGGGCCGCGCCAGGTGGCCGCCTGGGCCTCCCGTGGCTCCCCTCTGGCCCATCTTTGGTTCTTCGCGAAGCTTCCTGTACGCTGATTTTTCCTGTATTTTTCCTGGAATTTTTGGAGCACTTTTAATATGGGGGAAACCTGAAATAGAAAAATAGCAGAAAACAGGAACTGGCACCGTGGTGCACTGAGTTAATAGGTTAGTCCAAATATGATCAAAAGTGTATGGAAGTGCATCAATAGCATAGCAATATCACACAAAAGAAGCATGGAGCAAGCAGAAATTATAGATACGTTTTGGACATATCAGATGTTGGATGGGAACCCCGTCCTGCGTCTCTAGGCGCACGGCGCCAGGCCTGGAGACACGGGCGATCCTGAATGGGCCCTCCTACATGGGCAAGATCTTGTGAAGCCCCTCCCTGTAGAGCAACCGCCTCAGGACGAGGTCACCCACCTCAAGGGTCCTAGGGTGGACGCTGCGGCAGTGCTACCGCCGCAGCGCCTACTGGTACCTCACTGCATGAAGCGAGGCTAGCGGCGACACTCCTCCCTCAGCATGAGGTCCATCCCCCGCAAGGTGTCTTGGCGTGCCTCATCAAATTCCAAGACCCGTGGGGAGTGATGCTTGACCTCATGCGGGAGGACCGCCTCGGCTCCGTAGACGAGGAAGAATAGAGTCTCGCCCGTGGGCTTTGTCATGGTGGTGTAGATGGACCACAACATGGACTGGAGCTCATCGAGCCAGCCCTTGCCATAGGCCTCGAGTTTCTTCTTGAATATCCTCACCTTGAGGCCCCTTAGGACCTCCGCGTTGGCGCGCTTGGCCAGGCCATTGCGCTGTGGGTGTGCCACTGAAGCGTAGCATATCTGCATTCCAAGGTTAGCGCAATATGTTTTGAAAAGGTTGCTCCTGAACTGAGAGCCATTATCGGTGATGACACGGTTGGGGACCCCGAAACAACTGACGAGGCCCTTGATGAACTTGACGGCCGAGCTAGCTGGGATGGTGCGGACGGCCTCCACCCCGCCCACTTGGTGAACTTGTCGATGGCGACGTAGAGGTAGCGGTAGACCCCGGGCACTCGAGGGAACGGGCCCAGGATATCTAACCCCCATACCGCGAATGGCCACGAGAGCGGGATGGTCTAGAGGCCTTGAGCGGGTCGGCGGACCTGCTTAGCATGGAATTGACAAGCCTCAGAAGATCTTACCAATTCAGTGGCATCATTGAGCGTCGTGGGCTAGTAGAATCCGCTGCGGAGCACTTTGCCCACAAGGATGCGCGATGAGGAGTGATGCCCACAGTCCCAACCATGTATGTTGGCTAGCAGCTCGCACCCCTGCTGCCTAGAGATGCATCATAGAGAAACATCATTCGGGCGCTTTCGGTAGAGCTCACCATCGTGGATGTAGTACGCGGTGGCCTGGCGGGCCACACGCTCTGCGTCTTCCTCCTTCTCCGGCAAGGCACCCCGAAGCAGGTACGCCTTGAACTCCTAGGACTAGCACCCCTCCCGAGGCTCAAGCGCGAGGAGCAGGCGGGCTCCCGAGGTCTGGCCGCGGGCTGGGGCGCCTGAGGGGGGCGCCGGGGGCAGCTCCTCCTGAGGCGGCGCTGGTCCAGCAGTGGCGGGAGCCGCTGATGGCTTGAAGAGTCACTCCTCAAAGACGCCAGGCTCCTGAGGTTGTCGTCGGGACACCCTCTTGGCGATGTCGTCCGCCTCCTTGTTCATGCCGTGCGGCACGTGCTGCAATTCTAGGCCTAAGAATCATTTCTCGATGTTGCGTACCTCCTCAAGGTATGACTCCATGTGCCCGTCTTTTGGCTTCTACGCCTTGTTGGAGAAGTTGACGATGAGCTAGGAGTCGCCCCTGATGGTGAGGCGCCTAACCCCCAGAGCTGCCGCAGTCTTGAGGTGGGCGATCAGGCCCTCATACTCAGCGATGTTGTTGGAGACCTTCTCACCATGCTAGAAGTAGAGTTGCACAGCGAAGTAGAGCTTGTCCTGGGTGGGCGAGATGAGCACGGCTCCAGCCCCCCGCGCCCTGACGCTCAAACGCACCATCGAAGTACATGACCCAACCATCTGGTGCCTCGTCTCCGAGCGCGAGAGAATGATCCTCGCTCACTTTGTGGCTAGGGCGTCATTCCATTCTGCCACAAAGTCAGCGAGGGCGGCGCCCTTGATGACTCTGGTGGTGCTGAACTCTAGCTGGAACGCCTGCAGCTCGATGTTCCATTCGGCGACCCTTTCCATGGTGTTGGGGCTTTGGAGCACCCTCTCCAAGGGGTGGGCTGAAACAACCTTGATGGGGTGGCCTTGGAAGTAGTGACGCAGTTTCCTGGAGGCAACGAGGAGTGCGAGTAGGAGCTTTTGTGGCATGGGGTAACATGCCAGTGCATCACGTAGCACCGTGCTGACGAAGTACATGGGGTGCTCAATGAGGGAGGAGGTGTCGGTAGGGTCATGTGCCTCCTAAGGTAGGGGAGCCTGAAGAGCATGGTCGTCTAGCGGGGCGGCTGTGACCTTAGGAGCGACATCCTCGGGAGCCCTGCCATCTCGTGGGGTGCCTGAGGCCTCGAGGGCGCCGTCTTGAGGCTGCGGTGCCTTGGTCGGGGATGGGGCACCGTGCCGCGGGCCCTCAACCGAACGCACTACCCGGACCGCTAAGAGCGCTGTGCTGGCTGAGTGAGGAGTGGCGGCCAGGTAGAGCACCAGGGTTTCAAGAGGGCGAGGCGCGACCATCACCGGCGGGCTGGTGAGTTACCTCTTGAGGTCTTGTAAGGCCGCATCAGCCTCCGAGGTCCACTCAAATGGGCCCTTCTTTTACATCAGCCGCTAGAACGGCAGGGCACGCTCGCCTAGCTTGGAGATGAAGTGCCCCAGCAGGTTACGCAACCCGTCAGCTTCTGCATCTCTTTGAGGGTTTGCGGTGGGCTCATCCTCTCTATCACCTTTATTTTCTCCGGGTTGGCCTCGATTCCTTAGTGCGACACCAGGAAACCCAGCATCAACCGCTGGAAGGTCGCTCCGGCATTGTGCAGCCCGAAAGGCATGCAGGTGTAGCAGTACACCCCGCACGGGGTTAGGAAGGCCGTCTTCTCCACATCCTGCACCGCCATCTTGATTTGGTGATAGCCTGAGAAGGCATCCAGTAAGCACAACAAATCGCATTCAACGGTGGAGTTGACAATCTGGTCGATGCGCAGAAGAGTGAAAGGGTCTTGAGGACAAGCCTTGTCAAGGCTCATAAAATCGACGCACATGCGCTACTTCCCACCCTTCTTAGGGACCATGATCGGGTTCACCAGCCAATCCGTATGCCGCACCTCCCGAATAATGTCGGCTTCCTGCAGCTTGCGGGTCTCCTAGACGATGAACGATTACCTCTTCGGGGCTTGCCGCCGCGCCTTCTGCTTTATGGGGCGCGCGTTGGGGCACACCATCAGGTAGTGCTCGATCATCCCGCACTGAACGCCGACCAGGTCCATTGCCTCACATGCAAACACATCCTTGTTCGCGCAGAGGAAGCTGACCAGCGCCTCTTCCTAGTCCGGGGGAGGCTGGCGCCTATGGTGAAGGTAGGGCCTGATCCCCCGTCTTCTTCGACCAGCACCTGCTTTGTCTCGGCCCGATCTTGAGAAAGCAGTTGCTTCTTCTTCACTGGTGCAGCACCCGAGCCCTCCGGGGCGTCCCCCGCGCGTGGTCGCGCGGCCGTCGTGGCCTTGAAAGTGAGCATGAGGGCCGCGAGTGCGTCCCTGGTGTCTCCTGCCACAATGACGACACCGCTGCTTCCCGACATCTTCATGACGTTATAGCCAGTGTGACTCGCCGCCATGAACTTGGCGAGGGCCGGGTACCCAAGGATGGCATTGTATGGGAGCCCAATGCGGGCGACGTCGAAGTTGATGAGCTCGATATGGTAGTTGATGCGCGTACCGAAGGTGACGGGGAGGCCGATCTGCCCCAGAGGGCAGGTGGAGCCACCGACGACCCTAGAGAAGGGCTTGGTGGGGAGGAGCGACCATGAGACACATGGTGACCCGATATGTACCCGGTACCCTCGGAACACTTCTGGTGTCCAAATATCATCGTCCTATACATGAATCTTTACCTCTCGGCCATTTCAAGACTCCTCGTCATGCCCATGATCTCATCAGGGACTCCGAAAAACATTCGGTCACCAAATCACATAACTCATATAATATAAATTCGTCATTGAACTTTAAGCGTACGGACCCTACGGATTCGAGAACTATGTAGACATGACCGAGACACCTCTCTGATAAATAACCAATAGTGGAACCTGGATGCTCATATTGGTTCCCACATATTCTACGAAGATCTTTATTGGTTGTACCGTAATGTCAACATACGTTATTCCCTTTGTCATCGGTATGCTACTTGCCCGAGATTCGATCGTCGGTATCTTTGTACCTAGTTCAATCTCTTTACCGACAAGTCTCTTTACTCGTTCCGTAATGCATCATCCCGCAACTAACTCATTAGTCACATTGCTTGCAAGGCTTCTTATGATGTGCATTACCAAGAGGGCCCAGAGATACCTCTCTGATACTCGGAGTGACAAATCCTAATCTTGATCTATGCCAACCCAACAAACACCTTCGATGATACCTATATATGGCACCCCGGCTCAGAAAAACCAAAACGCCTCATATTCCAGCCCAGAGATCGAGGTGAAGTCTTCTGGAATACGGAACTGCTTAGCATAGAACAAACCAGCTTTCTATTACAATGCAGATATGGATACAAGGTCTCCGATATTACAATGAATAACACCGGCACAGCGACGCTATGCCAACCACAATTGCTCTTTGCAAGTAGCATAATGACTCGAGGCAGCGGAACAACGAACGATGATGATGGACTCCACTCCGCAAGGACTCTGGCTGGAATGTTTATCCTAGCTCGCGAATGCACCAGAACTAGCAAGTAATCCAGGCATGACCTGCAAACTGGCATGACACGCCAGGTCAGTACATTGAATGTACTTGCAAGCTCACAATAAACCAAAAGCAGTCAAGACAAACAACAACATGGCATTATCAGGTTAAATCATTCATGAGCACGACATCATCAGGATAACATGGAATGTACAACTAGAACAATACGAGCATGGCATGAAAATACAAACATGATTATACTAACATGCAACATTATGACATTACCATGCACCGACTTACTCTGTTCGGGTTACGTCGTAACCATCACATGCACGAACTTACCACCACGGACATCACACAATCATCTCAGGATCAAATTAAGCTTCGTATAAAAAATACCGCAGTAATCAGTAAATTGTCATAAGGAGCTTGATCTTTACCCATGATTCTCGCACAACATCACGAATAACCAACAACTCGATATCCTCGATACCACGGTGATCTTCTCTTGATCATGACCAATCTCTTTCTCATCATCGAACCAGGGTTGTTATTAAGCACATTATTATTGTTACTGCTGACTCACAGTGTGACCGACACGAACTGGGCTCTTATCCGCGGGCACGGCTATCGATAGATTAAACACACACTCTGCAGAGGTTTTCACACTGTACCCACACCATGGAACCCATGGCCTCGAACTCCCATTCGGGTGGACCAACCGCGTTCCGAAAAAACCGATCTACTTCCATGACACTCTCCCGGCCACTCCGACCAACTCCCCTTTGGGCTAAGTCCTGGCTGGCCCCATGCCTACCAAAGGCACCAACGGCCATCGTCGTGGCAAAATATAAGCGGTCCCAAACGGGGACAAGGATCCTTACAACAACAACAACAACGGGCACACAAGGTTTATGTCTGCCAACCTCATCAGGGTAGCGCGCACCCATAACCTTCCCATGTTGGAGGCACCGACGAGAGGCATGATAATAGACCCAGTTAGGGCCTTCCCATAAAGGCAAGCGTGGCTGCACTGGCCAGCTCAATTTGGTGGCACCATGACTCAGCCAACATTTGTTCAAGTTCATTATTATTCGGTTAAAATTGAATGCAATAAGCTAAGTCATAATAAAAGAACATGATGCAACTACAATGCATGAACATGATATCAACAAAAGCATGGAGGTGCAACATAATCATCGAGCATACCTACAATGAAGCATATATCCAAATGAGCATGGCATACTGACTAGCATAAATATCCCAAGTATAACGCTACTCATGGAACACATGACTACTAGCATCATAAATAAATACCATGCAAGAAGATAGCAAGAACACTACCAAGTAAGCATGTAACCAACTAGTTGCAACGGAAATGCATATCAACGGTACTTGAGAGACAATAAGCATGCATCAGGGTAAACATCACTAATACCAGCATGTAATTCTACTACTAAGCATAACATGGAAACATGATACTAACAAGTAGTACAAGATAACAAGAATCATCGGACCATAGCATGACAGTGAGCATGAAAGCACGAGCATAACCGGGACAACAACAATAGTAGCAAACAAGCAAACAGATAATGGTCACACTTTTATTAGGTATTCAACTAGAAACCATGGCTACTGCATGTCTATCTTGCAAGTGGTTGTTGTGGCTTGCCTGGGTTGACGGAGACTCTGGAAAGAAGTGCGGTGAAGCCGCGGAATGATTGCCGGAACGGTTCTCCTTCAAAAGGGGCTAGATAAGGGCAAGGGCATAATGGTCATTTTCATAGTGAGGCCACCTAGTGAAAATGATACCAACAGAAAGATCTCGTTCATACAAAGAAGTGGGCTTTGGAATCACCTGATTTGGACTTACGGTCGCGGAGAAATGAGAGGATGAAGGAGAGGGACCAATCTGCAAAAATTATATTCACTACCGGGTCCCTCAGTGGATAAGGCAGAGGCGCAAAATCAGAAATACACTTTCAGAACTAGGAAAACATATTTTCAGCAGAAGAAGGATCAGAGTACGCTTTCATCAAAAGAAAACGTACTCCAGTGAAACGGCTTCCACTTAAGTCGGATGGGCCCGGGGTGGGAGAGACTTACAGCAGGGGCTGACGGGCAGGGAAGGGGGGCCAGGCGCGGCGTCGACTTCCTCCTCATGCCTCTGTTCCCTCGTGGAACAGAGCGGAGGCAGGGAGGGCGTAGGAGGGGCCCGACCGGCTCCGGTCGACTTCGGCCGAACAGCGACCGTTGGCGGGTGTGGGAGGCCGAGGCGAGGCCACCTAGAGGGACTGCAGCCTCCGGGGAGGAACAAGGAGGACGACGACATGTGGTGGCTGAGGAGACAGAGGCGAGCTGCGGCGAGGGGGCTGGCCAGCTCCGGTCACCTCCGGATGGTCTGAGCGCAACGGCGAACTCGAGGGAGGACCTTGCACCTATTCAGAGGACTAGTGGACGCCGGGGAGGGGTGGAGAGGAGGGGAGACCGCGGCGACGGAGGATGATAGAGAACTACGGGCGGTGGTGGTTCTCGACGATGCGAGCGCTCCGGCGAGGGGCCAAGGGGGTGGGGCGGACCTGTAGGAGGAGAGGAACACACTGGTGGTGGTGGAACTGTGAGGGAGAGGCTAGGATTGCCGGAAACAAGAAGAGACCGCGATGGCCGAGGCGAACTCCAGTGAAAAACGGCGAGATGAGGTCGCTTCGATGGCTAAATGAGTCGAGGGAGAAGTGGGTGAGCTGCGGAAGGGCTCGAGGCACGCTTATATAGCCGAGGGGTGGGCTCTAGAGCATTGCTACGAGCTCGAGGAGTGCTCTAATGGTGGACAGTGGCTAGGCGCCGCACGGACACTATTCTAGCGGCGCATTTAAGACGAACTACGACGAGGCAGAGGCACAGGGTGACGCAGACAAGCATGGGGGAGGAAGGAGACGGGAACAGGGCAAGAACGCGCTAGAGCTTGCAATCTGTATGACACAAGCATGATCACCACACGCACTGGAGCAGGTGGCGCGCTCTGGCCGAGCCAACCGTGTCCAGTATAAAGACCCCAGTGCCCTTAGTCTAACTGAAGAAAGAATTTGGTCCAGGGCCAAAGAAGAGATTTGCAGATGGCCACAAAACTAACCAGCAGCCAAGTGTTTGTGATGTGCAGTGGAAACACTAGCTGGGTAACGTAGTAAATAATTTGCCTGGTGATGATCTCATGCTAAGATGATGTTGATCACCAAAAATCAGACTAAGAGGAGAAGTTTAGATGATACTTGCTGTAGAAAGTGCAAAACTGGCCAGATTAGGCACTATGATGTTGCACTCACATATTTAACTGTAATGAGCTGAAATTTGGTGTTGTGGGGTTATATGACCATATGGAGCTTATGTAAGAATTTCATGCCATTTGTAGTTACCAAAGTGGCACTTGCTTCACAATGCTCCATTTTGGACAGAAACTAGGAAAATTTACTGAGGCAAAATGGCTAAGTGGATTGAGCTAAAACTTGGTGGAGCGATTAGATATAGATGTAAGAATGTCCTGGTAAATTTTCAGCTCAAATGAAGCAATATAAAATATAGTTGCTTCACAAAGTGAAAATCTGACCACACACCCAGATTTGGAGCTGAGCTCACATAGATGATCTCCATGAGCTCAAATTTGGTGGAGAATCATGATTGGATCAAATGAAGGATGTGGCAAAGTTTCAACTCATTTGGACATGCCTAGAATATACTTCCTTCACAAAGTTCCTTTATGGGCAGAATCTTTGGAAAATTGCTGAAACATAATTACTAGGCAAATGAAGTTGAAATTTGGCACAAGGCAATGATATGGACAGGAAACTATGTCCAAAAAGTTTGGAGGAAATTGGGCAAATATAAATAACACTTGCTTCACAAAGTGCCATTTAGGGCAGAATATAAAAATGATTATTGGAGGATTATTTTTGAACATGGCAATGAAATGTTTTTCCATATTTGAGCAAGATATGACCCAAAAAATTTATGAGAATTATTTGGGAATTTTTAGAATGACAGAGATATAGGTTGCTTCACAACCTAGGCTAAAAGAATTATTCCTTTAATAGAAAAAGGAATATTCCTTGGAAAAAGAATATTGGGTTAGGTCAAGGATGGAAATGACAGGATCATGGGATGATGAGGAGGATGGCAAGCCACTATCAAACCTAGGAAGACATGATCTTCCCAAGTTTCAGAACCACATAGCCACTGAAAAGCAAATAAAATCAAGAAATCCAAAAGGTCAAAATCTAGGTTGTCACATTGTAGAGCGTATTTATAATCACCCAGTTACGTTGTGACGTTTGATAGCACTCAAGGTATTCCTCCAGTATCCAGGAGTTGCATAATTTACTAGGGACTTGGTATTTTGTCTATGTATCCACACATGTATCAAGTTTCTGGTTAATACAATTCTAGCATGAATAATAAACATTTATCATGAAATAAGGAAATATAAAATAACAACTTTATTATTGCCTCTAGGGCATATTTCCTTCACATTTGTCTACTTTGATTGCGCAAAATAGTGAGGTCATAGATGTGAATTTTATCTCTCTAAATATTTTCAACAACAATGCTTATAGAGATAATTTTATTCCTAGGCCTTTTCCTAGTAATTCTTCTAATAATTATGGTAATTCCTATGGTAATCAATCTTATAATAATAATAGGAATACCTCTGATCTTGGGAATAATATTAAAGAATTTATCAATACTCAAAAAGTTTTCAACACTACAATGGAAGGAAAGTTGAATAAGATTGATGATTTGTCTAGAAGTGTTGATAGAATTTCTCATGATGTGGAAAATCTCAAGATGAAAATTTTTGTGCCTAAGGTAGATGATTTAATTAAAGCTCTTTATGCTTCTATGGATGAAACTAAGAAAAGGACCGCTATGCTTAGAGCTAGAAGATAATTTTTAGAAAAAAGTGTTTTCTAGTGATTGATTTCATGAAAATGATGATGATCATAAAATGATTGGTGTTTCTTCTATTTATTCCTTGTTTAGTAGAATTAAGATTGATGAAAAAGGGTTTGGAGAAGAGTCAACTTTAGCTAGAAGGTGTCCCGATAATTCGGAGGGTGAAAATCTTGTTGAGAAAATTGATAAAAGTGGGTTTGAAGAGGTCAAGACTTTAACTAGTGATGTGCCCACTCTTTTGGATTACAAAGACTTTAATTATGATAGTTTCTCTTTGATTGATTGTATTTGTTTGTTGCAATCCATGATTAATTCACCCCATGCCTATGAACAAAATAAAGCTTTTACTAAACATATTGTTGATGCTACGATGAAAGCTTTAGAAGAAAAGTTGGAATTAGAAGTTTCAATTCCTAGAAAATTACATGATGAGTGGGAACCTACTATCAAAGTCATGATTAAAAATTATGAGTGTTTTTCTTTGTGTGACTTGGGTGCTAGTGTTTCTACAATTCCGAAGTCTTTATGTGATGTGCTTGGTCTTACCGATATTGAAGAATGTTCTTTAAATTTGCACTTGGCAGATCCTACTATTAAAAAGCCTATGGGAGGAATTAATGATGTTCTTATTCTTGCAAATAAGAATTATGTGCCCATATATTTTATTGTTCTTGATATTGATTGCAACCCGTCATGTCCAATTATTCTGGGTAGACCATTTTTATGTACTATTGGTGTCGTGATTGATATAAAAGAAGGCAATATTAAATTTCAATTTCCACTAAGGAAGTTATGGAACACTTCCCTAGAACAAGAATTAGGCCACCTTAATCAATCATGAGGGCATCTTATGGATCTTGAAACAAAGATGACAACACTTAGATCATTGCTTTATGCCTAGCTAGGGGCTTGAAACAATAGCGCTTGTTGGGAGGCAACCCAATGGCTAAAAATTATTTTCACCTTTTGCTTTCTGTTCTTGAGTATTTGCACAATTATGATACTGTTATGATTGTGTTTTTTGTGTTTTAATTAGTGTTTGTGCCAAGCAACGCCTTTAGGATCATGTTGGGTGATAGTAGATTTGATCTTGCTGGAAAATAGAAACTATTGCGCTGACGAAAATAATTCTCATTTTTAAAGAAGAGTGTTTTTGAGTTAATTCTTTTAGCAGAAGATTAATATACAAATTGTTCACGTGGTCCTAATTTTTCAGAAATTTTAGAGTTGAAGAAGTATTCGAAATATCCATATTGCTACAGACTGTTCTGTTTTTGACAGATTCTGTTTTCTTTGCGTTGTGTGCTTGTTTTGATGACTCTATGGTTTCTTTGATGAGTTTTTGCCATAGAAAAGTTGGAATACAATAGATATAATGCAAACATAAAATATGAATTGGTTTACTATAGTACTTATAGTAGTGATTTGATTTCTTATACTAATAGATCTCATGAAGGTTTTGTTGAGTTTTGTGTGATTGAGTTTTCAAATTTTGGGTGATGTTACGATGGATGAAGAAATAAGGAGTAAGAAGAGCCTAAGCTTGGGGACGCCCATGGAATCCCAAGCTATTATCCAAAGAGGATCAAGCAACTAAGCTTGGGGATGCCCGAGTGGCATCCCCTCTTTCTTCTATCGACCATCGGTATTTTACTCAAAGCTATATTTTTATTCGTCACATACTATGAGTTTTGCTTGGAGCGTCTTGTATGATATGAGTCATTGCTTGTTTTTTTGTTTTAAGTCTTTAATCCTTGCTGTACACACCTATTTGAGAGAGCCAAAATTATGACATGACTTGTTAGAATTGCTCTCTATGCTTCACTTAAGTTTTTAGGAGCTATGGAATTGCTCTAGTGCTTCACTTATATCTTTTTGAGCACGGTGTGCTTTAGTATTTATGAAGAAATGCTCTCTTGCTTCACTTAGATTTGTTTGAGAGTTAGTAATTTTTTTTCAGAAATTCTCTCTTGCTTCACTTAAATTAATTTGAGACAAAGAAATATTATGCTCATGATCTTCACTTATATTTGTTTGAGCTTATGAAAAGCAACACTTGAAAATTAGTTCCAAAGTGATAGATATCTAAGAAGGATATAATAAAAAATTTCATGAAGATCATTGGACAAAATAAACTTGATTCCATGTAATAGTTTTGAGATATTATGATGTGATATGTGAGTCATGTTGATGAGTAATTGTGCTTTAGTAAGAATATTGGTGTTAAGGTTTGTGATTCCCTATGCAAGCACGAAAGTCAATAGTCATGCAATGAAATTACATCCTGCTTGTGTTGCATTGTTCGGTGTCAGTTATGTTTAATGACCTCTTATGATGGTTTTTGTTCCTTGGTTCATCGCCTCTCAACCTCTTGCTAGCCTCCACCTTGTACTAAGTAGAAATACTACTTGTGCATCCAATTCCTAAAATCCAAGTTGTGCCAAATGAGTCCACCATACCTACCTATATGCGTTATTTCCATGTCGTTCTAAGAAAATTTGTATGTGTCAGCTCTAATTTTCAAAATAAATTTCTCTTTTGTGTGCCTATAACGCTCGCGAAGCGGCGAGGGGTGGCTAATATTTTTCATACTAGATGTGTTATTCTCACTATGAGAGTTTCTTCACTTTTCATTGCACGAGAGTATGGCACTAATAGGGATTCCCAGTCCCGAAATGAGAAAGAAAAATTACTTTATGTTGTCAAATAATAAATTCCTTGGAAAGTGTTGGTATGGAGGGCACCCGTGGATACGGTTAGCCATGGCTTATGAAAGAATGGTGGAAAAAGGAATAAACTTTACGTTATGTTTGGGAACCGCCTATGATGCATCTAGTGTGGAAAGTGTTGGGAACTCTAAGTCATTCTCGTTTGTGGGAAAAGCATGCCACCCAAAATAATTTGATCTCTCAATTCAAACTTTGAGCTCAAGCACCTCTACAAATCCCTACTTCCCTCTGCGTAGGGCCTATCTTTTACTTTATGCAAAAAAAATTGAGTCTCCATCTTCTCTTATAAAGCACCAACTACGGAACACTATTATCGCACTTGAGCATTGGATGTAGCTAATATTTGGATGTGATGCATGAATGGATCAATGATTGAGCATGATGGGCTAGGGATAACTTGCTTTAGTATTGATATTTTAAAAGACGTGGTTGCTTGTTGATATGCTTGAGTATTTAAGTCTCATGTCAAAACTAGACTATTGCTTTGAACCATATAAAAGTCCAAATGTCCATGCTATAAAGAAAATATTCTGAGATGAGATGTTAGGCAGCATTCCACATCAAAAATTCTATTTTTACCATTTACCTACTCGAGGACGAGCAGGAATTAAGCTTGGGGATGCTGATACGTCTCCAGCATATCTATAATTTTTTATTGTTCCATGCTGTTATATTCTTGGATGTTTTATAATCATTTTATAGTAATTTTATATAATTTTTTTGTATTAACCTATTGACATAGTGCCAAGTGCCAAGTGCCACTTGTTGTTTTTTGTGCATGTTTTTTACGTCGCATGAAATCAATACCAAACGGAGTCCAAATGCAGCGAAACTTTTTGTGGATTGTTTTTGGAATAGGAGACATCCAGTGGGCCGGAGAAGCGCCTCGGGGGTGCTCCGAGGGGAGCACAACCCACTAAGGCGCGCCTGGGGGCTCGGGCGTGCCCTTGTGGGTTGTGCCCACCTTGGGTGCCCCTCGGACTGCCTCTTTGCTCTATAAATACCCCACTATTCTAGAAACCCGAGGGGAGTCGACGAAAATCAATTCCAGCCGCCGCAAGTTCCAGAACCACCAGATCCAATCTAGACACCATCACGGAGGGGTGCATCATGTCCATTTGTGCCTCTCCGATGATGCGTGAGTAGTTCTTTGTAGACCTACGGGTTCGTAGTTAGTAGCTAGATGGCTTCCTCTCTCTTGTTTGATTCTCAATACAATGGTCTCTTGGAGATCCATATGATGTAACTCTTTTTGCGGTGTGTTTGTTGGGATCCGTTGAACTTTGAGTTTATGATCAGATCTATCTTTTTATCCTTGAAAGTTATTTGAGTCTTCTTTGATCTCTTATATGCAAGATTGCTTATAGCCTCGTATTTATTCTCTGATATTTGGGTTTTTTGGCCAACTTGATCTATTTATCTTGCAATGGGAAGAGGTGCTTTGTGATGGGTTCGATCTTACGGTGCTTGATCCCAGTGATAGAAGGGGGAACCGACATGTATGTATCGTTGCCATTAAGGATAACAAGATGGGGTCTATTTCTACATAAATAGATCTTGTCTACATCATGTCATCATTCTTATTGCATTACTCCGGTTTTCCATGAACTTAATACACTAGCTAGATGCATGCTGGATAGCGGTCGATGTGTGGAGTAATAGTAGTAGATGCAAGCAGGAGTTGGTCTACTAATCTTGGACATGATGCCTACATAATGATCATTGCCTGGATATCATCATGATTATTTGAAGTTCTATCAATTGCCCAACAGTAATTTGTTCACCAATTGTTTGTTATTTTTCTCGAGAGAAGCCACTAGTGAAACCTACGGCCCCCGGGTCTCTTCTTTATTATATTTGCCTTTGCGATCTATTTTCCTTTGCTTTTATTTTCAGGTCTATTAAATCGGAAATACAAAAATACCTTGCTACACTATATCTTATTTGGCGTTCAATCTATCAATATTTACAACTCTCTCACGTTCGTTTGCCTATTTTTGGCACCGTTACCGGAAAGGGATTGACAACCCCTTTTACACGTCGGGCTGCGAGTATTTGTTATTTATGTGCAGGTGTTGTTCACATAGTGTTACGTGGTTCTCCTACTGGTTCGATAACCTTGATCTCATCACTGAGGGAAATACCAACCGTTGTTGTGCTGCATCATCCCTTCCTCTTTTGGGAAATACCAACATAGTTCAAGCAAACATTAGTGGCCACCCCGCTAGAGTGCGGGTAGCCTTCCAAAGAGGCCGCAGCCGCGCCTTTCCTTGGGGTTGCCCCACCAGGAGCTTGCGTGGTCTGGGGGCAGGCCCCGACCTCCTGAGGATCCTAGTGGAGCACGGGGACTCCGCGGTTGGGAGCTCGCCAGTGTCATCGTCGTCTTCAAGGTTGCGGAGGAGCTCACTCTGCGACAGGGGGTGACACTTCTTCCGGAGCATCTTCCTCGGTCCCCTCCAAGTCCCCCTCGCCGCCGCTCTCACCAGAGGACACCGGCACGACGGGGTTGGGACCCTCGAGCGGCATGAGCCCCAGCTCGTTGAAGGCGGGCATAGCGGCGACCAATTCCCTCCTGACGTCACGGTGGTATAGCGGGGTGTAAGTCTCAGGGAGTTCCCCCAGAACGACTTGGATTTTAGGAATTGGATGCACAGGTAGTATTTCTTGGCCCGGCAGGCTGTTGGGGCGCAGCTTTATGTCGTCTACCGCGCCCTGGAACTCCCACATGGGTCGCGTGTGCGACTAGAGCGCCGCTAGGCACTGGGTCAAGAATTCCTTCATGATCAGCTCCCTTGTCAGCAGCTTGGCCTCTATGTCCGAAGATATCCTCTTTAAGAAGGCTCCGCTCAGGGATCGGAGAGCTTTGCCGAGGCCCACCTCGGGAGCCGCTCAAGAAGCTATGTCGGCAGCTCCAAGAGCGGGTTAAGGCCCTTGACATCCATGAAGACCCAGTGGTGCCGGAAGCCCTCCACCTTCTTCCCGGCCTTCATGAGCATGTTACCCTTGTGGACTGCAACAAAGGAAGCGCAAGCAGAGCACTGCGTTCGGTTGTGTAGCCGCATGCTGAAAAACTGACGGAAGAGCACCAGGGAGGGCCTCACGCCCATGAAGGCCTCGTAGTAGAAGGTGAAGATGGACAAGAGGAGGATGGAGTTGTGCTGAAGATGGAGGGCGTGGACCCTATAGTGCTGGAGAATGGTGCAGAGGAACTCCGAGAAGGGCGGGACAAGCCCCACGTAGATGTTGTGGAGGAAGAAGGGGTACATCGTCTACGCCAAGGAGCCCCACTCCGTGGAGCCGGCCCAGGCCAAGGTCTTCCCCCAATCGTTGTCTTCGTTCGCCGTCTGTGGGAGCACGGGGCTGAGATGCCCCTCCTCAGCGATGGAGGATGCGTCGAGCGTAGGCGAAGGAGAGGAGGAGGTCACGGCCTAGGCCATGAGCTTCGACTTCCCGGGCGCCATCTGCGTGGTCGCCGGCGTTGTGGAAGGAGAAGGAAGGGGCGGAGTTGCGATTGGATCTGGGGAACTTCTTGGTTGGAGGCGGGGATTAGGAGCAAGGCGAGGGCAAACAATGATGGCTTTGCAGCATACGCCAGACTTTTTGTCAGCCTCAGCAGTTGCCGAGGCAACGTGGGGGAGTGGAGGCGTCCGCGTAACATGGTGTGCCATGCTTCAGGCCTGACCCGCAGGTGGTTGGGGCTCACGGTGCTTCGCCTTGCTCCTTGGCTTCGCCTCGAAGCCAGCCCAGGGCCCGGGGCTACTGTCGGTGTTCTGGAATCGGGGGTACCCAGACTTCCATGCATGCGGCTTGGCACGCGGGCCCATCGACGGTCTGGTATGGCCTAGCTACAAGGACCTCAAGACAAGACCCTCATGAGGGCCCCCGGCTTCATGAGGCAAGCAGCACCAAGGCCTACGGGGGGGGGGGCTCCACAAGCCTGCCTCCCGAGGAGTGGAGATTCCTAGGCAAGTACCCATCCTCACGAGGCTTCGGATGATGTAAGCCATGACGACCAAGGCCAGGCGGGCGCCAGCAGGCGTAGAGGAGGGTGGTTTCCTCTTTGGTGCTGATACGTCTTCGTCGTATCTATAATTTTTGATTGTTTCATGCTAATATTACATAACTTTCACATATTTTTGGCAACTATTTATATGATTTATTAGACTAACCTATTAATCCAGTGCCCAGTGCCAGTTCCTATTTTTTGTATCGCATAAAATTCACATCAAACGAACTCCAAAAGCAATGAATTATTTTGGAATATATGTGATTTCTGGGAGTTGGAATCACCACAAATGGAGGCCCACAAAGCCCATAAGACACCAGGGCACGCCAGAGGATCCAGGCGTGTGGTGGTGTGTTGTGCTCACCTTGTACGTCGGTTGGATCTCTACTTCAGGTGCAAGGAAGCTTATATCTGGAAAAAAATCATGTTAAAATCTCAGCTCAATCGGAGTTACGGATCTCCAGGAATATAAGAAACGGTTTTTGGCTAGATCTGGGAACGCGGAAATAGAAGTGGACAGAGAGAAAGATCCAATCTCGCAGGGGTTGTCGCTCCTTCACCGCCATGGAGGCCATGGACCAGAGGGGGAACCCTCCTCCCACCTAGGAGGAGGCCAAGGAAGAAGAAGAAGAAGGAGGGGCCTCTCTCCCCCTCTCTCCCGGTGGCGCCGGAGTGCCGCCGGGGCTAGGATCGTGATGGCGATCTACATCAACAATCTTGCTACCGTCAACACCAACTTTCTCCCCCTCTATGCAGCGGCGTAACCTCTCTTTCCCCGCTATAATCTCTACTTAAACATGGTGCTCAACACTATATATTATTTCCCAATGATATGTGGTTATCCTATGATGTTTGGGTAGATCCATTTTGTCCTATGGGTTAATCGTGATCTTGGTTGGTATGATTGTATGTTATATTTCTGGTGCTGTCCTGCGGTGCCCTCCGTCTCGCGCAAACATAAGGGGTCCCCGTATTAGGGTGTTGAAATATGTCCATGGTTCGCTTATGGTGGGTTGCGAGAGTGACAAAAGCTTAAACCCGAGTAAGTGGGGTATGGTGTATGGGAGTAAAGAAGAATTGACACTTAATGCTATGGTTGGGTCTCACAACCTTAATGATCTTTAGTAGTTGCGGATGCTTGCTAGGGGTCCAATCATAAGTGCATATGATCCATGTAAAGAAAGTATGTTAGCTCATGCCTCTCCCTCATATAAAATTGCAAGAATGATTACCGGTACTTGTTATCGATTACCTAGGGACAAATGACTTTCTTGTTGACAAAATCTATCTACTTTTATTGTCTTGCAATTTATTTCAAGTTTCGTTCCCGCTAAGTACTTCTAGTTTTATCCTTGTTTTAGATAAAGCAAACGTTAAGTGTGCGTAGAGTTGTATCGGTGGTCGATAGAACTTGAGGGAATATTTGTTCTACCTTTAGCTCCTCATTGGGTTTGACACTATTACTTATCGAAAAAGGCTACAAATGATCCCCTACACTTGTGGGTTATCAAAACCTTTTTCTGGCGCTGTTGCCGGGGAGTAATAGCGTGGGGTGATTATTCTCGTGTGTGCTTGTTTGCTTTATCACCAAGTAGTTTTTATTTCTTGTTCTAAGTTGTTCTCTATCTTTAGTTATGGATATGGAACACAAAACACCAAAAAAATAGTTGGACTTGCTACTCATGGAGATGGGGAACCTCCTAAAACCATCGATGTTGGTTATGTGAAAAATATTATGTACTACTTTGATAATCCTGAGAAAACCCCATTCAACATGATAATGGGAGTAATGTTTGATCAACGTAAATACTTTAGGGATTATTGCTAGACACAAAAAGAGTAACTTTTATGGGATCAAATTCATCAGTTACATTGGTATGCTTATAATCTATTGTAGAGATATGATTATACTTGTTGCTCTAGGATGAATGCTCCACATCTTCCCTTTCCATGCAAATTTAATGATAATGAAACTTTGGCTTCTTATGCTAATGGTATATATGATTACTATGATGTGGAACGAATAGAAGAATTTGTTGCTTTTAAGGGTGCTTATGAAATTGAATCTTTGTTTGAAAAGTTTGAAGATTTTGATAATTCAGTTTATAGACCTAAAATTTTTGCTATCCTTAAATATTGCTATGATAATTACAAATACAATTCCGATATTGATATATTTATTGAGAAAGTCTCCGCTGTCCAAGAAGAGACTAATATTTTGCAGGGGTCTATGGAAGAAGAAATTGATGACACTATGAGCTCATTAGATGAAAAAGATGAGGAGGAGAGTGAAGAACAAAAGGAGGAAGAACGGATTAGCTACCCGTGCCCACCTTTTGATGAGAGTAACCCCTCAACTCATACATTGTTTAATTTCCATTCATGTTTACTGAAGGATAAATGCTATGATGATTGCTATGATCCCGTTGATTCGTTTGAAATATCCCTTTCTGTTGATGCTTGCTATGCTTGTGGTGAAGATGCCAATATGAATTATGCTTATGGAGACGAACTTGCTATAGTTCCTTATGTTAAACATGAAATTGTTGCTATTGCACCCATACATGATAGTCCTATTATGTTTTTGAATTCTCGCAACTACACTATATCGGAGAAGTTTGCACTTATTAAGGATTACAATGATGGGTTGCCTTTTACCGTTGCACATGATGATTTTGATGAGCATAATATGCATGTGCTTGCTGCTCCTACATGCAATTATTATGAGAGAGGAACTACATCTCCGCCTCTCTATGTTTCCAACACGATAAAATTGTGAGAAACTGTTTCTACTATGCATTGGCCTTTACTTGATGTGCATGAATTGTTCTTTTATGACATGCCGATTCATAGGAAGAGAGTTAGACTTCGTCACTGCATGTTTTATGTTGCTTTGTGCTAACTACTAAATGTGAAATCATTGCTAGTTAAAATTGGCTTTGATATACCTTGGGATCCGGGTGGATTCATTACTTGAGTACTATATGCCTAGCTTAATGGCTTTAAAGAAAGCGCTGCTAGGGAGACAACCCGGAAGTTTTAGAGAGTCATTTATTTCTGTTGAGTGCTTTTATAAAGTTTAAAAACAAAAAAAAAATATAGAGAGGAACTTAAAACTTTTTCAAAAATAGAAGCGATTGAAAGGTGATGCATTGCGGAAATGAGGGTCGACCTTGAACACTTGTGTTCATGCCCATGGAAACAATGTAGAATTTTTCATGGAAGTTTCTCACAAAAGTAATTATCCCCTTGTACAATTCCATTGTATTATAAAAATAATGTGCCAAGATTTCCCTTTAGGATGATTAGATTGCTTGTTGGTTTGTGTGGTGCAAAAACAGAAACTTTGGCTGTAGTGTGCGATTTTACATTTTGTACTGGAACGTCAAACGGTTCTGAAACTTTTTGCACAGTCTTTATATACAAATTGTTTATTTGTTTCCTAATTTTTCAGAATTTTTAGAGTTACAGAAGTATGGTGAATTTTCAAATCTTTACAGACTGTACTGTTTTCACAGATTGCTATTATAGCTTCTTTATTTGCTTTATGTTTGAATTATTATTGAAGCCTCCTTGACTTGGGTCCATAGAATTTTGATAGAATATTGTGGGTAATGTTTGATTATAATTATACAATAATGTTAGAGCAGTACATGAAGGGATTTCATTGATCATATCCACTAACCCTGCCACTAAAAGTTCGGTTAAGTTTTCTGTGGATGAAGTGTTCGAGGATCGAGGATGTCTCGATGGGAGGAGAAGTAGGAGAGGCAAGAGCTCAAGCTTGGGGATGCCCAAGGCACCCCAAGTATATATTCAAGGAGACTTAAGCGTCTAAGCTTGGGGCTGCCCTGGAAGGCATCCCATCTTTCTTCAACAAGTATCGGTATGTTTTCGGATTCATTTCGTTCACATGATATGCGTAAATTCTTGGAGCGTCGTGTACCTTTTCTTTTTATTTTAATAATGCACCATGCTGGTATGAGATAATCCTTGGATGATTTGTAGAATGCTCATTGCACTTCACTTATATCTTTTGAGTATGGCTTTGTAGAATGCTTCATGTGCTTCACTTATATCATTTGAAGTTTGGATTGTCTGTTTCTCTTCACATAGAAAATCGATGTTCGTAGAATGCTCTCGTGCTTCATTTATATTTGTTAGAGCATGATCTTTTGTAGAAAGAATTAAACTCTCATGCTTCACTTATATCTATTTAGAGAGTCAGCGGGAATTGGTCAATTGCATGGTTAGTCATAAAATCCTACATAAAACTTGTGGATCACTGAATATGATATGTTTGATTCCTTGCAATAGTTTTGTGATATAGAGATGATAATATGTGAGAGGTACTAGTGGATGATCATGTGTAGTAAGATATTGATGTTAAGGTTAGTGATTCCCAAAGCATGCACGTATAGTCTCTCATTATGCTAGGAAGTGGGAGCACAATTTATCCTTGATTGTCTATCTTTGTGTGAAGGTCGGGGCGCGCGATGGTTAACTCCTACCAACCTCCCCCCTAGGAGCATACGTAGTATTACTTTGCTTTGAGGGCTAATAAAATTTTGCAATAAGTATGTGAATTCTTTATGACTAATGTGAGTCCATGGATTATACGCACTCTCACCCTTTCATAATTGCTAGCCTCTCTTGTGCCGCCAACTTTCGCCAGTGCATAAACTTTATTATACCTTCCTCAAAACAGCCACCATACCTACCTATTTTGGCATTTCCATAGCCATTCCGAGATATATTGCCATGCACTTCCATCATATAGTTGACTTGAGCATTCATTTTCATCATATAGAGTCATACTCTGTTATAGCTTTTGAGTTATAAGTAAACAAAAGTGTGATGATCATCATTAGAGCATGTCCCAGTGAGGAAAGGATGATAGAGACTATGATTATTGCACAAGTCGTAGTGAGACTCTGGACAATGAGAGAAAAAAAAAATAAAGAGTGAGGCCAAAAAGAGCCCAAGAAAAAAAAGAGGAGAAAAAGAGAGAACGGACATGCAAATACCACACTTGTGTTTCAAAGTAGCCCCATGTTTTTTATATAGAGAGTCTTCTATGTTGTCACTTTCATATACTAGTGGGAATTTTCTATAGTGGTGTTTGATGCATACCCACTTAGTTTCATATTGAGCTTTCATACACTTATAGCTCTTAGTGCATCCGTTGCATGGCAATCCCTACTCCTCACATTGATATCGATTGGTGGACATCTCCATAGTCCATTAGTTTGCCTAGTTTATGTGAGACTTTCTTCACTTATTTTGTCTACGACCACCGCAATTTTGTTCCACCTATATTGCTATATCCATGGCTTGCGCTCATGTATTGCGTGAGAGTTGAAAATGCTGAAGCGTGTTAAAAAGTATGAACTAGTTGCTTGGCTGACACCTAGGTAGTACATGATTTATACTTTGGGCTGGGAAGATAGAGCATGACAAGACTATATGATTTTGTAGGGATAACGTTCTTTAGCATTTGATATTCTGAAAGTAATGCTTGTTTGTTGGGATGCCCGAGTATTGATGTCTTTATGTCAAATTATAGACTATTGCTTTGAATCACTCATGTCTTAATATTCATTCCATGACTAGATATATGATCAAGTTTATGCTAGGTAGCATTCCACATCAAAAATTATCTTTTTTATCATTTACCTACTCAAGGACGAGCAGGAATTAAGCTTGGAGATGCTGATACGTCTCCATCGTATCTATAACTTTTGATTGTTTCATGCTAATATTATACAACTTTCACATATTTTTGGCAACTATTTATATGATTTATTGGACTAACCTATTGATCCAGTGACCAGTGCTAGTTCCTATTTTTTGCAAATTTTTTGTATCGCATAAAATCAACATCAAACAAAGTCCAAATGCAATGAATTACGGAAAATTATTTTGGAATATATGTGATTTTTGGGAGTTGGAATCACCGCAAACGGAGGCCCACATAGCCCACAAGATACCAGGGCGTGCCAGAGGAGCCAGGCGCATGGTGGTGGGTTGTTCTCACCTCGTACGTCGGTTGGAGCTCTACTTCGAGCGCAAGGAAGCTTATATCTAGAAAAAAATTGTGTTTAAATCTCAGCGCAATCGGAGTTACAGATCTCCAGGAATGTAAGAAACAGTTTTCGGCCAGATCTGGGAACGCGGAAACAGAAGAGGACAGAGAGACAGATCTAATCTCGGAGGGGCTCTTGCCCCTCCGCCGCCATGGAGGCCATGGACCAGAGGGGGAACCCTCCTCCCACCTAGGGAGGAGGCCAAGGAAGAAGAAGAAGGAGGGGGCCTCTCTCCCCCTCTCTCCCGATGGCGCCGGAGTGCCGCCGGGGATAGGATCATGATGGCAATCTATATTAACAATCTTGCTACCATCAACACAAACTTTCTCCCCCTCCATGCAGTGGTGTAACCTCTCTTTCCCCCATTGTAATCTCTACTTAAACCTGGTGCTCAACACTATATATTATTTCCCAATGATATGTGGTTATCCTATGATGTTTGAGTACATCAGTTTTGTCCTATGGGTTAATCGTGATCTTGGTTGGTATCGCGCCAGGCTTGGTACCCATCCCATCCAGTGGGAGTGTGTCCCCTAGATCCGTAAATGGATATTGTTTTCCCTACTCCGGTCTTAAAGTCGTGTCACATGTTGTTTGGATCCTCTGGTTGCACTGGCTCCTTGCCTCTCCGGTGAGGGAGCGCAGGTGGGTTTTCGGCTTCTCCAGTCATCTCGTCCCGTCCTCGAGGGGGCGGTAAGGCTGGTTTCTCTGAGCACCTATGGGCTCAAGGGCCTCGCCGTTGAATTGCGGAAGAAAACATCACCGTAGGTAGCTTTTGTTCTGGTCCTGCCACTCATTGTTGAGCCCTCTTCAGTTGCTAAGATCTTCGTCCATCTATCATTGAGGGTATCATGTTTGGCTATTAGCTGCTGATGTTTCCTCTTCAGGCTTCAGGCGGTGTCTATAAGTTTCCGCTTGAACCGTTCCTGATCCAGAGGGTCTTCGGGGATGCTAAAATCCTCGCCTCTGGGGATCTCCTCATCTTCGGAAGGAGGGAGGTTGTTGTTATCCTCAGAATCACCGAGGTCCTCGGGGTTGCCATGGTCATCGTGTCCCTCGGGAGCGCATAGGTGTTGTTCGAGGGTGGCACTGTCATCAAGCTCCTCCATGTTGTCCAGAGCGGCGTCATCTCCGGTATCGTTTGTGATTGTGTTTAAGTTGTCTTCCCTTCCCTTTCCACGTCCCCTGGACCGCCTTCGTTGGCGTCAGCGTTTGGATGACTCCCTTGGGGGTGTCGACCATGTAGACGTCGTAGGTGGAAGTTGCAGTCCACTTTGCCGTATTGGGAGCAGTTGGGGAAGCTGTCGTATAGGGCAGACGTCGATTTCCTCGTCCATGTGCTCGGCGTCCTTGGAGGGGTAGTCCAACATATCGGTTAAATCTTTGATAGTGGCTACTAAGTGGGTGGTGGGTGGGATGTAAAAAAATTCCCGGTGGTCTGCCTCAAGCTCGATCCGATCATAGACCGAGGATGGCCCATCTGTGATGCTCATCATCTGGATCCGATCTAATGTCTCATTTAACAGCAAGAGGTCAACCGGATCCATCCCCTAGCGTCTTTCGGAGTTAACCTCAGGTATGCTGGTAGAGCGGGTGCGTTCGGCCAAGGCTGACCCCTGGTCCTCGAACCCTGAGATCGGATCTGAGCTCAATGCCCAAACTAAGATAGGGGCCAACCTGGAGAAAGGGTAGCGAAGAAGGTCCAAAATTGAAGCTTCGGGATTTTCGAGCTTCTTAGGCAAGGCTGAGAACCCAGTAAAGACTAGATCGCCCTGAGCATCGGCGCCATACTCCAGGTTGTCAAACCTGATTTCATGTTCATGGATGAAACTGTTGATATGTTAAAGGTGACTGGTTGAGTTGGCGTGTAGAACGATGTCGTCGAATGCAAAGAGTTGGTCGGGCACGAAGATGTCCTCGGTGCGGATGCCATCGCTGATGACTAAGCAAGCCATTGATCCTTCAACGATCCTATAGCGGAACTCTCAATGAAAGCACCAATATCGGTGTCAAAACCGGCAGATCTCGGGTAGGGGGTCCCATGCTGTAGATCTTGGATCGATGGGTAACAAGGACCGCAGAGACATTATTTACCCAAGTTCAGGCCCTCTCGAAGAGGTAAAACCCTATGTCCTGCTTGATTGTATTGATGTGTTTGTATGATGGTTACAAAGTTGATCTTCGTCGAGATCAGATAAAATAAACCCTAGATGAGTAGAATGATGGTTCTAGCCTCTACGGACTAAACCCTTTGGTTTATTTAGACACCAGGGGTGCCTAGGGTTACACATGTTGGTTACCAACAGGGGATAAACACACTGATTCCATTATGTTGACTTGGAGGATACACCAAGGCTTCAGAGGTTTCCTTCGAGAACACAGAGTCACCTATAACTTGGCCCCCTAGCGATGGATCAAGAGTGGCCCACTAGTCCGGCCCATGAGAGGTAGGCCGACAGCTCGAGGACCCCTTAATCCAGGACACCCTCAGGGACCCCACCGAAATGTCAACACGGGGGCATCGATTGAAGCCAGAATATCATCATCTTCTTCTTCATCGACAAACCCATGCCGCCGCCATTTCCATCTCCATATCCACCATCACCACCATAGTTCTTCCTCATCTAGTTCATACTTGTAATCATGCATCACGTAGGTCATCCACTATAAGACATATTTGCAATAAATCAATCTTCAAGATGTGTTCTTTAATGTTTTATTCTTGTGATATGATCTCCATGTGTGACTAGTTCGGTAAGGTATGGTTTGAGGCATAAGCCTAGGAACCCTCTGTATTTGTTGTGGGGATTAATGGAAGGGCTTTGAATTAACATCATGTATGTATGAAATAAAATTGTTCCATGGATGTCTCTTGCCTTTCACACGATCTTCATCCATGCAGGTACCCAGGATGTTGGAGATCGAACACCGGCCAGGCTAGGATCAAGGAGAACATGAAGTGTTATACGGAACAATAGTGACAGTAAGGTTCTGTAGGGTAACACGAATCCTATCCTTGGGTATTCATGAGGTGTAGTCATTAAACGCCCAAAGCTCTTGTCTGATTTAATTATCTTAATTATCAACGCAACCCCCCATGACGGATAGGGCATGTGGTAGAACAACTGATTCTTCATGCAAGACACGTGTCGGTTAACATGTTATTTGGACACATCCCCCACTTCAGTTCGTAACAAGCACATCTTGATGGGTGAATTCTAGCTCACAAATTAAGATCATATCTGGTCCCAGCATAAGTACATGGTTGTAAGCATTAAGATCATTAATACCTCATACCCACACGTCTTTTTATAATAATTTCTGAATCACTATTTACTTGCTTGATCTGGTTAGAAGCTGTAATTGATGCTTTAACATAAGCTTGCTAGAGACTATTGCTTCAATGGAATCTTTCTCTCATGGGTTCGATAACTCAGCGCCACCTGTCGTGGTTTTGTCACAACAGATGTCCTCTTGAAAGTACTAAGCATTGAGGCCATCGCAACTAGGTGGTTGCTTGAACGGAGTTGATCGGGAACGAAGGACAGAAGTTTACACAAGTTCGGCCCCTCATGGTGGAGGTAAAAGCCTACTACTGCTTGATTTATATTGATGATGATCACAATTACAAGGACGAAGATTCACTAACCTAACTTTCGAGAGATTGCAACTTCAGTATTTCGTGCCTAGGGTCTCCCCTTTATATAATAAGTTGAGTCCCCAAGCTTATAGAAGATTATGGGTCGTACTCTTTAACTCGTATCCTAGTCTAACTCTTATCAAACATGTCCTTGAAGTTTGGACAATTTCCCTCCTGGGCCTTCTTTGTGAGCTGACCCTTAGTGTCCCTCCATGAGTCAGACTCCTGTCGGGTCTCACTTTGGGCTTTGGGTCCTTCTTGTCTCCCAATTGTGACTCGAAAAGTGAGATGACCTATGGTGCCTCCATGCTCCTAGTCGGGTCATTCCTTTGGGCAGGTCTTAGTCCTGGGGAACATCCCCAAAATTAGCCCCCAATTTAACTTGGATTTATCCATGTTAAACTCCATCCTGAAAAAACAAGACAAGAACAAATATGATGGGTTATGCTCTGGGTCTGAATTTCTTCTGAGCTGGCATCTGTTCACCCTAGAGTCCTTGTCATTACCTTTTGTGGAACCACCTAGCCGAGTCAATATTTTTACGGGTCGCGCAACTTTTTCCACACATAGCGATTTTTAGCTATTACCTATCGTGTCATCACCCCACTCACTTATGATATCCATGCATGACATCATGATGGATCTTTTGAATGGATATGTCAAATCTTATCAACTGTGAAAATCGAGGCATCCTTTTAGCCTAAATTTACTGCGTCACCTAAGGATTCTCCCTTGCTATTTCGAGTTCCACCTCCCTTATAAATAGGCCAAAGGATCCCAACGTTCACTTTTTACCCTTCCTGCTCCTTGACCTTCTTCTTCCTCTTGCTCTAACGCCGCTGCACCCTTTCTAGCTCATCTCCCTCGAAGACAGTTGTAGCAGCAACACCATTGCCGTCATCGGCACTCGTCAAGGACATTGCAGCCGCGCTCGCAGAGCTTAAAGCCTTCAAATCCTTCCTTGCACTATAAGTGATTCATCTCCCCTCGGTCACCTTTCATCGTCATTCTTATTAGTTCATCCTTGTTCTTCGGATAATGCAGCGGCAAATATAGGGTTCACATAAACTTGCATCCATAGGGCTTTAGATTCTTTTGCAGCATACTTGTTCATCTCGCAGATCCCCTTTTGACATCTCAATGAACTCCAATGTCGCTTCACATCAGAACATGTTACCAACTTAGGTCTTTTACTTTTCCTTTCGTAACCATTTTTCATATCTATATCAGTAATCAACATGTATAGTACATGTTTGTAGCCACCTTGACTTGGAATCTGTTTGACAGTATTAGTCGGGTCACAATTGTAGTGATACATTTATTGGGTTATACTTATTCCTGTTTGCCAACTTTTAGGTCATAGTAATCTGTAGTTGTTTAGACATTTGTAATAACCCCAAACAGTAACGATTATGACCCGGAAAACTGTCTTTGTAGCAATGTTGAGGGTATCGCTTATCATTATCGTATCGGTCAGCTGGGGATTAGAGATTAAGCGGAAATCGGCCGATTAATCGATTTTATTGGTCGACTATTAATCGGCCATTTTTTTCAAATCCTAGGTTCCCAACACTAAAATATGCTATATTCAACACCAAAACAATATCCGACAGAAGTCTTACGTTCATTCCTAGCCTTTGAATCCTGGTATAACGACAAACAAAATAGGAAAATAGTACATATTGTGTAACAAGGTCCACAAAACGCAAATAAACTTAGTTTTCGCAAACATAGTCCTACGAATAGGCCCAATTTATCGGTAGATTCCCCATAAATCGCTTGTCATAGCGATAAATCGGCCCAAACGATAAATGACGAAGATAAGGCATAATCTTATTGGTCAACCCAAGAGTAGCGATAAATCGGACGATAAATCGCTGAATCGGAAGATTTCTTGAACAGTGCTTTGTAGTCCCCTGCCGAGTCTCGAACGTTAATGACATTTTCACCAGCTTGTACTTACTTTGTCAGCACTCACACTACAGTAATTCATAATTGTTTCCCACTTGCAGATATTTGTCTTATCTTAACCTTTATGACCCATGTGTGAGTGGCCGACTCATAATTTGTTCTTCCCATCTTGTAGTTGAGTTTTATTGCATACCGTAATCATGCCTCCTAAGGTAGCGAAAGCCGTCAATTGGACCAAGTCAAGCATGTCACAACTTGCACTTGATGACTTAGTGCATACTCGTCTGTTGCTGGCTCAGAACTAGATGAAATGGCGGGTTCCAGTGGAAGAGACTCGGCCTGCTCTGGGTCCAAATAAAATTATATCATCTTTTGCCGATCATTTGGACAGAGGTTTTCGACCTCCGGGTTCCAAATTCTTCCATGACGTCCTTCACTATTTTAGCACGAGGCCACAAGATCTTAGTCCCAACTCGGTGCTTAATTGAGTAACTTCCAAGTCTTTTCTGAAGTGTATTTGTAGAATGAGCCATGTGTCCGCTTGTTTCAAGAAAATTCTTCTACTGCAACTGTCAGACTGAATGTAAGAATGGACCGATTCTAGAATGTGGAGGAATCACAATCCGGCAAATGAGCAACTTAGCTTTCCCTGAAATGGCCCTGGCGAGTCATCCTAAGGGATGGCACAAGACCTCATTTTACTACGAAGACACGTCGCCGGATCAACAATCTCAACTGTTGGGTTATAGACGAGGCCGTCTCGAGTCTTCAAGATAATTTGACGCTTACGCCTCTGCTGAAGAGAGGGCGGCATTGAAGCCCCTCTATTCCAAAATTAATGATTTAATAACACATGGTCTCTCTATGGTTGACTTGACCCAATGGTGGACGAGCTAGAGGATCCAACCCCTGAGTCTCAGAGGCCGACTCATGCATGAGTACATGGGTGAGTTGACTGATGATTTACTCTTTAGTCAGCATGACTTGCTTGCCAATGATTTTATGAAAGCCATTAACAAACATCACTGGTGCGCATCGGTCCTAAACAAACGGTTTTTTACCCCTTTCCACGACTGCATTTGGAACCATCACCAAGTGAGTGTGTGCATAGGGTGTCCTTCCCACACGACCCAGTAATCGTCGGGGATAGGCCCTCCTGGGACCCAAGCTGGGGCCGTGTGCGATCGGGGGAGGCATGGAAACCCAATCATTTTCGTAGGTATGTACATCCCACACAGTAATCCGAGAAAATCATTTCCGTAGGTATGTACATCCCACATGGTAATCCGAGAAAATCATTTCCGTAGGTATGTACATCCCACACGGTGAATCCCAGAAAAACATTTCCGTTCGTATGTATATCACACACGGTCAGTCCAAGGAATACGTTTTCGTTCTTATGTACATCCCACACAGTCAATCCAGGCAAAACGTTTCCATTCGGACGTAAATCCCACACAGTTTTATGTGTAATCTCGTGTGTGAAAGGTGTAACTATCACATACAGTCTTCCTTCGTTAATTGGTTGCTTTTATCAACTATATCACACATGATTTGATGAAGAAAACTGTGTGGCATTGGGCTATCCGTCGCAGGCGCTTTTACTGCTAGAACCGTTTGCAAAGGTCCATGACCGTCTGTTCTATTTTTATTTTTGCCTATAATTTATTATTCTAATTGGAAATTTTGAAATACGAAATGTGCAATTAAAATTCTCAACACAATTGTTCAACAATGAATCCATAAATAAAATTGCTAGTACAATATGTTTAGTAATTAAAGGATTAGGCAGCAATTAACTATGATGAACCGCAGTATTTAAAGGTGGTAAAGGTGAAGAGATAAGTGTAAATCATTTTGACTGCCGACGGTGTTGAAGAAGCGGAATGCCCATAATGTGCCTTCCTGCGTGACATAGGCATGAACCACTTTCGTCCAACCCATTGTGACGATCGCTCGCCCATCCTTCACCGCCTTCAGGAAGACTTCTAGAGCATTATCACAGTAGCATGAATTATATACTTTAACCTTAGTTGCCTCCACTCCGGTCATGTAGTTTGCAAGGTAATCATCATTAAATAGCTTCGGAAACCACTGAAAAGAGAAAAATATCAGATATTGAGGTCTAATAGAGTAACTTGTTGTGGGCAAGGGAAAAGGCAACACATTACTTACCATCCTAAAGTTCACTGTTGTCTTCGACAAAGTGTAAACAAAGAGATTAATTCTAATCTCCCATTTCTTTCGGCTAACAATCTTTCTTAGTTTCCTCACTTGACGCTTGTTCATGAATATCTAATTGCCCCATACGCAAAAGGGATCGAAGCGTGGATCAATACCCCTCATATATGTACCTACAAGCAACCAGTAAATGTTAGAAGCTAAACTAAGATTGCACAAATGATGTAAAATACAACTACCTATGTTCCTAAGTACAAGTATTTTTTTTAGATTTCAATATGAACTACATACGAATGTATATAGAATTATAGACATAGTTTAGATTAGAATCTAGATTCACTCCTTTTGCTCCTTATGTAGTCTATATTGGAATCTCTAAAAGTATTTATATTTAGGAATAGATGGTGTATAAGACATGGGATGCAGCTAACCACGATAGCAAAAATAGCATCGCCCATTGTAGCCTTGTGTAAGTACATGGAAAGCCAATGTTAACTACAACAAGGTTAACTTCCACCAAAAATAGCAAATGGTAAAAAAAACGGCAACATCTGTAGTGATATCTTCATTTTGAAAGAGTAGCACGGTAGCAAAGGGACGGATTAAAAAATGGATGCAACTGTTAATTGCAACAGACTTAACAACATCCTAATTCATGTTTTGTAAGTTTGTAGCCATTGAAATACAACTCTTTAAAAATGGATAGAACTGTTAATTGCAACAGGCATAATGGCCATTGAAACCAGTACTGGAAAAAATGCAATTGGCAGAGTTAAACATCACAGGCAGGTGCTGCCAGAGCAGATAATGGCCCAGTTGTCTATAAAAAGATAGGGAAAATAGCTCAAACGTGTTAGGCATGTTTACTACAACATGCTTAATACATCGACAGTACAAAACATAGCCATTAGTTGCAACTAGTATTCCTAAGATTGAACTGGTGGGTACATACTTGGTAAGTCCTGAGAGGTAGTTGCTGGGGCACTTCATCTTGGCCAGAGCCCGCCCAAAGTCAGCGGCGGCGGAGGCAAGCTGTTCCTCTGGGAGGAAGAGTGGATCAGTGCCACTGACATGTGTACCTACAGACAAAGAGTAAATGGTAGAAGTTAAACTGCAATTGCACAAATGATGTGAAATACTGTAAGACATGGGATGCAGCTAACCTTTACGGCAAACAACAACATCAGTCGTTATGACCCTGTGTAAGTACATGGACAAGCATGTTAAGTACAACAGGGTTAGCATCCACCAAAAATAGCAAATGGGGCAGCATCTTTAGTATATCTTCATTGCAGAGAGTAGCATGGTAGCAAATGGACAGATTAAAAAATGGATACAGCTGTTAATTGCAATAGGCTTAACAACATCCTAGGTCATGTTTTGTAAGTTTGTAGCCATTGAAATGCAACTGTTTAAAAATGGATTCAACTGTTAATTGCAATAGGCTTAATAGACATTGAAACCGGTACTGATAAAAATGCAATTGGCATAGTTAAACATCACAAGGCAGGTGCTGCCAGAGTAGAGAATGGCCTAAATGTCTATAAAAAGGTAGGGAAAGTAGCAAAAACGTGTTAGGCATGTTTACTAGAACATGCTTAATACATCGACCGTATAGAACATAACCATTAATTGCAACTGGTATTGGTAAGATTGAACTGGTGAGTACATACTTGGTAAGTCCTGAGAGGTAGTTGTTGGGGCACTTCATCTTGGCCAGAGCTCGCCCAAAGTCAGCGACGACGGAGGTGAGCTGTTCCTCCAGGTCGAAGCATGGATCAGTGCCACTGACATGTGTACCTACAGGCAACCAGTAAATGGGTAGAAGTTAAACTACAATTGCACAAATTATGTGAAATACTGTAAGACATGGGATGCAGCTCACCTCAACGGCAAACAAAAGCATCGGCCGTTATGACCCTGCGTAAGTACATGGACAAGCATGTTAAGTGCAACAGGGTTAGCATCCACTAAAAATTGCAAATGGGCAGCATCTCTAGTGATATCCGGAGTCATGTATTGTAAGTTTGTTGCTGGTATTGGTGAAATTGAGCTGGACATGGTAATATTTGAACATCACACAGTGTGTAGTACTGAAATAAACAAGGCACGGACATGCTTAATACATCAACCGTACAAATCATAGCTGTTGCAAGTGGTATTGGTAAGATTTAGCTGGTCAGATTTTACTTGTTAAGTCCTGGGGGGTAGTCGCTTGGGGACTTCGTCTGGGCCAGAGCCTGCACCATGTCGTCGGCGGCAGCGGAGGCAAGGTGTTCCTCCGGGTCAACACGCATAGCAGCCACTGCACCATGGAACACCATCAGCTCCTAGCGGGGGTGATTTGGAGGCATGAGGATGTTTCGCATGCGCCATTTAAGCAATCAGGCCGGAGACGTGATAGAGATTGGTGGGTTACCAGACTGGATCCGAGTAGAACATATATGTGGTTGAAGTTGTGGATGCGGCTGCGGCGGTTTGGGATGCTGGTAGGGGGAGGCGCGAGGAAGGGGGATACTGAGGGGAAGGGGATGTGGTTGGAGGAATAAATTCTGAAATCGCGCGCCTAACGAAAATTTCTGTGCGAAATTTGAAACTTGGGCGGGGGAAACACACAACACATACGAAGCGCGTAAAATACTCGTGTGCGAGAAAAAAGAAAGTTGGCAGATCCCGTCTCCCAAAAAATGTACACGTGTAATTGATTTTTTTCGGTCAATGGTACGCCTGGTTTATTAGGATAATCGCACAGGTAACTCACTTATGGGTCATTAACGCAAAAAACGTAGACGGGTACGGCATAGAAACCGTGTGTTTTGTGATCTTCTAATGATTACTGCAAAAAAACGCACACGGGCTCACATGCTAATCAACGCTCAAAGCCCTCAAAGGATGCTCTTACCGACATTGTACCTTAATACTACAAACTTAAAGTACTTCTCACATGCTGCCATCAGGGCATGCAGACCAAACGTCGGCGTTCTCCTTCCTGGCCTTGTAGGCGGCAGCCCACCGTTCTTCGATCTCCGCCAAGCTCTCCTCACCACGGCGTGCGGCTTCTTTTTTCTTACGGCGGCCGGACTCTCTTTTCTTGACTACTTTCTGCCTTTTCCGCTCCTTCTGTGTGGCTTCGGCCGCCTCTAGATCCACCACCCATTCGGCCATGGCAGCCTCAAAGTCCGCCCATGTAACTGTCTGGCCGCCAGCGGCGATGAACTCGGCGCGGCAAGATGCCATCGCTTCCTTACCATGTGTGCGGTCGCGGGCGGCGAGGAACGCAACGTGGCGGGATGCCATCGCTTCCTTACTAGTTACTATGTGCCGCGGTGCCATGGACGACGCCTGGAGAGAGCTCCGGGACGGAGAGGCCGGGCAGCCATATAGTGCGGTGGCATTCAAGAGCTCAACCACAAACAACAACAGAAATTTGGCTTCCCTTACTATTTTGCTCGTTCATTATCGCACACGGTTCATCTCAGTCGCTTCCGAAAACAGTGTGCGCTGAGCCTATTGTGTGTTGCCTTATGACTGGCCGGAACCCCAGCCACGCGGATCGCGCGTGTGCACCGTTAGATGTGCCGCGATCGAATGGCAATCCACGCCCCTCACATCACACCCGTGCACCTATAGCTAGATTGGATTTAAATGCGCTAAATGCCTAGAAAATGCACATAATCCCCTAAATATGGTAAATGAGCCCGAAAAAAATCCAAATCTGAACACGGTGATTTGCAGGGTGTATGTTCGTCGTAGAAAAAAACTCCAGGGCAAAGAACGAAGAAATATGGATTCCCCTTCAATCTTGAGGATTTCCCTTTCGAAAGCATGGAACTTCCTCGGTGAAGGGCGTGCATGACAACCTAAGACAAACCTTCTCAAATTTTTACCATGGCATGGTGAGTTCATACCATGGCACCATGCCAGGCGTCATGTTTTTTAAGCATTTATTTCATTTTTTCTATAGTTGAAAACCCAATAAACAGACATTTGTGGTTGACTATTGCCACACATTTCATCGAAATATCTGTCCATTCCTTGAAAACGCATGAGAATTTACTAAATGGCACGAGCATGGTTATCTAGGCCGTTCTTGTGGACTCTTTCATGCATCGATTATTTGAACTTGAATTATGCGCATTAATGCCTAGGAAATGCACATAATCCCCTAAATATGGCAAGTGAACCAGGAAAAGTGCCAAATTTGAACACGGTGATTTGCAGGTTGTATGTTCATCGTAGAAAAAACTCATGGACAAAGGACAAAGGAAATTTGGACCCCCCCCCCTTCACTCTTGGTGATTTCCCTCTTGAAACCATGAAACTTCCTCGGTGATGGTTCGATTTATGAAAGGCACGCATCACGACATCAGGAAAACATTCTCCAATTTTTACCAGGGCATGGTGAGGCCATACCATGGCACCACACCAGGTGTCATGTTTTCCAACCATGTGTTTCATTTTTTGTATAGTTGTTCACCGAGTAAACGACGCGATTATGGTGGACTATTGCCACACATTTCCTTGAAATATCTGCCCATTCCTTGTAAAAGGCATGAGAATGTGCTAAATAACATGAGCATGATTTTCTAGACCGTTCTTGTGCACCTTTTCATGCATCGATTGTTAGAATTTGAATTATGTCCATTAATGCCTAGAAAATGCACATAAATCCCTAAATATGGTAAATGAGCCCGAGAAAATGTCAAATTTGAACACGTTGCATTTGAGGTAGTATGTTGATCATTGGAAAAAAAACTAAGTGACAAACTAGGACGGAAATTAGGATTCCCCTTCAATCTTGGGGATTCTCCTCTCGAAAGCATGGAACTTCCTCGGTGATGGTTCAATTTATGAAGGGCGTGCATGACAACATAAGCCAAACCTTCTCAATTTTTTTTTGACTATAAAATTGTAGCTCCTTCTCAATTTTTTACCAGGGCATGGTGAGGTCATACCATGGCACCATGCCTGGCGTCATGTTTTTAAGCATTTTATTCATTTTTTCTGTAGTTGAAAACCCAACAAACAAACATTTGTGGTTGACTATTACCACACATTTCATCGAAATATATGCCCATTCCTTGAAAAAGACATGAGAATTTACTAAATGGCAAGAGCATGGTTTTCAAGGAAAAGTAAACCCTCACCCACTTCTTCCCCACTCACTCACCGCGGACTCCTCCACAACTCTGCACCCTAAGCTCGACGGCTGTTGGCGGCGGGCGTTGGCCGCGCTCCAAACGGCACCGGATTTCGCCTCCACCGCTTTCCGCCGCCTATCAGCACCGACATTTTAGACTCTGGTCGACTCAGGTTTTCTGCGGGATTGGGCCAAGGATTTTTCTCATGGAGGTGTTGGGGAACGTAGTATTTCAAAAAAATCCTACAATCATGCAAGATCTATCTACTAGCAGCATAGCAACGAGAGGGGAGAGTGTGTCTACGTACCGTTGTAGACCGAAAGCGTAAGCATCTAGTGACGAGGTTGATGTAGTCGAACGTTTTCGCGATCCAACCGATGTTCACATGCTGCCATCAGGGCATGCTGGCCAGACGTCGGCGTTCTCCTTCTCGGCCTTGTAGGCGGCAGCCCACCGTGCTTCGATCTTCGCCAAGCTCTCCTCACCACGGCGTACGACCTCTTTTTTCTTGCGGCGACGGGACTCTCTTTTCTTGACTGTTTCTGCCTTTTCCACTCCTTCTGTGTGGCTTTGGCCGCCTCTAGATCCACCACCCATTCGGCTATGGCAGCCTCAAAGTCCGCCCATGTAACTGTCTGGCCGGCGGCGGCGATGAACTCGGCGCGGCGAGATGACATCGCTTCCTTACCATGTGTGCGGTCGCGGGCGGTGAGGAACGCGGCGTGGTGGGATGCCATCGCTTCCTTACAAGTTACTGTGCGCCGTGGTGCGATGGACCACGCCTGGAGAGAGCTCTGGGATGGAGGGGCCGGGCAGCTGTATAGTGCGGTGGTATTCAAGAGCTCAACCACAAACGACAACAGGAATTTGGCTTCCCTTACAATTTTGCTCGTTCATTATCGCACACGGTTCATCTCCGTCGCTTCCGAAAACAATGTGCGCTGAGCCTATTGTGTGTTGCATTATGATTAGACGGAACCCCAGCCACGTGGATCGCGCGTGTGCACCGTTGGATGTTCATCGTAGAAAAAAACTCCACGGCAAAGAACGAAGAAAATTTGGATTCACCTTCAATCTTGAGGATTTCCCTTTTGAAAGCATGGACCTTCCTCGGTGATGGTTCGATTTATGAAGGGCGTCCATGACAACATAAGACAAACCTTCTCAAATTGTTAACAGGGCATGGTGAGGTCATACCATGGCACCATGCTAGGCGTCATGTTTTTTAAGCATTTTTTCATTTTTTTTCTATAGTTGAAAACCCAACAAACAAACATTTGTGGTTGACTATTGCCACAAATTTCATCGAAATATCTATCCATTCCTCGTAAAAGGCATGAGAATTTACTAAATGGCACGAGCATGGTTTTCTCGGTCGTTCTTGTGGACCCTTTCATGCATCGATTGTTTGAACTTGAATTATGCGCATTAATGCCTAGGAAATGCACATAATCCCCTAAATATGGCAAGTGAACCCGGAAAAGTGCCAAATTTGAACACGGTGATTTGCAGGTTGTATGCTCATCATAGAAAAAACTCATGGACAAAGCATAAAGGAAATTTGGATCCCCCTTCAATATTCGGGATTTCCCCATCGAAACCATGAAACTTCCTCGGATGATGGTTCGTCTTATGGAAGGCGCGCATCACGACATAAGGAAAACATTCTCCAATTTTTACCAGCGCATGGTGAGGCCATACCATGGCACCACACTAGGTGTCATGTTTTCCAACCATGTGTTTCATTTTTTGTATAGCACGAGCATTGTTTTCCAGATCATTCTTGTGCACCTTTTCATGCACCGATTGTCCGAATTTGAATTATGTGCATTAATGCGTACAAAATGCACATAATCCCCTAAATATTGTAAATGAACCCGGAAAAGTGTTAAATTTGAACACAGTGATTAACAGGGTTTATGTTCATCGTAGAAAAAAACTCATGGATGAAGGACAAAGGAAATTTGGATTCCCATTCAATCTCGGTGATTTACTATCGAAAACGATTCATCTCCGTCGCCTCTGCAAACCGTGTGTGTTCACTCACACATACAGAAGGAAAAGTAAACCCTCGCCCTCTTCGTCCCCACTCACTCGTCGCGGACTCCTCCGCAACTCAGCACCCTAAGCTCGACGGTTGTTGGCGGCGGGCGTCGGTCGTGCTCCAAACGGCACCGGATTTCGCCTCCACCGCTTTCCGCCACCTATCTGCACCGACATTCTAGACTCTGGTCGACTGGAATTTTCTGCGGGATTGGGCCGGGGATTTTTCTCATGGAGAAGGTGTTGGGGAACATAGTATTTCAAAAGAATTCCTACGATCACGCAAGATCTATCTACCAGAAGCATAGCAACGAGAGGGGAGAGTGTGTCTGCGTACCCTCGTAGACTGAAAGCGGAAGCGTCTAGTGCCGCGGTTGATGTAGTCGAACGTCTTCACGATCCAACCGATGTTCACATGCTGCCATCAGGGCATGCTGGGCAGACATCGGCGTTCTCCTTCCCGGCCTTGTATGCAGCAGCCCATCGTGCTTCGATCTCCACCAAGCTCTCCTCACCACGGCGTGCGGCTTTTTTTTCTTGCGGTGGCGGGACTCTCTTTTCTTGACTGCTTTCTGCCTTTTTCGCTCCTTGTGTGCGGCTTTGGCCGCCTCTAGATCTACCACCCATTCGGCCATGGCAGCCTCAAAGTCAGCCCATGTAACTGTCTGGGCGCCGGCGGTGATGAACTTGGCGCGGCGAGATGCCAACGCTTCCTTACCATGTGTGCGGTCGCGGGCGGCGAGGAACACGGCGTGGCGGGATGTCATCGCTTCCTTACCAGTTACTGTGTGCCGAAGTGCCATGCACGATGCCTGGGCGCAGGGACGGAGGGGCCGGGCAGCCCTATAGTGCGGTGGTATTCAACAGCTCAACCACAAATGACAACAGAAATTTGGCTTCCCTTACAATTTTGCTCATTCATTATCGCACACGGTTCATCTCCGTCGCTTCCGGAAACAGTGTGTGCTGAGCCTATTGCGTGTTGCGTTATGATTGGCCGGAACCCCAGCCACGCGGATCGCGTGTGTGCACCGTTGGATGCGCCGCGATCGAACGGCAATCCTCGTCCCTCACATCACACCGTGCACCTGTAGCTGGATTGGATTTATATGCGCTAAATGCCTAGAAAATGCACCTAAACCCCTAAATATGGTAAATGTGAAGGAAATATGCCCTAGAGGCAATAATAAAGTTGTTACTTATATTTCCTTATATCATGATAAATGTTTATTATTCATGCTAGAATTGTATTAACCGGAAACTTAGTACATGTGTGAATACATAGACCAAAACAGAGTGTCCCTAGTATGCCTCTACTAGACTAGCTCATTAATCAAAGATGGTTATGTCTCCTAACCTTAGACATGAGTTGTCATTTGATCAACGGGATCACATCATTAGGAAAATGATGTGATGGACAAGACCCATCCGTTAGCTTAGCAACTTGATCGTTTAGTTTTACTTCTATTGCTTTCTTCATGACTTATACATGTTCCTATGACTATGAGATTATGCAACTCCCGAATACTGGAGGAACACCTTGTGTGCTATCAAACGTCACAACATAACTGGGTATTTATAAAGATGCTCTACAGGTGTCTCCGAAGGTGTTTGTGGTGTTGGAATAGATCGAGAATAGGATTTGTCACTCTCAGTGTCGGAGAGGTATCTTTGGGACCTCTCGGTAATACACATTGTAATAAGCCTTGCAAGCAAATGACTTATGATTTAGTCACGAGATGATGTATTATGGAATGAGTAAAGGGACTTGCCGGTAACGAGATTAACTAGGTATAGTGATACCGACGATCGAATCTCGGGAAAGTAAGATACCGAGGACAAAGGGAACAATGTAGGTTGTTATGCGCTTTGACCGATAAAGATCTTTGTAGAATATGTGGGAGCTAATATGAGCATCCAGATTCCTCTATTTGTTATTGACCGAAGATGAGTCTCGGTCATGTCTACATAGTTCTCGAACCCGTAGGGTCCGCACGCTTAACGTTTGATGACGATCGGTATTATGAGTATATGAGTTTTTATGTGCCGAAGGTAGTTTGGAGTCCCGGATGTGATCACGGACATGACGAGGAGTCTCGGAATGTCCGAGACATAAAGATTGAATTATTGGACGACTATATTCGGACACCGAAAGTGTTCCGGGTGATTTCGAAGAAAACCGGAGTGCCGGAGGGGTTACCGGAACCCCCCGGAGGGAGTATTGGGCCATAGTGGGCCTTGAGGGAAATGGCAGAGGCAGCCCATAGGGCTGACCAGCGCCCTCTCTAGGGAATCCTAGTTGGACTAGGAGTGGGGGGGGGGGGGCGGACACCTCTCTCCTTCCTTCTTCTTCCTTCTTCTTCCTTTCCTACTCCTAGTAGGAATAGGAAAGGGGGATTCCTACTCCTACTAGGAGTAGGAATCCTACTCCTGGCGCGCCCTATAGGGCCGGCCAGCCCTCCCCCATTGCTCCTTTATATACGAGGGTAGGGGGCACCCAAGCACACACAAGCAGCATTGTTTTAGCCGTGTGCGGTGCCCCCTCCACAGAAACACACCTCGATCATATCGTTGCAGTGCTTAGGCTAAGCCCTGCGTCGGTAGCTTCATCATCTCCGTCACCATGCTGTCGTGCTGATGAAACTCTCATGTGAAGCTCAACTGGATCTAGAGCTCGTGGGACGTCATCGAGCTGAATGTGTGAAGAATGCGGAGGTGCCGTACGTTCGGTGCTTGGACTGGTTGGATCGCGAAGACGTTCGACTACATCAACCGCGTCACTAGACGCTTCCGCTTTCGGTCTACGAGGGTACATAGACACACTCTCCCCTCTCGTTGCTATGCATCTAGTAGATAGATCTTGCATGATCGTAGGAAAAATATTAAATACTTCATTCCCCAACAGTGGTATCAGAGCCAGGTCTATGCATAGATGATATGCACGAATAGAACACAATGAGTTGTGGGTGATAATAGTCATATTGCTTACCAGCATGTCATACTTTGATTCAGCGGTATTGTGAGATGAAGCAGCCCGGACCGACATTACGCGTACGCTTACGCGAGACTGGTTTCACCGTTACGAGCACTCGTTGCTTAAAGTTGACCGGCGGGTGTCTGTCTCTCTCACTTTAGCTGAATCGAGTGTGGCTACGCCCGGTCCTTGTGAAGGTTAAAACAGCACATACTTGATAAAAATCGTTGTGGTTTTTGTATGCATAGGTAAGAACGGTTCTTGCTAAGCCCGTAGCAGCCACGTAAAACTTGCAACAACAAAGTAGAGGACGTCTAACTTGTTTTTGCAGGGCATGTTGTGATGTGATATGGTCAAGACGTGATGAGTTATACGTTATTCTATGAGATGATCATGTTTTGTGAAGTTATCGGCAACCGGCAGGAGCCTTATGGTTGTCTCTTTATTGTATGAATTGCGAAGCCCATGTAATTGCTTTACTTTATCACTATGAGTTAGCGATAGTAGTAGTAGCAATAGTTGGTGAGACGACCACGACGCTACGATGAAGATCATGGTGTCTAGCCGGTGACGATGGAGATCATAACGATGCTTTGGAGATGGAGATCAAAAGCACAAGATGATGATGGCCATGTCATGTCACATATTTTGATTGCATGTGATGTTTATCTTATTATGCTTCTTATTTTGCTTAGTACGGTGGTAGCATTATAAGATGATCCCTTACAAAATTTCAAGCTACAAGTGTTCTCCCTGAGTATGCACCGTTGCAAAAGTTCATCGTGTCGAGAGACCACGTGATGATCGGGTGTGATAAGCTCTACGTTCAAATACAATGGGTGTAAGACAGTTTTGCACATGCAGAATGCTCGGGTTAAACTTGACGAGCCTAGCATGTATAGACATGGCCTCGGAACACTGTCGACCGAAAGGTCGAGCGTGAATCATATAGTAGATATGATCAACATAAGATTTTCACCATTGAAAACTACTCCATCTCACGTGATGATCGGACATGGTTTAGTTTATTTGGATCACGTGATCATTTAGATGACTACAGGGATGTCTATCTAAGTGGGAGTTCTTTAGTAATATGATTAATTGAACTTTAATTTATCATGAACTTAGTCCTGATAGTTTTTGCATATCTATGTTGTTGTAGATCAATGGCCCATCCTACCGTTCCCTTGAATTTTAATGCATTCCAAAAGAAAGCTAAGTTGAAAGATGATGGTAGCAATTACACGGACTGGGTCCATAACTTGAGGATTATCCTCATTGTTGCACAGAAGAATTGTGTCCTTAAAGCACCGCTAGGTGACAAGCCTGCTGCAGGAGCAACCTCGGACATTATGAACGTCTGGCAAGCTCGTTCTGATGACTACACGATAGTTCAGTGTGCCATGCTTTATGACTAAGAACCGGGACTTCAACGATGTTTTGAACGTCATGGTGCATATGAGATGTTCCAAGAGTTGAAGTTAATATTTCAAGAAAATGTCCGGATTGAGAAATATGAAATTTCGAATAAGTTCTACAGCTGCAAGATGGAGGAGAACAGTTCTATCAGTGAACACTTACTCAGAATGTCTGGGTACCATAATCATATGACTCGACTTGGATGCAAAGTTGACGACGATAGTGTTATTGATAGAGTTCTTCAATCACTGCCACCAAGCTATAAAGGCTTCGCGATGAACTATAACATAACAGGGATGCAGAAGACAATTCCCGAGCTCTTTGCTATGCTCAAAGCTGCAGAGGTAGAAATCCAAAAGGAGCATCAAGTGTTGATGGTTAACAAGACCACTAGTTTCAAGAGAAAGGGCAAGGGAAAGAAGGGTAACTTCAAGAAGAATAGCAAGATAGTTGCTACTCCCACGAAGAAACCAAAGTCTAGAGCCAAGCCTGAAACTGAGTGCTTCTACTGCAAAGGGACTGGACACTGGAAGCGGAACTGCCCCAAGAATTTGGCGGATAAGAAGGATGGCAAAGTGAACAAAGGTATATGTGATATACATGTTATTGATGTGTACCTTACTAATGCTCATAGTAGCACCTGGGTATTTGATACTAGTTTGGTTTCTAATATTTGTAACTCGAAACAGGGGCTACGGATTAAACGAAGATTAGCTAAGGACGAGGTGACGATGCGCGTGGGAAATGGTTCCAAAGTCGATGTGATCGTCGTCGGCACTCTACCTCTGCATCTACCTTCGGGGTTAGTTTTAGACCTGAATAATTGTTATTTGGTGCCAGCGTTAAGCATGAACATTATATCTGGATCTTATTTATTGCGAGACGATTATTCATTTAAATCTGAGAATAATGGTTGTTCTATTTATATGAGTAATATCTTTTATGGGCATGCACCCTTGAAGAGTGGTCTATTCTTATTGGATCTCGATCGTAGTGATACACATATTCATAATATTGAAGCCAAAAGATGCAAGGTTAATAATGATAGTGCAACTTATTTGTGGCACTGCCGTTTAGGTCATATTGGTGTAAAGCACATGAAGAAACTCCATAGTGATGGACTTTTGGAATCACTTGATTATGAATCACTTGGTGCTCGCGAACCATGCCTCATGGGTAAGATGACTAAAACTCCGTTCTCCGGAACAATGGAGCGAGCAACTAATTTATTGGAAATCATACATACTAATGTATGTGGACCGATGAGTGTTGAGGCTCGCGGCGGGTATTATTATTTTATGACCTTCACTGATGATTTGAGTAGATATGGGTATATCTACTTGATGAAACACAAGTCTGAAACATTTGAAAAGTTCAAAGAATTTCAGAGTGAAGTAGAGAATCATCGTAACAAGAAAATAAAGTTTTTATGATCTGATCATGGAGGTTGAGTTACGAGTTTGGTCTTCATTTGAAACAATGTGGAATAGTTTCACAACTCACGCCACCCGGAACACCACAGCGTAATGGTGTGTCCGAACGTCGTAACCGTACTTTATTAGATATGGTGTGATATATGATGTCTCTTACCGATTTACCACTATCGTTTTGGAGTTATGCTTTAGAGATAGCTGCATTCACGTTAAATAGGGCACCATCTAAATCCGTTGAGACGACACCTTATAAATTGTGGTTTGGCAAGAAACCAAAGTTGTCGTTTCTTAAAGTTTGGGGTTGTGATGCTTATGTGAAAAAGCATCAACCTGATAAGCTCGAACCCAAGTCGGAGAAATGTGTCTTCATAGGATACCCAAAGGAGTGGGTACACCTTCTATCACAGATCTGAAGGCAAGATATTCGTCGCTAAGAATGGATACTTTCTAGAGAAGGAGTTTCTCTCGAAAGAAGTGAGTGGGAGGAAAGTAGAACTTGATGAGGTAATTGTACCTTCTCCCGAATTGGAAAGTAGTACATCACATAAGCTAGTTCCAGTGATTCCTACACCAATGAGTGAGGAAGCTAATGATGATCATCAAACTTTGGATCAAGTTACTACTGAACTTCGTAGGTCAACCAGAGTATGTTCCGCACCAGAGTGGTACGGCAACCCAGTTCTGGAAGTCGTGTTGCTAGACCATGATGAATGAACGAAATATGAGGAAGCGATGATGAGCCCAGATTCCGCAAAATGGCTTGAGGCCATGAAATCTTGGATGGGATCCATGTATGAGAACAAAGTGTGGACTTTGGTTGACTTGCCTGAGGCAAGCCATTGAAAATAAATGGATCTTCAAGAGGAAGACCGACGCCGACGGTAATGTTACTGTCTACAAAGCTCGACTTGTTGTGAAAGGTTTTCGACAAGTTCAAGGAGTTGAGTACGATGAGACTTTCTCACCCGTAGTGATGCTTAAGTCTGTCCGAATCATGTTAGCAATTGCCCCATCTTATGATTATGAAATCTGGCAAATGGATGTCAAAACTGCATTCCTGAATGGATATCTCAAAGAGGAGTTGTATATGATCCAACCAGAAGGTTTTGTCGATCCTAAAGGTTCTAACAAAATGTGCAAGCTCCAGCGATCCATCTATGGACTGGTGCAAGCATCTCGGAGTTGGAATATACGCTTTGATAAGTTGATCAAAACATATAGTTTTATACAGACTTGCGGTTAAGCCTGTATTTACAAGAAAGTGAGTGGGAGAACTACAACCTTTATGATAAGTATATGTGAATGACATATTGTCGATCGGAAATGATGTAGAATTTTCTGGAAAGCATAAAGGAGTATTTGGAAGGATTTTTTCAAAGAAAAGACCTCGGTGAAGCTGCTTACATATTGAGCATCAAGATCTATAGAGATAGATCAAGACGCTTGATAAGTTTTTTCAATAAGTACATACCTTGACAAGTTTTTGAAGTAGTTCAAAATGGAACAGTCAAAGAAAGAGTTCTTGCATGTGTTGCAAGGTATGAAGTTGAGTAAGACTCAAAACCCGACCACGGCAGAAGATAGAGAAAGAATGAAAGTCATTCCCTATGCCTCAGCCATAGGTTCTATAAAGTATGCCATGCTGCGTAACAAACCTGTTGCGTACCTTGCCATGAGTTTGGCAAGGATGTACAATACTGATCCAGAAGTAGATCACTAGACAGCGGTCAAAATTATCCTTAGTTACTGGATGACTAAGGAAATGTTTCTCGGTTATGGAGGTGATAAAGTGTTTATCGTAAAGAGTTACACCGATGCAAACTTTGACACTAATCCATATGACTCTAAGTATCAATCTGGATACGTATTGGAAGTGGGATCAATTAGCTAGAGTAGATCCATGTGGAGCATTGTAGACATAAAATTTTGCGAAATACATGCGGATCTGAATGTAACAGACCCGCTGACTAAACTTCTCTCATGAAGCAAAACATGATCACACCTTATTAGTACTCTTTGCGTGTTAATCACATGGCGATGTGAACTAGATTATTGACTCTAGTAAACCCTTTGGGTGTTGGTCACATGGCGATGTGAACTGTGGGTGTTATTCACATAACGACATGAACTATCGATATTAAATCACATGGCAATGTGAACTAGATTATTGACTCTAGTGCAAGTGGGAGACTGAAGGAAATATGCGCTAGAGGCAATAATTAAGTTGTTATTTATATTTCCTTATATCATGATAAATGTTTATTATTCATGCTAGAATTGTATTAACCGGAAACTTAGTACATGCGTGAATACATAGACCAAAACAGAGTGTCCCTAGTATGCCTCCACTAGAGTAGCTCGTTAATCAAAGATGGTTATGTTTTCTAACCATAGACATGAGTTGTAATTTGATCAACGGAATCACATCATTAGGAGAATGATGTGATGGACAAGACCCATCCATTAGCTTAGCAACTTGATCATTTAGTTTGACTGCTATTGCTTTCTTCATGACTTATACATGTTCCTATGACTATGAGATTATGCAATTCCCGAATACCGGAGGAACACCTTGTGTGTTATCAAACGTCACAACGTAACTTGTTGATTATAAAGATGCTCTATAGGTGTCTCTGATGGTGTTTGTGGTGTTGGCATAGATCGAGAATAGGATTTGTCACTCCGAGTGTCGGAGAGGTATCTCTGGGCCCTCTCGGTAATACACATCATAATAAGCCTTGCAAGCAAATGACTAATGAGTTAGTCACGAGATGATGTATTACGGAACGAGTAAAGAGACTTGCCGGTAATGAGATTAACTAGGTATAGTGATACCGACGATCGAATCTCGGGCAAGTAACATACCGATGACAAAGGGAACAACATATGTTGTTATGCGGTTTGACCGATAAAGATCTTCGTGGAATATGTGGGAGCCAATATGAGCATCCAGGTTCCGCTATTGGTTATTGACCAGAGATGAGTCTCGGTCATGTCTACATAGTTCTCGAACCCGTAGGGTCCGCACGCTTAACATTTGATGACGATCGGTATTATGAGTTTATGAGTTTTGATGTACCTTAGGTAGTTCAGGGTCCCGGATGTGATCATGGACATGACGAGGAGTCTCAAAATGTCTGAGACATAAAGATTGATATATTGGACGACTATATTCGAACACTAGAAATGTTCCGGGTGATTTCGGAGAAAACAGGAGTACCGAAGGGGTTACCGGAACCCCCCCCCCCCCCGGGGGAGTATTGGGCCATAGTGGGCCTTGAGGGAAAAAAGAGAGGCAGCCCATAGGGCTGGCCGGCGCACCCTCTAGGGAATCCTAGTTGGACTAGGAGTGGAGGGGCGGCCACCTCTCTCCTTCCTTCTTTATATACGGGGGCAGGGGGCACCCAAGCACACACAAGCTACTTTCTTTTAGCCGTGCGATGCCCCCCTCCACAGAAACATACCTCGATCATATTGTTGCAGTGCTTAGGTGAAGCCCTGCGTCGGTAGCTTCATCATCTTCGTCGCCATGCCGTCGTGCTGACGAAACTCTCCCGTGAATATCAACTGGATCAAAGAGCTCGCGGCACGTCATTGATCTGAACATGTGCAGAATGAGGAGGTGTCATACGTTCGGTGCTTGGATCGGTTGGATCACGAAGGCTTTCGACTACATCAACCGCGTCACTAGACGCTTCCGCTTTTGGTCTACGAGGGTACGAAGAAACACTCTCCCCTCTCGTTGATATGCATCTAGTAGATAGATCTTGCGTGATCATATGATTTTTTTTGAAATACTACGTTCCCCAACAAAATGAGCCCGGAAAAAAGCCAAACTTGAACACGGTGATTTGCACGGTGTATGTTCGTTGCAGAAAAAACTCTAGGGCAAAGAATGAAGAAAATTTGGATTCCCCTTCAATCTTGAGGATTTCCCTTTCGAAAGCATGGAACTTCCTCGGTGATGGTTCGATTTATGAAGGGCGTGCATGACAACATAAGACAAACCTTCTCAAATTTTTACCCGGGCATGGTGAGGTCATACCATGGCACCATGCCAGGCGTCATGTTTTTAAGCATTTTATTCATTTTTTTATAGTTTAAAACCCAACAAACAAACATTTGTGGTTGACTATTTCCACGCATTTCATCGAAATATCTGTCAATTCCTTGTAAAAGGCATGAGAATTTACTAAATTGCAGGATTTCCCTTGTAAAAGGCATGAAAACCCAACAAACAAACATCTAGGATGTTCTTGTGGACCCTTTCATGCATCGATTGTTTGAACTTGAATTATGCACATTAATGCATAGGAAATTCACATAATCCCCTTAATATGGAAAATGAACCTAGAAAAGTGCCAAATTTGAACACGGTGATTTGCAGGTTGTATGCTCATCATAGAAAAAAACTCGTGGACAAAGGATAAATGAAATTTGGATCCCCCTTCAATCTTGGTGATTTCCCCTTCCAAACCATGAAACTTTCTCGGATGATGGTTCGTTTTATGAAAGACGCGCATCACGACATAAGCAAAACGTTCTCCAATTTTTGCCAGCGCATGGTGAGGCCATACCATGTCACAACACTAGGCGTCATGTTTTCCAACCATGTGTTTCATTTTTTGTATAGCACAAGCATGGTTTTCCAGACCATTCTTGTGCACATTTTCATGCACCGATTGTTCGAATTTGAATTATGTGCATTAATGCGTACAAAATGCATATCATCCCCTAAATATTGTGAATGAACCCAGAAAAGTGTCAAATTTGAACACGGAGATTAGTAGGGTTTATGTTCATCGTAGAAAAAAACTCATGGATGAAGGAGAAAGGAAATTTGGATTCCCATTCAATCTCGGTGATTTACTATCGCAAACGATTCATCTACGCCGCCTCTGCAAACCGTGTGTGTTCACTCACACATACAAAAGGAAAAGTAAACCCTCACACACTTCGTCCCCACTCACTCGCCGCGGACTCCTCCGCAACTCTGCATTCTAAGCTCGACTGTTGTTGGCGGCGGGCGTAGGTCGCGCTCCAAACGGCACCGGATTTTGCATCCACCGCTTTCTGCCGCCTATTTGCACCGACATTCTAGACTCTGGTCGACTGGAGTTTTCTGCGGGATTGGGCCGGGGATTTTTTCTCATGGAGAAGGTGTTGGGGAAAGAGTATTTCAAAAATATTCCTACGATCACGCAAGATCTATCTACTAGAATGTAATGCCCAATATGCGGCTATGTCCCCCACGTGTCGAGGCACGACTTAAGGACATAAACGCATACTAGAATGATCTCAAGTATGGTATCTTTGCACAACTCATGTAAAAATCAGGGATGAAAGTGTAAAATGATACTTGGCTTACACTCGCCATGTCACACAATGAAATACAATAACATACATCATTCGAATAACATCAGGGTCCGACTACGAACGAAAACCAAACGAAAAGATACCATAAATAACACAAGCCTGGATCCTCCTAGTAAGAACCACTACTGATCGTCGGGATAAGACACATAGTAACGTCCATGCTCTTCATCGAACTCCCAGTACAGCTCTGAACCATCTCCTATATAGTTCTCAACGGTACCTGCATCTGGTGTGTGTAAATCTATGAGCCGCAGAGGACTCAGCAATCCTATTCCCGGGTATCAAATCTACCAAAGCCTTAGGTGTGGAAAGGCTGTAAACAAAGGTTGCAGCAAGCACTAGCACTAGCTTACGAGTTTAGAGTGAGAAGAGAACAAGTGCCAATGAAAGTTGATCAAGAAGTGATCCTAGCTACTCACGATCAAACATAACCCCACCGTGTCCACTTCCCGAAGCCCTTCGGAAAGAGACCATCACGGTTACTCACGCAGGTAGTGTATTCATGAATAAGGTGTCAAGTTATCTACAACCGGATATTAACAAATTCCCATCTGCCACATAACCGCGGGCACGGCTTTCGAAAGATCAAATCCTGTAGGAGTGTCCCAACATAGCCCATCACAAGCTCACGATCTGTGGAGTCGCAACTCCAAAGTGGGAAGACCCGAGTATCCTCGGAATCCTGTGCTCAAGATATCTCGACAAAGTTAAAACTAATCCAGCAAGTCCTCCCGGCGTGCCGACACCCTGATAGTAGCCACGCGTATCTCGTGTCAGGCCACGTTTGGATGGGACAAGCTACGGATGTATACCAGACCTTGAGTTTCCCCGAGGTGGCCCCGCTGCACGCCCAGTTTGGACCAACACTCATGAGGAGCACTGGCCCGGGTTGTTAATTAAGAACTCGGGTTTGCAACGCCCTATGCAAGTTTTAGTTATTAGGAAAAAGTAAAACCAGTGTTGGGCCTTGCTGGAAAAGATTTTACACAGAGCGAATTATCAAGGGGAGCCCATAATCCCTAGCCGTGTTAGGAATGCAAAATCAAGGAACATAACACTAGTTTATTGGTTCCTAGGGTGGCATGAGTGGAACAAAACACCAAGCAAGAGGCTTAGCCTTCCACCCATTACCAATATATAGGTGAATTAGTTCAACGGGTATTATATATTGTGTTATCTCAACAACAACTTCATCACGGAGTAATCTTCAAAACTTCACCTACAACTAACAACGCTATAAGAGGGGCTGAGTGATGCGTACTTAGCCAAACAACGGTTTTCTAGGAAGGTGGTTAGAGAGTTTCATGGTAACAATAGGAGGGCTGACAAACAGGAATAGGCGTCGAGGCAATATCTAAAGAGCGAGACATCTAGCATAGGCAAGGATAGAAGTGATATCTGGGAATGGTCATCTTGCCTGTTGATTCCGCGGAGGGATCGTTACCTTGCTCCTCAAACTCAGCCTCGGTAGGAACCTTGAACTGCGAACTGTCATCGGGCTCTAACCAACACAACTATACAACACCGGAACACAATCAATCATCATGCAATGCTCAAACACATGATGCATGGGTATGATGCACATGGACATGAATAGATATGATGCATCCCCTAGGGACACAAGAGTGCATAAGCATTATAGCAAACAAGATCACAACACATGTATGAATACAAGCAAAATATCAAAACTAACATGTTCACAAGGTTATGTAGATTATTAAAACAAGCACCCAACAAGTTTAAAAGAGTCGATTAACATGGCAAGGGTGCATCTATGACTAGAGAAACATGCTAGCACTTTTAAATGGGCTGGAAAGAACAAACAACAATATCCGGAAACTCCCATATTCATTTAAATGCATTTGGGACAGAACTGAGGAACTCATATTTTAAAGTTGTTAAACATGCAACACAACAGCACCACATTATTCTACACATTTTTCCACCCCAAATGCAGATAAAGTTTGTTAAATTTGGAGTTGTAGATATTTAGTTATGATTTTTACAAGTTTAAGAACATTTTACACACAAAATAATTCAAACGTCATTTTAAATGTTTTAAACATGGCAACAATCAGCTTATATATATTCTACATGAAAAACTAAGCAGTTTTCATATATAACTCATTTTCATCAGATGCATAATTTAAAAGATATTAATTATGCAAAGTAAATGTAGAAAAAGCAAAAGAAAAACAAAACAGAAAAAGAAAAACAGGGATAACTGACACGGGCTGGCCTATCCCTAGTCACTGACCCATGGGTCCAGAGGAGGTAAGCTAGCGCCAGCGGGTGTGGGAGTGGGTAGGAGGTGCTGGGTGGATGACAGGAGGGGTCCACTGTCGTAGAGGCAAGAGGCAAGCAAAGGGGTTTCTGAAAAAATATACATGCGCCTAAGGGGATTCGAACCCGGGTCTGCCGGGTCGAAGCCTGATGCCCGAACCACTTCGCTGCTACTGATGCTGTTGAAAGAATGGGGCACGACTTCCCTTTGAGCTAGCTCCATGGCGGACAGGGATTCCTTCTCCTCTCCAACGGAGAAGACACCGGCTTGCACCGGCGGGCAACGGCGAAACGGTGGCGTACGCAGGTGGCGGCGGGTGTGCGGGGGTGTGTGCTGTGAGGCTCGGCCACGAGGGGGAAAGCAGAGGCGCTCGAGCTCGAGCGTTGCTCGGCTCGGGGCCATGGCATGGCGTGGCAAGGCATTCGGGTGTGTGCGCGAGTGTTGCAAAACTGGCGTCGCACAAGGCGAGGCGGTGAAGGGGATGTGCTCGAGCGCGAGCGTGGCTCGGCTCAGGCGTGTGGCCGTGGCGATGCGTACGAGCGCAGGACATGTGTGGGCGGCTGCGGCATGCGGGTGCAGAACTGTGCGAGACGACGGAAACGACGGGGAAGGAGATGGGAAGGGGCAGCGGCTCACCACGGGCTCGAGTGAACACGAAGAAGAGGTCGGGGAGGCGGCGACGGAGGCGCTGATTGGCGATGGCCCTCGGTCCCGTGAAGAAGAAGTAGAGGCGTCGAGGAGGGAGCTCCGGTCCTTGAGGAAGCGAGCATAGGCGAGGAAGACGGAGCCGATGGCGTGGGACTCCCCGCTGGAGTAGACGGAGGCGAAGGGAAGGACCCTCACGTCGGAGACGAGCTCGGGCTCGTCTCTGCCATGGCGACGACTATGGTGTGGAGAAGCCTCTCCTGGCGGCGGAAAGGGAAGGAAAGGGGCAGAACGGGAGGAGGAGGAGCGCTAGGGCATGGCTGCATGTTATATAGGGACATAGGGAAGCTCTCCGACCGTCAAATCACTCGGGAGGTTGACGTGGCATGGGTGGATGTGCTGCCCTACAGGAGGTAGAAGAAGAATAGGAGGGATCGGTGCAGATGGGCACTTGGGCTGAAAGAGGTAAGTGAGGCCTTAGGCGCTGTGGGTTTGGACTTGCCAAGTGGCGCTGTGCGAGGCTGGAGCTGGGCCTGGTGCAGGAGGGATGAGGCCCAAGCCACTGCTGCTGTTGCCCTTTCTCTTTTCTATTTTTCCTTCAGACAGAAATAAAAGAAAAAGTACAGGCTCAAAGAAATAGAGTTAGGAGATAAATAAAATATCCCCATGCTCCTGGATTTATGCACAATTTTATAAAATTGGTTTGGACATTTTCAGAGGTAGAAAAATAAAATAAGTTTGAATATGGTTCAAACTTCTGTCATTTTTGAACCCAACCAAATCACTTTAAAATGGGGCATGGCTTTGCATGGTGACTCATGTCATAGCAACAAAGAAATGGGGAGGAGTTGAACATTAATGGAATAGGCTAGGTCACTTGCAAAAATAATTAAAGAAAGGAAGAAATGGAGGAAGGAGAAGAGGTGAAGAAGAAGGAGGGGGTTTAGGGTTTTTGGCAAGGGCATGGCTTGACACCAACAACACACAACATCATCAAGGTGGCCTCACATCACAAACAAGGACAAGTAAAATAAGCTAAGATGAAAAAGATACCATGATGATGATGAAGCAATGCATGGATGCATAAGAAAATAAAATGACAATGCAAAACAAAATAAAGCTTAAATGACAAGAATCCCCAAGGAAAAGATAAGGATCAAAATGAGAATTGCTTTATTGCCATAATTGGAAAGTATCACATATGGGGTGTTACAAACTCTCCTCCACTACAAAAAGATCTCGTCCCGAGATCTAGGACTGAAAGAAGGAGGGATATTCGAAACGGAGATGATCTTCTCGTTCCCATGTAGCTTCTTGGTCGGTACGGTGTGACCACTTCACTTTCAAGAATTTGATGGACTTGTTGCTGGTCTTGCGCTCAGTTTCTTCAAGAATAGCAACGGGGTGCTCACAATAAGACAAGTCTTGTTGAAGATCAATCTCTTCGAACGGGATGGTGCGTTCAGGCAACTTGAAGCACTTGCGGAGTTGAGACACGTGAAACACATCATGCACATTTACAAAGTTGGAGGGAAGCTCGAGTTGGTAGGCTAGATCGCCTCTCTTGCCAAGAATCTTGAAAGGGCCCATGTATCTTGGAGCAAGTTTGCCCTTGATACCGAACCTCTGAGTTCCCTTCATGGGAGAAACACGGAGATAGACATGGTCTCCAATGTTGAAAGCCAAGTCACGATGCTTGCCATCATAGTAGCTCTTTTGACGTGATTGCACGGCTTTCAGATTCTCACGTATGACTTTGCACATTTCTTCGGCTTCTGAGATCAAATCATTTCCAAGAAGTTGACGTTCAACAGTCTCGGACCAGTTGAGAGGGGTACGGCACTTTCTGCCATAGAGGATTTCAAAAGGAGCTTTGCCGGCACTTGCTTGAAAGTTGTTGTTGTAGGAGAATTCGGCAAATGGAAGGCAATATTCCCATTTCATACCGAAGGAGATGACACAAGCTCTGAGCATATCTTCAAGGATCTGGTTCACTCTTTCGACTTGACCACTAGTTTGAGGGTGAAACGCAGTGCTGAAGCGAATCTTTGTGCCCATCCCTGACTGAAAAGAATCCCAGAACTTGGAAGTGAACAAGCTTCCATGGTCTGAGGAGATAACTTGAGGAATGCCATGCAAAGAAACAATTCTAGAGGTGTACAGCTCTACCAGCTCAGCTGCATTGATGGATTCTTTGACGGGAACAAAATTAGCTACTTTAGTTAGCTTGTCAATCACCACAAAGATAGCATCATTTCCCTTCTTAGACTTGGGAAACCCAGTGACGAAATCCATCTCAATGTGATCGAATTTCCACTTGGGAATAGGTAGAGGTTGAAGGAGTCCAGCTAGACATTGATGCTCTGCATTCACTCTTCTGCAGACATCACATTCATTTACGAATTGGGCAATCTCCCTTTTCATGCGAGTCCACCAATATGATTGCTTGAGGTCTTGGTACATCTTAGAACTTCTGGGATGTATCGCGAGGAGGAAGTCATGTGCTTCGTTCATTATGAGCTTCCTGAGATCACCCTTGGGAACCACAATCATGTCCTCAAAGAACAAGGTGTCTTCCTCATCAACGCGATAGCACTTGTGTTTGGGAGTACCCTTAGCAATACCATGTGTCACTTTCTGCACCATAGCATCACTGAGTTGGGCCTCACGAATTTGATCTTCCAAGGTAGGAGCAACTTGAAGGTTTGCAAGAAAGCCTTGCGGAACGACTTGGAGGTTGAGCTTCCTGAATGATTCACAAAGTTCAGGCTGGAACGGTTTGAGAAGGAGACTATTGCAATACGCCTTTCTGCTCAAGGCATCTGCAATGACATTGGCCTTGCCAGGAGTATACTCAATGCTTGGATCGTACTCTTGAATCATCTCAACCCAACGAGTATGGCGAAGGTTAAGGTTTGGTTGAGTGAAGATGTACTTCAAGCTCTTGTGATCGGTGAAGATGTCCACTTTTCTGCCCAACCGAAGGTGTCTCCACATGATCAAGGCATGTACAACTGCTGCTAGCTCAAGATCATGTGTGGGGTAATTCTTCTCATTTGGTTTCAGCTGACATGAAGTGTATGCCACAATCTTCTTGTCTTGCATGAGAACACCACCAAGACCTTGCAATGAAGCATCACAAAAGACTTCATAAGGCTTGGACTCATCCGGAGGAGTAAGAACCGGAGCAGAAATGAGCTTCTCTTTGAGTGTCTTCAATGCCACATCACAATCAGGAATCCATGAGTACTTGACATTCTTCTACAACAGGTTGGAAAGAGGCTTGGCAATCTTGGAGAAGTTCTCAATGAACCTTCTGCAATAGCTAGCGTGACCAAGGAAGCTTCGGAGTTGCTTGACATTCTACGGAGGTTCCCAGTTGACAATAGCTTCAACCTTCTCTGGGTTCACAGAAATGCCCTCGGCAGAGATAATATGGCCAAGATAGAGGACTTTATCCAACCAGAATTCACATTTGGAGAACTTCGCATAGAACTTGTGTTCACGGAGCCTGTCAAGGACCAAACGGAGGTGCTTGGCATGGTCTTCTTCATTCTTGGAGAATACCAAGATATCATCCAGATAGACGAAAACAAATTCATTGGTGTAGGGGTTGAATATGAAGTGCATCATCCGAGAGAAATTGGGTGGAGCATTTGCAAGGCCGAAAAACATGACCGTGTATTCATAAGAGCCAAAACTAGTTCTGAATGCGGTCTTAGGAATATCTTCTTCACGGATATGAGTCTAATAGTAAGCCATCCGGAGATCGAGCTTCGAGAACACCTTTGCTCCTTTGAGCTGCTCGAACAATTCATTGATATAGGGGAGCGGGTACTTATTCTTTATTGTCTTCTTGTTCAATGGCCGGTAATCAACGCAAAGGTATTCCGTGCCATCCTTCTTCTTGACAAATAGAACACCACAACCCCAAGGAGAAGTACTAGGCCTGATTAGACCCATACGTTCTTGCTCATCGAGTTGTTTCTTCAGCTCCTTCAACTCATCGGGAGAAAGCTTGTATGGACGCCGACATGCTGGCTCGGTACCGGGTTCAAGTTCAATGATGAATTCAACTTGACGATGATGAGGCATGCCTAGAAGCTCTTCAGGGAATACATCCTCATATTCGCGAACCACCGGAATTTGAAAAATGGCATTAATCTCGCCCTTGTCATTGAGAGAGAATAGCTTGATTGTGTTATCTCGAAAGGCGAAGATAATCACGTCTTCGTCGGGATGAGTAAGCTTAACTTCCTTATTTGCACAATCAATGTTTTCATCATGATTGGAGAGCCAATCCATCCCAAGAATAAGATCAATGTCGGAGTTGTCGAGAATAACCGGAGAAACCAGTAAACTGTAATCACCCATGTGAATAGATATATCCGGAGCATACAAGCTAGAATTCATTTGTTTTCCCGGAGAAGTAATTGATAACTCCCTTGGTAAAGCCACTGTGCCCACATTGTGCTTGGATGCAAATGGATATGACTTGAAGGAGTGTGATGCACCAGAATCAAACAAAACTTTAGCAGGTTTAAGGTTAACTGGAAGATTACCAAGTATCACATCTGAAGAATTCTCTGCTTGAGCTGCATTCATCTGATACACTCTTGCAACCTTGGGATTCTGCTTGACAGTAGCATTGCTGACACGTGGAGGAGGCGGAAGGCGCCTTGGGTTGGGACACTTGTTAGCACAATGACCCTTCTGAGAACACTTGTTGCAAGTAACTTCTGACAGAGGCCGATGATAAGGACCACTTGATCTTGAAGCTTGGAACTGAGGCTTGGACTGATTGCTTGGGTTGGGTGGGTGGGAGAATCCACGACCACCTGAGTGTTTGTTGTTGTTCAGAGGACGGAGCACTAGAGGAGGCGGTAGCCAGAACTTTTGCTGCTTGGCAACCACTTGAGAGGAAGAGGAGGAGTGAACAACATCTCTAATCCTCTTTTTGGAAGCTTCACACTTGAGTTGAGCTCCCTCTTGCTTGAGAGCCATATTGTAGAATTGGTCAAATTCATCCGGCTCGAACAAGGTGAGAGCAAGTTGGAGTTCATCTTTCAGACCACCACGGAACTGATAAATCTTGCTCTTGGCATCGGGGATGTCTTGCTTCGCATAACGGGCAAGATTCTGGAACTTGACATTGTATTGATAGACGGACATGGTGCCTTGCTTCAGGTTGCGGAATTGCTCACGCATGCCTTCAATGACACTGGTTGGAATGTGGTGAGAGTGGAAATCTTTGCAGAAGTCAGTCCACGTGATCTCACGATCACCTCTAGAATCTTTGTACTGTTGCCACCAATCAGCAGCTTGATCTTTGAGTTGGAAAGTGGCAAACTTGACATAATCCTCAGGCCTCACGTTACTGCATTCAAAGTGCTTTTTGATGTCTGTGATCCAATCTTCAGCATCTAGCGGGTCCACACAGTAACTGAACGACTTCGGTTGGTTTGCCAGGAATTGGTTTAGTGTCGCAAAGTGAGGTTGATTGAACAGATTGCCTTGGCCTTGGTTCCCATGATTGCCTTGATTTTCTTGGTTGGCTTGAAAGTTCTGCATCATTTGCATGAGCATCTAAGTGTTCTGGTTGGTCGCTTGCATAATTGCTCTCCATGCCTCAGACGGAGGAGCACGGGAAGGAGGACGTTCAGGAGGACGCTCTTCTTTGCCCTCTTGGTTAGGGTTGGGAACCTTCTTGGGGGCCATCCTGAATATGATGACAACCATTAGCCATTGATGCAAAAATAGATAAGCTGAATCAACGGTTAGAAATTTGCAACATAAGTCTTCACAACAAACATTCGAACGAAATGAACAAATGAATTCCACATTTTAATGGTACACCAATCTTCTCGAGAAGCCACTTGGGAGAACAAAAGCTAAAATAAAAACAACAAGGTGCAGATGGAACAAATACATGATATAAGCTTCATCCCACATGTTCGTGTTGAATGCCCCATGGGACGTGTTACAAAGGGTGTTGCAATCCCCGGATCAGCATAGCCAAGGACACTTTAAGATGCAACTCCCAATTGGAACAACACCCATGAAACCTCTTCACTCGATGTTGAACCCCAAACCTCATAACATGCACTCGTTGGAAGAATGCCTACGAGCTACTTGAAGAACCCACCTATTAATTCCCGAAGGTTTCCGGTTATGCAATCTGGTGTTGGGGATACAGGGGAAGCACCGCGCACTCAACTCTAAACCTACATCCAGCTGTATCCATCCGTCAACACATAACCAGTCATCCTCGGAAATTGTTTACCTCGGACCTTCGAAACGCATCCGCTATACTAGCTATGGCAATACTCCCGAACTATCTCCCCAGTACTGGGTGACGTCGGGGTTATCTCACCACCAGACATCCATAGAAGAGTTTTCGATGTCGGCCGTCTTAAGCATTCTAGAACTGCTACGATACATTTGTGACGACAACACCTCGGAGCTCAACTCCCCGGGACACTGCCACAACCCCTAAATGACAGGAGGCATCGAGAACAATGTTCTCGTCACAAAGATATCGGAACAATCCAAACAATACTCGCGTGATCCTAAAAACAAATTAGTGAATTTTTGAGAGTAGAGGAGATATAACAACGTCAGGAGTCCTCACCAGAGCGATGAAGGGATGAGGAGTAAAAAGAAGTCCTACTCTCCGATATATATATAGGACTCAAAACATTTTTCTGTGTGTGCCTACACTCAACCGTCAACGATTCGATCAATCAGGGGGCTCCTAGGTCGGAGAAGGCTCTGATACCAACTTGTAATGCCCAGTATGTGGCTATGTCCCCCACGTGTCGACGCACGACTTAAGGACATAAACGCATACTAGAATGATCTCAAGTATGGTATCTTTGCACAACTCATGTAAAAAATCAGGGATGAAAGTGTAAAATGATAGTTGGCTTACACTCGCCACGTCACACAATGAAATACGATAACATACATCATTCGAATAACATCAGGGTCCGACTACGGACGAAAACCAAACGAAAAGATACCATAAATAACACAAGCATGGATCCTCCTAGTAAGAACCACTACTGATCGTCGGGATAAGACACATAGTAACGTCCACGCTCTACATCGAACTCCTAGTACAGCTCTGAACCATCTCCTGTATAGTTCTCAACGGTACCTGCATCTGGTGTGTGTGAATCTGTGAGCCACAGAGGACTCAGCAATCCCATTCCCGGGTATCAAATCTACCAAAGCCTTAGGTGTGGAAAGGCTGTAAACAAAGGTTGCAGCAAGCACTAGCACTAGCTTACGAGTTTAGAGCAAGAAGAGAACAAGTGCCAACAAGCGCCAAGTTGATCAAGAAGTGATCCTAGCTACTCACAATCAAAGATAACCCCACCGTGTCCATTTCCCGAAGCCCTTCAGAAAGAGACCATCACGGTTACTCACGCAAGTAGTGTATTCATGAATAAGGTGTCAAGTTATCTACAACCAGATATTAACAAATTCCCATTTGCCACATAACCGCGGGTACGGCTTTCGAAAGATCAAACCCTGTAGGGGTGTCCCAACTTAGCCCATCACAAGCTCACGATCTGCGGAGTCGCAAGTACAAAGTGGGAAGACCCTTGTATCCTCGGAATCCCGTGCTCAAGATATTTTGACAAAGGTAAAACTAATCTAGCAAGTCCCCCCGGCATGCCGACACCCTGATAGTAGCCGCGCGTATCTCGGCTCAGGCCACGTCCTGATGCAACAAGCTACGGGTGTATACCAGACCTTGAGTTTCCCCGAGGTGGCCCCACAGCACGCCCAGTTTGGACCAACACTCATGAGGAGCATTGGCCCAGGTTGTTAATTAAGAACTCGGGTTTGCAACGCCCTATGCAAGTTTTAGTTATTAGGCAAAAGTAAAACCAATGTTGGGCCTTGCTGGAAAAGCTTTAACACAGAGCGAATTATCAAGGGGGGCCCATAATCCCCAACCGTGTTAGGAACGCAAAATCAAGGAACATAACATCGGTTTATCGGTTCCTAGGGTGGCATGAGTGGAAAAAAACACCAAGCAAGAGGCTTAGCCTTCCACCCATTACCAATATATAGGTGAATTAGTTCAACAGGTATTATATATTGTGTTATCCCAACAACAACTTCATCACGGAGTAGTCTTCAAAACTTCACCTATAACTAACAACGCTATAAGAGGGGCTGAGCGATGCGTACTTAGCCAAACAACGGTTTGCTAGGAAGGTGGTTAGAGAGTTTCATGGCAACAATAGGAGGGCTGACAAACAGGAATAGGCGTCGAGGCAATATCTAAAGAGCGAGACATCTAGCATAGGCAAGGATAGAAGTGATATCTGGTAATGGTCTTCTTGCATGTTGATTCCACGGAGGGATCGTAACCTTGCTCCACAAACTCGGCCTCGGTAGGAACCTCGAACTCCGAACTGTCATCGGCCTCTAACCAACACAACAATGCAACACCGGAACACAATCAATCATCATGTAATGCTCAAACTCATGATGCATGGGTATGATGCACATGGACATGAATAGATATGATGCATCTCCTAGGGACACAAGAGTGCACAAGCATTATAGCAAACAAGATCACAACACATGTATGAATACAAGCAAAAGATCAAAACTAACATGTTCACAAGGTTATGTAGATTATTAAAACAAGCACCCAACAAGTTTAAAAGAGTTGATTAACATGGCAAGGGTGCATCTAGGACTACAGCAACATGCTAGAACTTTTAAATGGACCAGAAAGATCAAACAACAATTTTCGGGAACTCCCATATTCATTTAAATGCATTTGGGACAGAACTGAGGAACTCGTATTTTAAAGTTGTTAAACATGCAAAACAACAGCACCACATTATTCTACACATTTTTCCACCCCAAATGCATATAAAGTTTGTTAAATTTGGAGTTGTAGATATTTAGTTATGATTTTTACAAGTTTAAGAACATTTTACACACAAAACAATTGAAACAGCATTTTAAATGTTTTAAACATGGCAACAAATAGCTTATAAATATTCTACATAAAAAACTAAGCAGTTTTCATATATAACTCATTTTCATCAGATGCATAATTTAAAAGATATTAATTATGCAAAGTAAATGCAGAAAAAGCAAAAGAAAACAAAACAGAAAAAGACAAACAGGGATAACTAACACGGGCTGGCCTATCCCTAGTCACTGACCCGTGGGTCCAGAGGAGGTGAGCTGGCGCCAGCGGGTGTGGGAGTGGGTAGGAGGTGCTGGGTGGATGACAGGAGGGGTCCACTGTCATAGAGACAAGAGGCAAGCAAAGGGGTTTCAGAAAAAATATGCATGCGCCTAAGGGGATTCGAACCCGGGTCTGCCGGGTCGAAGCCTGATGCCCGAACCACTGCGCTGCTACTGGTGCTGTTGAAAGAACGGGGCACGACTTCCCTTTGAGCTAGCTCCATGGCGGACAGGGATTCCTTCTCCTCTGCAACGAAGAATACACCAGCCTGCACCGGCGGGCAACTGCGAAACGGCAGTGTACGCAGGCGGCGGCGGGTGTGCGGGGGTGTGTGCTGCGAGGCTCGTCAGCGAGGGGGAAAGCAGAGGCGCTCGAGCTAGAGCGTTGCTCAGCTGGGGGCCATGGCATGGCGTAGCAAGGCATGAGGGTGTGCGCGCGAGTGTTGCAAAACTGGCGTCGCGCAAGGCGAGGCAGTGAAGGGGTTGTGCTCGAGCGCTAGCGTGGCTCAGCTCGGGCGTGTGGCCGCGGTGATGCGTGCGAACGCAGGACATGTGTGGGCGGCTGCGGCATGCGGGTGCAGAACTGTGCGAGACAACGGAAACGACGGGGAAGGAGAGGGGAAGGGGCAGCGGCACACCACGGGCTCGAGTGAACACGAAGAAGAGGTCGGGGAGGCGGCGACGGAGGCGCTGATCGGCGATGGCCCTCGATCCCGTGAAGAAGAAGCAGAGGCGTCGAGATGGGAGCTCTGGTCCTTGAGGAAGCGAGCGTAGACGAGGAAGACAAAGCCGATGGCGTGGGACTCCCCGCTAGAGTAGACTGAGGCGAAGGGAAGGACCCTCACGCCGGAGACAAGCTCGGGCTCCTCTCAGCCATGGCGATGGCTATGGCGTGGAGAAGCCTCTCCTGGCGGCGGACAGGGAAGGAAAGAGGCAGAACGGGAGGAGGAGGAGGGCTAGGGCATGGCTGCATGTTATACTGGGACACAGGGAAGCTCTTCGACCGTCAAATCACTCAGGAGGTCGACTTGGCTGCATGTTATATAGTGACGCGGTTGAAGTAGTCGAACGTCTTCGCGATCCAACCGATCCAAGTACCGAACGTACGGCACCTCCGCGTTCAGCACTCGTTTAGATCGATGACGTCCCACGAGCTCTTGATCCAGTTGAGCTTCACGGGAGAGTTTCATCAGCACGACGGCGTGGTGACGATGATGATGGAGCTACCGGTGCAGGGATTCGCCCAAGCATTGCAACGATATGACCGAGGTGTGTATCTGTGGGGAGGGGCATCGCACAAGGCTAAAATCAACTTGTGTCTCCATGGGGTGCCCCCTGGCGACATATATAAAGGATGGAGGGAGGAGGAGGCCGGTCCTCGTAGGGCGCCCCAAAGTGTGGAGCCCTACTAGGACTCCCTAGTCCGAGAAGGATTCCACCTCCCACATGGAATAGGAAAATGGGAAGGGAGAAGGACAAGGAAGGAAGGGGCGCCCCCTTTCCCTGGTCCAATTCGGACCAGTCCAGGGGGAAGGGGCGCGGCCACCCTAGAGGCCTTTCTCTCCTTTCCCGTATGGCCAATTAAGGCCCAATAAGAATTCCTGTAACTCTCATGTCCTCCGAAAAATACTCGAATCACTCGGAACCTTTCCGATGTCCGAATATAGCCTTCCAGTATATTGATCTTTACTTCTCGGCCATTTCGAGACTGTTCACCATGTTCGTCATCTCATCCGGGACTCCGAACAAATGCCGGTCATCAAATCACATAAATCATAATACAAATCTCATCGAACGTTAAGCGTGCGGACCCTACGGGTTCGAGAACTATGTAGACATGAACAACACACATCTCAGGTCTATAACCAATAGCGGAACCTGGATGCTCATATAAGCTCCTACATATTCTACGATGATCTTTATCGGTCAAACCGCATAACAACATACGTTGTTCCCTTTGTCATCATTATGTTACTTGCCCGAGATTCGATCGTTGGTATCATCATACCTAGTTCAATCTTGTTACCGGAAAGTCTCTTTACTCGTTCTGTAATACATCATCTCGTGACTAACTCATTAATCATTTGCTTGCAAGGCTTAATATGATGTGTTTTACCGAGAGGGCCTAGAGATACCTCTCCGACACTCGGAGTGACAAATCCTATTCCCGATCTATGCCAACACCACAAAACACCTTCGGAGACACCTGTAGAGCATCTTTATAATCACCCAGTTAGGTTGTGACGTTTGATAGCACACAAGGTGTTCCTACGATATTCGGTAGTTGCATAATCTCATAGTCATAGGAACATGTATAAGTCATGAAGAAAGCAATAGCAGTAAAACTAAACGATCAAGTTGCTAAGATAACGGATGGGTCTTGTCCATCACATCATTCTCCTAATGATGTGATCCCGTTGAACAAATGACAACTCATGTCTATGTTTAGGAAACATAACCATCTTGGATCAATGAGCTGGTCTAGTAGAGGCATACTAGGGACACTCTGTTTTGTTTATGTATTCACACATGTACTAAGTTTCCGGTTAATACAATTCTAGCATGAATAATAAACATTTATCATGATATAAGGAAATACAAATAACAACTTATTATTATTGCCTCTAGGGCATATTTCCTTCAGTCTCCCACTTGCACTAGAGTCAATAATCTAGTTCAGATCACCATGTGATTTAACACCAATAGTTCACATCCTCATGTGATTTCACAATTTATAGTTCACATCGCCATGTGACCAATACCCAAAAGGTTTACTAGAGTCAATAATCTAGTTCACATCGCCATGTGATTAACACCCAAAGAGTACTAAGGTGTGATCATGTTTTGCTTGTGAGAGAGGTTTAGTCAATGGGTCTGTCACATTCAGATCCGTATGTATTTTGCAAATTTATATGTCTATAATGCTCTGCACGGAGCTACTCTAGCTAAATATTCCCACTTTCAATATGTATCCAGATCGAGACTCGGAGTCATCCAGATCGGTGTCAAAGCTTGCATCGACGTAACTCTTCACGGCGAACTCTTTATCACCTCCATAACAGACAAGTATTTCCTTAGTCCTCTAAGGATAATTTTGACCGTTGTCCAGTGATCTACTCTGTCATATTACGGGCTCCACAAACCCAAGAAGTTCGAACACAGGGGCATGAACGAAGATCTTGTTGGGGAACGTAGCAGAATTCAAAAAAATTCTACGCTTCACCAAGATCAATCTAAGGAGTCATCTAGCAACGAGGGATAAAGGAGTGCATCTACATACCCTTGTAGATCGTGAGCGGAAGCGTTCAAGAGAACGTGGATGATGGAGGCGTACACGTCGTGATCCAAATCACCGATGATCCCAGCACCGAACGGACGGCACCTCCGCGTTCAACACACGTACGGTGCAGCGATGTCTCCTCCTTCTTGATCCAGCAAGGGGGAAGGAGAGGTTAATGGAGATCCAGCAGCACGACGGCGTGGTGGTAGATGCAACGGAAATTCTGCAGGGCTTCGCCAAGCACCGCGGGAGGAGAGAGAGGTGTAACGGGGGGAGAGGGAGGCTCCAGGAGCAAGGGTGCGGCTGCCCTCCCTCCCCCCAATATATATAGGGGCCGGGGGGCGCCGGCCCTAGGAGATGCAATCTCCTAGGGGGCGGCGGCCAGGGGGGAGGCTTGCCCCCCAAGGCATGTGGGGCGCCCCCCATCCCTAGGGTTTCCAACCCTAGGAGCAGGGGGAGGCCCAAGGGGGTGCGCCAGCCCACTATGGGCTGGTTCCCCCCCCCCTACAGCCCATGGGGTCCTCCGGGAAAGGTGGCCCCACCCGGTGGACCCCCGGGACCCTTCCGGTGGTCCCGGTACACTACCGGTGATCCCTGAAACTCTCCCGATGGCCGAAACTGGACTTCCTATATATAATTCTTTACCTCCGGACCATTCCGGAACTCCTCGTGACGTCCGGGGTATCATCCGGGACTCCGAACAACATTCGGGTTACCGTGTGCATATATCTCCACAACCCTAGCGTCACCGAACCTTAAGTGTGTAGACCCTACGGGTTCGGGAGACACGTAGACATGACCGAGATGACTCTCCAGTTAATAACCAACAGCGGGATCTGGATACCCATGTTGGTTCATATATGTTCCTCGATGATCTCATCGGATGAACCATGATGTCAAGGATTCACTCAATCCCGTATGCAATTCCCTTTGTCTATCGGTACAGTACTTGACCGATATTCGATCGTCGGTATACCGATACCTTGTTCAATCTCGTCATGGCAAGTCTCTTTACTCGTTCCGTAATACATCATCCCGTGACCAACTCCTTAGTCACATTGAGCTCATTATGATGATGTCTTACCGAGTGGGCCCAGAGATACATCTCCGTCATACGGAGTGACAAATCCTAGTCTCGGTTCGTGCCAACTCAACAGATACTTTCGGAGATACCCGTTGCGTACCTTTATAGCCACCTAGTTACATTGTGACGTTTGGCACACCCAAAGTATCCCTACGGTATCCGGGATTTGCACAACCTCATGGTCTAAGGAAAAGATACTTGACATTGGAAAAGCTTTAGCATTACGAACTACACGATCTTGTGCTAGGCTTAGGATTGGGTCTTGTCCATCACATCATTCTCCTAATGATGTGATCCCGTTATCAATGACATCCAATGTCCATGGTTAGGAAACCGTAACCATCTGTTGATCGACGGGCTAGTAACTAGAGATTTACCAGGGACACGTTGTGGTCTGTATATTCACACATGTATCACTGTTTCCGGATAATACAATTCAAGCATGAATAACAAACAATTATCATGAACAAGGAAATATAATAATACCCATTTTATTATTGCCTCTAGGGCATATTTCCAACAGTCTCCCACTTGCACTAGAGTCAATAATCTAGTTACATTGTGATGAATCGAACACCCATAGAGTTCTGGTGTTGATCATGTTTTGCCCGTGGAAGAGGTTTAGTCAACGGGTCTGCGACATTCAGATCCGTATGTGTCGGGGAAACTTATCCACGAACACTTATGGGACCGGCGGACCGAGCCCCTTTCGGTTCGGTGGGGGCGGAGATCTCATGAAGAGCGGATCGAGGCGAAGCACATGAGCAGTTTACCCAGGTTCGGGCCGCACGGATGCGTAAAACCCTACTCCTGCTTTGTGGTTTGTATTGAGTTCTTGCTCGGGAGCGCTGAGTGCTACAGTACACACCAGCAGCAAACGAGACCGAGCATGAGAGTGTTCTCCTTTTCGAACCCCTCCTCTACGTTGCGCATGGGCCTCCTTTTATATGCTCAAGGGGTCACCGATAGGTGGCAACGTAGACAAGGGTACAAATGGAAAGGTGTTGCGGTTGGTACAACTACCTGTACAGTGTATCATACCTAACCCTGACGGCAGGGGACAAAGGCATTGAATGCCCGTCTGCGTCGCCCAAATAGTGCAAAAGGGACCGTCAGGGACGCCACCGCTCGCCATGATGGCAATCTTGTCAGCGCCGCTTGCCACCGCGCACCGCTGGCTGCACAGCCTCCCGCCACGTACGCCTGGAAGGGTCCTAGAGCGACACGTTGGTGGATGTGCTGGAGCGCGGGTACAGGGTGGCAGCTTGCCGCGGCAAGCGCCTTGCCGCGGTCGTTGTCTTGCCGCGTCCGGGAGCTTGCCGCTCACCGGGCCTTGCCGGGACGCGTGGCGCGCCGCGACAAGTTCCTTGAGATGCCTTGGTTGGCCTTCCCGGCAAGCTCCTCTTGCCGGGGTCTTGTCTCCTTGGCTTGAATACTTTGTTCTTGAATGGCTCCAAAGGAACCACGGAGGACCTTGGCGGTCACCCGGCAAGCCTTGCCGCGGGATGCTGCGACTGCCCGTGCACAAGTTCGGGATACTAGGGTACCCCTACTCTAGTACACCGACAGGAGCCCCCGGGCCTGGGCCATACACGGTGCCGAGCGCTGTTGGGCCAGGCCCAAAACAGGGCACGGGCACGCGCGGCCTGGGTTACGTTGTATCTCACTCCGTATCCACCGCGCCCTCCCCGAACGGCACGCGTTGAATGCGGCGTCGTGGGAGAGATCGTGGGTGGTTTATTTATTCGGAAAGGCGGAACGTCCGACCCCTCCCTCCTTATAAGCAGGGGAAACAGGGGCAGTTCGCTCATTTGCCGGTTGCTATTTCTCCACTGCTCCCCCTTCTTCCCAAAACTAAAAGAGAGCAGTGCTCTGCCCCCCATCGCCACCAGCACCACCGATGCCGTCGACCTCCCTCACCACTTCCGCCATGGCTCCGAAAGCCGAAAAGGGGAAGGTCGTGAAGTCGGCCGAGGCGCAGCGGCTTGCGGCACTGCGAAAGGAGCGGGCAATCTCCCCCCCCCCAAGCTCGCCGCGAGGGAGCTCAGGGAGTACTACTACCTCTTCTGGTCGACGGAGACGCGGGCGCACCCGCGCACGAAGGTACTTCCAACCGTCGCTTGGAAAATGGCTCCAAATGGATATCCCTTCTTCGCCTTGTTCTTTTACTGCGGGCTCTGCCCGCCTTTCTCTGAGTTCTTCTGCGATATTATGAACACCTACGGGTTCCGCCTCCTTGACTTCACCCCCAATGTTGTTCTGACCATGGCAGTTTTCACACATCTCTGCGAAAACTTTGTCGGAGTCTATCCAAATGTAGCACTTTTTCGCCACTTCTTTATGCCCCGAGTTGAGAGAGGAGAGCCTTTATCCTGCGGAATCGCCTGGATCTCGAGGGCCGGCAAGAGGGACGCTTATCTGGAGGGAGAGTTCCGCAGCAAGTGGGAGGAATGGAGAGCAGACTGGTGCTGGATTGTCGAGGAGAACCCGCAGCCGTTTACCGCCCGGCGCCAAGCCCCAGTAGCGCGCGGCAGCGATTGGAGCAACGTGGCCCCGGAAGATGATAGGCTAAAGATTGCCGTCACCCGGATCCAACGCCTTAGGCTTGCCGGGCTCACTGTAGGCGCAGGCGCAGATTTTCTTCGCCGCCGCATTGCCCCCCTGCAGGAGAGGAGGAGACCCGCCTGGGAGTTCAAGAATGCGGCGGATATCATGAGGCTGTGCCCGGGCCTCAGCTTCAACTTCACTGTTCTGGAACTTAACGCGGTGCTCCAGGAGTTGTTCAAGTACGACCCTCAACATCCCGAAGTGTTCAGGTTGCCAAAGGACGTCGTTCCGCTGTGCAACAATTCCTCGCTCGACCGCATCTGTGCAATGATGCCACTGTGCGACTCGCATGGAATTGTTCCAACTTGGCAAGAGCCTGAAGATGTCGTCGTGCAGGAGTTCTTTGACGGCTTGGTAGAAAAGCCGGTCCGCTCCGACGAAAAGAAAAGCCTCTCTCGCGACACCACCGATGCAGAGATGAAACGCATCGCCACTAGGCTGGAAGAGGCGGCGACAGCCGCAGCCGCGGGCGAGTTTGGATTCGTCGTGGAGGAGGCAGAGGCAGCAGAGGCGGCAAGCCGTGCCGAGCGAGAGGAGCTCGTCGGCGAGGAAGAGATTGCCGGGCATGACGTCGAGTCGAGCGAGCCCGCCGAGGATACGAGCGGCTCGTTGGAGAACAACTCCTCTTCCTCCTCATCCTCAGACAGCTCACCGCAAGCAGAGCCCCCAGCTCCACCAAGAAGACGTCTCCGCAAGGCCGGGGACGTAGCGGAGCGGCAGACGATTAGACAGCCGCCGCGCCGCGCGACACGCTCCACCGCGGCAAGTACTGTTGCCGCGGGAGCACCTCACGCTGTTGCGGCAACTGGAGCGGGGTCTTCCCGGACCACCGCTTCTGCTCCTGTCGCTTCTCACGCCGCGGCGGCAGCCGGGGCGGGGTCGTCTCGGACCACCGCCACTGTTCCCGCCAAGCGGCCAAGGGAACCTACTCCTCCGCCTCCTCGCGCCGGACGTGAGCCGGACTTCGACTTCTCCGCGCTCAGCTCCGACGAGGAAGAAGAAGAGTAAGATTCTCGTTGTACTTGTATTCCTTCAATTCTTGTTGCTTTGTCTTGTATCTCATTTGCCTTACTCCGAACTTATCCCTTTTCAGGACTCTGGCCTAGAGAGCGGCAAAGAGAGCCAAGGTCCCGGCGAGGAGAGAGGTGATTATCGTCGAGGACGAACCTGCCGCGACAGCAGAGAGTGCGCCCGAGACCACCTTGCCGGACACGGCAACTATTCTCCAGAGCAGCCCCCAGCACATCCCCCAGTGTAAGTATATGGTTCGCTTTCCGCTGTTAGGCGCGCATGGATGCTCTTTCCTTGCTGACATCTGATTGTTGGTTTGTGTAGGAGCAGAGCAGCCCCACCAGGAGCGCCCGGAGACCGCCCCCGGCATGCCATCTGCTTCGACTACGCCGCCAAGGGAGAGTTCTCCGGCAAGGGAGAGTTCTCCACCAAGGGAGAGTTCTCCGGCAAGGGGGAGTTCTCCGGCAAGGGGGAGTTCTCCGGCAAAGGGGAGTTCTCCGCCAAGGGAGAGTGCAGAACCCGGTACAGGTAATCCTCTTGCTTCAAAACTTCCCTTGGGTTCTTCTTCTTTTGATCGTCTTTTTGGATATTTGCATGACTTTTCTCCCTTTTTCGGCCGACAGACCCATCTGCTGCGGAGCCGATGGAGACCGAGGTTGCTGCCAACGACGCCGCGGCCACCGAAGAAGCAGCCGGCGCTGATGATCCCGCCGGCGAAGAGGCCGCCAAAGCTGCCGCCGCGAAAGCTGGCGAGGGGTCCGGCGATCGCACTGACGGCCCTAAGGCCGCAGGAGCGCTAGGCACTACGCCGACCGTCGATCCTTCTGCAGCTGCCATAGCGCCAGGCTCCGAAGAGCCCCAGCCATGCGTCTACTTGAAGGCCGGCGAGAACGTCTTCATCAACCTCCTCTGGGCGTCAAGTTCTAGGGCGTCGGTCGAAGGAGAGAGCTTTGATGGAGAGGTGCTCGCCTCCGCTGGGCTGACGCTAGTTGATGCGCCAAGCAGCAGCAGCGGCGAGCCCGAGGAGGAGCGGCTGCTGCGGAAGCTGGTGTCGCTCTACCGCGCTCGGCAGGCCAAGCTGGAATCCCGAGAGGCGCTTGTCACGAAGGCGGGAGCGGACATTGAGAAGCGTGCGGAGGAGCTCCGGGGTCTCAACCAGGAAGCTCTTCGGTCCCTGGCAGAGGAGCAGGATCAACTTGCCGAGGAGCAGAAGGCCTTCTTCCTCGAGAAGGCTGAAGTTGAAGAGCAACAGCAGCTTGCCGCTGAGAAGCTGTCTGCGCAGGAGGGCGAGCTGGCGCAGCGGAAGATTAACCTTCACAGCCACGAGGAGGAGCTTACCGCGTGCGAGCAATCATTCGGCGGAGCCCTCAAGCAAGCGGAGGATGCTGCCGCAGCTGCCGAGGCCGCCATGAAGGAGCTGGAGATGAAGGTGGCGCGGCTGGAGGCCGATCTCAAGGCGAGCGGTGAAGAGCTTGCCGCGCTCAAGCGTGAGCGGGAGAAGGACGCCTACAGCCACTCAGAGCTGCAGGCTCGTCTCGCCGAGAAGGGCAAGGAACTTAGCGCCGCCAAGGACTCCAACGCAGATCTTGAGTTGAAGCTGACTACTTTGACCAAGACGCTGGACGGCGCCAGGGAGCAGGAGGCGGCTTTGAAGGAGGAGATCAAGGCCGATAAGGCGCTGCTGGAGAGTGCTGCTGCCACCCAGAACACTTTTAGGGAGACTGTGGAGCACTAGACGGAGCGTCTCGTGGATGCTGCCGCAGACGTTGACAGGGAGCTGGCGCAGCTGGGGATGGAGGATCTCGGGTATCCCTCCGATGAGAACCTCCAACCCAGCGCCAAGCTCACCTTGTTCTTCAAAGGCGTGGCGACAGCCCTCCAGCGACTCCGGGAGACGACTCCAAAGCAGCTGGCCGACGAGTCGCGCAAGATCTGCGCGGGAGCTCTTCAAAAGGTGTTGGTGAAGGTGGCCTTCCGCAACCCGGGCCTCAACCTCACCAATGTCCTCAAGACCCTGCCGCCCGATGCTGATCTGGAAGCCCTCAAGGCCCTTGTCGCGCCCATTGTGGACAAGGTGAGCGGGATCAAGAGGGTTGAGGGCGATCGCGTAGACTAGGCCGTCCGTTTTCTTCTTTTCTTGTCGCTGCTGGCCATGTTATGAGAACAATCTATTAGAGCCACGACAAGCTACCTTGTAATATAACTCTATTTTGGGTAATGATTGCAATGTTATTTCCTTTACTTGATTCCTTCCTTTGTATGTTTTTGCCCTACGCTTTTAGGGAACTTGCCGGCGCAGGCACCTTAGCCGCGAGCGCTGAGTGCGGGACGTCAGCAGCCTGCTGGCGGTGCCGCTACCGACAAGAAACCTTGTCCCAACTAGTCGCAGCTCGCTTAAGTTGTTGAGCGGACTCGAAACAAAGTAAGGGCGCAACTAGCTACGAGTTGGTTCCTCCGCGCATAGGTTTTCCATACATAGTGCGGTCGTTCAAGGAAGATAACTTAAAATTTTTAAAAATCTGATTGCTCAAACTTTGGCAACTTAGCTTTTCTGTTGTTTGCTTCCCGGTAAGGCGAAACTTTCTTGAACGGCGCCTGGTCCATACCATTATCTTCTCCTTTCCCCCCGGCAAACTTGTGGGCAAGGGAACCTTCCTTTCCTTGAGAAAAAGAAAGAAGAGAAAATAAAGATATGGAGCCTTACGGCTCGTTATTGCTTACCGGGGGTAGGTGCTGCACAAAGTGTCAGATAACACATGCAAAAAATAGAAAGCATGAAAAAGCATGAAATTGACAAGATGTGCGGAGCACATAAGCTTTACTTATGCACAGGGTCTGCGCCTGGCTTTGTACAAAGGATCACATGCAACAGCGGCAAGACTTGTACAAAAGGTGGTTGCCGGAACAGGTTCCGGCAACCGCGCCTTACGGGTAAAACTTACGAAGATGCTCAATGTTCCAGGAGTTGCTCACCGGAATGCCATCTTCGGTCTAAAGGCGGACAGCGCCAGGCCTAGTGACTCGTTTCACCCGGTAAGGGCCTTCCCACTTCGGTGTCAACTTGTTGGAATTCTTGGCGGACTGAACGCGCCGGAGAACAAGGTCGCCTTCCTCGAGACTTCTGGCTTTAACTTTGCGGCTATGGTAGCGGCGCAAAGCTTGCTGGTAGCGAGCAGCTCGTACAGCAGCCTGAAGACGGTCTTCCTCAAGGAGCAGCGCATCATCTTGTCGCAGCTGCTCTTGCTCAAGCTCATCATAAGCGAGCACTCGAGGTGACCCGTATACGAGTTCCGTGGGGAGAACTGCCTCTGCTCCATAGACTAGAGCAAAAGGTGTCTAGCCAGTGGCTCGATTTGGCGTTGTCCTGATCGACCAAAGAACCACCGGCAGCTCCTCGATCCAGTTTCTTCCGCACTTGCGCAGCCTGTCGAAAGTCCCGGTCTTGAGCCCACGCAACACTTCGGCATTTGCCCTCTCCGCTTGACCGTTGCTTCTCGGGTGAGCAACAGAAGCGAAGCAGACCTTGGCACCAAGATCTTGGACGTACTGCATGAAGGTGCGGCTCGTGAATTGCGTACCGTTGTCAGTGATGATCCTGTTAGGGATCCCGAAGCGGCAAACAATTGACCTGAAGAACTTGACTGCTGACTGTGCTGTCACCTTCCTCACTGCTTCCACTTCCGGCCACTTTGTGAACTTGTCAATCGCAACGTACAAGTATTCAAAGCCCCGGACTGCTCGGGGAAAGTCACCGAGGATGTCGAGCCCCCAGACCGAAAATGGCCAGGATAAAGGGATCGTCTGGAGAGCTTGAGCTGGCTGGTGTATCTTCTTGGAATGGAACTGGCACGCTTCACACTTGGTTACTTGTGTAGTTGCATCCTGGAGGGCTGTCGGCCAAAAGAAACCTTGCCGGAATGCTTTGCCAGCAAGTGCTCTTGCGCCAATGTGGTGACCACATATGCCTCCATGTATCTCTGCCAACAACTTTTGTCCATCTTCCCGGTGAATACACTTCAATTTCACACTGTTGAGTCTTCTTCTGTATAGTGTGTTGTCAACAAACTGGTACATACTTGACTGCCGGGCTACTCTTTCCGCTTATTCTTGCTCTTCGGGAAGTTCTCCTGTCTGAAGGAAACGGACAATCTGCTGCGCTGATGGGCCTCGAACCCCTCGTTGGTTACCCCAAGTGGAAGGTGTAAGATGCAGTAAGTAGAAGTGTTTTCCCTTAGCAAAGATACCAAGGATCGAATCCCCAGAGACTCCTAGGTTCAACAAGTAGGTGTCAACTGCTACGGCGCCAGATTAGTAGCAATCAACATGGACCTGCACACAGATACAAATAACTTTGCTCCCAACGAGTACAGAGAGGTTGTCAATCCCTCCGGCCTTGTAGTTCACAAAGGATTAAAAGCAATGATAGTAGTGATAGATAGTTTTTGCAATAGTAAGTAAATAGAGAAAAGTAAATAGCGGGTGTGATCAATGATGGTAATATGGACCGGAGTCTCATGATGTTCACTAGTGATGTCTCTCTCCCAAAAGACGATAAAACAGCTATGTGAGGTAAACAAATTACAGCTGGGCAATTGATAAGACCACGAACGCAAACCAATGCTGACTACATTGCAAGAAAGGTTGAGGTTCAAAGCATGGGCGGTACGCCAAAGTAAGTAGACCGAAATCCATCAATATCTACTACTAATCATCCACCTTGAGATATCTATCCAGAACATCTCGCTGGTATTAAGTTGCGAGTCCCACCCATAGTGTAAACTCAATGCAACAGACAACTGCATTAAAAGAACTTTGCGTAAAGTAAACAATCCTTGCACCCGCAGGCACAAGCACCATTGTTTTCCCCCCTTGTGGCAACAGCACATCCCCTAGACTCATGTTTCTGTCACTCAAGCTAGTCATCGAGGGGCATGAACCCACAATCGAGCATAACGTTCCCTCTTGGAGTCACTACCTATTACTCGGCCAAAGCAATAAATAACAACGGAGAACATGCAAGAATTACTTATGAACTAAAATATAAAAGAGGTGAATCAAATATATTACTCAAGATCAATCTGAACATAATCTCATAATCCATCGGATCCCAGCAAACTCAACATAGCAACAGCATAAGGATTACATAGGTGCCTCGATCATGTAGGGTAGCTCACGAGGACTAATTAGTGAAGCACAAGAACGGGAGGAGAACATCACATAGCTACTGGTCATGGACTCATGGTCCAAGGGAGACTACTCACAAGTCATCCGGGAGGCGTCCATGGTGGTGGAGAAGCTCCCGGTGGTGATCCTCCCCTCCGGCAGGGTGCCGGGAAGAGTTCTCCTGGTGCTCCCGATCTTGGAAGCGGCGGCGGCGGCGGAACAGAGATGTGATCGCGAAAAGAGTTCTTGTTCTGAGGGTTACGGAGGACCCTTTAAATATATGCCAAAGTAGGGCATCGGGGGAGCTTCGGGGGGCCCAGGCGCCCCCCCGGCGCGGCCCGGGGGGGGGGCCGCCAGGGCGCTTGGAGCCCTGGTGCCCCCCCCCCCAGGCTGCCCTTCGGACGCAGTGTTGTTTCCGGAACGCTGATTTTTTATATAATTTTTCTGGATTTTTCTGGGCAGTTCTCGAAACGTGAAAACCTGAAATACAAAAACAGCCGAAAACAGAAACTGGCACTGGGGTGCACTGGATTAGTAAGTTAGTCCAAATATGATCAAAAGTGTATGGAAGTGTATCAATATCATAGCAATATCACCCAAAAGTGCCATGGAGCAAGCAGAAATTATAGATACGTTTTGGACGTATCAACATCCCCAAGCTTAATTCCTGCTCGTCCTCGAGTAGGTAAATGATAACAAGAATAATTTCTGTGGTGACATGCTATTAACCATATAGGACTTTTTCATAGTCATATGACAAAAGCTTACTGAGACAATGATTCTAAAGTAATTAAGTTGCCTCATGAGAAAATCACAAATGACTGAAAGTTTTACAACATGAAACTGAAACATCAAAAAGATTTGCAATGAACATGATGTGCAAATATGATAAAGTGATATCTAGCTTGCCCCCTTTAGAGATGCAAAACATAAATGCAGGGGCACCTTCAAGGTTTAAGTGATGACTAGATACAATTATTTCAGAATAAACGATATCACAATCATGCAAAAGACAATGCTACTTTGGGACAATGCACATTACACTCAGAATGACAATCATGCTCTCAGTAGTTGGTGCTTCAACATAAAAGTAAAAGAAAAGTTAAGTGCTAGAGCTTTTTATTTTGAAAACATGGAAGCAATTGTGTCAACGGTAGTAGTAATTCATATGTGTCATGTATAAGACATCCTATAAGTTGCAAGCCTCATGCATCGTATACCAATAGTGCTCGCTCCTTGTCCTAATTAGCTCGGATTCCCATGGGTTATCATTGCATTGCATATGTTTCAACCAAGTGTCACAAAGGGGTACCTCTATGCCACCTGTACAAAGGTCCAAGGAGATAAATCGCATTTGATTTCTCGTTTTTGATAGATCTCAACTTGAGGACATCCATACCGGGACAACATAGAAAATAGATGATGGACTCCTCTTTAATGCATAAGCATATTCTCATGAGAGATTGAGGATTAAGGTCCAAGCTAAAATTTCCACCATGATGCATGGCTTTGGTTGGCGGCCCAATGTTCTTCTCTAACAATATGCATATTAATTCAACCCACGGCAAATCACCCTTACTTCAGACAAGACGAACATGCATAGCAACTCACATGATATTCAACAAAAGTGTGACAGTTGATGGCGTCCCCAGAAACATGGTTACCGCTCAGCAAGCAACTTATAAGAAATAAGATACATAAGCAACATATTCTTTACCACAATAGTTTTTAGGCTACTTTCCCATGAGCTATGTATTGCATGGTTAGTTTGCTTAGTACAGGTGGAGGTTAGCAAAAAGACTGGGAGCGACCAACTAAGAGAGCAATGACGGTCATAATCATGTAGAGCGACAAAGCAATATTGAATCAGGCATGGTAGTTATATCGCTACTCAGAAATAAAAGATCATCAAGGCTTGACAGACTTTCTTTACAGTCTTGAATATGCGTGAGCATACGCCAAGTCAATCAAAATAAATTCTCAAAGGAAGATATTACTAAACCATACCACATCATAGGCAAACAAACCATGTTGGTACTCCAATAACACATTGGGAACCCCCCCAGCTATTTGAGATTAACCATAAGAAAACCTGAACTACTAAGCACCATCATGCAAGTAGCATCTTTATCATAGACACATTAACCAATGCAACGGAAGCAAACTCTCTTAATAAGGTGAGCATGATAATTAAAGAGAGTTCAAGCAACCAACTAAACAAAAGCTCTTTGAAAAGATAAGCATGAATACTAAGAGCAGAGCATGATAGTAGCTATTAAAAGACAAAGAACACACACAACATAGATAGACATGAAAATTCTATGTTATGTTCTAGGTAGAAGTGGAGCGTGTTTCTCTCCCACATAAAGGAATGCTGAGTTCCGACTCGTTATGAAAAACTAAAAAGAAAACTAAAAGCAAGACGCTCCAAGCATAGCACATAACACATGAAGTGATAAAAATATAGCGGAACGAAAGACGAACTGATAATGTTGATGGAGAAGGGGATGCACGGGGGCATCCCCAAGCTTAGACGCTTGAGTCTCCTTGAATATTTCTTGGGGGTACACGGGGGCATCCCCAAGCTTGAGCGCTTGACACTCCTGAATCTTTTTATCATCTTCCCTCGCACACTTGAAAACTCCCTTCATACATAACTCATCATAATCTGATTAGCGAGGTTAGTACCCTTAATAAAATAATTATACCTTGCTGGAAACAAGGATATTCTTGAAGTTCTACTGTTTCTCAAGATTGCCAAAAGGTTTTTGCAAAGAAAAAGCAAGCTCTTGATTTGCAAAGTGAAGGAAAGGCAAAACAGGACAGAATCTGTGAAAAACAGAACAGTAGGTAGTAATTGATCTGTTCGAGATACTTCTGCAACTCAAATCAAAAAACTCAGAACAGACGCACGAAATACAATTATATATAGAACGCTGTCGAAAAAATTCAGACCAAAAAGATGATCTGGTGATTTTATACGAATTTTTCTATCCAAGGACAGAATCTGTTTCCTGGACAGCACCTCACAACTTTTGAACTTTCTAGCAATCGGAGGCTATACTTGGCACAAATATGAAAAGTAAAGATACAATGATGATGCTACAGCAGTAAACAACATCAAGACACAACAAAAGCAAAAAAATTATTCATGTGGGCTGCCTCCCAAAAGCGCTTTCTTTTATGCCTTTAAGCTAGGCATAATGCATAGAGGAATCAATAACCATCATAATAATCGGAGTTATAAATTGTTTCAAATGGTTCCTCAACAAGTTCATTCTTCTTCCTTCTAGGAAAGGGGTACACACCTTTTGCCCTCCCGCGTAAGCAGATTTGTCCCTTGCCTATATCGATGAAGCCTTTAACTGCTCGGAGGAAGTCCCTTCCAAGCACTATATTTCCTTGGTTTGGCTCCATGATAAAGAAATCAATCATTGCAATCCCTTTAAGGAATTTAACTGGCACGTCTTTTATTCTTCCCTGGATTTCAGAAATATCTCCATTAGTGTGTTCATGGTAAGATGGTAACCTATCCATGTTAAATTTTAAAGAATCATGAACAATTCTTGGCATAGTAGAAACCATAGATCCAATATCACAATAAGCAAGGAAGTCTTGATTAGAGATGCTAATCCTAACAAGAGGCTCCCAGTCATTATCTACTTCAAAAATATCTCCCTTATTAGGTTTAGGTTTCTCTACCTTCATTAAGTCTAGAGCATCCATTCTCTTTTCAATAGTAGCAAGTCTATCTATGACAGTATCAAAATTATGATCATAAACAAAGTAACTAGATAGACCATGTATAATTTCAAGAGCTCTAGCTTCATCACACTCTAAGAAATCTCCCTCAGCTATAATGTCAGGGGAGTGTTTACACCATTTAAAAAGACCATGGTAAAAAATTCTAAGCACAATTTTTATAGGTATCCAAGGCATAATTCTTCTATGTGCATCAGAAATTCTGTCCCATGCCTTCTTCATATTTTCTCCACCTCTTTGATGGAAATCTAGAACTTCTGATTCCCTCAAAGCACCAAATCCTAACATGTTTGGCTAAACAGAAAGGACTACTAATAAAAAAGCAAATAATTTTTTTGTGATTTTTGATAAAAGGAACTAAAGCAAAAACTGAAAGGTAAACTAACAAGACTAAAAAGCAAAGGTAAAAGATAGCATGCAACTCCCCTATCCTGAAGAGTGGAGTCCCCGGCAACGGCGCCAGAAAATACTCCTTGATGGGCCTCGAACCCCTCGTTGGTTACCCCAAGTGGAAGGTGTAAGATGCAGTAAGTAGAAGTGTTTTCCCTTAGCAAAGATACCAAGGATCGAATCCCCAGAGACTCCTAGGTTCAACAAGTAGGTGTCAACTGCTACGGCGCCAGATTAGTAGCAATCAACGTGGACCTGCACACAGATACAAATAACTTTGCTCCCAACGATTACAGAGAGGTTGTCAATCCCTCCGGCCTTGTAGTTCACAAAGTATTAAAAGCAATGATAGTAGTGATAGATAGTTTTTGCAATAGTAAGTAAATAGCGAAAAGTAAATAGCGGGTGTGATCAATGATGGTAATATGGACCGGAGTCTCATGATGTTCACTAGTGATGTCTCTCTCCCAAAAGACGATAAAACAGCTATGTGAGGTAAACAAATTACAGCTGGGCAATTGATAGGACCACGAACGCATACCAATGCTGACTACATTGCAAGAAAGGTTGAGGTTCAAAGCATGGGCGGTACGCCAAAGTAAGTAGACCGAAATCCATCAATATCTACTACTAATCATCCACCTTGAGATATCTATCCAGAACATCTCGCTGGTATTAAGTTGCGAGTCCCACCCATAGTGTAAACTCAATGCAACAGACAACTACATTCAAAGAACTTTGCGTAAACTAAACAATCCTTGCACCCGCGGGCACAAGCACCGTTGTTTTCCCCCTTGTGGCAACAGCACATCCCCTAGACTCATGTTTCTGTCACTCAAGCTATTCATCGAGGGGCATGAACCCACAATCGAGTATAACGTTCCCTCTTGGAGTCACTACCTATTACTCGGCCAAAGCAATAAATAACAACGGAGAACATGCAAGAATTACTTATGAACTAAAATATAAAAGAGGTGAATCAAATATATTACTCAAGATCAATCTGAACATAATCTCATAATCCATCGGATCCCAGCAAACTCAACATAGCAACATCATAAGGATTACATAGGTGCCTCGATCATGTAGGGTAGCTCACGAGGACTAATTAGTGAAGCACAAGAATGGGAGGAGAACATCACATAGCTACTGGTCATGGACTCATGGTCCAAGGGAGACTACTCACGAGTCATCCGGGAGGCGTCCATGGTGGTGGAGAAGCTCCCGGTGGTGATCCTCCCCTCCGGCAGGGTGCCGGGAAGAGTTCTCCTGGTGCTCCCGATCTTGGAAGCGGCGGCGGCGGTGGAACAGAGATGTGATCGCGAAAAGAGTTCTTGTTCTGAGGGTTACGAAGGACCCTTTAAATATATGCCAAAGTAGGGCATCGGGGGAGCTTCGGGGGGCCCAGGCGCCCCCCCGGCGCGGCCCG